>CM038681.1:258370387-258970387 GCA_021605205.1 Aegilops longissima | reverse complement strand
GAGCGTACAGCGGACAGACAACACTTTCTAAATCGAGCAATTTTAGTAATTAAACAGAGCCAGTTGACCAAAACATTGCTCTAACAAAAGACCATCATTAAAAACAAAGCCTAAGTACGCATAATTTTAACAAATCCGCCGAGGCGCTGGCCTATGCATCGCCGGTGTGAGATGAGACGTCGATGACTTGTCCAGGTGATATGCTGCCGTTGGTGGACTCCGCATCCCCCTACTAAAGTTGACCGTGTCCTTGTCCTTGTCCTTGTCCTCGGCGCCGCCAACAAGGTTGTAGTACTTGTAGTAGTGGCTGCGCCAGAGCTCGCATTGGTACTCCACCGCCGATTCCTCGACAGACATACTCTTCTCTACCTCGACCTCGGCCACGCGCAACTTCTCCTCCCGGTGCTCCTCGATCTGCTCCGCCTCCTGCATCTCCAGCTCCCGCTCGGTGTCCTCATGAGGAAGTAGGTGCTCCATGGCCACCGCCGCCTTTTCAGACGTAGGTTGCATGCTTGAGTCTGAGGTGGCCTGGAATATCTTGGAGCATCCTCGATCTTGGCGTGGATGGCCTCGACCCGGGCTAGGGCAACATCGGTGCCACAGACGGCAGCTCAAGCGCTCTCGGTGTTTGCAGTCGTAGTCGCAGCAACAGCTGCAGCCGTCTCGGCTGCTGCGGCTGCCCTGTCGGCTGCGCAGACGCCCTCTCATCAGAAGCGGCCGTGCTCAATGCGGATGCAGTGGCACTCTCGGCGTAGGTGGCGGCGCTCTCGGCGCAGGCGGCGGCGCTCGGGGGGACGCGGCCATCGTACGAGCCTTCACGAAGTGTTCCCATGGTGTCATTTTTGCAAGAAGGGGGTGCGGGAATAGGGGATCTGGATTCGTGGATTCAGGGGTTGTTGGCACTGGAGCAGACGAGCAGGCGAAGCTTAAGGGGGGAGACTTAAATAGACCCAGATATTTTCATCGCACACGGTTCCTAGAAAACAATTGTATCTGATGTTGTAGATATTTTTTTATTATCTGTGAAAGACGAATTTGGAGTAAAGTGGCAACGGATGGTGTTTTAAATGAATGAGAATTCTTTTAGTACTAGTACAACTGTCATCTCAAATTTTGGAAAATTTCAGGGGTCATTTGACCTTTTAAGACATTTAAGTGACTTTCTAGCCATTTAATGACCGTAATTGAAATTTGAACTACATGTACAAGCAACAGCTAACCATAACGGTTTGAAAACTCATATTTTGTGTACTTGTGTGCCATTTAATTCCATGTGTAGTAAATTGGAAGGAATTTTCGAACATATTGGTCTAACGGCTAGGACACAATTAAGCACGGAGTGACATGGCATTTTAATTCAAAAAAAAATCAGAAACACATGAAACCTTGGTTGTTGTAATGTCATGCCACCAAGATGATGTTGTCAAAACAATTGGCATGTTTGACGAAAGTTTGGACACACACCCTCACAAACCGGAGCAACTCACTAGAAGGCTCAGGTTCCGAGAGGGAACAATGCATGTTTGATGATGAACGGGAGATAGCTTCCTCTTACGGCCTTCAATTTTTTTCTACATCTAACGTGCACTACTAGAACTGTAATGCTATTTTTTTGAAAATTCTAGGGTCATTTGACTTTCAAAGACATTTAAGTGATTTTCTAGCCATTTAATGACCGTAATTCAAATTTGAACAACATCTACATGCAACGCCTAACCAAAATGGTTTGAAAAATCATATTTGTGTACTTGTGTGCGAGTTAATTAAATGTGCAGTAAACTAGAAGGAATTTTCAAACATATTTGTCTCACGACATGGACACATGCATACGTATGGATGTAGTGACATGGCATTTCAATTCCAAAAAATAAAAAATATCAGAAACACATGAAACCTTGGTTGATGTAATGTCATGCCAGAAAGATGATGTGGTAAAGAAATTGGCATGTTTGACGAAAGTTTGGACGCACACCCCTCACAAACCGGAGAAACTCACTAGAAGGCTCGTGGTTCCGAGAGGGAACAATGCATGTTTGATGACGGACGGGAGATACCTTCCTCTTGCGGCTTTCAATTTGTTTGTACGTCTAACGTGCACTACTACAACTGTAATGTGAAATTTTGGAATATTCTAGGGGTCATTTGATCTTTTAAAGACATTTAAGTGATTTTCTAGCCATTTAATGACCGTAATTCAAATTTGAACTACATCTACATGCAACGCCTAACCAAAACGTTTGAAAAATCATATTTGCGTATTTGTGTGCGAGTTAATTCCATGTGCAGTAAATTGGAAGGAATTTTCAAACATATTTGTCTCACGGTATGGACACATGCATACGTATGCATGGAGTGACATGGCATTTTAATTCCAAAAAATAAAAAAACAGAAACACATGAAACCTTGGTTGATGTAATGTCATGCCACCAAGATGACGTGGTAAAGAAATTGGCATGCTTGACGAAAGTTTGGACACAGACCCCTCACAAACCGCAGCAACTCAATAGAAGGCTCGTGTTTCCCAGAGGGAACAATGCATGTTTGATGACGAACGGGAGTTAGTTTCCTCTTACAGCCTTCAATTTTTTTCTACGTCTAACATGCACTACTACAACTGTAATGTGAAATTTTGGAAAATTCTAGGGGTCAATTGACCTTTTAAAGACATTTAAGTGATTTTCTAACCATTTAATGACCGTAATTCAAATTTGAACTACATCTACATGCAACGCCTAACCAAAAATGTTTGAAAAATCATATATGTGTACTTGTGTGCGAGTTAATTCCTTGTGCAGTAAATTAGAAGGAATTTTCAAACATATTAGTCTCACGACATGGACACATGCATACGTATGCATGGAGTGACATGGAATTTTAATTCAAAAGAATAAAAAATGATCAGAAAAACATGAAACCTTGGTTGATGTAATGTCATGCCATCAAGACGAAAGTTTGGACACACACACCTCACAAAACCGGAGCAACTCACTAGAAGGTTCGTGGTTCCGAGAGGGAACAATGCATGTTTGATGACGAACGGGAGATAGCTTCCTCTTGCGGCCTTCAATTTTTTTTCTACGTCTAACGTGCAGTACTACATCTGTAATGTGAAATTTTTGAAAATTCTAGGGGCCATTTGACTTTTTAAAGACATTTAAATGATTTTCTAGCCATTTAATGACCGTAATTCAAATTTGAACTACATCTACATGCAACGCCTAACCAAAATGTTTTCAAAAATCATATTTGTGTACTTGTGTGCGAGTTAATTCCATGTGCAGTAAACTAGAAGGAACTTTCACACGACATGGAGAAATGCATACGTATGCATGGAGTGACATGGCATTTTAATTTGAAAAATTAAAAAATATCAGAAACACATGAAACCTTGGTTGATGTAATGTCATGTCACCAAGATGTTGTGGTAAAGAAATTGGCATGTTTGACGAAAGTTTGGACACACACCCCTCACAAACCAGAGCAACTCACTAGAAGGCTCGTGGTTCCGAGAGGGAACAATGCATGTTTGATGACGAACGGGAAACATCTTCCTCTTATGGCCTTCAAATTTATTTTCTACGTCTAATGTGCACTACTACAACTGTAATGTGTAATTTTGGAAAATTCTTGGGGTCATTTGACCTTAAAAAGACATTTAAGTGATTTTCTAACCATTTAATGACCGTAATTCAAATTTGAACTACATCTACATGCACCACCTAACCAAAACGGTTTGAAAAATCGTATTTGTGTACTTATGTGCGAGTTAATTCCATGTGCAATAAATTAGAAGGAATTTTCAAACAAATTGGTGTCATGACATGGACACATGCATACGTATGCATGGAGTGACATGGCATTTTAATTCCAAAAAATAAAAATATGACCAGAAAAACATGAAACCTTGCATGATTTAATGTCATGCCACCAAGATGAGGTGGTAAAAAAATTGGCCTGTTTGACGAAAGTTTGGACACACACACCCCTCACAAACCGGAGCAACACACTAGAAGGTTCGTGGTTTCGAGAGGGAACAATGCATGTTTGATGACGAATGGGAGATAGCTTCCTCTTACAGCCTTCAAATTTTTTTCTACATTTAACGTGCAGTAATACAACTGTCATGTGAAAATTTGGAAAATTTCAGGGGTCATTTGACCTTTTAAAGACATTTAAGTGATTTTCTAACCATTGAATGACCGTAATTCAAATTTGAACTACATCTGCATGCAACGCCTAACCAAAACAGTTTGAAAAATCATATTTTTGTGTACTTGTGTGCGAGTTAATTCCATGCGCAGTAAATTAGAAGGAATTTTCAAACATATTGGTCTCAAGGCATGGGCACATGCATGGATTGCCATGGCATTTTAATTCCAAAAAATTAAAAAATGGTCAGAAAACATGAAATCTTGCTCTATTTAATGTTATGCCACCAAGATGATGTGGTAAAAAATTTGGCCTGTTTGACGAAAGTTTGCAGACACACCCCTCAAAAACCGGATCAATTCACTAGAAGGTTCGTGGTTCCGAGAGGTAACAGTGCATGTTTGATGACGAACGGGAGATAGCTTCCTCTTACGGCCTTCAAATTTTTTTTGTACGTTTATCGTGCACTAATACAACTGTCATATGAAAATTTGGAAAATTTCAGGGGTCATTTGACCTTTTGAAGACATTTAAGTGATTTTCTAACCATTTAATGACCGTAATTCAAATTTGAACTACATCTACATGCAACGCCTAACCGAAATGATTTGAAAAATCATATTTTTGTGTACTTGTGTGCGAGTTAATTCCATGTGCAGTAAATTAGAAGAAATTTTCAAACATATTGGTCTCAAGGCATGGGCACATGCATGGAGTGCCATGGTATTTCAATTCCAAAAAATTAAAGAATGATCAGAAAACATGAAAGCTTGCTTGATTTAATGTCATGCCACCAAGATGATGTGGTAAAAGATTTGGCATGTTTGACGAAAGTTTGGACACACACCCCTCACAAACCGGAGCAACTCACTAGAAGGTTCATGGTTCCGAGAGCGAACAATGCATGTTTGATGACGAACGGGAGATAGCTTCCTCTTACGGCCTTCAAATTTTTTTCTACGTTTAACGTATTGTAATACAACTGTCATGTGAAAATTTTGAAAATTTCAGGGGTCATTTGACCTTTTAAAGACATTTAAGTGATTCTCTAACCATTTAATGACCATAATTCAAACTTGAACTACATCTACATGCAACGACTCACCAAAACATTTTGGAAAATCATATTTTTGTGTACTTGTGTGCGAGTTAATTCGATATGCAGCAAATTGGAAGGAATTTTCAAACATATTGGTTTCAAGGCATGGGCACATGCATGGAGTGCCATGGCATTTTAATTCCAAAAAATTAAAAATTGATAAGAAAAACATGAAACCTTGCTTGATTTAACGTCATGCCACCAAGATGATGTGGTAAAAAAATTGGCCTGTTTGACGAAAGTTTGGACACACACCCCTTACAAACCGGAGCAACTCACTAGAAGGTTCGTGGTTCCGAGAGGGAACAATGCATGTTTGATGACGAACGGGAGATAGCTTCCTCTTACGGCCTTGAATTTTTTTTTCTACTTTGAAATGCACTAATACAACTATCATGTGAAGATGTGGAAAATTTCAGCGGTCATTTCACCTTTTAAAGACATTTAAGTGATTTTCTAACCATTTAATAACCGTAATTCAAATTTCAACTACATCTACAATGCAACGCCTACACAAACCGGTTTGAAAAATCATATTTTGTGTTCTTGTGTGCGAGTTATTTCCATGTGCAGTAAATTAGATGGAATTTTCAAACATATTGGTCTCAAGGCATGGGCACATGCATGGAGTGCCATGGCATTTTAATTCCAAAAATTTTAAAAATGGTCAGAAAACATGAAACCTTTCTTGATTTAATTTCATGCGACCAAGATGATGTGGTAAAAAATTGGCCTGTTTGACAAAATTTGGACACACACCCCTCATAAACCGGAGCAACTCGCTAGTAGGTTCGTGGTTCCAAGTGGGAACAATGCATGTTTGATGACGAACGGGAGATAGCTTCCTCTTACAGCCTTCAAAAATATTTCTACGTTTAACGTGCACTAATACAACTGTAATGTGAAAATTTGGAAAATTTCAGGGGTCATTTGAACTTTTAAAGACATTTAACTGATTTTCTAACCATTTAATGACCGTAATTCAAATTTGAACTACATCTACATGCAATGCCTAACCAAAACGGTTTTGAAAATCATATGTTTGTGTACTTGTGTGCGAGTTAATTCCATGTGCAGTAAATTAGAAGGAATTTCCAAACATATTGGTCTCAAGGCATGGGCACATGCATGGAGTGCCATGGCATTTTAATACCAAAAATGTAAAAAATGATCAGATAAACATGAAACCTTGCTTGATTTAATGTCATGCCACCAATATGATGTGGTAAAAAATGGCATGTTTGACGAAAGTTTGGACACACACCCCTTACAAACCGGAGCAACTCACTAGAAGGTTCGTGGTCTGAGAGGGAAGGATGCATGTTTGATGACGAACGGGAGATAGCTTCCTCTTACGGCCTATAATTTTTTTTCTATGTTTAACATGCACTAATACAACGGTCATATGAAAATTTGGAAAATTTCAGGGGTCATTTGACCTTTTAAAGACAGTTAACTGATTTTCTAACCATTTAATGACCGTAATTCAAATTAGAACTACATCTACATGCAACGCCTACCCAAAACGGTTTGAAAAATCTTATTTTTGTGTAATTGTGTGCGAGTTAATTCCATGTGTAGTAAATTAGAAGGAATTTTCAAACATATTGGTCTCAAGGCATGGGCACATGCAAGGAGTGCTATGGCATTTTAATTCCAGAAAATTAAAAAATGATCAGAAAACATGAAACCTTGCTTGATTTAATGTCATGCCACCAAGATGATGTGGTAAAAAAACTGGCATGTTTGACGAAAGTTTGGACACACACCCCTCACAAACCGGAGAAACTCACTAGAAGGTTCGTGGTTCCGAGAGGGAACAATGCATGTTTGATGACGAACGGGAGATAGCTTCCTCTTACGGCATTCAATTTTTTTCTACGTTTAACGTGCACTAATACAACTGTCATGTGAAAATTTGGAAAATTTCAGGGGTAATTTGACCTTTTAAAGACTTTTAAGTGATTTTCTAACCATTTAATGACCGTAATTCAAATTTGAACTACATCTACATGCAACGCCTAACAAAAATGGTTTGAAAAATCATATTTTTGTGTACTTGTGTGCGAGTTAATTCTTTGTGCAGTAAATTAGAAGGAATTTTCAAACATATTGGTCTCAAGGCATGGGCACATGCATGTGGTGCCAAAAATGATCAGAAAAACATGAAACCTTGCTTGATTTAATTTCATGCCACCAAGATGATGTGGTAAACAAATTGGCCTGTGTGACGAAAGTTTGCACACACACCCCTCACAAACCGGAGCAACTCACTAGAAGGTTCGTGGTTCCGAGAGCGAACAATGCATGTTTGATGACTAACGGGAGATAGCTTCCTCTTATGGCCTTCAAATTTTTTTTCTACGTTTAACATGCACTAATACAACTGTCATCTGAATATTTGGAAAATTTCAGGGGTCATTTGACCTTTTAAAGACATTTAAGTTATTTTCTAACCATTTAATGACCGTAATTCAAACTTGAACTACATCTGCATGCAACGCCTCACCAAAAATTTTTGGAAAATCATATTTTTGTGTACTTGTGTGCGAGTTAATTCCATGTGCAGTAAATTGGAAGGAATTTTCAAACATATTGGTCTCACGGCATGGGCACATGCATGGAGTGCCATGGCATTTTAATTCCAAAAAATTCAAAATTGATAAGAAAAACATGAAACCTTGCTTGATTTAATTTCATGCCACCAAGATGATGTGGTAAAAAAATTGGCCTGTTTGACGAAAGTTTGGACACACACCCCTTACAAACCGGAGCAACTCTCTAGAAGGTTCGTGGTTCCGAGAGGGAACAATGCATTTTTGGTGACGAACGGGAGATAGCATCCTCTTACGGCCTTGAAATTTTTTTCTACTTTAAAATGCACGAATACAACTATCATGTGAAAATGTGGAAAATTTCAGTGGTCATTTCACCTTTTAAAGACATTTAAGTGATTTTCTAACCCTTCAATAACCGTTATTCAAATTTCAACTACATCTACAATGCAACGCCTACCCAAACCGGTTTGAAAAATCATATTTTGTGTACTTGTGTGCGAGTTATTTCCATGTGCAGTAAATTAGATGGAATTTTCAAACATATTGGTCTCAAGGCATGGGCACATGCATGTAGTGCCAAAAATGATCAGAAAAACATGAAACCTTGCTTGATTTAATTTCATGCCACCAAGATGATGCGGTAAAAAAATTGGCATGTTTGATGAAAGTTTGCACACATACCCCTCACAAACCGGAGCAACTCACTAGAAGGTTCGTGGTTCCATGAGCGAACAATGCATGTTTGATGACTAACGGGAGATAGCTTCTCTTACGGCCTTCAAATTTTTTTCTATGTTTAACATGCACTAATACAACTGTCATCTGAAAATTTGGAAAATTTTAGGGGTCATTTGACCTTTTAAAGACATTTAAGTGATTTTATAACCATTTAATGATCGTAATGCAAATTTGAACTACATCTACATGCAATGCCTAACCAAAACGGTTTGAAAAATCATATTTTTGTTTACTTGTGTGCGAATTAATTCCATGTGCAGTAAATTAGAAGGAATTTTCAAACATATTGGTCTCGAGGCATGGGCACATGCATGGAGTGCCATGGAATTTTAATTCCAAAAAAATTAAAAAATGATCAAAAAAACATGAACCGTTGCTTGAGTTAAGGTCATGCCACCAAGATAATGCGGTAAAAAAATTGGCCTATTTACTAAAGTTTGGACACACACCCCTCACAAACCGGAGCAACTCACTAGAAGGTTCGTGGTTCCGAGAGGGAACAATGCATGTTTGATGACGAACGGGAGGTAGCTTCCTCTTATGGCCTTCAATTTTTTTCTACGTTTAACATGCACTAATACAACTGTCATGTGAAATTTTGGAAAATTTCAGCGGTCATTTAACCTTTTAAAGACATTTAAGTTATTTTCTAACCATTTAATGATCATAATTCAAATTTGAACTACATCTACATGCGGCGCCTAACCATAACGGTTTGAAAAATCATATTTTTTGTGTACTTGTGTGTGAGTTAAAAAATCATCAGACGATGTAAATATTTGGTGTTCGAAAAAGAAAATGTAAAGATCTAGCAAGAAAACCGGCCCCACACGATTGGCACTCTATCTTGCGGCTCGAGGTTTGGTAGGTGAGTGGAGGGGATCATTAATCAGACACGGTTATGTATTGGAAACCATCAGCTATTATGTTCACACACGGATTTTGCTTCGGTAATCGTGTCTATTTCAAACTAGAGTACTCGTAAATTCCAGCGACCGGCGTGTGTACTGTCCCCGTCGATCTAGATTCTGGCCGCCAATAAATACTACCTTGCTCATGTCGTCCCGCCTGCATTCTCATCTACATCCTGCCATCGCTCGCCTCTCTCTCTCTCTCTCTCTCTCTCTCTCTCTCTCTCTCTCTCTCTCTCTCTCTCAAATCTCTGCCATGGCGCCGCAAGCCTGCCCACGCGCTGATGAGGAGTCGCCACCCCCCGATGACGCTCACTCGATTAGCAGTGACGAGGACCCCTATGCGCCGCCTGACGAGGTTGCGCCGGACCCCCCAACTTTGGATTGGTTTTGGGGCCAGTACAATCATTGTCTGTGGAAGTCGCTACCGCCGGCTAAGAAAACCAGGCAAGTGGCATTCTAGAAGGAGATGGCAGAGGAGGAAGCCAGGTACTAGGTGGCCTATGAAGCATGTGATGCCGCCTGGAAAAAGGAGGCGGCGAAGCTTTGGGGGCGGGCACGTCGTCGTATCGAGGAGGTGTACGAATTTGCGAGGAAGGTCATAGGCGCTGGGCGCCTCGTCGCTGCGTGGTGGTGGGCCGATAAGCTCCAGCGTGCCACCGACGAGGAGCTCCGGTGGGCGACCAACAAAATGGCAAGATTGGCCGCGTGTGTCCGCCAGCAAGAGGCAGATCGGCACGTCAAGGGCTGCGAGGCGGAGGAGGTGGAGTACTGCCTCCACACTGGGAAGACGCCGCGCACCAGGGAGCTGCTAGCGAGGGGCTGCCAGAATACTGGCCCCAGGAGGGATTATTAGTTTTAGTATTGATCGTTTTCAATTTTATGCATTGTACCTAGTAGTTAAGTATCATCACGTATATGTGATGATTATATATATATATATATATATATATATATATATATATATATATATATATATATATATATATTCTGTGATGAACTAATGAACAATTTATATATATATATATATACACACACATTATGAATTCCATTTTCTATCTGTTTTGTATACTAATTTGAATCTAGCTATTATCATCCACGTATACAGAATGGAAAGCGTATATACACACATTGAAAAAGAACATATAAGAATGGAAATCATAGTACACACACTGAAACAGAGCAATACTATGATTGCTGTAAATACATAGCTATCCACGTCGAAATGACTCGACAAAATAAAATGCATCCATGAGACCATAACCAACAGCCCTTGCCTACGGTAGCTCTTGGCTCTACCTGAACTCGTGCAGGCGTTCGTCCAAGTGGTCGAGACGCTCGCGGTACATCTGGAGCGCGATCTCGAGCTCCAAGTTGGCTACTTCATCGGAGATCACCAGCTCAAGGATGCGACGGCCATGTTCCTCTACTGCGCCCAGGTGGACACCTGGGCCAAGGAGGCGGTCGAGCCTACAGACCAGTGCGTTGGCATCCAGCGGGCCGCGGACAAGGTGAATGGCGGCACCCATGAGAACGTCCCGGCGGGCGGCCGGTGCAAGTATGGCGCTGAGGGCCTCTGCCCACTCCTAGCGAGGAATGGGGGTACTGACGGGACGTGTACCCGGCTGTGGCGCCGTGTTGACAGTAGGCACACACCGATGGATCCGCTCTGGCTGTGCGGCGCGCCGCGCCTCTGGCTTTGCAGCGCTCCAACGGTCTTGCCGTGCCGCGAGCCGCAGCCTATTGGCGCGGACGCGCCTAGTTTGCTCTGCGGCGCACCATCAATCATGTTGTAGGGCGAGCTGTAGCCTGTCGGTGCTGAGTTTCCTATCTTGATCCGTGGCGCTCAAGCACCATGCGCCAAAGGTCTGCTCAACCCTAGCGATGACGCGCATCACGGAGTCTTCCATCGGGTTGCCGGGGAGCGCCATGGCCTCGACAGGCCGTGGCGCCTGCTCGTTTTCCTCGTCGACGAGGTTGATGGCGGAGGCGGCGCTTTGGTGGGTTGGCATGCTTGGAAAAGATGGATGGTGCTATAGGCTGCGCTTATCGCTTCCGTGCGTCGCGCGCCGCCTATGCGCAATATCACTGGGTGGCGGGAAACAGCTGAGGAAATTGCGAGAAACGATGGCGTGTTCATAAAACGCCATCAATTAATGGAAACTTAGCATAGAAGGAACATCGAGCTAGCAGAATAAGTAGATGATGATCAGATGAACACGGACCACACTAGGGAACCCGTCGGTGATCAATTCATCAATCCCAAACGGAAGAATACTAGCAAGCATTTGCCCACAACACACACGGCCTATTCCATCACAAACAAGTCGGATGGATCAACTCTATGCCGCGTATCGCACATTGTCAAAATGTAATGCGGTAGACCTTCTTTAACATGTGTTAAAAAATAAAAATAAAAACAAAAAAGAAGGCCTCGGGGTTAAATTAACTCATGGAATGGGTCGTATCAGTCATTTAATTCGACAGATGTGACCCATCCTATCAGTTAATTTAACATCAACACAACTTCCCATCCCGTCACCCATCTGATGGCTGCTCCAGCCTAAGCACACTTAACTTGAGAGTTCTCTTACATGAGCTACTGGTGGAACAACTAATCCTTGCTGATAGGATGCCTCTTCGCATCCTTATGGCGTATCCGGATGACCGCCCGTCCCCCAATGGCCAATAGATGTTGTGTAGATAGAGCATATCACATACGTCTTATTAGAAGCAATCGTTTGTGTTATTATCGGTCTTGGCACACATTTCTGATTACAGACCTGTTTGTCGCATATCACACACATCTTGTTATATTGAACCATTTCTGTTCTCTTGTCTAAACGCAAACAGTTCATCCGAGTGAATCGCATGCCGTATATCGCACACACCTTCATCTGGCTGCTCATTTCATTTGTGTTGCCTAATCACAAACCATTCATCCGAGTGAACCGTATGCTATATATCGCACACACCTTCATCTGGCTGCCTGTTTCTTTTGTTCCTCCTCATCGCAAATAGTTAATTGAGCTGAACCATATGCCCTGCATCGCACAAGCAAATAAAATCTGAACCGTGTTTGATGCATCCTCCATCGCAAATGTTTTGACCTTTTTGATGGTTATTTTACACCACCGTTTGTGATTATGGCATCACACACAGTTTCATCGAAGGGTCTCTGATCCTAGTGTCACATTAGCAGCAACCTGTAGTAGTGATCTAGCTAGAAATAAAAAAAACAAACTACCCGCCTTGAGCGTTGCAAAAATCGGCGGCTCCGCGCCACTTTTCCCTATTATCATACACGCATATTGTTATTGGACCGTGAGAGATCTTGGGCACTCCCGCCCCGCGTCAATTCCATTACCCAAATTTTAGTAGCCGCTGTACTTCAACCTTCGCCCGCACTCCTCCAGCACCGACCTTATAGTAAAATTGCAGTAGCCGAGGCATTCGAACCGTCGCCCTTCCTCGTCCACCACCATTTCCACCCACCATTACTTATAATTTTCAGTAGCCGTGGCGTATCCTCAAACACCCCCCTCCATAGTCCCCCACCCACCCCTCCCCCTCTCGAACCCTAGCTCGTGGCCGGTGCCGGTGCCGCCGCCAACCCCTTCCGGTCTGCCCGTTCCTCCTAGCTTAGATAATAAAGTTCTGGTTACACAGTGATTCCCATACCGTCACCCCACTCCCCTGAGTTTTTATATGAGGCTTGAAGTGTCCCTCCCCGCCAGATCCACATCCCCTGCTCCAGAATGTCGCAGCCTAAGATCGACCACATATCCCGGGGAGCCCGACGAGCGTTCGACCAGGAAGAGGTTTGTCATGGCTTCTCTGGTGGATGTTGGCGAGGTGGCCGTCGTTCGACCTGACCTGTTGATCCTGGATCAACAATGTCGCCGTGAAAGCCAGCGAAGACGTTGATCTCCTCCGAAAAATAGTCAAGGATTTGTGAGCTTTATACGCTATCAATCCCATTTTGGCATTTCTGAAGGATACGTTCTACGGCGGCGGCTTGGGGTCCTCAATTGCCAAGTCAGATCTCATCGACCACGACCACGACCACGAGGAGGGAACCCACAAAGGTTCTTCCAAGGTGAAACAACCCATTTGTGACATCAAAGAGCCAACCATGGGCTGCGCTCTTCGAACTGGAAGGATCCCGTCCATGAAATGTGAGGCAACATTCTATCAACAAATCTTACCTTTTCTAGCTTGCCAACCCGTACCCTTTGTTGTAGTAGCATTTGCGGTGCGGTGCTTTAACTGTGCCGTGTTTAATTATTTCAGTTATGCAAAAATGTATTGTTCGATAGGGCTATGCGATGTTTAAGTATGAATTTTCCACTTAAGTTTCATGAATGGCTATATTTGGTTGTTTATAGTGAGTAGATGCCTTTTTTATTTGTATTTGGTTGTTAGGTTGGTTGGAGTGAGCATTTTTATAGTTATCAAGAAGATGCCTTGTTTATGTATTTGGTTCTTAGTTTGGTTGTAGTGAGCATTTGTCCAGTTATCAAGCAGATGCCTTGTTTATCTGTATTTGGTTGTTAGTTGCTTTTTTAGCATTTTTCCAGTCATCAAGAAGATGCCTTGTTTATCTGTATCTACTTGTTAGGTTGGTAGTAGTGAGCATTTGTCCAGTTTTCAAGCATATGCCCTGTTTATCTGTATTTGCTTGTTAGGTTGGTTGCAGTGAGACTCTGTCTAGTTTTCAATGGCTATATTTGGTTGTTATACTGGTCTTATGCCTTGTTTATTTCAGTCATTCACAATGTGTTGGTCATTATGTGCAAGTCGGAACTGTGCCGCTTGACTACATCAATACCAGTTTGAACGGCTATATTTGGTTCCAATTATTCCTGGTGTAGTTAACACATGCCCTTTATTTCAGTTTTACACATTTATCCAGTGTGATGTTTAAGCATTACCTACATTCTATTCATTTTCAACAATACCAGTTTGAATTGCAATATTTGATGGTTGTTAAACCTGCTGTCGGTAACATTGCCTTCCATTTTAAATCTACTTTAACAGCATGCTGAAACCAACACATTCAAGCTATCATTTGGAGATGATGTTATTTACCTTTTCTATTTTTGCTTGATGTTAAGGTTGATGTACTTATCATGCCTTTCCGCTACTTATGCAGGAAAACAATGGGAGTGGCCACCATTTTCCGCCGAGGTTAGCTTCCTCCCTCGGCTTGTACCCCCCCATCATTCCATAATGTAGTGCATGTAGATCCAAGCATGGACACTTGTTAGCTTCTAATATTGACTTGTTGCTTGTAGGTACATATGTCCTTGGCAAGGATCCACGCATCGACCCTTTTTGCATATGGGGTAATGAGATATTCATCAACAAGCATCAAGTGAGGAAACTGATAAGGATTATTAGCAAAAAGATACGAATGGTGGCAAGCAAATTATTTGTTTATGCTCTATCCAACACAACAGTGAGCTGTAGGATGCTAACTACACACTCTACATCCATCTCTTTATACTGCCCATAATGAGTTGTTAGACAACAATGCATAAATCTTTTTCGTTCGCAGTGGTTCCCGAAGCAGTTCACTCAAGATTACCTCGCAAAGTACATGATTGGTGGACACGCAATGAAGGTTAAAGTATTTCATCCAGACTACAATGAGCAATGAGAAGTTGTAATGAAGAGAGTGAAGGATGGACGGGCAGCCATCACAAGGGGTTGGCCTAGAGTCGTGCGCGCATTTCGCATGGAGGAGGGCACAATATGGGCATTCCGCTTCACCTTCTCCAGCAACCAGAATGTCTTTCGCCTCTCTCTTTATAGTCTTTAGTACAACTGTGTTTCATCATTCTTTACTTGGTGCTTCTATAGTTCTTCAGTATCTGTACCTGTGCATTGGTGGTTGAACCTATATTTGTAATAAACATGGTTCGATATGAAATAAGTGATTGCCTACTTTCAAATTCATAACATGTGATTTTTAAATTAGGGATTAACTTGGGATTAATTAGGGATTACACTACACACGGTTTGCGAAAGCGAAACGTCTGCGATAGACGTGGAGATCAGAAGCGTTTCTAGGATCCACTACGTGTGCGATCAATCTCCACTACACACATGACATCCTCTTGAAAACTGTTTGTGTTAGGCCACCTTGCGCAATCGTTTACCACATAAAAACTGTGTGTGATGGACAGCCTTTGCCACAAAGTTTCTTCTATGCCCCGTGTGTGATTCGTTCAATAATGCAAACCATAAAATTGTTAATATTGTGTGCAATGGCAACGCTATCACTAACGATTTAGCGGGGAAAATTGTCTGTGATGTACCTGTGAATGGAAATGTTTTCCTTGGAGCGACTGTGTCAGATGTACATACTAACGGAAACATTTAGCAGGGACTGACTGTGTGGGGTGTACTTGCGACCGGAAACAATTTCACCTGTATAATTGCATTTTTTAGCTCTACTGTACATATTTCCGTATTTGAGCGCTGGCCGGTCGCACATGAACTCATTTTTCCGAGCGTGTGTGCCAGGAGGGCATATCCCCGACGGTTTCTGGGTCGTGCGGGAAGGACCCCCCTATCGCCATCACTCACTAGGCGACGGTTCCAAATGCCATCGTGGAAAGGGGTTAAAAACCGTTTGTATAGCACCGACGTGTACCAGTGTAGGGTTGTCAGAATCAGATGAAGATACATGGCCTGAAGCATAAGTGTTGTCGCTGCTACTCGGCATCTACAGAGAACACATGCGTAACTCAGGAAAGGAGGATAAGCATAAAACTAAAAACTTGGTATGAAGCTGTCTAAACATGTCATGCAATAATTCAGAAAATGTACGACTAATTTGTTAAGTTTGTGTGACTCGGGCGCCCGCGATCTGTAAATTGGCAGTAACTTATTGGAACAAATACAACTTATATGTACTTGTTAGGAAGGTAGAAAATGAACATATATACGCTCTCCATTATTTTATAGCCAATCTAGGAACATACAGAACGAAATAGGAGGAGGGATTGCAAGGAAATGTGCCTCATCGCGATGGAGAGCGGTAACTAACAGGCTTCTTAATACAAACCCGGCCGGAACACAGGAGAGGCAAGGGTTACTGGATCAATATGCTCGAGGGTGGCTGGCGAGCAAACAAAGACGTCGAGGCGCGGGCAGCCGCGTGTTGGGAACGATAGTAGAGGTAGGCTTGACGCCGAAGAGCGGGCACACGGTCGGGGTGAGCATGCCGGCGCCAGAGAGGGTTCTGCTGTGGATCTGGGGGAGGGGGGAGCTGGCGATGGATATTGGGTGGCCTAGTTGACTGAAATGCGGGCGAGCGGTGGGGGGGCATGTTGGCGGCCTAGGTGAAAAGGGTGAAAAATATCCCCGGTCGCCGCGCGGAAAGGCCTATGCAAACGGTTGCGTCTAAGCGCTCGTGTGCACAAAGAGAAAATTTTTGTTTGAAATGAAGACGTGAGTTCATCGTTTTGCCTCTAATTTTTTCCCATGTTAAGCAATTACCATTACACCACGGGTTTGATTTGCTGGTGCATTTCAGGTCTGTTGTGCTATATTTAAGACATTTTTTGGCATTTACCATGCATTTTGGCATATAAATCAAATCCTAGCCGGACTGCATTTCCTGTCGAAAGGGATGAGGATTGTCGTTCGATCTGGGAACATCCAACGGTGCAGACGTACAATCCGTGGGGTTTGGGTTCTGGCCAATCAGAACGCACAACTCAGATTGCGCGCACAATAGGGGGGGGGGCATCGGCCATGGTTTGGTAGGCACAGGGCTTTCGTGAGTGAACAATGTGCTATTGGAAAACATTTACATGAACCGGAACTGCATGTGCTATCGAAAGGGATGAGGAACGCCGTTTCATCAAAGGAGCATCCAACGGTGCAGACGTACGATCTGTGGGGTTTGGTACTCGCCAATCAGAACGCATGACTCAGATCGCGCGCGTGGCAGGGGGGCGGGGGGGGGGGGCATCGGCCATGGTTTAGTGGACACACGTTTTTCGTGAGTGAACCATGTGCTATTTGAAAACATTTACATTAACTAACATCATATTTTTGTTGAATGAAAACATGAGTTCATCATTGTGTGTCGCTTTGCGAGTTTTCATTCATTATCTGAGAAATGGGGAAAAACTTCGAACAGTTCGGCTGCAGGGTGCAGCCAGAGGCGTAGGCCTTGTTGGTATTTTAATTTCAGGAAATGCATATAGAGGCTGGACAATAATGAAAATCATTGTGTCACTGTGGTGTGCTCTCACGATCGCATGGAAAGAATTTGGTAAAGTTTGGCACAAGTTATGGTGCTCGCACCTTCCATACCGGAGCATCTCACAAGAAGGATCATTGTTTCGAAAAGCAGACGCGGCACTTGGTACTCCAAATCATCATTTACTACATCGTTCCGCCTCGGAAATAAATCATGGTAAACAATCGCGGATATACCCTCAGTTTGATTTTCCGGCCCATTTTCAGGTCTCGTCTGCAATGTTTAAGTCATTCTTTGCACTTACCTTGCATTTTAGTGCATATAAAGTCAAAAAACCTACTACAACTAGATGTGGGTGTTTTAGTTAGGCTATACTTAGGCTACTCATGGTGGAGAGTGTCATATACTAGTATGCACATATATATGATACTAGTGTATGATACTACATTTCATTAGAATGCATAGTATAATAGAGTAGTATCATAGATGATCATATATATTTACTGCCATGCATGACACAAATTAGTACCGCACTTAACATGATACAGTATCTCCCTATATGTTACTCTAACCCTCTCTATCTTATTTAATTCTTTGCAACATCAGCATACTTGCTATTTCCGAGTGCATGATATCGGCTACGATACCACCACTATGACCAGCCTTATAGTGGGGAGTATCATATAACATTAGTATCATGCATATGATACTACAGTATATATATGATACTACATACGTACCTTCATAGTGCATAGTATCATAGAGTAGTATCATAGATGACCGTATTTATGGCCATGCATGACACAAAGTAGTATAGCATATTTTTTATGTTATGGTATCTACCTATGTTACTTCTTTGCCACATCATCATATTTGCTACTCCCGGGTGCATGATATCGGCTATGATACCCCCACTATGGCCACCCTAAGGCTGGTCGTAACGGGAATATCATAAGCGGTATCATGCATGCCAACTACTAGACTTTTTGGATGATGTAGTGGCACACACTTAAATGAGGAAAGAGAGGGTGTGGTATGATATCATGAAACCCGTATCTAATTAAATGGTGTACTACTTTGTGTCATGCATGGCAATTAATAAGGCAACCTAAGATACAAACTTATGATACTATGCGCGCATTACAGAGGTAGTATCATATACTATAGTACTCCCTCCATTCCCTTATACAAGGCCATTATGAAAAATACATTTTTCATCTATAGAAGGCCACTAACAGTAATCGAGGAAAAAGTTAATGATGTTTCCTCATACTACCAACTTGTTTAATACTTGTACGCATGTAGTCATAATGACACTGTGCTACTTCCTTCTCATTTCTTCCTTGTAGGCATGCGGGCGTATTAATGTTCCTAGTTAACGAAAAGAAAAGTTGGCTTGCAAAGCAGTCATTATATTTTACCTTGGTACCTGTAATTTGAGTTTGTGGCCTTATATATGGGAATGGAGGGAGTATCATATGCATGATACTAGTATATGATAAGGCTGGTTGTAAGGCCCCTCCCAATACTCCACCTTGTATAGGTGGTAACACTACTGCAGGATGCCGCTAACGCGACACTACGATCAGAGACCCTTTCACGAAACTGTGTGTGATGCATTAATCGCAAATGGGGATGGAAAAAACCGTCAAAAAAGGTGTAAAATGATTGCGATGGCGGAGCCATCAAACACAGTTCAGATTTTAGTTGTGTGTGCGATGCAGGGCACACAGTTAATCCATTCGAACTGTTTGCGATGAGGCAGAACAACAGAAACGGGCAGCCATATCAATGTGTGTGCGATATATGGCATACAGTTCGCTCCAATGAACTATTTGTTATTAGGGAGTGCAATAAAAACGGTTAGCCAGACCAAAGTGTGTGTGATATACGACATACGGTTCACTCGGACGAACAATTTTTGATTAGGGAACACAACTGAAACGGTTCAACTTAACAAGATGGGTGTGATACGTGGCAAACAACCAACTCGGATGGACGGAGCGCGTCGCGGCCGCCTCAATGGCGAGCAAAACGCTCGGACAGATGCGGGCAGAGCGCGCCACGGCCGCCTCAACGGCGAGCAACCATGTGGTCAACCTTCTGCCGTCAATAAATTTTGACCTTGTTTCTCGTCACATTGCAGATTACAATGCAATAATTAATTGCAAATATGTTCACACCTATCAAACGAATATGTGTTCACACTTACCACCGGGCTATAAAAACTACCGACTCGAAAATTACTTCACAGTTCCTCTCCCCATCACCCACAAAATTGGTCTTTCCTATCAAGTCATTCTGCCATGACCGGTAGGAGGAGTTTAGGGTGGACATATAACCAGGCAGCAAAGACCAAGCCTGCTGAAGCACTAGAGAGGTCCCGCCATGAAGTCGCAGCCGCAACAGAGATGTCCCAGCGCGCTGCGGAGCCCTCGAACGAGCTCTCACGGGCACACGAGGGCTCCCACAAGCGCATTCGCGGCGTCGGCCATTGTGATGAGTTGGCGTTCCTGAATTCCTTCACCGGGGATGACGACATTCTCGCTGGCGTCACTAAGCAGTAGAAGGTGGTCGACGGCTTGATGAAGCTACTCAAGATCAGCATGCCTCGGTTGACAAGGTGACCGACCTCGTCGAGAAACTCATGGGTGACAATGCAAAGCTCCTCAAGGCGCTCGCCGAGAAGGAGGAGGACCGCTGGCTGGAAGATGCTGCATGAGCAGAGCAGTGCCTCGGGGATGACGCTGACAGCGGTCATCGAGGAACTGATGGGTCACTTGAGGAAGCTCCGGATCAAGCACGAGCATGAGGTGGAGGAATCCGTGGCTGCTTTCAAGCAAAGTCGTGAGGAATTGAAGAAGGAGCTGGAGGATATCGTCGCCAGGCGATCCATCGACGAGTAGAGACAGTAGCGACCTAGATCATTGTCTCCAATTTCCTTCTTCTCTTGCCCCCGTGTCTTCCGGGCTTTGCCGCATGTGGCATTTTAGATTATCCCGAATGTGTAAGAACATTATTATCTATGCCATTGTAAATTTGTCATCGTTTTATCCGTTGCCATTTTATTTATGGTCGTATTATACGTTGCCCTATGTGGCAATTTAAATTAGGGCAGAATACGATTTGAAAACACGAACAAAGCAAATGCTGCCATGGGATCACAAGCAAACACCCTCCGTATAGGTGCTTTAATTAACCAATTAATGGAGAACTTGTGAGCGAGGCGGGCGGCGACTGGTGCATGGAGGTCAAAGAGCTCGCTTCCCGGTGAGCATGGGCGGCCTTGCTGCTCGCATGTGTCCCATCGAGGCTGCGTGGTGGACTGCTCACATGCGTCCCGTCGAGCCTGCACGGCGGACTTCTCACGCTCGCCCGTCTAACCAAACAGCGGCAGGCACGCCACCAAATATGGTTAAATTTTGACACGGTTATAATACAACTGTTTGCAATATTAACGTGTCAGCATTTTGTTTCAACAAGGACTTTGTTGGCTACTAATGTGTGCGCCTCTTCTCAAACTTGACGATTTTTTTTACCACGACATATATGTACCATGTCATGAAACCATGCCAAGTTTCATGTTTTTTGGGTGAATTTTTGATTTACTGGGATTTAAAAACAGAGATTCTCAATGTTTCAGGACGACGACAAGTTTGTAATTCATTCCCATTCCTTAAATGAGACCTAAACATGCACCCAGTGACACATGTACGATTTCCCAGCCATTGCTTCACTAGAGCATGTTCTTGTAGTTCAAATTTGAATTATGGACTGCATTAAATGCGTAGAAAACTTAATTAGTAATATATACAATGGCCAAACGAACCCTGAACAGTTTCAAATTTCAGCACGACACTCCTCTTATTCTATGTTATTTGTAGAAAACAAAGTTCAAGGCAAGAAGAGGCAGTGATTATCGTTTCGCCCACAAGAGGGGCATGTTTCCCTACCGGAACCACGAGGGTTGCGACAAGCTCAGGTTTGTAAGAGGCTTGTAATATAGCTTCACCCAAATTGGACAATTTTATGTACCATGTAGTGACACCATGCCAAGTTTCATGATTTCCTGGTGAGTTTTAAATTTACAAAGATTTAAAAACCGAGATTCGCAAAGTTTGTGGCCAAGCTAGGATGGCGAGACGGTTGAATTCATTCCCATTTGTTCCATGGGACTTAAACATGCTGTAGGATCGAAAGTATGTCTAGAGGGGGGGTGATTAGACTACTTGACCAAATAAAAATCTAGCCTTTTCCCAATTTTAAGTCTTGGCAGATTTTAGCAACTTAGCACAAGTCAAGCAATCAACCTACACATGCAATTCTAAGAGTATAGCAGCAGAATGTAAATCATTGCATATGAAGGTAAAGGGGAGGAGTTTGGAGGGGCAAACGCAATATAGACACGAAGAATTTTGGCATGGTTCCGATAGGTGGTGCTATTATACATCCACGTTGATGGAGACTTCAACCCACGAAGGGTAACAGTTGCGCGAGTCCACGGAGGGCTCCACCTACGAAGGGTCCACGAAGAAGCAACCTTGTCTATCCCACCATGGCCATCTCCCACGAAGGACTTGCCTCACTAGTGTAGATCTTCTTGCCCGTACAAACTCCTTGGTTCAACTCCACAATCTTGACGAAGGCTCCCAAGTGACACCTAACCAATCTAGGAGACACAACTCTCCAAAAGGTAATAGATGGTGTGTTGATGATGAACTCCTTGCTCTTGTTGTTCAAATGATAGTCTCCCCAACACTCAACTCTCTCTCACAGATTTGGATTTGGTGGAAAGATGATTTGAGTGGAAAGCAACTTGGGGAAGGCTAGAGATCAAGATTCTTGTGGTTCGATTGGAATATCTTGGCCTCAACACATGAGTAGGTGGTTCACTCTCAGAAAATGAATGCTGGAAGTGTAGGCACATTCTGATGGCTCTCTCCACGAATGGAAGAAGGGTGGAGGGGTACATATAGCCTCCACACAAAATCTAACCGTTACACACAATTTACCAAACTCGGTGGGACCGAATACTCAAACTCGATCAGACCGATTTAGTTCAAAATGTGAACGTTAGGATTTTCGGTGAGACGGGACCAGTCAACTCGGTGGGACCGATTGCATTAGGGTTAGGGCATAACATAATCTCAGTGAGACCGATCACATGAACTCGGTGAGACCGATTTCTGTAATAGGCAAATAGAGAGTTGGTCAGGCAAACTCGGTCGGACTGATCGCTCATTTCGGTGAAACCGAAACGTTACGAAAAGGAAACAGAGAGTTTGCATTGCGAACTCGGTGGGACCAATCGCTCATCTCGGTTAGACCAAAACGTTACAAAGGGGATAAGAGAGTTATCAATCCCATCTCGGTGAGACCGAGATCCCTATCGGTGAGACCGAACTGATTAGGGTTTCTGGCTATGGCTATGTCAAATGAACCCGGTAGCGCTGGATAGATCAAATCGATGGGGCCGAGTTTGACTTTTGGTTTGGGACATATGAGAATATGAGAAAATGGTTGGGGCATATCACTAAGCATTTTGAGCAAGCAAGCCATTGAGCAACACCTCGTCCCCTTTTAATAGTACTAGTTGACCCGTTGCGTGAAATGGCGCAGAGACCTGCTGAAGACATGTTGTCAATGAAAATAGTTTCATGCTGCAAGAACCTTCAACTAAATCATGCTATTTTTTAAACATGTTTATTACGTTGTTAAATGATAGTCTGAGAAAAGGGAAACTTTGCATAATATGCATATGTACAGTTTGAAAATATGGACACTATGATGAGAGAGTAAAGTTGGCATGGTTGTATTTTTTAGCAAGTTTGGAAACATGGTTATCATGATGAGAAACCTGGCCATGCAAATTTTTCCTGCAAAAAAGAGGGAAAAAGATAAGAAACCTAAGAAAAAAACATGTCTTTGTTGTGCATATACAAAGATATAGGGATCAGAAGGTATTAGGATAGCCCATATGTTATTTAGCCCAACCCACGTAGAGCGATGCGTGTGGCCCGTGAGGAGCTGAATACGAAGCGGCAGGGGGCAGAGCCAGCGAAGAGTGTCTATCCCCTTCCTTTCTTTCTCAGTTCGTAAGTTGGGTAACAAAATGGCGCAAAGACCCACTGAATCCATCTTCAGTATGAAAAGAAATTCCATGTTTTAGTTGTTTTAGTAGCAGGCAAGCATATATGATAACAAATTTAACCCCCTTTAATAAAAAATAGAGACTTGTCATCTACAATGAGATATACCTACACATTTTAATTTGATAGTAGACTCCCATTTCAAGACCATGTCATGTTGAAAAAATGTGTATTTTTCAGTAATCTCCCGTTGCGCCAAATTGTGAACAGACCCACACCATACATGCTTTGAAAATATTCCATTTATCAGTATTGATCAAGCACATATGGTCACTATTCTAACCACTATATAAACAAAATGAACAGGGGCTTGTATAAGGGTAACCAAAGTTCAAAAAAAAGTGTTGTATGTGTTGTTTTTCTGATGATTTGGGTCTTGGAACACCTGAATAGGCAAGCACAGTATTGCAAGTTAGAAAATGTGAAACATTGCTAATAACTTGCCTCATATACATGATAGTTTTAGGTCATACAAGCAATGGGGAAAAGAAAAGCAGTCTATATGTGATGAAGCAAGCCTAAGTCAAATAGGTAATGCCCATACAACCAAATTCATTACAATGGATGGATTTCAGTCCTAAAACTGGAAAGTAAATATGCATAACAGAAGTGAATCGTAGAACGTGGTTTATACATAGCACGATAGTCTTCCTGTGAGTACAGCTTCTACCACACATCGCCTGTAAACAAAAGAAAAGATAACCATACCATACTCAAGTTGACCAGTGCAGAGAGTCGCTATAAAATAGAAACTTCAAAGACCATATCAGGTAATATGCTGATAGGATTTAGAAAACAATGTGCGAAAAACAAAAATATTTCTCAGTATATAGTAGGATATCATGCATGCAGGAATGATGTACATAGGTGTTCTCATCAATGAACTAACATCAAGCAGAAAAACTAAAAGGCGCCATTCTAGGAAAGTCTGTATATTCTACATGCATCGACCACCACAAAACTGAAAGGGAAAGCAATATTATTAATCAAAAAAAACAAAAATATTGTTTTTAGAATCCATGAGAACGAATGGAGTGGAAACAGAAAATATTTATAAATCTTTGAAGGATACGAAAGAACTGCAATATTACAGGCTAACGGAATTGATCTTTTCCAGAGAAGATCTTTGCTAGAAGGAAAAAAATAGGTTTAACCTTGGAAGAGGATTATTTTTGTTTATGGTGCAATGTAGCTTGCTAGCATTATGCAATGCAATAAAGGAGAAACTACTCTATTAACGGCAAATTACACCGTGATAGGTGGTGTTGAAAACAAAACTGATATAAAATGTGCATGCCAATGTATCTTAATCATAGCAAACAACAAACAGCCAACAATGAGAAAATGCATACCACATAGCAACAGCCAACAATAAGCACATGCATCAACCGCTGCTGCGAAAACAGACTCATCCTGTGGAGAGAAGCATGGTGGAGAAAATCAAAATCCACCAGAACCAAAAAGAAATCAAGCACGCATTACACATAAAACATTTACCCTAAGTTCATGCATTAGAAAAATAAGCGAGGGCACCACATTTTCTAAAACTATAGTTTAAAGTTAGCAATCTGAACATATACACATATCCTAGGTGCGAAGAGTATCTTAACCACGGCTCTGGTTTTAGCTGAAACTTGCTTTTTTAGATATAGCAGTACATAAAAACACAATGAACATCTGAATAAGAATTTATTCTTCTGAAATTAATATGGCATGGGACTGCTATGGACAATGATGGAACATTTATGGTGACATAGTTTTCAGAAATCTTTTTCATTGTCATAGTGGATCTTAGGGAAAATGGACTTTCAATCAACTTCATAGTGGATCTTTGGGAAAAAATTTCCTATGCCACTACAACACCGACAAGTGCAACCATGTTTTCATCAAAACAATATTACCAATTCTTTTGCTTGCAATGATACACCGAAAACCTGGCTCGAGTAGATTTGAACAATAACATTGTCGGCTATCTACATACCTGTAAAATTACATACTCATATATCAAGCTTTCAAAGTATAAGTATTTTTCAGGTCTGGACAGATTCAAGCGACTGAAAGAATATTATCCTTTTTTGTTAAAATTAAATAGCTTAATCTTCTACTATCAGATTTACATGGGCCTTAGGGTATAGAACAGACTTAAAGTTGGATAGTAATTCGTGAAAATAGAGTAACCAGTGATAATCAAATCCATTACTGCATCAAGGTACTTTTTTCACATGATCATGCCATAAAGGCATTCCAGATTTGCAGGAGAAAGGTAGGAAACTCCTACAAAGCAGCAAGAAAAACACCCAGATTCAGAGCAGCTGGGAACGAATAAATTTAGAAATAGATAAATAGTAAACATTGAGATTGCACGTGTTCTATTGCTACCTGCCTTCTCTTGTCAAGTAACTCATTCAAAGACAGATAGTAGCTCACTGATTAGTAGGTGGTGGTGTTCTAGATGCTCGTCCCTTCTCACCTTGGGCTCTCTGAATAAGTGATTATGTATTACCAAATCCAATGATGGCTAGCTCCATGAAGATCACACCTGTACCACTGCAAGCAAGAAAGCCAATTGTTAGATCTATTTGTCCATATAAGATAGGAGTAGGAATACATGCATATCCTGCTATATGTCATTCAAAATTTCATTTTTTGAATATGCTAGCCTGCTAATTGCATTGGGAAAAATTTGTAGAAGAAGCTAATCAGGGCATCTCCAATGCAAGAGTGCTTGTTCGGCGCTTAGGCAATAAAAATAATAATAACGTAAGTAGCATCGATCTAGCAGTCTGCAACTAATGATGCATGTCAAAACGCAAAACAGATTAACCAAATGAACTACTTACGCTCTGGCAAGGTCGAGAGCTATCTGTATACCCTGTCTTGGGATATATGGGCCAGCAACAGCATACCACCTGTAGTATTGTCTAGGCTAATGAGGTAAGATTATCAACTTCTGAGTTACTTTTCATTTTGCCCTTCAATTCAAGTGCTTACAGAACAACACATGCATTTTTTTTCAACCTTACAACAGTCCAAATTTTTTCGAAGAGGGTTTAAATCGATTTCTTTTGCGAGCGATGTGTACATACAGTTTGGGGAAATAAGTGAACGCAGAACCACAACTCCTTGACGAATCAGTAATCAAATGTAACAAAATGATGAGGTGATAAAGATGGTTCAGCCTGTGTCTGAATCATTCAACCTCTCATTATTTTGAGAAAATAGGGTCAAGACAAGGTATCATCTATCAACCTGCTTAAGTGAGTTTCGTAGTGGAGTGTTCCTTGCAGTTCAGGAGAACACCATAGATTCTTGGTCATTCAAATAAAGAGCTTTTTCTCACTTACTCTATTATAATGTGAGTGCTAGATCACATACTAAGTGTGTTGAAAAGAGAAGTTATTTGCAGTCAAAATAAAAAAATACGAGTAATCCAAACCAGGTACAGGTATCATTTTCCCCAGGACCTTCTGTATATTCCTTTATCGCCCTCTAAATTTCTCTTTCACTTCTACTAGCGCTCCCACATATATTGATTGAGTGCAAATAGAGCTGGCAATAGCAAACATATCCAGACCCAAAATGCAAAGAATCAGATTCAGTATAAAGAGAAGGATACCTTTGGGGCTACGACGTCACAAATAGGAGGCTGCAGCCACTATAAACCAAGGAGAAAGCAAATCGCTGGCCTAGGAAAAGAAGGGCATGGTCAAGAAAATATATAACTTCTACTTTACTACAATGGAAGAAGGAAACGGTTGCCAGTACATAACTAAAGAAAAAATGACGTTTGGGGGAACAATATATAAAATACTAATAACATATTCCAAAAGAAGTTGCATTATCAAAAACCCTAATAATCAACAAAATCAAAGTACTCTTCCTTGCCTCTATAGCACATGCCTCAACCTTATAAGGCATAACACGAAACTATGTCTTTGAAATTGAAACATAATCAAATCGCTCTTAAATATCTGAAACACACATCGTATTCCTCCCCAAGACTGCTATTATCTAACTATGATGGTCTAATCATATTCACATGCCACGACCACACACAACAATCACATAGTATGTTACTTGGCCCTAGTTACTTCAAGCAGTTTTAACAAAATACATGTTACCTCCTCTGATCCATTTTAATTGTCATTGATTTAGTACACTACTAAATCAACGAAAACTAATATGGATTGGAGGAAGTACTTTCTTATGTGGAGCAAAGGCCACACAGTCCTTTATTTCAATCAAAGGAAATATATATAAACAGAGAATAAACAGTCCCAAGAGAAAAGAAAGAAAGAGAAAAAGAACCCTGAAGTTCTTACCATTTGAGTTGCTGAACTACTTGCGGAACTAAAGGTGCGAAGGCCAGAGGTAGGAACCACTATCTCAGGCGTTGGCAACTTCGCCTCTTGTTTATCGAATTAGTATGTACTCCTATACCATCACAAGGAAGAGGCGGATGGCGGTAACCTATTTAACAAATGATTAATGTAATCACATTTGTATCCTAAACTGTAGTTAAAGTACTAACAAGTATCATGCATACACAGATTCATTTTCTTTCATAGGAAAACTGATTTGAAGTTCATGAGCCAAAACCAATATAACAATGGCACCCCGCCTTGTAGTACAGCCAGCCAGCCTTCGCCGTCGATAAATCAAATCTACCAAAACATACAGACAAATTTACAGTTTATAGAGGGATGATCTTGCACACACCTCAACCAAAATGACATGTGCAAACACCAGACATGTTGATATGGTTGTTGAGGATAAATATTCTAATGGAGAAAGCCAAAGGAAAATCTGAAAGAAAGGAAGTCACCCACCAACTTAGCAGTTTGTAAAATTGGGAATAGAGCAATAGGAGGAAAGTATAGAAACCATACACATCATAGCAAGGATGTACTTCTGACAGCCGTGCATAGAGCAACACATCCTCGGCACCGTTCTCTTTGCCGCTGCAAAACAGGAGCCAGTGGTGAGGCGCCAGCCGGCCGGCATCACCTTCACCTTTCCCACTCCGCCTCAAATCTGTTAGCAATGCCTGACCTCCGCTCACCCTCGTATCCCCTCTCCTCTGCAACGGCTCGCTCTCTCCTCGATCTCAACCAATACATCAGCCTGAAGCTTAACACCTAATAATAAGATTTCAGAATAATCAATAATTTTTACAAAGGAACCTGTAGCTGCAGCAAGAGGTTTATGAGTAAATTAACATGTAGTTAAATGAGCTGAAGCACACAAAAATAATAGTTTGAGGTGAGTACATCTACCTAGTTGCTGATAGATCATTAAATTCTCAGATATGTCAGTACAATACTTTTAGATATGTCAGTACAATAATCTTAATCCCCATCAACAAGACGAGGTCTCTCCTCCTCACGTGGCTTCCTCGCGGCCTGAGCAGATGAGAATCTCGGGCAGCAAGGGACGGAGGATGAACTGGGGAGACTGTAGAGAAGGTTGGGGCGGAAGGAAACTGGCCACCTGCACAGGCAGAGTCGATGGACGGAGGAGCATAGTAGTCGGGCGAGACGAAGACGGGCGCGTCGGCCGACAGGCGGCGTGCGCCGTCCCCCTGGCGGCGGGAGAGCGGCACGAACTCCTTCATGGAGGGGTTCAGCGCTTCACTCTTGTACTCCCTGACCTCGTCTTCCCTGGCCTTGGCCGCCGCCACCCCACCCGCGGCTGCCGCATCAGCCCTCTCCGCGCCCGCCCCAGCCGCCGCCTGCACGGCGTCAGTGTGGATCAGGCCCTCGACCGCCAGGGAGGTCGGATGGAGCAGGGGCAGCGACCACGGGATCGTAGGAAAGGTACCTAGGGTTTGTGGCGGCTGAGGGAGAGAGATCGAGGAGGGAGGGAGGGTTGCAGAGTGCGGGCGATTGGATTGGGCCGAGGGGCTTTCGACGGCAAGGTTACCCACGCCCCCGCAAATGGCGCGACGTGCATGCGGCGTGCGGGGCGAGGGCGCACTCGCACCTCGAAACGGCTTACCCAGCCAATAGGCACAGAACAAGAGCCCACCGGTCATTGGCCATGCAAACTTACCACACGTTCAAAACCAGCAGCGAGAGCAGCGAGAATCTAAGAGTCGAAAAAAAAGTCAAAGACCAGTTTGACCATGATCGAACGACCAACGAAGCAGGAAATCAAGGGAGCTCCCTGGGAGCGAGTTGGCTAGCCTCTGTATTGTTTTAAATTGGTTTTTCCTATGGACTCAATGTGACATTGGATCACTAAAATGAAAATGTAGAGTCTTGAGCTTGAGCCAATATGTGTCGTTAGAATTTTGAGGGGTCCACATATCTAGTCCATGCCACGCCAATCATTGAACTTTCTGAAATGATCATCTTGAAAAAGTATTAGTTCAATGAGCTATATGTTGTTAAGAATTACCAAAACCACCCAAGTATTAGTTGCACTTTCAATCTCCAACTTTTTGGTAATTGATGATAACATATAGATCAAAGCTTCGACAAATGATAATAAGATTGAAATATATCGTTGCTTTGAGAAGTATTTGATAAGCAAGAGCTCCCCCTAGATTTGTGCATTATTTAAATTTTGTTTTAGAATGCAAATGCACAATCTAATAGGATCATGGGTTACTCTTCCACGTCACATACATCTTGGTGTAGCACTCAAAATCATAGAATATGAAATATGCACTCATCACCAGGGCAAAGTGAATGATCATACAAGAGAGATAAGTAATATCAACATTCAAGCAGAAGCATTAAAGTATGATATGATCAAACACATGACCATACAAGTATCTCACACACATAAACATAGAGTATCAACTAGGCAAGCAAACAAATAAGTATCAAACAAGTTGCAAAAGAGATAGCAAATGGAAGCAAGCTCTCTCTCTCCCTCTCTCTCTCGGAGCTTATGGTCTATACACTTTCTCCCCCTTTGGCAACTAGTTACCAAAAAGCTTCAAAATGCATAGTGCTATACGTCTCTCTAGGATTGATCTTTGGGAGGTGGCGTTGAGAGGACTCCAAGGACGAATGCATGTGTTGAAGTTGTTGGAGCTGGTGGAGTGGCAACTGGAGGGGCTACTGATGCTGTGGCTTCAGGTGCTGACGTAGTAGCTATTGTATATGTCACAAGCACTACTGCAGGTCTCTGTGCCCTAGGCACTCTCTGAAAGGCATCTGTGGTAGCTTTTCCTTTCCTCTATTCAGCTTCTTCCTGGAGCTGCTCAATAGTTGTCTACATCTCTGTCACATTCAAGTCAAGATCATAGAACTTTGTTTCAATGATCCTCTCCAGGATCTCTTGGTTCTGAGTTAGGGTGGTCAATCCTTTCTCAATCCTTAAAGTGGCTTGAATAAGATATCCAAGTTGATCTTGCTTAGACTTGAGGAAGACTTGTGAAGCCTCTTCACCACTTGGCATCTTTGCTGCCTTATGAGCTTTTGCTTTCTCCCTCTTCTCTTAAGCCTCTACTGATGTGGGATCTTCAGCATCCATGACAACTGTGTTGTCCTCAAAGTCAGGCCTCAAGGGAAGGTTTTCTTTCTTCAACAAGTATGTGCCTGTGCCCATCTTGGAGTTGATGAGCATCTGGATGTGTGGAGCATTCCCACATGATCTCTTCTGGTCTGCTGATGTCCTCTTGATTGTCTCAACAATCAAACTCATCACTTTAAACTTTTGGGGCACATCAAACAACTAAAGCAAATTGATGGAATGGCCTCTGATCTTCATGTGATCTCCTAATTTGGGCAACAAGGTGTGCCTCAAGATGGTGTTAATAGTGGAAAGTCCAGAAAGCAGATAATACACAGGGCCTAGCTTATGTGTCTCCAAGGCTTTGTTAGGAATCTCCTTGTACATGTTGGCCATGGAGTTTTGATCTTTGTTCCTCTTGGCATAGGCATCTATGTCATCCTCAAGCTCTGTAGGGGCATTAATCAGCTTGGCCCACTCAGCATCTGTTGATTGGTACCTTGTACCTTCAAACATCCATACAGTCCTTCCATCAGGATAGAAATGAGTTGTAGAGTAGAATTGCATAATGAGCTCATCATTCCACTTGGCCAGTTTCTGACCCACAAAAGTATCTACTCCATTGAGTCTGAAACTTTCATGCACTCCTGGGAAGTGGTCTTCATTGTTGTTGATGTATTTCCAGTCAACCCACTTCATGTCACACAGTATGGGCTTCTTATCTAGCAGAATTGTCTCATAGAAGTCTTGCTGCTCCCTGGTGTGAAATCTATAGTCCACAACAGTACTTCTCCTCACAGCATATGGATCTGATTCTCTCCATAATCTGAGACCTGCATCCTTTCTGACTCTCATATTCTCAGCCACTGGATGATTGTCATCATGGTCAGGGATCTTGGGCTTTAGCTTCCTGAGCACTTGGGCTTCCTCTTCTTCTTCTTCTTCAATCTTAGACACTGGGGCCTTGTTCTTCTCAGCACCTGGTAAGTTTCTTGTGCTCCTCTTTGGTGTAGTCTTGGGGGCTGGAGCAGAAGCCTTGGGGGCAGTCTTGGGCTTTGAAGAAGCAGCCCCAGACTTGATGGCATCCCCATCAGCTTTTGTGCTTTGGGTGCTGGTGCAGCATGCTCTTCTTCTTCATCATCCTCATCCTCTGCTGGGTCTCTCATCATAGAGGATCTACCAATGACTCTGGCCATGGTCTTCTTGACCCTTTCCTTCCTCTTCTTGCCCTCACCAGCCTCTTTTAGTTCCAGAGTGAACTCAATGGTTTCCTGTGTTGAGGCTCTAGCTTTGGACATGGGCACTCTCTTTGCAGGAGCCTTCTTATTCAGTCCAGGTTTGGTAGAGGCAGATGTGCCAAATTCCTTCTTGACCACCTTCTTCTTTGAGATGACCTATTCCTTAGTAGCCACATAGTCTTCATCTTTAGAATCAGAATTTCTCTTCCTCCTGTGCCTAGTTGCAGCCTTAGGCAGGTTGCTAGGAATACTTCTGCTGCCTTCATCATAACTACCAGAGGGACTAGTGCCCTCACTCAAATTCACTTGCTCGTCAAACTTGTTTCGGCTATCACTCTGATCAGACATTCTGACACTTCAAACCTAAGGCTGACCTGTGAATAGTTATAGATGAGATAGAGTGGATGAGCATCACAAAGTGCAGAGGTTTTGCAAAAATAAATGAGTCAAAAACTTAGTTTTAGTTTTCCACAGAAAGCATTTCGGAGCTACCGATTTGTTAAACTCGGTGATACCGAAGCAACTTTGGAGTCTAAACTAGTGAAATCAGTCAGACCGAGACACAATTCGGTGACTCCGAGATTGCTAGGGTTTCACTTAGAGTTGAACTCGGTCACAACGATTTTTAAGTTTCGGTCGGACCAAAAGTTACAACTGCAATGTCCTAAGCCAAATCGGTGAGACCGATTTCCACAACTCGGTCGGTCCGACATGAGTTCGGCGGAAACCTAACCCTAAATTCTCGAATCAAATCTAATCTAAAGTTTTTGCTGGACAGGATGTCCTCATACGTGGTAAGAATCATGACATTGACTTTGTGCTAAGAATCAGAGGTAAAAGATTGCACAAAGATTTGAACTCATACCCTAACTTGGTGATGAGCTCGCTACGGCGACAACATCGATGAAGATTTATGTTGATGGCGACGGAGACTAGCGGCGGGAGGTCGCTGGCGATGAGGAGATGATCCGGAGACCCGAGTCGGCAGAGCAGGATACGCTTGGGCAAAGAGGTTTTGGAGAAATTTCTAAAATTTGACCCGTCGTATATATATCCTGACCCTGTCGGTGGGACCGAGTGGAACAACTCGGTGGCACCGAGATGCAGAATCGCAAGCGGTTACTGCAACTCGGTGGGACCGAATGATTCTAATCGGTTGCACCAAGATTGAAAACCTAGATCAACTCAATGAACTCGGTATGACCAAAAGGGATGAATCGGTCTGACCGAAATACACAGAGAGGTTTTGGATGAATCTGTGACTCCGAGTGCTCCTCACCCGGAGGGTTCGAATCTGACTTGATCAAATTTTGTGATGTAGAATGAATAGAGTTTGAGATGAGGAAAGCATAGACAGCTAGAGGAATTACTTAGGCATTCTTGTCCATCCATTTGGCAAAAGAAAAAGAGCCAAACAATCAAAGCAACGTATGTATGTCCTCGAATGGGAAAATATGCAATCCACATGCTCACACAATAAAATGGTAAATGAAATATGTGACAAAGCATGCACAAACACTCTAGCATCTATCAAGCAATTGGCGATGACTAGGTCATCTATATATGAATATATTGACTTAGGAGTCAAATGAGAACATTTGATCATAGGTCATACTCATCGTTTGAGCGCAAGTGGGGTTACCACTTTTACATAAAGCATGGTTGTGTTCACACCATTAGAGTTGCTTTAGCTCAATTCTTAGAGTAAAATTCCCCCTAGATGTGATATCCCCCCTAAGACAGATGAACTAACCTTGGGTTTTGTCAAAGATAACTTCATGTAGATGTTGAAGATGTGGATGCTCAATGTTGATGTAGATCATTTGGAGCAATCCATTCGAGTGAGTTGTAGTTTCAATACCTACATGGGTTAGTCCCATAAGGAACAAACAAGAATATCCATAGACATAGAGTGAAGTACACACAAGATGATGTCCATGAAAGCATTAGGTTACCTTGTCCCTTGTCTTACGAACAAGAGGGTTTGTGACTCCTTGAACTAGTGCAAGATGTGGAAGTTGTTTGCACTTGTCCTTGCCAAAATGATATGAGTGAAGTATGTTGGCGGAGTCACCCTCAAGAACTCTCTAGTTCTTCTTCTTCGGGATCCACATCAACTTGATGGAAATCCTTGGAGTTGTAGTCGTACTTGATGAAATGGAACTTGATGTAGTCTTGGGAACCCACTTGACCAAGGCCTTGGGAGCTTCTTCAAATGCATGAATCTCCTCTTGAAGCTTGTCCTTGCCTTTTTTCTTGTGGTCTTGTGGTGGAAGATCATCTTGAGCTTGTGTCCCCTTGGAAGAGGTAGGGTCATACTTCTCTTGTTGAGGAACAAACTTCGTCTTGGGGTGTTGATGTTCTTCCCACTCAACTCCATTGGCATTGAACTTTCGTTCAAAACCAACACCTTGATTCTTCTGGTGCCTTCCTTGCTTGCGTACAATTTCCTCAAATTTCTTAATCCTGGCAAGGCTCTTGTAAACACCTTTCCCTATAATTCCCTTCAATAAGCTATTTTTTTGCTCAAGTGTAACTTCGCTAAGAGAATCGTTAGTGGAATCAAGAGAACTACTAGAAGCAACAACATTGGACTTAACATGATTATTGTTACTACAAGAAGAATAATCTTTCTTGTTCTTGTTGCTAGATTTTACTTGTGGCATGTAAGTAGACAAGAGTAAAAGCTTGGCAGTGTAAGAAGAACTTTTCTTATGAAGATCATCATTGATTGCTTTTAAGAAACCATGCTCTTGCTCTAGGTTGAGATTTTCAAAGCGTAGCTTCTCATGAGTCTTTAAAAGTTCTCGATGATCTTATAAGGTAGTTTCATGAGCTAACTTAAGAGTGTTTAGTTCTTTAGTTAGACGCTCAATCTCCTTCTTATCACCGACATTCATTTTATCTTGATTAGCATGATTAATAGCAAGTTCATCATAGTTTTCATCACTAGAATTGTAAACAAGTAAATCATCATCACTAGAAAATCATCTTCATCACTATTGAAATCAACGTACTCGGGGTGTGATACCTTTGGGCCTTTAGTCATGAAGCATCTTCCAATTGCTTCATTTGGTGAGTCAAATATATCATAGGAGTTGGTTGACACAAGTGCTAGACCGGAAACACCTTCATCTTGAGTATATTCGGAGTCGGAGTGATAACTTCTCTCAGAGTGATGGTCGGAGTCGGAGCCGGATACCCATTCACCAACATGAGCTTGATGTCTTAGTTTTGTGTAGCTCCTTGATGACTTGTCATTCCTTTCTGAATCCTTGCTTATGCGAGAGGTTCTTCGTTCATAACGATCATCTCTACTCCTTCTCTCTCTTGGAGGTGATTCTTCTCTTCTACTTCTCCTTTTAGGTGAGTCTTCTCTTCTTTTGTAGGGAGCTGTACACTCATTGGAGTAGGATCCGGGTCTTCCACAATTGTAGTAATTACGCTCATGACTAGAAGATCTTTTGTCATTGTAGGACCTTGACTTGGAACTTCTTTCTTTGCTTCTACTCTTGTAGAACTTGTTGAAGTCCTTCACCATTAGGCTCAATTCCTCATTGATGGCTTGTTTCTCACTTGATGATGTAGGAGCATCACATGAGGCTTTGTAAGCACCACTTGACTTGTTGTTAAGCTCTTCTTTATCCTTGAGTGACATCTCATGAGCAACAGTTCTACCAATGACTTCCGTTGGCTTGAGATCTTTCTAGTTGGGCATCATTTGATCAATGTGCACATGATATCATATTTTTCATCCAAGGATCTTAGGATCTTCTTAATGGTGAATCTGTCGGTCATCTCTTGACTTCCTAAGCCAGCAATCTCATTTGTGATGAGAGCAAGCCTAGAGTACATTTCAGCGACACCTTCACCATCCTTCCTTTTTAACTTGGCAAGCTAACTTTGAAGCACATCCAATTTGGATTCCTTGACGTAGTCGGTACCTTCGTGCATATCAATCAAAGTATCCCAAATTTCCTTTGCATTCTCAAGACGGTTGATTTTGTTGAATTCTTCGGGGCACAATCCGTTGAAGAGGATATCGCAAGCTTGAGCATTGTATTGCAACATCTTCAATTTTTCCGCGTTAGCTTCATGATTCAGTTCTCTCCCATCGAAGAATCCACCTTGCAAGCCAATACACGTAATAGCCCAAACGGCGGGGTTATGTCCAAGAATATGCATTTTCATCTTATGCTTCCAACTAGAAAAATTAGTACCATCAAAGTAAGGACCTCTACGGTAGTAATTTCCCTCGCTAGATGCCATAATCTCCTAGGTTGTGAAACCAAGGCTATGATCACCAAAGCTATGCTAATCAAGGCAAATGGACACCAAGGCTCTGATACCACTTGTAGGATCGAAAGTATGTCTAGAGGGGGGATTAGACTACTTGACCAAATAAAAATCTAGCCTTTTCCAAATTTTAAGTCTTGGCAGATTTTAGCAACTTAGCACTAGTCAACACTACAAAAAAAATACACTTCCGTGATGATACGTGTTTGTCACAATACGTCGCATTTTTTGTCATGCATGTACATCCATGACAAATTTATGATAGAATCAAGATAGTCATACATGTGCTGTCGTAGAAGTGTTCCATGACATTACCAAAATTATCATCATGGAAGTGTCCACTTCCATGACGATAAATCATGCGTCATAGAAGTGCTTTCGTCAAGGGTGACCGACACGTGGAATCCACCGTAACAGAACGCCGTTAAGCTATCGGGTTGGATTTTGGATCCGATAACCCGTTAACAGCCCTGACCAATGGGAAATTTCCACGTGTAAAATTCTGATTGGCCGAAGGGAACATCTGTTAGCTCGTCAGTGGGCAAGATGTCGCCCGTCCATTGGAGGAGACATGCCTATGATACGTCGACACGTGGCTGGGCCCAACAGAGGCCCATATAGGTTAAAAAGGCCGCCCGATCAAAGGCCCGTAGAACTTAATCAGTACTAGTGGGCCAGCCCAATAACGGCCTCGCTTAATAAAGGCCCATTTACATCCCGAAGCCATATCGGCCCGTTAATTGTTTCGCCCAATATTTGGGCCCATTTAATCGGCGGATCTGGCCCGTTAATTGTTCGCCCAATATTTGGGCCCATTTATGACGAAGCCGATCTGGCTCGTTAATTGTTCGCCAAATATTTGGGCCCAACTACAGCCCAGTAACTTTTGGCCTATTAGAGGCCTGATGTAGACATGAGCCCATTTCATTTCGGTGTGACTTTCGGCTGGGAATGGCCCGTGTTTGCCTATGGGCCATATATGGTCCGACGGGACATTGGGCCCACTAACGGCCCGTGCTAAAGGTGGCAACAGTTAAGCCTAACGTGATTTTGGGCTGTTAAAGGCTGTCGATTGTCAAACCGCGGATCTCGGGTAGGGGTTGTAGCGACCGGACCTCAAATATCGATCTACGTGCTCGGTGTCATCCACGGATCGAGAATGCCGACACCACACGAAGACTCGGAGGATTTATAACAGAGTAGCAATCACACACTTATTACAATCGAATGTCTCAAGAGAGAACTTAATAAAAATAAATATGGCTTAAGGCCATCTAATACGATAACAGCGAAAGGCTTGGAAGAAAAGTGAGTCCATCAACACCAACGGCATCACTGAGTATAGAACCACGACCTAAGAACCGTACTCGTCGTCTGAAAAGTCTGCAACATGAAACGTTGCAGCCCGAAAACGGGTCAGCACATGAAATATGCTAGTAATGTAACACATAGAGAAATAATGGAGTAATGAGCCTATACTACATGCATATTTGGCTGGTGGAAAAGCTCTATGGTTACAGCTTTTGTGTAAAGCCAATTTTTCCCTACTGCAAAGGAATAAATTTATTTAACTATCATGGTGGTTGTTAAACATTGAGAATGGTTGAGAGCATTCTCAATCCCAATTAAAAGTACTCATTTACAAACCCAACAATATTAAATTAGAAGTAACATGATGAGATTCACATGATATCCAAGTACTAGATACTCAAGATGTCCATAACCGGGGACACGGCTAACCATGGTTAGTTTATACACTCTGCAGAGGTTTGCGCACTTTTCCCCACAAGACTCGATCGCCTCCGTTGGATTTCTCGCACTACATGATGTTTGAGAAGCGGATGACCGAGACATAGTCTTTCAGAAGCGCTAGCACCTTACATGTGGGTAGACCGTACCAACCTACATCCCCTACATCAGTTAGCCTACCCGTAAGAGTTCGCACAACTTAATCAAGTACGCCAGAGCCCATAATGGCTTGTGGCTGCACACGAAAGTTTCTAGTTTGAATAATCTCATGATCCCTTTGATCACGGGTGGCTCAAGAAAATACAGGCAAGTCTGATAGGAACCAGTGCCTCAATCCACCCAGATGTGTGTTTAAGTTGCCACCTTAAATAAACCATTAAATAACAATCTCACATCTGTCATGGATACACTCACCCAATCCACGTCTACTAGCATAGCATAGCATAATAAGCAAACGTAGAAGTAACTCCCAAGGGTTCATAATAAAACAGGTAATAGGTACTACCTCAACTACTTCCCGTCCTACAATTTAATTAGATCCTAATCATGCAAGTGTTTTAGGATAGATCTAATGCATAAAAATTGGGTATGAGAAGAGGTATGATCAAAGTGTTACTTGCCTTCCTGATGATCCGCAAAACCTAAAGACTCGAAGTAACACGCGGCGCACTCCGGGTATTCTATCACAGACAAATAAACAAGCATACAATAAGTATTCATCTAATGCACAGGTAAAACTCAAATAGATCTAACCAGATAGTTCAACTTAAGAACTCCAGTTTGCAAAAAGAATTAAATCAAACGAAGCAACGAAAGTCAAACGGCGGAAGAAAATAGCTCCGTTTTACTAATCTGGATCTAAGTCAAATTTTACAGAAGCAAAAACTTGTTTAAGTAGATTATTCGGAAAGAGGGTTTCGAGACGAAACCCCAGGCGCTTGAATCGCCTGATTCCGACAAACGAGCGAAAAGTTATACTAAATCCGATTTGGAATCACGATCAGAAAAATCACGGATTAAATCTGAGAAAAAGAAAAACGACGAACGGGTTAACGAACGGACGTTCGTTAACTAAACTTATCTGATAACGCGTTCGTTTAAACGAACTAACGGACGAACGTCCGCTAATTAGCCTAAACCGAAAGAAAAACCAAAAAAAAACGGAAGAAAAACCGCCTGTTTTTTAGAAAAACCGGCGACACGCGGATCGAGGTGGCGGCGAACCTCGTGGCGGGTCCGTGAGGTCGGCGGGTCGGCGACGGCTTGAGGCGCGGAGGCGGCATGGTGTGGTGATGGCGGCAATTTGTGCAATGGCGGCGCTAGGGTTCGGGGGGTGGTGGCGGTGGGCCTCGGCTGGCCTCCCGGCTTATAAAGCCTCCTCGGGCGAGTCCCGGCCGACACGGCCAGGTCGGTTCTGCGTTTTTTAAATAGTTCTGCAGAAAAAGGATAAAAAGAAATACTAAACGGACTCCAAAAATCCGAAATAAATTTTCCCCGGCTTCTAAAATCAAGCGGATTTAATGAACATTTATTTGGGGCCTAAATGCAATTTTGAAAAGCAGCATTTTCCTAAATTCAAATAAAATGGCGAAAAATTCCAAAATAAACACTTATTTAATTTTTTAATTAAATCTTCATTATTTCTTTATTTTGGGAAAGTCATTTTATTCCTTCTCTCATATTTTGATAGTAGAAATAATTGAAGATAAAATAATTAAAATCAAATGATCCTATTTTCAAAATTTGAGAAAACTCAAATATGAAAATAACGAAAATCCCCAACTCTCTCCATGTGTCCTTGAGTTGTGTAGAATTTCTAGGATCGAGCAAAAAATGCAACGAAAAAATATGATATGCAATGATGCTCTATGTATAACATTCCAAATTGAAAATTTGGGATGTTACAAACCTACCTCCTTAAGATGAATCTCGCCCTCGAGATTCGGGTTGGCTAGAAAATAGGTGAGGGTGGTCCTTAAGCAGATCTTCCTCTCGCTCCCAGGTGGCTTCATCCTCTGTGTGGTGGCTCCACTGAACTTTGCAAAACTTAATAACCTTGTTGCGGGTGACTCGGCTGGCAAACTCGAGAATCTTAACTGGTTTCTCCTCGTAGGTCAAATCGTTATTCAACTGAATCGCTTCTAGTGGCACAGTATCTCTCAATGGTATATCAGCCATCTCTGCGTGGCACTTCTTCAACTGAGAAACATGAAACACGTCATGAACTCCTGACAATCCTTGGGTAGTTCCAACTTGTATAACTTCTCCCATGCGTTCCAAAACACGATAAGGTCCTACAAATCGGGTGCTAACTTTCCTTAACTCCAAAACGCTTAACTCCTCGAAGTGGCGATATCGAAGATAAACTCATCTCCGACTTCAGATTCATCTCCTTGCGTTTTGAATTCGCATAACTTTTCTGTCTCGATTGGGCTACCTTGAGCCTATCGCGAATCAACTTTACTTTCTGCTCGGACTCCTTAATCAAATCCGTCCAAACAATGGCGGTCTCCAACTTCATCCCACAACCACGGGGTCCTGCACCTCCTTCCGTACAAGGCTTGAAAGGTACCATCTTGATTTGGTTTGGTAACTGTTGTTATAAGAAAACTATGCATATGGCAAGTTATCATCCCAACTTGATCCATAATCCAAAGCACAAGCTCTAAGCATATCCTCCAAAATCTGGTTGACTCTCTCGGTTTGTCCATCCATGCGTGGATGAAAAGTTGTGCTAAGCTCCACTGGTTCCCAAAGTTTCGTGCAACCGCTTCGAACTTTGAGGTGAATTGGGTTCCTCTATCGACACGATACTCCTCGGAACTCCATGCAAGCATACAATCCTGGTCATGTATATCTTAGCCAATTTGGCCTTCTTGTAGGTAGTCTTTTTCGAATGAAATGAGCTACCTTCGTCAAACGATCGACTACAACCCAAATCGAGTCATAGCTCGAACGTGTCTGGGAAATCCCGTGATGAAGTCCATACCTAGCTTATCCCACTTCCATTCGGGTATAGGCAATGGTCAGTAACAATCCTGCTGGCTTCGATGTTCGCCTTCACCCTCGACATACATCACAAAGCTCGCGACGTACTCGCAATATCCTTCTTCATTCCGGTCCACCAGAAAGTATTCTTTAAATCCAAATACATCTTGGTATTTCCTGGGTGAATCGAATATGGTGAATCATGTGCCTCTTGCAAAATCAACTTCCTGATCTCCGGGTCATTGGGCACATAAACACGGTCCTCAAACCATAGGGTATCGTGCTCATTCTCACGAAATCCCTTTGCTTTTCCTTCGCTCATTTTCTCCTTTATAGAGGCAATCTCTTTGTCAGTCTTCTGAGCTTCCCTGATTGTATCCATCAAAGTTGACTGAATCTCCAATGCTGCTACATAGCCTCTCGGAACTATTTCCAAACATAGCTCTCGAAGATCCTCGGCTAACTCCTTTGGTATTTCTCCCGTCATTAGTGTATTGACGTGACTCTTACGGCTCAACGCGTCTGCTACAACATTAGCCTTTTCGGGGTGATAATGCAATCTCATATCATAGTCCTTAATGAGCTCCAACCATCTCCTCTGCCTGAGATTTAGCTCCTTCTGCGTGAAGATGTACTTCAAACTCTTGTGATCCGTATACACCTCACAATGGTTTCCAATGAGGAAATGTCTCCATGTTTTCTACGCATGCACTACGGCTGCTAACTCCAAATCATGCGTGGCATAGTTTAGCTCGTGAGGCTTAAGCTGTCGTGAAGCATACGAAACAACTCTCCCTCCTGCATAAGCACTGCTCCAAGTCCTTGACGTGAAGCGTCGTAATACACCTCATAATCCTTGGTCTGGTCTGGCAGAATTAATACTGGCGAGGTAACCAAACGTTTCTTCAACTCTTGGAAACTAGCTTCATACTCATCAGTCCAAATAAACTTGGTATCCTTCTTCAACAATTCTGTCATAGGCTTCGCAATCCTTGAGAATTTCTCAATGAATTTCCGGTAGTATCCTGCGAGTCCAAGGAAACCCCGGATCTCTCCAACTGTAGTTGGCGCTTCCCAGTTTGTCACAGTGACAACTTTAGTGGGGTCCACTGCTATACCTTCTCTGAATATAACATGTTCAAGAAATCCAACTTCCTTCAACCAAAACTCACACTTACTGAACTTGGCGTACAACTGGTGTTCTCTGAGCTTCTCGAGTACCAAACGCAAATGCTCCTTATGTTCTTGTTCATTCTTCGAGTGAACCAAAATATCATCAATGAACACCACGACGAACTTATCCAAAAACTCCATAAACACTTTGTTCATCATGTTCATAAAATAAGCAGGTGCGTTAGTCGGACCAATTGACATAACGGTATACTCATACAGCCCGTACCTGGTGGTAAAAGCCGTCTTAGGTATATCCTGCTCTCGAATCTTCAACTGATGGTACCCTGATCGCAAATCGATCTTGGAAAACACCTTAGCTCCTTGTAATTGGTGAAACAAGTCATTGATCATCGGTAGTGGGTACTTGTTCTTAATGGTCACTTCATTCAATCCTCGATAATCCACAACCATTCTTAATGATCCATCCTTCTTCTCCACTAGAAGTACTGGTGATCCCCAAGGCGAAGAACTTGGGAGAATAAAACCTTTATCCAGTAACTCCTTAATCTGCTTCTTAATTTCCTCCAAATCTTGGGCTGGCATCCTATACGGTCTCTTAGATATTGGCCCAAATGCTCGTAGTAGTTCAATCAGAAATTCAATGTCTCTCGTCCGCGGCATGCTCAGCAACTCTTAGGAAACACGTCCGGGAAATCCCTTACCACTGGTACTTCCTCCTGCACAACTCCTGTTAAGGAATTTACATGTGCTCTCCTTGGCTCATGCCGTGATACAAACTTGATTCTTCTCCCTTCTGGGGTGGTAAGAAAAATTGACTTACTGGCGCAATCTATGTTTCCTCCATACTTAGATAACCAATCCATGCCTAATATCACATCCAATCCTTGCGATTCCAGAACTATTAGGTCCGAGGGAAATACATAGTGTCCAATCCTTAATGGCAGTCGATCACACCATATACTAGCCATGTATTCTGCTCCGGGTGAGGTTACTAGCATGGGTGACCTAAGGGCTTGGGTTGGTAGTTTATACTTATCCACAAATCCCCTTGATATGTATGAATGCGATGCACCAAGATCAAAAGAACAACCGCGAGAAAGGTCTTAACCAAAACTTACCTATTATGCATCTGGCCGAGCTTCAACCTCCTCCACAGTAACGTGGTTCACTTGTCCTCTGTTGAAAGGGTTCGCTTCTTTCCGAGCTTCCATTTCCATTACCATTTTGGCCTTACGGACAATCATTTGCATAATGCCCATCTTGCGGCACTTAAAGCAAGTGATGTGGCTCAGTCTACCTTGGATGGTGTTGACGGGTTGGTGCGGTTCTGTCCATTGCTTCTTCCATTCCGTTTCCATTCTTGGTGCCATTATGGTTGTGCGAGCTACCTCCTCCATGGGTATGCTGAAATTGTCCTCCGGCTTCGGGTAAAGCGAAGTTTCGCCGAGCTCGAGTTATTCTTCCCTGTCCATACTTCCTCTTGCGATTGTCAATCTGCTGCTTGCTTCCTTCAATCATAAGCGCACGATCTACCAACTCTGGTAGTTATTGAAAGTGGATACCATCAATTGCATGCTCAGCTCATCATTCAGTCCTTCTAGAAACTTCTCACGCTTAGGTGCATCAGTAGTAACGTCATCGGGGCATAACGTGCTAACTTACTAAAATCATCCACATCTTGCCAACCGTCCTCCTTGGTGCAAGTTGCGAAACTCACGCTTCTTCATGGCCATAGCTCCTGCTGAAACATGGGTAGTATGGAAAGCTTGTCAAATCGATCCCATGTGGCAAAGTGTCTCTGAGGTAAGTGGTCAAAATTCTCCCACCATCTTCTGCGGTTCCTTGAGTGATGTTCGCAAATTTAACCCTTTCTCCATCTGTACATCCTGCAGTGGTCAACTCCCTCCCTATCTTCTGGAGCCAATCATCTGCAACAATCGCCTCGGTGCTACTGGAAAACACCGGCGGATTCTGCCTTAAGAAACGGGTCAAATGGTCAACAGGTGGTGGTGGTGGGTTGTTGTTGTTGTTGTTGTTGCCTTGGTTCTGTACCAATGTTTGAATCAAGGCATTCTGCTGCTAAATCAACTGAGAGATCTCTGGCGGGAAAACAAATCCGGTGTCGTGTCTCGGAGGCATCTGAGGGTTTTAAAGAAAAGACGAGAATTTAGAATAGAATGAGGTCTAGAGAGAAACACTACCCATATACACATGAGACAAATCACACAATATCACTCCAATCAATTCAAACAAGGGCATACAACGGTCTATCTATCGTTACAAAGTCTTTGAAACTAAAACTAATATAGAATGGGGAAATCTACTCTTCGTTATGGTGGTCAACTAGAAAAACTGCTCCGATGAAGACTCCATGATATACGCTCTAGCTTCATCTTCGTAATCATCATCACTAGGATCGAATCGGTGTCGCCGATGATGATGTAGTTCTCTGGACAGTGCTATCTTCATCTTCTCCTCCGGTGTTGAATTTCCCATGAGTTCTTCAATCTTCTCCTTAAGATCGTCGTTTTGTCCCACTAGGGCTACAATCTCCTCCATGTAGTCCTTGCGAGTGGCCTTGATTGTCCTTCTAGTTCGATAATCTTGGCTTTTCTTTGTCAACTCCATCATGTCTGCGACATCAGGTTCTCTGGCCCAATGTGCTGATTTAACTCTGGATGAAAGCCGCAATGGATCGGTCCTTCTTAGTGCCAACTATCTCCCATTGTTCATCTCGGCGTCCGCAAATCTGGTAGATAGTATCCTTGAGGTATTCTTTGTAAACTTCTCCAATGCATCCCATGGTTATGTGAGCTGCCATGCTCTTTCCTGGACTCTGTGTTGGTGCATTGAAAGCACACTCTATGGGCTCCGTGATTGGCGCAAACGTCCTTCCGGGAACATGAGCTTGAATCTTCCAGCGCTCTTCTTCAGGTAAAGTGGAATTGTAGGTCCCGGAGAAGCTTGGTAATCCGATGTTAAGGTACTTAGTGACTTCCTTCAGGTGTCGTCCAAAGGGTGTATCTTCATCCGGCTGAGTGAACTTGATCCTCGCTTCCGTCATCCTAAAAGAGTAGAAAAGATGAGGAGTTAGAAATGAGAAGAGAGAGTAGTGATCTAGGGCCTTAGCTTAATGGTTGTGTCCTACAGTCAGCGTGTGCTATGATACCATCTTTGTAGCGACAGACTTCAAGCGATCGATCTCGTGCTCGATGTCATCCTGGATCAAGAATCCGACACCACACGATACTCGGAGGATTTATAACAGAGTAGCAATCAAACACTTATTAAAATCGAATGTCTCAAGAGAGAACTTAATAAAAATAAATATTGCTTAAGGCCATCTAATACGATAACAGCGGAAGGCTTGGAAGAAAAGCGAGTCCATCAAACTCCAACGACATCACTGAGTATAGAACCACGACCTAAGCACCATACTCGTCATCTGAAAAGTCTGCAACATGAAACGTTGCAGCCGAAAATGGGTCAGTACATGGAATATGCTGGCAATGTAACACATAGAGAAATAATGGGGTAATGAGCCTATACTACATGCATATTTGGCTGGTGGAAAAGTTCTATGGTTACAGTTTTTGCATAAAGCCAATTTTTCCCTACTGCAAAGGAATAAATTTATTTAACCATCATGGTGGTTGTTAAACATTGAGAATGGTTGACAGCATTCTCAATCCCAATTAAAAGTACTCATTTCCAAACCCAACAATATTAAATTAGAAGTAACATGATGAGATTCACATGATATCCAAGTACTAGATACTCAAGATGTCCATAACCGGGGACACGGCTAACCATGATTCGTTTATACACTCTGCAGAGGTTTGCACACTTTTCCCCACAAGACTCGATCGCCTCCGTTGGATTTCTCGCACTACATGACGTTTGAGAAACGGATGACCGAGACATAGTCTTTCATAAGCGCTAGCACCTTACATGTGGGTAGACTGTACCAACCTACATCCCCTACATCAGCTAGCCTACCCGTAAGAGTTCGCACAACTTAATCAACTACGCCAGAGCCCATAATAGCTTGTGGCTGCACACGGAAGTTTCTAGTTTGAATAATCTCATGATCCCTTTGAGCCTGGGTGGCGGTCCAAGAAAATACAGCAAGTCTGATAGAAACCAGTGCCTCAATCCACCCAGATGTGTTTTTAAGTTGCCACCTTAAATAAACCATTGAATAACAATCTCACATCTGTCATGGATACACTCACCCAATCCACGTCTACTAGCATAGCATAGCATAATAAGCAAATGTAGAAGTAACTCCCAAGGGTTCATAATAAAACAGGTAATAGGTACTACCTCAACTACTTCCCATCCCACAATTTAATTAGATCCTAATCATGCAAGTGTTTGAGGATAGATCTAATGCATAAAAATTGGGTATGAGAAGAGGTATGATCAAAGTGTTACTTGTCTTGCTGATGATCCGCGAAACCTAAAGACTCAAAGTAACAGGCGCCGCACTCCGGGTTTTCTATCGCAGACAAATAAACAAGCATACAATAAGTATTCATCTAATGCACAGGTAAAACTCAAATATATCTAACCAGATAGTTCAACTTAAGAACTCCGGTTTGCAAAAAGAATCAAATCAAACGAAGCAACAGAAGTCAAACGGCGGAAGAAAACAGCTCCGTTTTACTAATATGGATCTAAGTCAAATTTTACAGAAGCAAAAACTTGTTTAAGTAGATTATTCAGAAAGAGGGTTTCGACACGAAACTCCAGGCGCTTGAATCGCCTGATTCCGATAAACAAGCCAAAAGATATACTAAAACGAAAATCGAATCTGGAAAATCGTGGATTAAATCCGAGAAAAAGAAAAACGACAAACGGGTTAAAGAATGGACGTTCGTTAACTAAACTAATCTGACGAACGCGTTCGTTTAAATGAACTAACGGACGAACGTCCGCTAATTAGCCTAAACCGAAATAAAACCGAAGAAAAACCGCCCGGTTTTTAGAAAAACCGCAAGACGCGGATCGAGGCGGCGACGAACCTCTCGGCGGGTCGCGACGGCGGCGGCGCCTTGGCCTTGGTGAGCGATGCTAGGGTTCGGGGCTGGGGTGGGTGGTGGGCCTTGGGCTGGCCTCCCCCGGCTTATAAAGCCTCCTCGGGCCGGAGTCCCGGGCGGACACGGCCCGTAGGTCGGTTGCGCGTTTTTCTTAAATAGTTACGCGCAGAAAAGAAATAAAAAGAAATACTAAACGGACTCCTAAAATCCTGAAATAAATTTTCCCCGGCTTTTAAAATCAAGCCGGATGTAATGAACATTTATTTGGGGCCTAAATGCAATTTTGAAAAATGCGCATTTTTCCTAAATTCAAATAAAATGGCGAAAAATTACAAAATAAAAACTTATTTGATTTTTTAATTAAATCTTCATTATTTCTTTATTTTGGGAAAGTCATTTTATTCCCTCTCTCATATTTTCATAGTAGAAATAATTGAATATAAAATAATTAAAATCAAATGATCCTATTTTCAAAATTTGAGAAAACTCAAATATGAAAATAACAAAAATCCCCAACTCTCTCCGTGGGTCCTGGAGTTGTGTAGAATTTCTAGGATCGAGCAAAAATGCAACGTAAAAATATGATATGCAATGATGCTCTATGTATAACATTCCAAATTGAAAATTTGGGATGTTACAAGGGTCCCGAACTGTGCGTCTAGGCGGATGGTAACAAGAGATAAGGGACACGATGTTTTTACCCAGGTTCGGGCCCTCTCGATGGAGGTAAAACCCTATTCCTGCTTGATTAATATTGATGATATGGGTAGTACAAGAGTAGATCTACCACGAGATCAGAGAGGCTAAACCCTAGAAGTTAGCCTATGGTATGATTGTTGTTCGTCCTACGGACTAAAACCCTCCGGTTTATATTGGCACCGAATAGGGTTAGGGTTACATAGAGTCGGTTACAATGGTAGGAGATCTACACATCCGTATCGCCAAGCTTGCCTTCCACGCCAAGGAAAGTCCCATCCGGACACAGGACGAAGTCTTCAATCGTGTATCTTCATAGTCGAGGAGTCCGGCCGAAGGCTATAGTCCGGCTATCCGGACACCCCCTAATCCAGGACTCCCTCAGTAGCCCATGAACCAGGCTTCAATGACGACGGGTCCGGCGCGCATATTGTCTTCGGCATTGCAAGGCGGGTTCTTCTCCAAATCCCGTGTCCCTGTTTGAATAGCGTCTGGCTTCTTGTAAACATCGCGCTCCTTGGCTTCCACGCCCAATAATGGCGATCCTCCACGTGTTGAATGAATGTGAAAAGCCAGGGTATTTTTACATTTATCCCCCTAGCTGCGCAAATGAGCTGCCTATATAAGAGACGAGGATCTAGATCCACATCACACCGCCTTCCCTTCGCGAGCTTTCATCGGGCGCATCGACGTAAACCCATTCCATCATGGGCGATCGACGCGACTCCTCCTCTCGCCCTCCTAGTCCTCGGCCGGAGATTGGGAGAGATGCTCCGTCCAAGACAATGAGTTAGTGGCGCTTCAAACCAAGGGATTTCTTCCCCAGCCTTCATGGTTCCGGTTCAAGCGAACTCGCCACCTATAAGGGCGGAAAACAAGCGGAGGCGTCCCCGTCCCTCCCGAGGAGAGCGGGTATGCCTTGTCCCTATTTGATAAGAGGGCTCGGATTTCCAATTCATCCGTTTCTCCGGGGCTCGGAGTTCTATGGCCTCGGTTGCACAACCTTACGCTGCCTCCATTACGCAAATTGCGGGCTTCGTGGCCCTTTGCGAGCTGTTCTTGGGCATCGAGGCACATTTCGCTGTGGAAGAGGTTGTTACGCCTCGTACCCGTTCTCGGGAGGGTCGATATATCAAGTGGGCGGAGCGAACTATGGCGCATCGCCGGGACCGGATATCTATCCGGAACCCCGAAGAAGTCGTCCGAATACTGGCCTTCGAAATGGTTTTATATAGAAGACGTCCCCTTGCCGGACCTTGCTCGGTTCGGCCTCCCGGAGTTCAGTAACGCTCCTTTGAAGAAACGCCTAAGCTGGCATCCACGGAGCCCCCAGATGGAGAATGACAGGGACGTCCTTTACCTTATGAGCCGAATAAGGTTGTTGGCTCACTCCGGACTGCATGATCGGAGTCATGGCCATATGCATCATGCGGGGGGTGCAGCCACTTCAATATAGAGGCCACCCCATGTGGGATTTCAATGGGAAGATGGCGCCACCCGTGTGGCGTAAGGGGCCGGATCGATTATTTGTTACGACGGAGGCCTTATGCGCATTATACAAGGGAGAAGAGGAGGATTTCCTCGCGTCAATCCGCAGGCGGATTTTCTATGTCTGATCCTCCAATTGGGTAGCGGACACTTCTTTATGCCCATCTGTTCCATATTCCCATAGTTAAGTACCTTATCTTGTGATTTTGACGCAGGAATTGCTCGGGCCGTGAAGGATATAAACAACCCATCTCCACAACACGAGGATCCGGAGCGGTCCTCGATCCGACCTCCCAAGAGGATCGGACATATCTCGGACACGATTGATGGGGTATTTTACCAACTGAGCATCGATAATGCCTTGGTTTCCATTACGACCGATTACCCTGGAATATTTCCAGCCTCACAGGTAATTGAGACCGAAGTCCCAATACCATAGAAATGATCCCTCCGTGCTTATCTTTGACCATTGTATATAATTGGCGTTCTGCAGGGGGAACCCTTGGGGCGGAAGGCCAAGCGTGCGGTGGCTAGCCAACAAGGGCGACGCCCATGAGCTAAAAAGAAGTGCGGTCGGATCAAGCGCCGACGCAACGGTATGGCGTGTCGCCTTATTCCCAGGTTTTATTCCGGAAGGCATGCTAACGCTCGCGCTCTTTTCAGGAAAAAGAGCGCTCACCCGACTATATCTAGAGAGGTTGCCAATCGAGCCTCGCCAGCCAGGCTTCAAAGCCAGGTCCAGAAGCGGAGGCGAACACAAAGCATGCGTCGGACGCTCCTCCGACAGAGGATGCTGACGGGCTATCTGCCACCAATTCCGAGGTGGAAAGTGCCATGAATCACAGGCGTCGCCGGACTGTTCTTCGTGACGCATGTTTCTCCCAAGAGGCATTGGATGCCTTCAATTCGGGAGATGCGCACCTCCGTGCTGCTCAAAATGGTCTAGCTAGAGCCACGGAGCAGTATGTGAAAGACATAAGGGTAAGAAAATTTGATGGTTATATATACCAGTAGCCCCCGAGACATAAAATAGTTAGAATAACTGATTTAAGGATCATTTATTGTGCAGGATCTTATAGAAAAGAATACCCAATTGTCCCAGGAGCTTGAAGAGTGCAAATCCCAACTTGAGGCCGCACAAGCCGCGACAGGGGAAGCCAAGGAGACCCCCTCTGGTAACATACGCTTTTAAAAGATAAGTATGTTATGAAGTGTGGCGTGTGTATAGATCTGACAATGACATTGCAGATGGCACCGGGTAGATCCGGACAAACAACAGCTCTCTTGCGCGGTTAAAGGCGGCGAGAAGCGTGCTTACGAGGGTGAGGCGGGAGAAAAATAATCTCAAGATGCCAACACCCACCGGGCGAGGAGCTAAAGGATGTTCGTGCTGCTATCGACTCCGTTAAGGAGAATCGGCGGCCGACGCGACATTTTTAGTAAGTGCTTAAGCGAACTTTGAGAAAAGAGTTGGCGAGGAAGTCGATTAACGAGTTATATCGTAGGTATGCTCACACAGCCGTCCTGCAGAGAAATGCCAGTCTATGGGTGACCTTCTTCTCGAGCTCTTACAACTGCATGAGCGAGTTGGCGGTGATGAAAAGCGTCGCCGAGCCTTGTGGCCATCTATCTCCCCTGCCCGAAGGCCTTGGGGAGCTTGCGAGAGAGGCTCCGGGGAGCGCGGCGCTTCTGTTATGGAAGATATCTGCACGCCATTAAGGCGCCGAGGAGGCTGGGCCATGGTGAAGGCAGCGGTACACAAAGGCTGACCCAAACCACATGGCGAGGTCGGACACTGTGGGGCGGATGGGAAGGAGATCCCTATGAGCTTAGTGTACGGCCGGTGGAATTGGCGCAAAGTATTCAGCGGGATGTAAACTAGACAACCTGTTAGATGGTATTGAAGAGGAATACAATCAGTCAAATTGACTATGTAATTTAAATTGACATGTAAAATGCCTTCTAGCCGGATTGTAGATCGTTTGTCTTAGCGGACCTTTTCGCTTCAACCTCGGGACCCGATAGTCCGGAGTGTGTCCGAATACCCTCGCGGTTATATAAAACCGGGGCATGCGTGGAGACCAGGCGTAGTGGTCATTAGTGCTTTATCAGACAAGTGCCCAACTAGTTATGTTATATTGCATGGTTAGTAAGAAACATCTTCCAGGGAGAATAGTTTCGTTAGGGGTTCCTTTCCCTGGGTGGCATGCCCTAAAGTGCATGTCCGGACTGCGAAAAAAGCATAAAAACATCTAGGGGCGGATAAATAAATAGGTAAGAAATCTTCTTTTAGTTCACCGACCGAATATTCTCTTAAGAACGCTAGCTTTCGGCTTCACCCAGTCTGAGGTACACATCTGGCTGACCCAGCAGTAACAATCGCAGAGGTGCTCCCTTTACCACCTAGCCGAATAATCGAGAACGTAGGGGTAAGCACAGGAGCCAGGCAACCCAGCTTGGCCAAAAATTAAGTCATATCGATGCATATAATGGCGAATAAAAGGTACATGCGGAAGTGTGACACATGTATTGGGCATGAAGCCCTTATAATTAAGCTTACGTGAAAGAAGCCCCCGGTACAATGGAGCGGATAAGCGCATCAAAGTGTGCGAACAATGCGTTAACGAGCCTGCCAAGGCTTGAATGAAAAAAGGAGGAGAAGGAGAAAAATAGAAGACAGCTAAAATGTAAAATATGGATGAGAGGAAGAAGGCGAACTCGAATCCGGCGCTAGGCGTAGAATCTTCGAAGGCGTCTGCGTTCCATGGGTTCGGCTCGAGTCGGTTATCCGATGCATCTCGCAGACGATGCGCTCCCGGTCGGGACTTGGTCGATGATAAAGGACCTTCCCATTTGGGCTTTACTTTGTCCTTTTCTTGTCCGTGAGCGTAGAACTAGCTTCGCCAACATTGTAAGTTTTGGCCGTACTTTCTGCTTTGATATCTTGAGCTGCTATTGATAGAATGCGGAGCAGGCTTTTGCTACGTCACGCTCCTCCTCCAAGGCGTCCAAACTGTCCCGCCGATCGAGCTCGGCTTCTTTTTCTTCGTACATGCGCACGCCGAGGTGAGTCATGAATTATGTCGCAGGCGAAGCGCCTCTGCGCCGTATACCATAAAAATGGTGTGAATTGGTCGTGCGATTCGGAGTGGTCCGCAGCCCCAGTCTGAGTCGAGCTCCTCTACCCGGTCGTGTTAGATTCCTTGAGGACCGCACTAATCTGGGTTTGATGCCGCTCATAATTAGACCATTTGTTCGCTCAACTTGACCGCTAGTTTGAGGGTGATAGACTGAGGCGTAGTCTAGTTTAATGCCCATGTTTTTGCACGAGTTTAACCTCGTCGGCCGTAAAGTTCGTGCCGTTATCGGTGATGATCTTTGTGGGGACCTTTATGAGCGGTGTACGACCCCGATATGAAGTCTATCACGGTCCGGATTCGCCGTCTTGACGAGCTTGGCCTCTATCCATTTGGTGAATTTATCCACCATGACCAGTAGGTATTTTTGCTTGTGGGTTCCCCCTTTAAGGGGTCCGACCATGTCAAGCCCCCAGACCGCGAAGGACCAGGTGATGGGTATAGTTTTGAGGGCGGTAGGTGGCATGTGGCTCTGATTAGCAAAGAGCTGGCATCCGACGCATCGTTGGACTAAGTCCTGAGCATCTGCCCGGGCCGTCGGCCAATAAAATCCTGTACGGAAGGCCTTGCCTACAAGGGCCCGGGCTGCGGCGTGGTGCCCGCCGAGTCCGGCATGTATTTCAGCTAGAAGATTCCACCCTTCTTCTTCGGAGATACACCTTTGAATGACTCCGGTTGTTCTTTTCTTATAAAGCTCTCCCTCATGGACTTTGTAGGCTTTAGATTGCCGCACTATGCAGCGGGCCTCGTTTTGGTCCTCGGGGAGTTCCTACCTGGTTAGGTAGGCTATGAATGGTTTTGTCCACGGGGCAATGACTGCCATTATTACGTGGGCTGAGGGTGTTATTTCGGTGGTAGAACCACCAACTGTGTCAGAATGTTCGGTGTGGGTCAGTGCGGTTCGGTCCGGATTGATATTTCCAGACTCTCCCTCCCATAATACGGATGGCTTCAACAGCCTCTCTAGGAAGATGTTGGTGGGGGGGGGGAACAGCATCGCGCTTTGTGCCGATGCGTGCCAACACGTCTGCTGCCTGGTTGTTGTCCCGGGCTATATGGTGAAATTCAAGCCCCTCAAACTGAGCTGACATTTTTAGGACTGCATTGCGATAGGCTGCCATTTTCGGATCCTTGGCATCAAAGTCTCCATTTATTTGTGATATCGCGAGCTTCGAATCACCGCGCACCTCAAGGCGTTGAATGCCCATGGAGACTGCCATCCGGAGACCATGTAGAAGGTCCTCGTATTCGGCTGCGTTGTTGGAGTCCGTATACATTATCTGGAGTACGTATTGAACTATATCTCCGGTTGGGGACGTCAAAACGACGCCAGCCCCCAGGCCAGCCAACATTTTGGAGCCGTCGAAGTGCATTATCTAGTTGGAATATGGGTCGTACTCTTTAGGGAGTTCGGCCTCGGTCCATTCGGCGATGAAGTCGGCCAAAACTTGCGACTTAATAGCTCTCCGTGGCTTATAGGTTATGTCGAACGGGAGGAGCTCAATGCCCCATTTGGCAATCCGGCCCGTCACGTCGCGGTTGTTTATAATGTCGTTAAGGGGTACTTCGAAGGCTACTGTTATTGAACACTCTTGAAAGTAGTGTCGCAGCTTCCGGGATGCCATAAACACCGCGTATGCTATCTTTTGATAATGTGGGTACCGTGACTTGCATGGAGTTAGGACAGTGGACACGTAGTAAACTGGTTTTTGAAGAGGGAACTTGTGTCCGTCCGTTTCTTGTTCGACAACGAGCATCACTCTTACAACTTGATGAGTTGTCGTGATGTATAATAGCATTGGTTCGCCCATGTTGGGCGCGGCCAGGACCAGGTTTGTTGCCAATATGGCTTTTATTTCTTCGAGTCCGGCCGTGGCGGCATCCGTCCACTCTAAGTGTTCGGTGCGTCGGAGGAGGCGATAAATGGGTAATGCCTTTTCTCCCAAACGGGAGATAAATCGGCTTAGAGCCGCCACGCATCCAGTCAATTTTTGTATTTGTTTGAGGTCTTTTGGGATATCCAATTGTGACAGAGCTCGGATCTTGGCGTGGTTTGCTTCAATTCCTCTACCGGATACAATGAAGCCCAAGAGCTTTCCGGCGATGCAAAACGCATTTTCGGGTTGAGCTTAATGTCATATGTTGGAGATTATCGAATGTGAGCCTCAAGTCGTCTACTAGTGTTTCGACGTGCTTGCTTTTGACGACCACATCATCTACGTATGCCTCAACTGTTTTGCCGATCTGTTTTGCGGACATATACGAATCATCATACCGATATGTTGCACGGCATTTTTTAGCGAAGGGCATTCATTGAAGCGAGAATGGGCCGTATGGAGTGATGAATGCCGTTGCGGCTTGGTCAGGCTCTGCCATCTTAATTTGGTGGTAGCCGGAGTATGCATCGAGGAAACACAATGAATCGTGTCCTGCGGTAGCATCGATGATTTGATCAATGCGGGGGAGGGGGAAGGGATCCTTTGGGCAAGCCTTGTTGAGGTCCTTGAAATTGACGCATAGGCGCCAGGATTTGTCCTTCTTTGGTACCATCACTAGGTTTGCTAGCTAGTCCAGATGTTTTATATCTCTGATGAATCCGGCCTCCAATAGTTTGGCTAGCTCCTCTCCCATATCCTATCTCTTCGGTTTGGAGAAACACCGAAGAGCCTGTTTGACTGGCTTGAATCCTTTTAGGATGTTTAGGCTGTGCTCGGCCAGCCAGTGCGGGATTCCTGGCATGTCCGAAGGGTGCCAGGCAAAAATGTCCCAATTTTCGCGTAGGAATTCTCTTAGTGCAGCGTCTACATCAGGATTTTATTGTGCCCCGATGGAGGCCGTTTTGGTAGGGTCCGTTGGATGGACTTGGAATTTGACTATTTCGTCCGCTCGTTTGAAGGAAGTGGATTTGGCTCTCTTATCGAGTATCACATCGTCCCTATTCACCGTGGGCCTTGCGTGATGAGTTCCTCGGCCGCTAGGGCCGGATAGTGCCTCAAGGGCCAGTGCGGCTGTCTTATTTTCGGCGCGGAGTGCTATGTCCGGGTCACTAGCAAGAGTAATGAATCCGTTGGGCCCGGGCATTTTGAGCTTCATGTACCCATAATGGGGTATAGCTTGAAAAATTGTGAATGCCTCTCGCCCTAATAGGCGTGTTATCCGCTGCTGAGCAGGTCCACTTGGAATGTGACTTCCTCGGACATGTAATTATCCAGCATGCGAACACCACATCGATGTGATTTTTCCTATCTGACGTGCTTCCGATCGGGATTATTCCTCTAAAGGTTGTCTTGCTTCGCTCAATGCGGCTCCAGTCTATCTCCATTTTTGGAGGGTTTCCTCGTAAATGAGGTTCAATCCGCTGCCACCGTCCATGAGTACCTTGGTAAAGAAAGCCGTCCACTATCGGACCGAGGACCAATGCGGTTTGGTGCTCGGGCTGTTGAATTTAGGTTCATCAACGGCATTAAAGGTAATAGCCGTGTTACTCCATGGGTTTATTGTTGCTACTTGGTAGACTTGGCGAGGCTACGGAGTGTTTGTTTCCGCATATTATTTGATGCGAAAGTCTCGAAGACAGTTAATACCGTACTGGTATCCTTGGGTTGGTGCTCTATAGCTAGAAGCTCTTCGCCACTTTTGGCCACTTGCCGTAGTATCCAACATGCTCTAAGGCTATGAGTTGGAGTGGCGCCCTCTGTATTATGAATTTTACAGGTCCATTGAGCCATCCCTCGATGCGGTTCCATGCCCTATAGAGGTTTTTTCTTTTGGTATTTAACCCGGTGCTGGCGATGATGCACCCTTTTATTTTGGACTGGGTTGTATTCAAGGCGGATTGTCCCAAAATCTTGATTCGGTTTTCGAGCGCTTTCCATCATACAGTACTTTCGTACTATGGTCGCCAAGTTGGCAAAGCGTGTAATGTCACGGCGACTTATAGCGTTTAGGATCCCGTTGTCCGTGCAGTTGTTGCTGAATAATGAGATTGCGTCCTCCTCGCGGCAGTCCTTTATCCTGTTCATAACCAGGAGGAATCTGGCCTAGTAACGGTGTACTGTTTCTGCGAGCTCTTGCCGAATTTGAGATAGGTCGCTTATGTTTGGGTGGGCGGGTGGAATTAAATCTGGAACCGTGCCCAATCTGAAACTTAAGGTCCGAGGAGCTTCCGAACTTGGAAGCTTGGATTCTTGGATGTTGTCCAATGAATCTAGCCCATTGCCTGACTTTAGGTTCAGGGCTTGAGTGACGTCCCCTCCTCCGCGGGAATCTGGCATGGAGGGATTTGGAATCCGGACGTGGCTAGTCCTTAAGATAGAAGAAGGGTCACCGTATTGTTCCTCCACCACAACAACGTGGTGGGTAACCTGGGGAGAGTTAATCTCTCTCAGATCGGGTTTAAGCCCAATCTGATCATAGACTGTAGCGACTCCCAGGGCGGCGATGCGATCCAAGAGCTCGTTTAAGGAAGAGAGCTCCATTGGATCTAACTACTCGGCGAGCTCCGAGTTAACGTGAAGATTGCTTTCGATGACTCGAGAAGTCATCGTCGGCGCGGCGGCCGAACAGGCGGTCATAAGAAAACCGCCTAGCCGGAGGGTTTGGCCGGCACCAAAGCTTATTTAGCAACAGATCCGTCTTTAAAGGCGGGATGAGGCATCCTTCTGACGGTGGCGACACGGAGGAACTCTCAATGAAAGCACCAATGTCGGTGTCAAATGGCGGATCTCGGTTAGGGGTCCCGAAGCTGTGCATCTAGGCGGATGGTAACAGGAGACAAGGGACACGATGTTTTTACCCGAGTTGGGCCCTCTCGATGGAGGTAAAACCCTACTCCCGCTTGATTAATATTGATGATATGGGTAGTACAAGAGTAGATCTACCACGAGATCAGAGAGGCTAAACCCTAGAAGCTAGCCTATGGTATGATTGTTGTTTGTCCTACGGACTAAAACCCTCCGGTTTATATAGGCACCGAATAGGGTTAGGGTTACATGAGTCGATTCTGATGGTAGGAGATCTACACATCCGTGTCGCCAAGCTTGCCTTCCACGCCAAAGAAAGTCCCATCCGGACACGGGACGAAGTCTTCAATCTTGTATATTCATAGTCCGAGTGCGGCGAAGGCTATAGTCCGCTATCCGGACACCCCTAATCGGGACTCCTCAAGGCTTGTCGCGTAATTCGCCCATTGATGCTCATACTAAGATTTGACCTCTTAAAGGCCCATGATATCGATGGGCCAACTAAGGCCGAGATATGTTTCGACTGGTAACGCCCGTGAGCTAATCGGGCCCAAAAGCGGCCCGGTCTACATTTTTCTCTGCTGAAGGCCCGTCGACGATTGGTGAAAATTGAGGCCCAACATGCATTTTGGCTCGCTAAAGGCCGTGGTTTCATCTCGGCCATAACGAGCCGATTACAATATTCAGCACGTTAATGGCCCAACGCTACTGGGCCAAACTAAGCGCTAGGTCGACAAAAGGCCCAACTAAAATATAGGCCGATGTAAGTTTGGTCCTGGCGCAATGTGTGAAGGCCCCAATCATTCGGGCCCAAGAAAAGGCAGCAGTCGGCCCAATTGTGGCCCGCTAAAAACCTGGCCCGTTAGAGTCGAATGTTTCGTCCGACGACTACTTGATTTTTTCAGATAGCGAATGATGGCAGTAACTAGTAGGAATTAAGAACAAACCTACTCTATAAAATAAAGAAATTATGGCATAGTAACTAAGAATAAACCTACACTATACAATACAGGATTTAAGGTATATTACATCCATTGGGCATCGAAGTTCGCCACCAGTGATCATTAAGCGCAACGAAGAAGCAGATTACAAAAACTGGGCACCACTGCAGCGTAACAAAATAATACTGAATTGAGACCACTTCCAAGACAGTTCAAGAAAGGTTAGCCTTGCGGGGGAACTGCTGCGCATGCTGCTGAGCAAGGCTGTGAGACCGGCCTAGCATGTCGGTCAAAGCTTCCAGGTGTAGCTGTTTAGCGATGAGGTTCTCATTGGTGTTCTCTGCAATCTTTCTTAGAGATAGGACTTCAAGTCGAAGTTGAATTGCAGAATGCCTTTCTGCTAGAACTTGGGACTGAAGAAGTCGAACTGATTCAGCCAATGAATTTTGTGATCTTGTCTGACTGTTAGTCTCATGTAACTTGAACACTGCATCAAGACAAGACTTTGGGTTGTCTCGCTATCTTCAAGATGTTTTGCCTTCTTTGCTACAATATATGTTGTGTTTGTCTCACAGCATTCAGCAGACTTGTGCATGCCATCAGGCATATCACCCTGAAACAAAGAGGAGACATGACAGGTTTGCACGTGTATAAACAAAGATGATAACTGTTCTGTCAATTCTATCCAATTTCAAATTAGAAAATAAAGAGTAAGTTCAAAATATCAATAGCATAATTTGGCATTGTTCATAATGCGGGAGCTTCACCACACTCTTTGGATTACCATGTCAACATAACAAGCATAGATGAAGGGCAAAGAAAATCATTGTATCTATTTTGGATAATGTGCATGGCATGTTGTTCATATCATCAACCACATCGATAAGATAAAACAGGAGATGACAAGGTGCAAGCGTGGGCTGCTTCACCACACTTTGGATTATAGATCCACAAAACAAGCATACATATAGGGAGTATTAAGTAATGTGCATGGTATGAATAAGGAATTTGGTTTCACAAGTAAAACTTAGAACTTACGATTCTTACGAACATGCATTTTGGTAGAAACAACAAACTAAACAGCGATAAATGATAGGGAGTATGAGCAAATTAAGCGAAGTTGAGGATAAAGGCTTTAGAAGGACTGACTTACATTAACGATTAACATCGGCTTTATAATGCCCTTCTCCATGTCAAGGAAGGATAACTCAAGAATTTCAGCACGGAATGTTCTTCGTAAGCATTGCTGTACTCTACATTTTGTAGAGAGTAATTATAGATATGATAATCTTTGGAAGGGATATAGGATAATGAAGATAAGATGCAGATTGATGCTACATAATCAACTACCAATCCCGAAGTAGCTGTTAATGTAAGTCGGTGATAGACCATGTTCAGTCCTTACAAGAGGACTGCGGAGCTAAACCTCTTCAAAAGCATTGGGTTGATTCTAAATTTATGTAAGAGTCCATACGGATCTTATAATGTCCACCAAATGGGCGATTCTGAGGCTAACATGTGCGGTGATGCTACATAATCAAACAGCTATGAAAGTAAGTATGGTCATATAGGGCAAGAGGTACTCACAAGAGCAATGCGATTATGCAAGTATAGTTGCGAGATTACGTGGTCCCTTGAGCGGATGTTTTACGCTAACAGTTTTCATACAAGTGAGACATTAAGGCAAATGTAGAAATGTAGTTCAAATTGTGATGTGATATCATAGACAGATTACCTTACCTGCAGCCGAGACCAATGTGTAACAAGATTATTCCGATCACCGTCGGATAAATGTAGCACGGAGACTTTACAGAAATTTCATTCAGAGGCTTGCCATCGAAGTGCGCTTGCCTCGGTAGGAACGATACTTCATCAACGAGTGCTTGAAAAGCACAACCAACCCTGCTCGTCATCACAATCCAGTTTGCTCCTCGCCTATTTAAAAGAATGAAATCTTGTGTCTTACGTCGTGAGAAACATATGCGATAATGACCATGAATAACATTAGTACATTACTTACGCGTAAGTTGCGGAGGAAGGCGGAAATTGTTACGTATCATGCGTATAATCTTTCCATGAAGGAAAGATCGCACAAAGTTCGACAACAACATAAGCTTTGTCTCCTAAAGCTGGGAAGAAATGGAACAGGGGTCCTATTTGTTGCAATTGGGGCTCTCTACGGTTCGAAAAGGATTTGGCAAGCTGGATTTGGTGTACTCTTTCTTTGGAATGGGGTTTTGCATCATTACTGGCTGGTGCTATGTCAAGCTGGCATAATCATCTTTATTTCTTCGCAGGTTGGGGTCTCTTGAGTTGGGACATCGAAATGACCGATGTAGTAGGGCTAGAGTCTGCTAGAGTTGGGGTATTTTGTGGGTCGGTGATATTGCAACTACACCTAATGGGCTATTTAGTTTATCGGTGCCACTACCTTTTCCAAATACTTTGCTTGTGCTCCTCCACGATCGAAATCGCCCTCGTCCTTTTGAACGTCTGATACACAAGAACAACATTTGAATGGATAAATATGGTATGATGACAGATGGAATATGTAATGAAAATGGATAGGCGAGTGTATTCACATACGATGTGTAAACTAAGCTAATGGCAGTTCAATAAAGTAGAAGCAATGCAAAGCATCAGTTGCAAGATATGTGCGAGCAATGTAACCTTGGAAAGTTAGAGCAAGTACCTTGGTGGGTGAATAAGATAGGGCATCTTCCTCGACTCCTCCACTAGGGAGCTACATTGACTTAGGTCTCCCTCTAGCTCGGAATCCTTTGTTAGGATCATATTACGAGCATGAATCTTTAGGTGGAGGCGTTTGCATTGCATTGCATCGAGACTTGATTTCAGTCCCTTAATGCCAAGTTTGACAGCTATGGCATTGTTACGCTTTATTCTTTTCATGCCGCAAGCTCATAATCATTATGATGCTGTTTAGAATCTGAGATTCATGAAAACATAAAAAGTAGTCAGATTATCTATGGAATGCATTGCGGATTCAACTCGGAGAGTGTCTCCTATAAACCCCTGCATATGCAAAGTTCACCATCCCCAACCGTCTTGACTGGACCACACACGAAATACAAACCCTTATGTCTCTATAACAGCAGGCACACATTTCAAAACTGAAGTAGGAACATTAGAATCATATGAAATTTGTATTTGAACAAATAAACTAAGCAATTATGAGTGGCGTAATGTTTAGCTTCAAGGGTGGAGTGTTGGTAGTGCGACACAAAGCAAGTAGGCAGATTGTATTCCATGTAAAAGATTGAAACCTATGTAAAAGCTGGAAATGACACTTTCTTTCTATATAATGCAGTGTTCGTTACGCACACATGATGGAAGAGATCACATAGAGAAATACTATTCACTCATGTCTACAGTTCGATATTTAGAAATAGGGTGGTCCACCCTAAAGAATATTGACAACAAATATGACAAGGCATGCATAGATGTAGTGAATCAATCATTTACTTGTGAGCTTATTAGGACAAGTATGCGAATTGTAGCTGCAGAAGAGACCGTCGAAAATCTGAATGAAGAAGTTTGTCTAGCACTTATTGTTTGCAACTAATCGGCGTGAATAATTGGATATTATATCGAATGAGTAAGAAAGACAAGTAAAATTGTCAACAAACACGGCTTGCGGTAGTAATGCGGGTCAATGTCACTACGACCAACAATCCAAAATGACTAGTTTACATTAGGGCGGGAATTTTGAAAACCACGTGAACTTTAGAGGTACTAAAGATTGCGAAATACATCTGAACCATTAAGTGTAGGTAGCACTGAGCACACAACAAACCCTAATGACAGTCCTGCCTGATGAGTGGGAAAATGGAGGGAGAGGTACGGGGAACCATGTTTTTTGGGACGCGCCTGTCTGAAATATGGGAAATTTACGAACTTAGCCCCCGTTTAAAATTTGGATGTCTCGTCGGTTGGGGATAGGACGGTAATCTCACATCTCGCCAATATTTGCCTAGAGCGATTTCGGTCGAGGAGAGGGTGGTTGGCGCCCATGGTTGGTGCCCACGGTGTATGAACGGGGCTGACAGGTAGGGCGGTTGTGTCACGTCTGAGTGAACTTACAAACCTGCCCCTATTGAAAATATTTGCCTACATCGATTTCGGCCGAGTCGAGTTTGTTTTGCCGCCCACCGTGTATGAATGGGGAAATGGAGGGAGAAACAGAGGTCTTTCGAACGAGCTTGAATCAAATGTGTTTTGCCGCCCATGTTTGGCACCCACCGTGTCGGAATGGGCTCAGAGGCGGTCGTGTCACGTCTACTTGAAGTTACTAACCTACCCCTATTGAGAGAAGTGGAAATCGGGCCGATGGATTGTCTGTGTAAGGGGTAGACAGTAATTTCCATATCCCAAACACTTGGCTTTGGGCAGACGACGTGGGAGTGGACATTTTGCCGCTTCTTTCGAATTTTGGGACAATAAGCATCCACTTTTACCCTGGCAACTAAATTCGAATCCATTTTGTATTCCTATACAAATCTTTATAAATCATTCTATGTGTTTTTATATATCTTCAAAATCACGACAAAGATGTATTCCACTGTCATATATGAATATGATTTACAAATGTCGATACTCGAATTCAGAAGCTAGAATCCAGTTTATGGTGAATTCAAATATTTGGAACACTTTATGTCCAACTCAAATGTCACACGCAGCATAATGTGTACTCCCATTTAGATATGTACACAAGCGATTTATCAAGATTCAAATACGGAGTCAATCAACCAATAATGTACACAACTAATGAACATATAGACACTTATATAGTATATGGATCAATAATATCAACTAACATACATAAGCCAGGCCACTGTACTTTTTTTTGGCTACAACAGCATCCTTTTTTTAGCCATCATCTTGGCCCTTTCCGATGCGTGCCACTTATATTGCTGAATGCACATTTAGCCCGATTGGCATATTTGTAGGTCTGGCACAACAATGAAATGTCTCCGAGTCTTATCAATTAATACAGACTTGTGCTCAAATAAAATTACAAACCAAAAAACAAAAAAAAACAATTATTACATGATCTCTAAAACAAATGATTTGATTGATTACATGAACAGACAACACAAAGGTTATTCAACTATGGAAAGAACATTTCACCTATGATTTACCAAGTAGGAATTTAATTTCCTTTTTCCTTGAGGACCTTAACAATCTGGTTAGTCTCAGCTTGCTTCGTTTTGAAATCCACCAAATATTTAATGGTTGTCTTGAGTCTTGCTTATGATTGTGCTGTTTGCTTCCTCAACATGTCAACTTCATCTCTAAGTGCGAAGCGAATCTCTTTCTACCACTAGTTTAGCCTCTAGAGCATCAGCAGTTGGCAATTCATAATGCACGATTGGGCGGTGCCCTCTCTTGTGGGATGATGCAACGTCCATGGGGACCTCGCTCTTTGATCTTGGGCTAACCTGTTTTGCCATTAAAGTTCAATTGGATTCAGAAAAGTTGAAGTTGGCAAAACATCTCAACTGGGAGTTATAACAACAAACCAGTTAAACAAACAAGGAATTAAAGAGTTTCAATTGGATGCTGAAAAGTAGTTATTAACATCATTGTAACCCGTTGTTGCAGCAGCAATGCAGTTAAACAAGCAAGTAGATATTTACATTAAGGCAAACAGGTAATTCTTAACAGTAAGTATCAAACACATAGATAGGAGCAGTCTACAATATGATTAACAGGCTGTGCCATTATGTAATTAGTAGCAAACTAAATTAAGCCAAGCAACATAATTGAACAATTTTGCAATAAGTGGCTAACTAAAATTCGAGAAGCGAATGGCGAACTTACGCTAGTTCTTTGTGCAGCACACCTGCAACTTCTTTTTAAACTTACAAGGTTGTACGAAGGATTCCATGGCATCAATTGCTTGGATCGCAGTCCCAATACTTCTTTCTTCCCATCTTGCATGGGTAAGTCGAATGGTTAATCTGGTAAGATGGTGCATCCTTGATATGTTATATGAGGGCGTGTAGTCGGACTAGTTGTAGCCAAACACATCACGCTGGCTTTTCTTTGTATATTTCATGCGATTACTTTTGGCATATCGAGATCTAAGCAATCTACAATAGGATGAAAAAGTGGCATCCTTCACATTATTGGCGAACTCAGTTCATAGAAACAAGCAATTCAACCATTCTGTGGGTAAAACAAAAGCGCCACTAGAATATTTTTCACCATGCAATCATACATGCAAAAAGGGGCGACGACACCATAGGGGCTGGTATGGGCGGCCGCCTCGGTGGTGGAAAGTGTGCACCTAGTTTGAGTCGTCGAGGTTGGCCCATAAGTTTTGTTAGTCCCAGCACGAGAGGAAATGTAAAAATGAAGAAAAATGTTTCAATTTGGATGGGCCAATAACATAAGTGCAAGGCAGGCCCTATAGCAGGCTCATGGCCCAAGCGAGCGCCTCCCATATCGATCGACAGCAGGAAAAATCCCAATTCATTCGCTCCAGCCTCCGATCTGGTTGGTTCCTAACCTAGCCACATTTGGACAGACCAACGCGCAACGCCTCGCGCCCTCGTTGGAGGCGGTCGCCGATCTTCAAGCGAGCGGAAGGAGAATAAGATGAAGATCCAACCACAGGTGTAGCCAGCGTGGGAGGCAGCACCGGCAGACGGGCATGGCATCGAGCTTGCATAAGCAGACGATCGCAGCTTGCAAGAGTAGCATGCGCAGCGAGCAGGTACATCACATCCCTATTATATCTAATTCAACTCTTCAATTTCGGCCAATAGTTAAACTGACGGTGTTGTAAAACTGCTTGTATGTAGGGAATCTATGATAAAATGAAACCAATTTCTACTTATTTTATAACTCCCCAATCAATCTTGGTATTTGAATCGATGTATCTAATCAAGTTTCGGTGCAAACATACAAGCTCATGTTGTTCTTGAGCTGAAGTGTCTAATGAAGCAGATCGCTAATGAAGGATTTGATGCAAACATTTTACATGCTCACGGTGATGAACATATAGTGTCTAATGAGGGATCTAATGCAAGCATTATGCAAGCTCATTGAAGGATTTAGTGTCTAATGATGATCTACTATGTTGAGAGAGACAAATATTTGCAGGCATTGATGATAAGCAAATTATAGTGCATTTTCATAGCTTGAGGAAACATCGAGGCCATCTACCAGAAAGTCCCCGTATCATGACAACATAGCATAAATACTTTTCTAATCTGTTCTTTGAAACTATTGGCATACTTGTGCGGGATAGATATATTGATATGCAGTTTGCGACTTGGTTATCGTGCAATTACACTTCAATATTTTCAGCGGAGAGCGAATAATTCAAGCAGTACAGACCATGTTTGTAGTCCTTGTACACCATGTTGCATTTTGTGTTTTTGGTGCTTGCATCATTTAGTGTTTATAATCTGAACTACTTTGGATCATTAGCTGGTTTTCAAAGTGCATGTAGCTTCACATTTCTCAAGTTATGTTGATTTCCGAGTGCAAGTGCCTTCATATTTTTAAGTTAAATATTAGCCTGGTAACTTGAATTCGTGGATCAGCCCATCGCATACAAATCATACACGAATGCTAGTATGAATTAAATGAAATGCGAGGGACTTATGCTAGCTCGTTGTATAGGCTCATTTGCAGCTACGCTTGCGCTTGGGATGTTCCATGTACAAGTCCATGTTACCACTTGCTTGAATGTGCAGGCCTTGTGCTCCTTGCATCCCCCTCGCATTTTGACACGGCGAATGGTTGATCAAATAAGAGAATCGACCTTGATGTTGTCTTGGAGGACAGAGATACTTACAAGGTTATCTGGTGTGCAAGATGTGTACCAGATCCGTAAGCGCCGTTATGCTTCGCTAAAAATGGATTTGCTTGTTTGGATGATATCTCGGAAGAAATAAGAGTTAAAGTCGAGTTGCATAGGCGTGCAAGCTAAGAGAGAGCAGTTAAAGGATACCCAAACATCATCGGAACAGTGCACAAGGGAGTGATGTGTGGATACCTAGTTTGGGCGGCGTTTGGGCATGCTCACCTAGCTAGAGTGCGGGTCACTTGAGCCGTTGAGGGTGATCTTGTTGGCGTTGGCTGGCAGCGCATGGATGCAGATCTTGAGTGGCAGCGGGCGCTTCTGATGCGATGGGCGAGACCGTTGGTGAAGCCCCAGCGGCCTCGAAGCGGAGAGTGCGACGATGTGCTCGATGAAATAGCCCGGTGAGTTGGGAGGCGGCGTCGGTGAAGCGCTTTTGATGCGGTGGAACTGTCTGTGAGGCACGTTGGTTGCGGCGGCCGGCGTTGTCGGTGGACCACCGGTGCGGTGGGCGAGTCGTAGATGAGGTAGCTCGGTGCGGTGGTGAAGCGCGACCGTCGTCTTCGTCGTTGTCGTGCACGCAGAGGTGGGGAAACGGTGGGGAAAGAGAGCGAGGCGAGGCGATTCGAGGGTTGGCGGCGAATTAGGGATTTGAGCAATCTGGGCGCGGAAGGGGATGGTGGAGAAGAGAGATTTTGCAGGGCTGAAATTGGGGCCGCCAGATATTTCAATCTGAGTCGTGGAAGAGCGAACTTATATTGTCGTCGTCCTTTTTTTGGGGGGAGGGGGTGGGTGGCTGGGTGCTACGCGTCCGCCCGACACATGCGACCACCCCGACAGGACTATGCTTCGGTGCCTTAAGGCACCTGCCTTTGTGTCCATGACATGTGGGCCCAATAGGTTGCCGGCCCACATGTCAGTCACCCAAAGGCAGTTGCCTTTAAGGCACCAAAGCAGCGTCCACCCCGACACGACCCTGGTCTGCCTTGTGCGTCTACATTTGATAATGCAAAACGAATCTTCTTTCATTTGCAAACGAATCTGTATGTATTACCATGGTCGTGTTTTTCTTGCAATAATTAGTCATTCTAAACGAGATACTCCATTCGTTCACTTTTGTAAGTCGTTTTAGACAACTTAAAATGAACTGTTTTGCACATTGTCTGAAATGTCTTCAAGGTCTTATAAAAGTGAACAGAGGGAGTAGTATAAATTAATTAATGAGGAGTTATTTGAAAAAAAATCGAAACGGTACCCACGCTAACGTGGATTAGAGTGTGTGTCACATAATTAGTTATTTGAATTAGAGTGTGTGTCACGTAGTTAGATTTTTGAATTAGAGTGTGTGTCACGTAGCGATCTCAAATTATAACGTGGATTTAGCATTTCTTTGTATCCACGCTACTTTTTAATACAAATTCATATGTATATGATGAACACCATGGTAGTGAGAAAACTTTTGGATGGATTCAAACATATGACCTACAAAATAGCACAACAAATTGAGTCAATGTCAACTTTTGAAACTTAGTATGGCACAATTGAAATAATTACCCGTATATACGGTCCTCGGTTCAAATCTTACAATGTACACGAATTGAAACGTCAATATTAAGTCTCGTACTATGTACATTCAAATGTTGTTTTAGCCCCCCCGACAAGCGCTACATACTTCTGTATCGGTCAATCTTCCTCTCCTAACCACCTTAGGAAGCTATCGGTTTCCAACACACGTTCATTCTTTCTCTCCATGTTTTGATCTCTAAGTCTCTCAACTACACAACCCCCTTTTCCACTCTGTTACCAAATGTATTTACCTCACACACCCGCCATTGCACCCCATGCCGAGCTCTCTCTCTCTCTCCCCTCTCCCTCTCACCCTCTCGCGCTAAATACATGCAGTGCCTATCTAGCCCCCTAACCTCTCGTGTGCACACAAGCACGTTGTATATCTAGGTCACTCCCTCGAGACTGTCTCACTCTTTCTTCCGCACGGCGGGCCACACTCGCTCAATCCCACTCTCTTTATCTGAGTCTCGTTTAACCTCGTTTTCTTTCACACACAAATGATATATCTCCTTCTTCGGGCCTTGATCGACACACTCTATATTCTCTCACGCAGATTGTCTATCTAGGTCAGTCCATTGAAGCCGCCGCCACTCTTTCGACCTCATGGTGGGCCACGCTCTCTCTCTCTCTCTCTCTCTCTCTCTCTCTCTCTCTCCGTATGTCCCAATTGACCTCGCTCTTTCTCGGACAAAAATGATATATCACCATGTTTGAGCCCAATTTGACCTATTCACATTGTATACTCTCTCATGCACATCGTCTATCTAGTTCACTCTCTCCAACCCGTCTCACTCTTTCGATCGCACGGCGACCCTATGTGATCGGTTGACCTTGCTTGCTCCCACGAACAAAATATAACTACACGTCTGTGACTGGATCATCTCTCAAGCTCTATCTTACAGCCCTCACCCTTGCCAAAAAGCTCAATCGGACAATATCTCTCCAGAGCATATATATTTGTTCAATGAATGTCGGACCACACTCACTTTGTCTCTCTATCTATATGTCTCTCGATTGACCTCGCTTTCTCACACCGTATCTTCCACGCGTTGAAGCTACTACCTCTCCATCCCTTGCAAAGCCGGAGCTATTTACATTGCGAGGGGCACTCCAACCTTGGATTAATTTGTGTAGGCATTTATTCCGGTCGGTTTAGATTATATTTTCGTAGCATTCGGCCCACAACTACTCCAAACACCGTTGCAACCCACGCAACTCCCCTAGTTGATTTCCCTCTAGCTCAGTCATCACTCTCTCACACGTCCTTTCTCGCCTTCAACGTCGCACCATGGTATTATTGAAAAAACTATGTTGTTCTCTTTAATTATTATAAATAACCTACAAAACTACACACTGATAGTCCACTTGGAATGGAACAAATTTTGACCCGCAAATTAAAGTGCTACAAACTACACACCGAGGGGCCCACATGTCATGAAACAAAGTTGGACCCATATACAAATTAAAAAAAATAAAGGGCGAGGATCGAACATGCGGCCGGGCCTTCAAGCCATACGTCAATAGGCGACATCGTAGAATAGCAATGTTTGTTGTACCCCTTTGTTCACATAATGTTTTTATATTACCACAGCCTAATTAATGGATAACATGTAATATTATTTTTAGTACTATTCGCCTTCACTTATTGTGGGTTCCATGTGTGCTCTCTCTCTCTCCTCCCTTCTGCGTTTAGGCGTGCGGGCAAACAGGAAGAACTTCATGAGCGATGTTGCCGTTGACCATATCTGGACGCGTTCACAAGTCATGGCACCAGTTTCACGTACTAGCAGCACTAGTCAGTGTGTACGTGCAATGCACGTTAATTTGGAAGTATATGAAGTGCATGCAGATATTAACTAATAGGATATTATTTGTGTGTTGTCATGTGATTAGCACTATTTTTGGCATGAAATTAACTGCACGCTAAACGTGTTGAGAGCTCGACATTGAAGCAGTCTAGGTCGTTGGATGACAAGGAATACATGTGGCTTGATGACGTTTTATATTTAATTTGATACGGCTCTAGCAGAACATTCAATCGATCAAACCATACATTTTGTTCAGTCTGACTCCGACTCTAAATTATATGACGATCGATATAAAATAAGCGAAATGATAAGCGTTGGATTTTAAGCATGGCAATCTGAATGTTTTCATAACAAATTAGATTACGCGGCGGCGGCGAGGCGTCTCGCGGTGGGAAGCGGCTCCTCTGCCGTGCTCGTGTGTCGTCAGACCCTCGACCGACGGCGGCAGCGGCGTCTTGCGCCATTGTTAGCGCACTCACGGGCGTTGGCCTAGCTTCAAGGAAGGCCAAAATGTTACGGACTTGAGCGAGTCAAGCGGCGGAGGCGACTAGCATTGGTGCAAGGAACGGTCGTGGCGGCCATCCATGCCGCTGAGAACCTTGGCACCGCAGCAGGGGCGGTGCCATCAGCGATTACCGCGGAGACATTCGTGTGCCGCGGGCATCGCACGCAAGCGCGCGCGTCGGTCTGCAGCGGCGCATCTGTTGGCGGTGAGCGATGCCGGCATGGCGTGGCGTCGGTCTGCACGCGCTGGCGCATGCTGCTGGCACGCGCGCAGTAGCGTGAATGTCGGCGAGGGCCTCGTGGAACCCGTGGCATCAAGCTCGGCGACAATGTGCGGCTCCAAGCCCATCAATGCCACGGGATGGTATTTGGCGCGATCGAGGCGGCGAGGCGGAGCACGGGGCGGGGACGGCGTGGCTTCTTCCCGTAAGGCAGTTCAAGCTCGTCCCAAAGCGCCTTATGTTCTTGAGACTCCGGTGGGTGTCTTCCTTAGGAAGCCGGAACACTAAGGGCAGACCATCGTGATGTGGCATGGCGTGACGTTTAGGTCGGGCTAGTTGGAGGTGAGCAGCGGGAGAATCGGAAAGGAAGAGAGGATTGTAGCGATACGGGTAGTGCGGGGTTGATTTTAAAGCTGCGGCGCGGCGACATTAAAAGTCTGGTCAAGGGCTGCGCCTCCCGGTGAGTCTGCACTGTGGTCTTCTCGCGCCTCCACGATGGCCGTAGCGTGATCGCTCGCCGCCTCTTGTCGACTCACTGCGCTTCTTTGGAGCGGCACTGCCGATGAGAAGTGGGGACTCGTGGCGGCGCGTAAATGCGAAGGTTTCAATAGTGAAAGCGTCGCCTTAGCGTGACGGTCTTTGTTCCAAAATACCTAGGCTCTTCATTTGTGCAACTTGTTATAAGCAGCTTGTCTCGAATTGAAGAAAAAACTTACAGTAATATTTGTGCCATATCCGTGACCATGCTCGGTTTCAAGAATTTATGCTCACTTTTGGATTTTCTGAAATTTAAGATCCGAGATTGAAACAATATCATAACCTGCATCATGCAATAAATTTTCAAGCCATACATACATCTGTTGTATTTCTTAAGAAAGGATTTGGTCAAACATTTTGCTTTGTTAGACTTGGACAAGTTATATATGCAGAGTAAAGGATAATCCCTCCGTGCCGATTGCATTGCACGATATATTAACTCAAGTACTAAGCACGAACAAAGCGGGCTCAATTTCATGCTCATCTGGTGTAGTAGTAGTAGTAGTACTAGGCAATGCAGTTGTGGGTGACCTTGACAAGCGGCGATCGAGGGAATTGAACCGTTCTCGACACGGTAGGTAACGTTGTCTAGTTACTAAAGCATCCTCTCGTTGTTCATCGGTAGTCATTATGGACCGAGGACATGAGGGAATTTCCTAGGGCTGGAATTCGGCGCGGATATTTCGACTTGAAGCGCCGAGGCTCGATTGGTTGGGGTTGCCTAATGTGCGTACCACTTACGCCACCAAAGGACACGAGCCGGTTTTTTAGGATCAACACGAGCCAAGGTGCGGCTGGTGCGCCGTTGGGTCCTACCATTCGAGAATCTGAAAGGAACCTTTTAAATTGCCGAACGAATCTATGTGTATTACAATACCCGTATTTTCCTTGCAAAGACTAATCTCAACGTGGTAATTAATTTATGACGAGTTGTTGAATTAGAGTGAGTTTGTGATATAGTGATATCAACGTGGATTTCACATTTCATGGTATCCCTAGTAAGTTTTCCAATGCAGATTTAAATTTAAAAGATGAACAATACGGAGGTGAGAAAACTTTGTATGTATCAAGCATATGACCACACACACAGAGAGAGGGAGACACACGCACGAACACAACAACAATCCAATAAGTATAGTGCATCTATTTTTCCAAACCATGCATGTATGACACGAATTCAAAAATACTCCTTCTATTCCTAAATACTAGTCTTTTAGAGAGTTCAACAAGTGACTACATACGGATCAAAATGAGTGAATCTAGACTCTAAAATATGTCTATATACATCCGTATGTGCGGTCCATTTGAAGCCTCTAAAAGACTAATATTTAAAACGAAGGAGTAAAATGTAAGACATCCATGGTCCTCAGTTCAATATTTAAAATGAACATGAAACTGAAATATGAATATTAAGTCTAGTACTATAGTACATGCAAATGTTGTGTTTAGGCGGAGCTATGATTGTCGGGGGTCAACCCCTCGACCTTAGATAAAATTGTGGAGCTCTGTTTAGGGTTGTTTAGATTATATTTGTCCCTACCCTCTCAACCACCGATTGGTTGTGCACCCCGCCCTCCTCCCGGGAGAATATCATGTGCCCCATACCTTAGATGCTATATGCCGTCTGAGTTGCTTGGAGCTTGTAGATCTGAGATATAGCAGCTCACATGATGTGTCTTAATATTTTTGCGAGAAACCTTGATGAGTTTGAGAATTGCACACAATTTGTACAAAAACTACTTAGATGCCCTTTGATCCCATATCCAACGACCTCAAAGCTCGTATCACCGTAGCATCTAGGATGAAGGAGGGCGTCATATTCTCTGTATGTAAGAATATCATGTGCTACCACACCTTAGATGCTTTGGTGATACAAGCTCTTCTGAGGCGTTGGTTTGTGACAACACCTTCTCGGTGAATGGTTTTTTTGAAAAAGCCCCAAAAGTGTTTTGCCACTGCTTACAAGCACAAAGACTGCTCAGATGCCATTGGATCTCAGATCAAACGACCTCCAAGCTCGTATCACCGTAGCATCCAAGCTGCGATAGCACCTTATGTTTTCTCGCACGGGAGAGTATGAGGTGCTCCCACACCGTAGATTCTATGGTGATCTGAGTTCTTGAGATCTAACGGCCCGATGAGGAGGTTTGAATGTTTTTGCAATATACGGCTGATAGAGTTTGGGAAATGCGCAGAAAGTACAAGTATTACGCAGATTTGAAGGCCACACAATCCTTAGCCAGAACCTTGGCCTTGGCTTCCAGCTGGGCCTTCTTCGCTTCCACCTTCTTCTCCAGCTTCTCCAGGCGGTGGCGTTCCGCGGCCTGTGCCTGTGCCAGCTGCTCCAGATCAGCATCGCGGCCGGTGACCGCTTCTTCTTGAGCCTTCAGCTTCTCCTCTCGTGCCTCATGCTGGCGAGCCGCGCCAGAGCGTTCCTTGCATAGATTATCGAGCTCGACCTCCGCCACCCGGAAGCGTGATCCTTGGTGGCTTCGGCGTCCTTCAACGCCCCCTCGAGGTCGGCCGTTCCTTGCGCAGATTCTCCACCTCGACTTCCGCCACCCGGCAGCGATCCTTGGCGGCTTCGGCATCCTTCAACGCCTGTAACGCCCCGGATCCGATGCGCCAGGTGTCTGCCAGTTATTCGTCGTTGTTGCCTTGTCATTTGCTTGCGTGTTGCACTTTGCCATGTCATCATCTGCATTTTTATCATGTCATCATGTGCATCGCATTTGCATACTTATTCGTCTCATGCATCCGAGCATTTTCCCCGTTGTCCGTTTTGCAATCCGGCACTCCAATGTTCCCCGGCGTCCCCTTTTACATTTTTCCATGAGCGGGTACTAAAGTTTTTGGGAATGGACCGAGGTTTGTCAAGCGGCCTTGGTATAGCACCGTGAACCGCTGTCAAGTTTCGTGCCATTTGGAGTTCGTTTGGTACTCAGCAGTTAACAAGGTAACATGAAAGCCTCCTTCTCTTTGCAGCCCAACACCCCTTCCAAGTGGCCCAAAACCCAGCAAAGTCCCCTCCATGCTCTCGGTCGTTCGATCACGATCGTGTGGGCGAAAACCGCTCCTCATTTGGACTTTCCTAGCTCCCTCTACCTATAAATATGTGCCCCTCCCGGCTTTTTCGCGCAGATGAAACCCTAGCAAACTTCCCCGCCGCCGCCGGACATGTCCAACCCTGCACCGGACGTGTCCAACCGCCGCCCGACGAGATCGAGACGCCGCCACGTCGCCGACCCGCCGCGGTCGGCGCCTCCCACCAGCAGGCCCGCCGAGCACGAGGCCGGCCCGCTCGCAAGCCGTCCGCCGCGCCTTGTGACCGTGGCGTGCCGCCGCCGCCCGCCCCAGCGCCGCCCGCCCCCGCCCGCCGTGGCGCCCGCTTCGCCGAGCCGCCGCCCGTCCTCGGCCGCAGCGCCTCCGCCCGCTTGCCCCAGCCCAAAACTCCGTCGCGATTCCCGCCGCCCGCCGCCGTGGCCGCCGCCGCCCGCCCTCCGGCAGCGCGCCGCCCGACCCGCCGCCCCGCCGCCGCCCGGCCTTTCCGCCCGCCGCGGCCCGGCGCTTCTGGCGCCGTCGCCCGCCGTGCAACGCCCTCGCGGCGCCCGACCTCCCGCCCCGGATCCGCCCTCCCAAACCTCCTCCGCCATCTTCTCGGCTCGGCCGCCGTCCCCGCGTTTCCGGCGAGATCTCCGGCGAGGTTCGAGAAGATGGATGAGATCCACCCATCCCTCGAACCAAACGCCCTCGCCCCGCCCAGATCTCCTCGTCCCGGATCCTCCTCGTCCCGTTTTCGGAGGGTAAAATTCCACCAAGTCCCGAATAGTTGCATATTTTCATGCATTTTCATCGCATCATAACTCTGCATCCGTAGCTCCGTTCTGCGCGTGTAATATGTCAAAATGTTCGCCTCGACGAGTACATCATTTTATCTCATTGCATCATTTTCATTTGAGCTCATCTTGATGCCCGAAATGCTGTTAGAAGAGGGGTATGTGATGTTAGTTTCAGATTCTTAACAGAACATGCACTTTTGTCATTTTTGCCATGATTGATGTGTGCACCCTATGAACTTGAGTCCTACATGTGTTTTGTAATATGCCATGCCATATTTACAGGGGTGTATGCCATGTATTTTTTTGATCACTGTGGTGACTAGCACAAGCATGCAAACTAGGCTTCATGATGTTGCTGATTTCAGCCCCTGTTCTGCTGATATTTTTATGCCATGTAAACTTGATGCTACCGAGAGATCCATGCTTATTTTGAGATACTTCAGTAAGGATGTTTTGAACATATGGTTATTCTCTATCCATCCATGCCCTTGTTTGCAATTATGGAGTGCCATAGCTTGAGTCAATCGAGCTCTACTTTTGCTATAAAATGTTTCCTGGCAGGTTGTTTACATGTTATTCAATTTTGCCAAGGTTGTTGTAGTTGATCCGTGTATGCTATGATGTTGTTCTTGCCATGTATAGCTTCTATGCCATGTCTTATTACTGTGAGTTGCCTTGACATGCCATGTATTGCTCTGTGGTGAGTGGTTCAAGCTCACCAACATGCCTACTTATTGTTGTTCCTGCCATGTATGAATCTGTAATATAACTTGCCATGTTTACATGGGTGCCATCATATTTTCTGATCCTTTTTGGCTCATGGTCACTAAAGGACTTCTGTTCTATGCTATTAGTAGATTCATGCCATGCATTTTTTTGCCATGATAAGTTCCTGTAGCATGCTGTTTGATAGCTCTAAACATTGCAACCTGATGTTATTTCCTGACAAGTTTGAAACTGTTATTATTTGCAATCTTGCCATGTCATTTTGAGCATGTTCTAGTGATTTCTGGAGTTAGCTCAGTGTTCATGTTTTGTAATTCTTTACCTGTACATCATGCCCATTCCTTTTTTTATTACGTTGTGGTGCTGTAGCATGTTTATTTTATGCTTGCAATATGCCTAGTTGTTGTTTTGGACAACTTGTCCTTTAAACTTGTTTCATGTGTATGGGTTGAACCGTTGCTCCGTTTTGAGTGTGCTCTATATGAAACTTGCTCGATTTTGCATGTAGTTTCATATTATCATGTTGCATCCTTGTTTTGAGGTGTTTGCTTGATGTTTGTATGCATTTTGCATCAATGCCATGCTTTTCTTGTTTTGCTCATATCTTCTAGACCGTAGCTCCGAATCTAATGAACTTTATATGTAACTTGACTAGAATTTCGTGTAGATCATCGTGGTGCACCTTAACTTGCTGTTTAACAACTTGAACATAAGGTTTATTCAGATCTGGACCAATTTCGAAATTTGCATATGAGGACTTACCGGAATTGTTATATGTTGTCTCCGGCCTCATTTAAACTTGCTTTGATGTGTTACTCTTGTTTGCATCATCTCTGGCCATGAGTAGCTTCATGTAGCTTTGTCATGTATCATGCTTGTTGTGCATCATGCCTTGTTCGTGTGGAGTGTTTACTATGTTGTGTGCTTCTTCTTGTTAGTTCCTGTTTCGTTGCGATCGTGAGGATTCGTTCGTCTACGCTTGGTTCGGCTTCATCCGTTCATCTTCTTCATGGACTCGTTCTTCTTCCTAGCGGGATTTCAGGCAAGATGACCGCTACCCTGGATCTCACTACTATCATTGCTATGCTAGTTGCTTCGTTCTTTCGCTATCTTGCGCTACCTATCACTTGCTGCTCAAGCCTCCCAAATTGCCATGTCGACCTCTAACCTTTTGCACCCTTCCTAGCAAACCGTTGTTTGGCTATGTTACCGCTTTGCTCAGCCCCTCTTATAGCGTTGTTAGATGCAGGTGAAGATGAAGTTTCGTTCCTTGTTGGAACATGGAGATGTTGTTCCTTGTTGGAACATGTTTACTTGTTGGGATATCACAATATATCTTATATTATTAATGCATCTATATACTTGGTAAAGGGTGGAAGGCTCGGCCTTATGCAGTGTTTTGTTCCACTCTTGCCGCCCTAGTTTCCGTCATATCGGTATTATGTTCCCGGATTTTGCGTCCCTAACGCGGTCGGGTGATTTATGGGACCCCTTGACAGTTCACTTTGAATAAGACTTTTCAAAGAAGGCCCAACATTGGTTTTACCATTTGCCTCACCTATTACCTTTTCCTTGGGAGTCGCGCATCCCAAAGGTCATCTTTATTTTAGCCCCGGGCCAATGCTTGTCTAAGTGTTGGTCCAAACTAGAGTCCTTTGCAGCGCCACCTCGGGGTAACTTGAGGGCTGGTTTTAGTTGTACGGACTGCTCATCCGGTCGTGGTGAGGCGAGATCTGTGCAGCTACTATCGGGGTGTCGGCACGCGGGAGGTCTTGCTGGTCTAGTTTTATTCTTTGTCGAAATGTCTTGTAGCCGGATTCGAGACTGATCGGGTCTTCCGGGAGAAGGAATATCCTTCGTTGATCGCGAGAGCTTATCATGGGCTAAGTTGGGACACCCTGCAGGTATGAACTTTCGAGAGCCGTGCCAGCGGTTATGTGGCAGGTGGGAATTTGTTAATATCGGTTGTAGTAAACTTGAAGCAAACTCTTCTAAAATACACCAACCGTGTATGCGTGAACCGTGAGTGTCTCTTTTGGGGTTGATCGAGAGGAGAACACGGTTTCGGGTTATGTCGGCGTAAGTAGGAGTTCAGGATCACTTCTTGATCATTACTAGTTGACGACCGTTCATTTGTTTCTCTTCTCGCTCTCATTTGCGTATGTTAGCCACCATATATGCTTAGTCGCTGCTGCAACCTCACCACTTTACCTCTTCCTTTCCCTTTAAGCTTTGCTAGTCTTGATACCCATGGTAATGGGATTTGAGTCCTCGTGGCTCTGATTACTACACCACCGATTGCAGGTACAGATTATGCGATGATCATGGCCTTGAGCGATGTTTGCTTGTATTGGAGTTCTTCTTACGCTTCTTGATCGGGGATAGGTTCGGTCGGCAGCTGGGCTAGCAGTGGTGGATGTCGTTTGAGTTTCATTTATGTTTCATCCGTAGTCGGATGTTGATCTTGTATATGATGTTGATGTATTCTTGTGGCATTTGTGCCTTATGTATGTATCCTACCTATTATGTAATGTTGATGTAATGATATCCACCTTGCAAAAGCATCTTCAAGATGCGCTTACCCTTGGTGGGACCTTGAGTTCCTTTAGGATAGGGTCGCATCTTGGGCGTGACAAGTTGGTATCGAGCCTCGACCGACCCTAGGAGCCCCCTTGATTGATCGTGTAGTTTGGCCGTTGTTGAGTCTAGAAGAAAACTGTTTTCGGAGTCCAGTTATATCGGAGAGTAGGAATTCTTTTACTCCTCAGCCCCTTCGTCGCTCTGGTGAGGAATCTTGACGTAGGTGTTTTGAATTACTCCTCTTCCCGTTAAATTTTTCTTTAGGATCACGTGGTTAGTGTCGTGAGTTGTCCATCCTCTTTTGTCCCGTGCTTTCTCGTCAAGCCGACTCGAGTCTCTTCATCTTTGCCAAGTTCAATCCTCAGTTCTTCCTCCGACGTCGTTGTTTTTCCCGCCCGCCCTCCCTTCCTCTTGGAACCGGAGTCCATAATCGAGTATCCATCCTACTCGTGCGAAGTCTTTGCTTTCTTTCCTCAATGATTTCAACCGGTGTTTTCTCTTCAAGATATTCATCGGTTCCCCCTTCCAAATTGCCTTTGTTTTCCCGCCCTCCCACCCCATTATTCCCGGAGTTCGAGTTTCTTCCGACCATCAATTCCATTCGTGTGGAGCCTCTTCAGTCTTCCCTCAATCATTTCAACCGGTGAATTCTCGTCTCGTTCGTCATTCTTCATCCCTTTCTTTTTCCGGTGCACTCAATTCAAGTTTTTCGGTAGTGATTATATTCTTTTCCTCGGATCAAGTGTTCTCTTTGCCTGTTCGCCTCTCACCAGTTTATCATTCCGGAGTTCCGAAGACATCTCAGGAGATTCGTCTGTGTTCCAATTAATTCGAGGTTGTCACCTCATTTAAATATTTCAATTGTTCCGGTGCGTCATCTAGCTGGTCAACAATCCCTCTCAACGGGGTTATCTCTTCAGTGGGCCCTAACCCACAGGTCTTTTCCCAGGATCTTACCTGACTCTTCTAATTTCCCCCGGAGTTATTCCCAAATTCTTTTAAAGTGTGATGTAAGAATGAATATCATCAGTCACTTGCCTTTTCCAAGACCAATTTCAAATCATTTCATTGTTGGCTCAACCTCTCTGTTTTTCTTTCTTCCGGAGTATCTCATTAATTTTGGTGGTGTTTCTCCTCATCATTGGAGGATTTAAGAGAATTTTTCCGTAAATCTTGTCTCTTCTCTCAAAGATTCGTGGTTCTAGTTCATGTTATCCTCTCGAATTATTCCATTTGTCAGATATTCTTTTCTTAACCATCCGGAGTATGTCAGGAGTTGTTTTTCCATTTCTTTTTACCGGAGGCCATCATTCCAGAAGAATTCTTTGTCCTCACATTGCATCTACCAATATCCAATTATCCCGGTGCTTCCTTTAAGCTTTCTCTAATCATTTCATGATCTCTTCGTCCTTTTGCATCTAATTCCCCTCTAGCATTGGGTTCTTCTAATTCTTTCCGGTGATTCATTCTCTTTCATCAGTCATTTCCAAATTCTTACGGTGGTTCGTTCAAGATTATTTTCCTTGCTTATCATATTAATCCATTCGTTCTTTTCAACCTACCGGTGATTCATGAAGTCCTTCTCAAGTTTGCGATATGTCACTTCTCAATTCTTTTTCAAGAAGAATAAGTAGTTTGCAAAATCCATTGTTAGTCATCAATTTAATTTGATGAAGGATAAGCATATAATAAATCTTATTCTTATTTCATCAAAGTGTTTAATCCCTTTCTTCGGAGTTTGTTCTTGATGAATAAATTCTAGTCCCAAGTGTTTTCATCATTTCTTTTCCAGAGTTCAGAAATTTCCTCGGTCATTTCGTCGGAATCCTCCATCTAATTCATCGCAGGCTCATCTTATTCTTTCTTCCTTCATTATATCTCATCACCTTTTGTTACCGGAGTTCTTCACGGTGGTTCTTCATGATTTAATTCATTCTTGAAGAGTTCATCAAGATTCTTGTTGGAGGAGCTCAAGTTTTATTCTTGCATCTCGAAGTGCAATTAATTCTCCGTAATCTTTTGAAGTGGAGTTTTGCATTTCTTCGTTCTTCTCAGCTATTTAATCTTTTCTGTTTGTGGTCAGTTATCACCTCATTAATTTTGAGATGTTTTCCATAAGTCCACAACAAGCTTATTCTTTCGTGGTTAATTTTCTCAACAACTCCGTTCAATCCTTCTTCCAAAGATGCTTTCAATTTCATTCGTGGCACAAGCTGTCATATTCTTATCCGTTCTTTTCATTCAACTTTTTCAATTCTTTCCGGAGGTTTTGTGTCATGTCTTCATCAAGTATCATTCCATCCTCTCAAGTTCAAGTTCTATTCCTCCATGTTTTAGCCGGAGTGCTACCTAAATCCTTTCAGTCTTATTCGTTTCTTTTCTCATTCTAACCACTCCGGTTAGAACGAGTGGCTTCATAGTCTATCTGAGTCAGTGAGCTTTTGAGTCTCGTCATTCTCGTCGTTCCTCTCTTCTTCTCGAGTGCTCTCGATTCTTTCCTTCTTCTCTTGAGTTTTTGTTTCACCTCATCCCTTTTCCCTTCCGTCTCGGTCCTAAGATCTCGGAACGAGATCTCTTGTTAGTGGAGGAGTGTTGTAACGCCCCGGATCCGATGCGCCAGGTGTCTGCCAGTTATTCGTCGTTGTTGCCTTGTCATTTGCTTGCGTGTTGCACTTTGCCATGTCATCATCTGCATTTTTATCATGTCATCATGTGCATCGCATTTGCATACGTGTTCGTCTCATGCATCCGAGCATTTTCCCCGTTGTCCGTTTTGCAATCCGGCACTCCTATGTTCCCCGGCGTCCCCTTTTACATTTTTCCATGAGCGGGTACTAAACTTTCTCGGAATGGACCGAGGTTTGTCAAGCGGCCTTGGTATAGCACCGGTAGACCGTCTGTCAAGTTTCGTGTCATTTGGAGTTCGTTTGGTACTCCAACGGTTAACCTGGTAACCGCGAAAGCCTCCTTCTCTTTGCAGCCCAACACCCCTTCCAAGAGGCCCAAAACCCAGCAAACTCCCCTCCATGCTCTCGGTCGTTCGATCACGATCGTGTGGGCGAAAACCGCTCCTCATTTGGACTCTCCTAGCTCCCTCTACCTATAAATATGTGCCCCTCCCGGATTTTTTCGCAGATGAAACCCTAGCAAACTTCCCGCTTGTTGGACATGTCCAACCCGCGCGGACGTGTCCAACCGCCGCCCGATGAATCGACGCCGCCCGTCGCCGACCCGCCGCCGGTCGGCGCCTCCCACCGCGCAGAGCCCGCTGAGCCGAGGCGGCCCCTTCGGCCGAATCCCGCGCCGCGCCGCCCGCGACCGTGGCGTGCGCCGCCCGCGGCGCCCGCTTCGCGGAGCCGCCGCCCGTCCTCGGCCTTGGCCGCCTCCGCCGGCCCAGCGCCCGAAGCTCCGTCGCGCTTCCCGCCGCCCGCCGCCGGTGCCGCCGCCCGCCAGGCTGTCGCCCCGCCCTCCGGCAGCGCGCTCGCCCGACCCCGCCCTTCGCCGCCCGGCCTTGCCGCCGCCCAGCCAGCGCCCTGCGCCCGTCGCCTGCCGTGCTGCGTAACGCCCGGCGCCCGACCTCCCCGGCCCCGGATCCGGCCCTCCCAAACCTCCTCCGCCATCTTCCTCAGCTCCGGCCGCCGTCCCCCGCGTTTCCGGCGAGATCTCCGGCGAGGTTCGAGAAGATGGATGAGATCCACCCATCCCTCGAACCAAACGCCCTCGCCCCGCCCGGATCTCCTCGTCCCGGATCCTTCTCGTCCCGTTTTCGGAGGGTAAAATTCCACCAAGTCCCGACTAGTTGCATATTTTCATGCATTTTCATCGGATCATAACTCTGCATCCGTAGCTCCGTTCTGCGCGTGTAATATGTCAAAATGTTCGCCTCGACGAGTACATCATTTCATCTCATTGCATCATTTTCATTTGAGCTCATCTTGATGCCCGAAATGCTGTTAGAAGAGGGCTATGTGATGTTAGTTTCAGATTCTTAACAGAACATGCACTTTTGTCATTTTTGCCATGATTGATGTGTGCACCCTATGAACTTGAGTCCTACATGTGTTTTGTAATATGCCATGCCATATTTACAGGGGTGTATGCCATGTATTTTTTTGATCACTGTGGTGACTAGCACAAGCATGCAAACTAGGCTTCATGATGTTGCTGATTTCAACCCCTGTTCTTCTGATATTTTTATGCCATGTAAACTTGATGCTACCGAGAGATCCATGCTTATTTTGAGATAATTCAGTAAGGATGTTTTGAACATATGGTTATTATCTATCCATTCATGCCCTTGTTTGCAATTATGGAGTGCCATAGCTTGAGTCAATCGAGCTCTACTTTTGCTATAAAATGTTTCCTGGCAGGTTGTTTACATGTTATTCAATTTTGCCAAGGTTGTTGTAGTTGATCCGTGTATGCTATGATGTTGTTCTTGCCATGTATAGCTTCTATGCCATGTCTTCTTACTGTGAGTTGCCTTGCCATGCCATGTATTGCTCTGTGGTGAGTGGTTCAAGCTCACCAACATGCCTACTTATTGTTGTTCCTGCCATGTATGAATCTCTAATATAACTTGCCATGTTTACATGGGTGCCATCATATTTTCGGATCCGTTTTGGCTCATGGTCACTAAAGGACTTTTGTTCTATGCTATTACTAGATTCATGCCATGCATTTTTTTGCCATGATAAGTTCCTGTAGCATGCTGTTTGATAGCTCTAAACATTGCAACCTGATGTTATTTCCTGACAAGTTTGAAACTGTTATTATTTGCAATCTTGCCATGTCATTTTGAGCATGTTCTAGTGATTTCTGGAGTTAGCTCAGTGTTCATGTTTTGTAATTCTTTACCTGTACATCATACCCATTCCTTTTTTTATTACGTTGTGGTGCTGTAGCATGTTGATTTTATGCTTGCAATATGCCTAATTGCTGTTTTGGACAGCTTGTCCTTTAAACTTGTTTCATGTGTATGGGTTGAACCGTTGCTCCGTTTTGAGTGTGCTCTATATGAAACTTGCTCGATTTTGCATGTAGTTTCATATTATCATGTTGCATCCTTGTTTTGAGGTGTTTGCTTGATGTTTGTATGCATTTTGCATCAACGCTATGCTTGTTTTGCTCATATCTTCTAGACCGTAGCTCCGAATCTAATGAACTTTATATGTAACTTGACTAGAATTTCGTGTAGATCATCGTGGTGCACCTTAACTTGCTGTTTAACAACTTGAACATAAGGTTTATTCAGATCTGGACCAATTTCGAAATTTGCATATGAGGACTTACCGGAATTGTTATATGTTGTCTCCGGCCTCATTTAAACTTGCTTTGATGTGTTACTCTTGTTTGCATCATCTCTGGCCATGAGTAGCTTCATGTAGTTTTGTCATGCATCATGCTTGTTGTGCATCATGCCTTGTTCATGTGGAGTGTTTACTATGTTGTGTGCTTCTTCTTGTTAGTTCCTGTTTCGTTGCGATCGTGAGGATTCGTTCGTCTACGCTTGGTTCGGCTTCATCCGTTCATCTTCTTCATGGACTCGTTCTTCTTCCTAGCGGGATTTAAAGCAAAATAACCGCTACCCTAGATCTCACTACTATCATTGCTATGCTAGTTGCTTCGTTCTTTCGCTATGCTACGCTACCTATCACTTGCTGCTCAAGCCTCCCAAATTGCCATGTCAGCCTCTAACCTTTTGCACCCTTCCTAGCAAACCGTTGTTTGGCTATGTTACCGCTTTGCTCAGCCCCCTCTTATAGCATTGTTAGATGCAGGTGAAGATGAAGTTCGTTCCTTGTTGGAACATGGAGATGTTGTTCCTTGTTGGAACATGTTTACTTGTTGGGATATCACAATATATCTTATATTATTAATGCATCTATATACTTGGTAAAGGGTGGAAGGCTCGGCCTTATGCCTGGTGTTTTGTTCCACTCTTGCCGCCCTAGTTTCCGTCATATCGGTATTATGTTCCCGGATTTTGCGTCCCTAACGCGGTCGGGTGATTTATGGGACCCCTTGACAGTTCGCTTTGAATAAGACTTTTCAAAGAAGGCCCAACATTGGTTTTACCATTTGCACGACCTATTACCTTTTTCCTTGGGAGTCGCGCATCCCAAGGGTCATCTTTATTTAGCCCCGGGCCAATGCTTGTCTAAGTGTTGGTCCAAACTAGAGCCCTTTGCAGCACCACCTCGGGAAACTTGAGGGCTGGTTTTAGTTGTACGGACTGCTCATCCGGTCGTGGCTCGAGGCGAGATCTGTGGCTACTATCGAGGTGTCGGCGCGCCGGGAGGTCTTGCTGGTCTTGTTTTATTGTTGTCGAAATGTCTTGTAGCCGGATTCGAGGCGATCGGGTCTTCCCGGGAGAAGGAATATCCTTCGTTGATCGCGAGAGCTTATCATGGGCTAAGTTGGGACACCCTGCAGGTATAAACTTTCGAGAGCCGTGCCCGCGGTTATGTGGCAGATGGGAATTTGTTAATATCCGGTTGTAGTAAACTTGAAGCAAACTCTTCTAAAATACACCAACCGTATGCGTAATCGTGAGTGTCTCTTTTGGGGTTGATCGAGAGGAGAACACGGTTTCGGGTTATGTCGGCGTAAGTAGGAGTTCAGGATCACTTCTTGATCATTACTAGTTGACGACCGTTCCTTTGTTTCTCTTCTCGCTCTCATTTGCGTATGTTAGCCACCATATATGCTTAGTCACTGCTGCAACCTCACCACTTTACCTCTTCCTTTCCCTTTAAGCTTTGCTTGTCTTGATACCCATGGTAATGGGATTCTTTGAGTCCTTGTGGCTCCAGATTACTACACCACCGATGGCGGTACAGATTATGCAATGATCATGACGCGAGAGCGATGTTTGCTTGTATTGGAGTTCTTCTTACGCTTCTTGATCGGGGATAGGTTCGGTCGGCAGCCTGGGCTAGCGTGGTGGATGTCGTTTGAGTTTCGTTTATGTTTCATCCGTAGTCAGATGTTGATCTTGTATATGATGTTGATGTATTCTTGTGGCATTTGTGCCTTATGTATGTATCCCTACCTATTATGTAATGTTGATGTAATGATATCCACCTTGCAAAAGCGTCTTCAAGATGCGCTTCTACCCTTGGTGGGACCTTCGAGTTCCTTTAGGATAGGGTCGCATCTTGGGCGTGACAACGCCACCTCAAGGGCGGCCGCAGCCTGGCCGGCAGCCCGCTTACCCTCCTCGGAAGCTGCCATGGCCTGGCCCAGTGCCGCCCTGACAGACGCGTCGAAGCGCAGCCACCCTGAGATCAGCCTCAAGCGCCCAGCCACCAGGCGACGGTCAGCGCCTTGAAGCTCGTCCCGAAGCCGGGTCAGCGCAGAAAGAGCCTCCTCCAGAGCATCGGGCGAGGCAGAAGGATCATGAGCCAGCAGCGTGATAGGAGGAGGAGGAGGCAGCGTCGTCGCCAAGGTCTGCAAGTTGGTGGCAGCAGAAAAAGAAGCCGGGGGGCTCCTGAGCCTGTGGAACCTCGGCCAGCGAGCTGAGAGCGGGTGCCTCCAGAGCCGGCTTGGCTGTGGAGGTCGCCTTCTCCCGGGGTCAGTCCTCTGGGCCTCGCGAGGATGACCAGGCCAGAGAGGCGCGAGGGCTGTTGCCGCCCTTCCGCGCCGGAGGAGGCGCGACCATGGAAGGCTGTTGGGTCCCCAAGGGTGCGACCGCTCCCTCTCTCTTCTTCTTCGCTGCCAGTGTCGGCCTGAAGGTGTAAGAGAAGAACATCATGAAGTAGCGACAGAAGCAGGAGCAGGAACAAAATCAGGAGAAGGTGCTTACTGGTTGTCGGTGTACTAGGGTAGGGGTACCCTAGTATCCCGAACTCGTGCACGGGCAGTCGCAGCACCCCGCGGCATGGCCTGCCTAGTGACCGCCAAGGTCCTCCGTGGTTCCTTTGGAGCCATTCAAGAACAAAGTATTTAAGCCACGGAAACAAGGCCCCGGCAAGAGGAGCTTGCCGGGAAGGCTACTCAAGGCCCGCAGAAGACAAGACCCCGGCAAGAGGAGCTTGCCGGGAAGGCTCGGTGAGCGACAAGCTTCCGGGCGCGACAAGGATTCAGCCGCGGCAAGGCGCTTGCCGCGGTAGGCAACCTCTCTTCATCTTCGCTCCAGCTCATCCACCAACGTGTCGCCATGGGACCATCTCAGGCATGCGTGTCAAGAGGTTGTGCGGCCAGTGGAGAGCAGCGGTAAGCGGCGGCGACAGAGTGCCATCGTGGCGGCGGTGGCGCCCCGACGGTCCCTTTCGCACTATTTAGGCGACATGGGACGGGCATTTAATGCTTTTGTCCCTTGCCGTCGAGTTAGGTAGAATACTTTGTACAAAGTAGCTGTACCAACCGCAACTCATTTTCCCATTTTGCCCTTGTCTACGTTGCCACCTGTGGTGACCCCTTGAGCCTATAAAAGGAGGCCCATGCGCAACGTAGAGGAGGTTCGGCTGGTTCGACTCATTCGAGACTAGAGACACTCAAGCTAGGTTTTGTAGCTCTCATTGCTCCCTAGCAAGAACACAAGATAATCAGACAAGCAGCAGTAGGAGTATTATCTCTCCGGAGAGCTCCGAAGCTGGGTAAACTGCTCGTGTGCATCGCCTCGATCTGCTCTTCGTGCAATCTCCGCCCCCCACCGAACCAAAAGGGACTCGGTCCGCCGGTCCCATAGGTGTTCGTGGGTCACGATCAGCTTCCCCGACATCTTTGGCGCGCCAGGTAGGGGGCGTCGAGGCTGTGTGAACCTGATCCGGCGTTCACACGAGCAACATCTTCATCATCTTCATCAACATGCCACCGAAGAAGAAGGCTTCGGCGGCAGCAGAGCCGTCCGCGTCAAACCCACCACCACCGGAGCCGGCGAGTGGTGGGGAAGACGCCAGCGGAAGAGCGGACGTCGACGAGGGAGCCCGTGTCGCTGCTAAGTCCAAGGACAAGGCGGCGCAAACCTCGGCGTCCGTACATGTACCGCGTCCATCTCAGGAGGCGCGAGACCGACAGCGTCATGGTGCTCGCAGCGCCATGCGTTCGTTGGGCCAAGATCGAGCTGGTGGATCAGGGGACGCTCAAGTACAGCTTGCGCGCCAACAGGCTGGTGCAAGTGGGGCACGGTCGCCTGGACGGGATACTGTTCCTTCTAACATATTTAGAAATCCGAGCATATCCCGCTCCTCGCACCGCTCACCATTGCCACCCACCACTCAAGCGAAGCTTTGGCGCGAGCTCAATCGCTCTGGATTACCCTCCAACGGCAGATAAGGTCGGCGAATGGAGGCCACCATTCGTAGTCTCATCGGCTTTGCCAACGGCGACGTTCGCGCCAACCAAGCAATATCGCTGCGCGGCGGGACGACAAGGCACGAGCGGTGGCGGCGAGACCTGTGGGGTGCAACCACCATGCACTCTCCATCCCGAAGGCCAAGATCGCCGACTCGTCGGATCCACCTCGACAGCGACTCCACCGCTTCGCCGGATCCACGAGCTCGCCGTGATCAGCGCCAAGTTCTTCAAGAACGGCAACAAGAAGACTTCGAACTTCGCATCGAGCTCAAGAGAAGCGGCGTCAATCCGACCAGCATGTTGGGCCCTCTCGTCGACGTGCATGCCCTGGGGAACCGGTGACTTGTCAGACGCGGTAGGTTGCCCTGCGTTCACTCGTGAGCTGCGGCAGTCCAAATGGCCCGACAAGAAAAATTTCAAGCGGGCGTGCTGAGAAGTATGATGGCGGGGCGCATCCGTCGGAGTTCCTCAGCATCTACACCATCGCGGTGCAAGCTGCAGGGGGACGAGACGACAAGATCCTCGCCAACTACTTCCCGCTGGTACTCAAGCCAAATGTCAGATCTTGGCTCATGTACTTGCCGGACAGATCCATATCTTCTTGGGCAGACCTATGCCATCAGTTTGTTGGCGCCTTCACAGGCGGCCACAAGCCTCATGGCCAAGAGAGCGACCTTCATCTGCTCGCCCAGAAGGAAGGAGAGTCCCTGCGCAAGTTCATCCAGAGATTCAGCCGTGTGCACTACAACATCCTAGATGTCCACCCTGCCGCGGTGATCAGCGCGTTTCATCAGAATGTGCGGAACCGCAGGATGAGGGAGGAGATGGCGATGTGCAAAGTCAAGGACGTCAGTGAGTTGTATGCTTTGGCCGACAAGTGTGCACGTGCTGAGGAAGGAAGAAGACTCCCAGGAGAGAATGCAGAAGCAGGATCTGATAGTGAGGAGGCCGCCCCGGCGAAAAATAGCCGGCGGCGGAACAACAGAAAGAAGAAGGGCAAAGAAGTGCTAGTTGTCGAGCAGTCCGGCAACGGTGGTGCCGCCAAGAAATCCAAGGTTAGTGGCTCCGGCAAGGAGGTTGCCGCTGACACCGACCGACAAGCTGTGGCGGCCGCCGACAAGCAGGACAGCTCCAACAAACAGTACTGCAAGATCCACCGCACCAAGGGCCATGACCTCCAGAGCTGCAAGAAGGTCGAGCAGCTTGTTGAACAGCAGAAGGCTGAGTACGAAAGCGCGCGACAAGGAGAAGGCCCAGGAAGGTGCTGGGGAGTTAGCAAGAAGCGACCGGCCGGGAGGACGCCTTGGCAAGGCCAAGCAGCGGCAAGGAGACAGACCTCCCACGGCGCGACAAGGATGAAGACGGCGACAGCGATGAAGATATGGAAGATGACGAGACCGATGAGCAGGAGTTTGAGAAATTCTGAGAGGTCCTCTGCGTTGACGCGGTGCTTCTCTACATACCTCACACCGCCAACTCAAGCAATGGATGCGGGAGGTTAATGCAGCAGAACCATCCGTAGAGTCACTCAGCCTCGAAGTGGTCCAAAGACGCCTATCATCTTTGATATTGAGGACCACCCGATCGCATAACTGCGGTCGGGTGCTTGCCGATGTTGGTCTCACGAACTATCCGCAACCTCAAGGTCACCAAGATGCTGGTTGTGGCGGGGCGGCTTAAACCTGATCTCCTCCGCGGTGCTCCGAAGCTTCAAATCCTCGACAATGAGCTCGAAGAGACAGCACGTTCAAGGAATCAATCCAGGAAGGAGCAAGCGAAGGGAAGATCACGTTGCGGTAACATTTGGCAGCGAGCTAAACTTCAGGACTGAGAGGGTCACGTTCGACGTTGCTGATTTTCCATTTCCTTATAATGGGATACTTGGCCGTCCAACACTCGCCAAGTTCATGGTAGCCTCTCATTATGCATACAACTTGCTCAAGATGCCAGGCCCGATAAGTGTCATTTCTGTTCATGGCGACAAGAAAGATGCTCTTATCTGCGCCGACAAGATTTACCGGGAGGCAACAGCTGCGACAGATAGAAAATCACTTGCCGCTGAAGCTCCCGGGGGGAAGAAGAAGACCACTTTATCCGGCAAGAGCTCTGATGCCCACTCCGGCAAGCGCACCTCTTGGGAGTGCTGCGCTACCGTCGAGGACACACCATCGAGCTCCACCGGCAAGTGCAAGAAGACAATGGCAGCTCCACCGAAGACCAAGAAGGTGCCCGCCAAGGAGGACGGCACTGGTGGTACCTTCACCATCAGTGCCACTCTCGACCCTAAATAGGAAGGCGCGCTCGTTGCTTTCCTGCGGGCGAATGTCGATGTGTTTGCATTGCAACCGTCTGACATCCCCGGTGTTCCCAGGAAAGTAATTGAGCACCACTTAGCTGTCTATCCTCATGCGCGGCCCGTCAAGCGAGAAAGTCGAAGCGAGCAAAGTGGGCGCCAAGAATTCATTGCGAAGAGATCAAGAAGTTGGAAGCAGAGGCCTTGTCGAGGAGTGCTCCATCCCACGTGGTTGGCCAATCCTGTAGTTGTTCAGAAGGCAAATGGGAAATGGAGACTTTGTATTGACTTCACGGATGTTAATAAAGCTTGTCCCAAAGACCCATTTCCCTTGCCGCGCATCGACCAAATTGTTGACTCCACGGCTGGGTGTGATTTGCTTTCATTTCTTGATGCATATTCAAGATATCATCAGATCTTCATGGCAGAAGAGGATGAAGAGAAAACCGCATTCATCACCCCATGTGGCACCTACTGTTTTGTACGGATGCCTTTTGGGCTAAAGAATGCTGGTTCAACGCTTGCAAGAGTAGTCCATGACGCTTTTGAGCCCCAAATGCACGTAAATGTAGAAGCCTACATGGATGACATAGTGGTCAAAAGCAAGGATATAGGCAACTCGGTTCAAGATTTAGATGAGACCTTTGCAAATCTGCGCAAGATCAACCTCAAGCTCAACCCCGAGAAGTGCGTGTTTGGAGTTCCTTCCGCAAGCTTCTCGGGTTCTTCGTGTCTCAAAGGGAATTGAAGCCAATCCCGACAAGATCAAGGCCATTGACCAGGTTGAAGCACCAAAGCGCCAAGGATGTACGAAGACTTGCGGTTGCGTGGCTGCTCAAAGAGTTTATCTCTAGGTTCTGCTGAGCGCCCGCCATTTTTCAAGATTTTGAAAAAGGCAGGTCCAATGAAATGGACTCCCGAAGCGGAGGCTGCGCTGCAGGACTTAAAGAGGTACTTGTCCTCTACTCCAATACTTGTCGCACCTAGGCCACAAGAGAAGTTGCTGCTATATATAGCGGCAACCAATCAAGTGGTTAGTGCTGCGTTAGTAGCGGAAAGGGAGGCAGATGATGAGCCGGCAACCAAGGCAGATGCATCCAGCGACAAGCAGGGGGCTTCACCGGCGAGCTCTGGTCCCGACAAGGACGGATCTGCGCAGACGAGCGAGAAGATTCAGAAAAGGATGGTGCAGCGCCCAGTGTACTTTGTCGGTTCCCTTCTCTGAGGGGCTAGGTCAAGGTACTACGGTGTGCGAAATTGCTTTTCGGCCTCCTCATGGCCTCGAGAAAGCTGCGCCATTACTTCCAAGCACATGAGATCACAGTTGTCACTCGCTTTCATGAAGAGAATATTGCAAAATCCGAAGCAACAGGCAGGATTGTCGAGTGGGCCTTTGGAACTGTCAAGCTTTGGCCTCAAGTTTGAAAGCACTTCAACTATCCGAGCGAGCATTGGCGAGTTTATAGCAGAATGGACGCCGACGCAAGATGAAGAAATTCGAGACTAGCATCCCGTCAAGGAGGCGGGCAAGGAATGGCTGATGTACTTTGATGGTGCCTTCTCGCTGCAAAGGCGCCCGTGTGCGGCGTCTTGCTTATCGCACCCACCGGAGAACACCTCAAGTACATAGTTCAAATGCACTTTCCCAAGGAGCAAGCAACAAACAATATAGCAGAGTATGAAGGTTTGCTTGCCGGTCTCAGGATTGCGGTAGACCTTGGGATCAAGAAGCTCGTTTTCAGGGGTGACTCGCAGCTTGTCGTCCGCCAAGTAAACAAAGATTATCAAAGTCCGTTGATGGAAGCCTACGTTGATGAGGTGAGAAAGCTAGAAGAGCACTTTGACGACCTACAAATGGAACATGTTCCAAGAGCTCAGAATGATATTGCTGACGGCCTGTCGAAGTGCGCCGCACTCAAGTTACCTGTGGAACCAGGGATTTTTGTGCTCAAGCTGACTCGACCGACTGTAACACCATCAACTGGACAGAACAAGAAGAGGAAGTTGATTTCTGGCGACTATTTTCCGGCAGAGCTACCCGAAGCCGCCGCCGCGAAAGTCCCCAAGATCAACACCAAGAGTGCTGAGGAGCAGTCTGCTCCGACAAACCCCAGGGTTTGTTTCGTCGAAGCAGATGCTCCCGACAAGCTTTGCTCCGGCAAGTTTGCCGGGGAACATCAAGCTCCGGCCGAGCCGCAGGTTCTTGCCGTCGAAGCGGATGTTCCCGCAGCAGCAGATGTGCCTTTAGTCCTTGTGGTCGAGCCACAAGCTCCAGCATGGGCACAGCAGATTGTCCATTTCCTTCAGACAGGAGAACTTCCCGAAGAGCAAGAAGAAGCGGAGAGAGTAGCCCGGCAGTCAAGTATGTATCAGTTTGTCGACAACACGTTGTACAGAAGAAGACTCAACGGTGTGAAATTGAAGTGTATTCACCGAGAAGATGGACAGAAGCTGTTGGGAGAGATACATGGAGGCATATGTGGTCACCACATTGGCGAAGAGCACTTGCCGCAAAGCTTTCCGGCAAGGTTTCTTCGCCGACAGCCCTCCGGGATGCAAATGCACAAGTAACCAAGTGTGAAGCGTGCAGTTCCATTCCAAGAAGATACACCACCCGGTGAAGCTCTCCAGACGATCCCTTTATCCTGGCCATTTTCGGTGCAGGGGCTCGACATCCTCGGCCCCTTTCCCGAGCTGTCGGGGCTTTGACTACTTGTACGTCAATCGACAAGTTCACAAAGTGGCGGAAGTGGAAGCGAGTGAGGAAGGTGACAAGCCACGAAGCGATCAAGTTCTTGGTCGATTGTTTGCCGTTTTGGGATTCCGAATAGGATCATCACCGACAATGGCACACAATTCACGAGTCACACCTTCATGCAATACGTCCAAGATCTTGGCGCCAAGGTCTGCTTCGCTTCTGTTGCTCATCCGAGAAGCAACGGTCAAGCGGAGAGGGCAAACGCTGAAGTGCTGCGAGGACTCAAGACCAGACCTTTCGACAGGCTGCACAAGTGCAGAAGAAACTGGATTGAGGAGCTGCCGGTGGTTCTTTGGTCGATCAGACGACGCCAAATCGAGCCACCGCCGTAAACCTTCGCCCTAGTCTATGGAGCAGAGGCAGTTCTCCCCACGGAACTCAGATACGGGTCACCTCGAGTACTCGCTTATGATGAGCTTGAGCAAGAGCAGCTGCGGCAAGATGACGCTGCTCCTTGAGGAAGATCGTCTTCAGTCTCTTGACTGAGCTGCTCGTTACCAGAAGCTTTGCGCCGCTACCATAGCCGCAGTTAGTGCCGAAGTTTCGAGGAAGGCGACCTTGTTCTTGGCGCGCTCAGTCCGCCAAGAATTCCAACAAGTTGGCCTTGAAGTGGGAAGGTCCTTATCGGGTGAAACGAGTCACTAGGCTCGGCGCTGTCCGCTTTGAGACCGAAGATGGCATTCGGTGAGCAACTCCTGGAACATAGAACATCTTCGACGTTTTACCCATAGAGCGCGGTTGCGGAACCCGTTCAAGCAACCACCTTTTGTACAAGTCTTGCCCATGTTGCATGTAATACTTTGTACAAAGCCGGTATGAGACCCGTGCATCAGTAAAGCTCATGTGTTGCGCGCAACTTGTCAATTTCATGCTTTCATAATCAATTTGCATGTGTTATCTGACATTTTGTGCAGCATCCACACCCGGTAAGCAATAACGAGCCACAAGGCTCCATAACTTTATTTTCTCTTCTTTCTTCTCAAAGAAAGGAAGGTTACCTCGCGCACAAGTTAACCAGGGGGGAAGGAGAAGATAATGGTGTGGGCCGCCAAGCGTCGCTCGAGGGAGTTTCGCCTTACCGGGAAGCAAACGACAGAAAAGCTAAGTTGCCAAAGTTTGAGCAATCAGTTTTTAAATTTTTAAGTTACGTTCCTCGAACGATAGTACTTTGTATGGAAAACCTGTGCGCGGAGGAACCAACTCGTAGCTAGTTTGCGCCCTTACTTTGTTTCGAGTCTGCTCAACAACTTAAGTGAGCTGCAACTAGTTGCGACAAGGTTGCTTGTCGGAGGCGGCATGGCCAGCAAGCTGCTGACGTCCCGCACTCGACTCGCTTCATGGCAAAAGGTGCCAGCGCCGACAAGTTCGCTAAAAGCGAGGGCACAAACATACAAAGGAGGAATCAAGTAAAGGAAATAACATTGCAATCGTTGCCTAAGATAGAGTATATTACAAAATAACTTGTCGCAGATCTAATAAATTGTTCTCCTAAACATGATCAGCAGCGACAAGGGAAAGATAAATTGGCGGCCTAGTCACGCGGTCACCATCAACCCGCTTGATCTTGCCCACCTTGTCCACAATGGGTGCGACAAGGGCTTTGAGCGCCCCACATCGGCATCTGGCGGCAAGGATCTGAGGCGCCGTTGAGGTTGAGGCTGGATTGCGGAAGGCTACCTTCATCAACACCTTCGAGGGCTCTGCGCAGATCTGGCGCGATTCCTCGGCCACCTGCTTCGGGATCTCTTCCCGAGCGGCTGGAGAGCCGCCACCACGCCCTTGAGGAACAGCTGAGCTTGGCACTGGGTTGGAGGCGCTCGTCGGAGGAGTACCCAAGGTTCACCATCCCCAGCTCCATCAGCTCCCTGTCGATGGCGGTGGCAGTATCCACAAGACCCTCCATCTAGTGCATCACGTTCTCTCTGAAGGTGTTCTGGGCGTTCGTGGCACTCGTCAGCAGCTCCTCGTTGGTCTTGATTGTCTCCAACAGGGCCACCTCCCGCTCCTTGGCGCCATCCAGCGTCTCCATCAGGGTGGTCAGCTTCAGCTCAAGATCTGCCTTGGAGTCCTTGGCGGCATCGAGCTCTTTGATCCTCTCGGCGAGACGGCCCGCAACTTCGCCAAGAGTGTAGGCGTCCTTCTCGCTTCGTGCTTCAGCAGCGGCAAGCTCTTCGCCGCTCTTCCGCGGTGGTCTCCGGCTGCGTCACTTTTGTCTCCAACTCCTTCTTGGCGGCCTCGGCAGCTGCGGCAGCGTCCTTTGCTTCCTTGAGAGCTCCGCCAAGTGATTGCTCGCGCGCGGCAAGCTCTTCCTCATAGCTGTCAAGGTTGATCTTCCGCTGCACCAGCTCACCTTCTTGCGCAGATAGCTTCTCGCCGGCAAGCCGTTGCTGCTCCTCGACCTCAGCCTTCTCAAGGATGAAGGCTGTGCGCTCTTCAGCGAGTCGCCCCCGCTCTTCTGCCACGTCCCGGAGAGCTTCTTGGTTGGCGCACCGGAGCTCTTCTGCGCGATTCTCCATGTCCACTCCCGCCCTCGCGACAAGTGCTTCTCGGGACTCCAGCTTGGCTTGTCGGGCGCGGTAGAGCGACAACAGCTTCTTCAGCAGCTGCTCCTCCTCAGACTCGCCGCTGCTGCTGCTCGGCGCGTCAACCAGCGACAGCCCAGCGGAGGCGAGCAGCTCTTCGTCAAAGGTCTCCCCTTCGACCGGCGCCCTGGAGCTCGACGCCCAGGGGAGCTTGATGAAGACGCCGTCGCCGGCCTTCAGATAGGCGCCGGGCTGGGGCTCTTCGGAGCCTTACGCTGCATCAGTGGCGAAGGGATTGGCGGTCGGTGTAGCGCCTGGCGCTCCTGCGGCCTCAGGGTCGACAGTACGATCGCCAGACCCCTCGCCAGCCTTTGCGGCGGCAGCCTTGGCGGCCTCTTCGCCGGCGGACCCATCGGCGCCAGCCCCTTCCTCCATGGCGGCGACGTCATCAGTATCGCCGCGCGCGTCCTCCTCGCCGGCGACCTCAGTCTCCATCGGCTCTCCGGCAGATGGATCTGACGATCAGAAAAAGAAAGAAGAGTCAAGCAAATGTTCAAAAGAAAAAGAAGAAAAAGAACCCAAGGGAAATTTTCAAGCAAGAAGATTACTGCGATGGGGTCTGCAGCCATGGTCTCGACCACGGAGGATCATGGTGATGTCCCTTGGCGGAGAAGACCCCTTGTCGGAGAAGCATCCCTTGCCGGAGAGCGTTCCTTGCCGGGAATTCTCCTTGGCGGCGAGTTGAAGCAGATGGTATTTGGGAGCGGCTTCCGAGCCCTCCCGATGAGGCTGCTCTGCTCCTACACAAATCAACGAGTCGATATCAAGCAAAGAAGGAGCACCCATGCACACCCAACCGTAAGAAATAAACCAAATACTTACGCTGGGGGGCTGTCTGGGGCTGCTGAGGAAGGTTGCGGGTCCGGCAAGGGTGTCTCAGACGCGCCTCCACGTCGCCACGGGGATCGTCTTCGATGACAACCACCGGGGTCTTGTCCCTCTTCGACGCTCTCTGGACCAGCGCCCTGAAAAAGAAAGAGTTCAGAATGAAGCAAATCAGATACAAGACAAGGCAACCAAATTGAAGAAATACAAGAACAGCATAGAGACTTACTCTTCTTCTTCTTCCTCGTCGGAGCTGAGCACGGAGAGATCAAATTCTGGCTCGCCTCCGGTGCGAAGAGGCGGAGGAGTGGGCTCTCTTGACCGCTTGGCGGGAGTGGCAGCGGTGGCCTGAGAAGATCTCGCCTTAGTTGTTGCGGCGGTGTAGGGTGCTCCCGCGGCAACAGTGCTTGCCGCGGTGGAGCGCGTCACACGGCGCTGCGGCTGTTGGCCCGTCTGCCGCCCCGTCACTTCCCCAGCCTTGCGGAGACGCCTTCTTGGTGGGGCTGCGGGCTCCGCTCGCGGCAAGCTACTTGAAGGTGTGGAGGAGGCACCCTCGGCGGACTCGCTCGGCTCAACTTCGGGCTCGACCTGCTCCTCCTCGCCGACAAGCTCCTCTCGATCGGCAAGGCTTGCCGCCTCGGCTGCCTTTGCCTCCTCCACGGTGAACCCGAATTCGCCAGCGGCAGCAGCGGCTGCCGCCTCCTCCAGCCTGGTGGCGATGCGCTGCATCTCGGCGTCGGTGGTGTCGCGGGTGAGCCACTTCTGCTCGTCGGCGCGGATCGGCACTTCAACCAAGCTATCGAAGAACTGCCGCACGACGTCGTCCGCAGGCTCTTGCCAGGTTGGAACGATCCCATGCGAATCACACAAGGGCATCATGGCGCGAATGCGGTCGAGCGAAGAATTGTTGCACGATGGGACAACCCCCCTCGGCAACATAAACCACTCGGGGTGATCGGGGTCGTGCTTGAACAACTCCAGAAGCATTGCGTACAACTCCAAGATGGTAAAATTCCAGTTGAGGCCCGGGCGCAATCTCATGATATCCGCCGGGTTTTGGAACTCCCAAGCAGGTCTCCTCCTCTCCCGCAAAGAGAAGCGTCTGGCGGCGAAGGAAATCGCGCCAACCACGCCACGATGAGTCCGCAAGCACGAGGCGCAAGATCCGGTCACAGCTATCTTCAACCTAGCATCCTCCGCGCCAAGTTGCTCCAATCGTTGCGCAAGACTATGGGAGTTTGGCGGCGGGCGTGAAGGCTGCGGGTTCTCCTCAACGATCCAACACCAATCGGCTCTCCACTCCTCCCACTTGCTGCGGAGCTCTCCTTCCAGATAGGATTCTTTCTTGCCGATCCCGGAGATCCAAGCAATCCCTCCGGCAAGTGGCTCTCCTCTCTCGGCGGGGCATGAAGAAGTGGCGGAAAAGGGCTACATTTGGGTGGACTCCGACAAAGTTTTCGCAGAGGTGCGAAACCGCCATGGTCGAGGACAGCGTTGGGGTGAAATCAAGGAGGCGAAACCCGTAGGTGTTCATGATATCGCAAAAGAACTCAGAGAAGGGCGGGCAAAGCCCGCAATAGAAGAAGAGCGCGAAGAAGGGGTACCCGCTCGAAGCTGACTCTGATGCGGCGGCAGAGAGTACCTTCGTGCGTGGGTGCGCCCGCGTCTCCGTCGACCAGAAGAGGTAGTAGCCCTCCCTCAGCTCCTTCACGTCGAGCTGAGGGGGGAAGAGGGCCCGCTCCTTTCGCAGCGCCGCGAGCCGCTGTGCCTCGGCCGACTTCACGCCCTTCCCCTTGTCGGCTTTCGGAGCCATGGCGGAGGTGGTGGAGGAGACCGACGGCGTTGATGGCGTTGGTGGCGATGGGGGGCGGAGCGTTGCTCTCTTCAGGCTAGAGAAGAAGGGGGGAGCGACGGTGGTTTTCAAGATGGGACAGCAAATGGCGAGGTGGGCGACCTGCCCCTGATTCCCCTGTTTATAAGGAGAGAGAGGGGGCGGACGTTCCGCTTTTCCAATTAAAGAAAGCCCCCCACGATCTCTCCACACGACGCCACGTTCGATGCGTGTTGTTCGTGTGGGACGTGGTGGGTCCGGAGCGAGTTACGGCGTGATCTAGGCCGCGCGTGCCCGTGCACTGTTTTGGGCCTGGCCCAACAGCGCTCGGCATCGTGTGTGGCCCAGGCCCGGGGGCTCCTGTCGGTGTACTAGGGTAGGGGTACCCTAGTATCCCGAACTCGTGCACGGGCAGTCGCAGCACCCCGCGGCAAGGCCTGCCTAGTGACCGCCAAGGTCCTCCATGGTTCCTTTGGAGCCATTCAAGAACAAAGTATTTAAGCCACGGAAACAAGGCCCCGGCAAGAGGAGTTTGCCGGGAAGGCTACTCAAGGCCCGCAGAAGACAAGACCCCGGCAAGAGGAGCTTGCCGGGAAGGCTCGGTGAGCGACAAGCTTCCGGGCGTGACAAGGATTCAGCCGCGGCAAGGCGCTTGCCGCGGTAGGCAACCTCTCTTCATCTCCGCTCCAGCTCATCCACCAACGTGTCGCCATGGGACCATCTCAGGCATGCGTGTGAAGAGGCTGTGCGGCCAGCGGAGAGCAGCGGTAAGAGGCGCTGACAGGAGTGCCATCGTGGCGAGCGGTGGCGCCCCTGACGGTCCCTTTCTGCACTATTTAGGCGACATGGACGGGCATTTAATGCTTTTGTCCCTTGCCGTCAGAGTTAGGTAGAATACACTGTACAAAGTAGCTGTACCAACCGCAACTCATTTTCCCATTTTGCCCTTGTCTACGTTGCCACCTGTGGTGACCCCTTGAGCCTATAAAAGGAGGCCCATGCGCAACGTAGAGGATGTTCGGCTGGTTCGACTCATTCGAGACTAGAGACACTCAAGCTAGGTTTTGTAGCTCTCATTGCTCCCTAGCAAGAACACAAGATAATCAGACAAGCAGCAGTAGGAGTATTATCTCTCCGGAGAGCTCCGAAGCTGGGTAAACTACTCGTGTGCATCGCCTCGATCTGCTCTTCGTGCAATCTCTCCCCCCCCCCACCTAACCAAAAGGGACTCGGTCCGCCGGTCCCATAGGTGTTCGTGGGTCACGATCAGCTTCCCCGACACTGGTCCACGGCGGCGTAGTCCCTCGGCCTCTTCAGAAGCACGGAGCATGGAGGCTTCGCAGCCTGGGGCACCGGCGTGCGTGTCCCAGGAGCGGATGAGGCCGCGGCAGCCGGCCCTGGGGCAGCACCAGTCGACGTCGGAACAGGGGCGCCACCTCAGGAGACCAACGCTGACCCGCTCTTCGTCGGGACCACAGCCGATAACTTCTTCGGGGGGTGTCCCTAGACCTCGTAGTGACCCCCTCACCGGATGGTCGCCGGCCTCGTCATCATCAGGAAGGGCGCGGAGGAGATCCACCACGAGAGGAGAAGTCTTTCCCTCCCCCTCCCGGGTCGCCTCCGAGTCGGGCCTCTCCTCCTCGCCGGAATCGCCAGAAGACACTAGTACAGGGGCCACCACCTCCGGGGCCTCGGAAGGCGCTGGCGGCATGAGCCCGCGCCCATCAAAGACAGGCATGGCAACGGCCACCTTCGCTCCATCTGGGCAGCGATACAAGGGGATATGGCTGTCTGGCGGATACCCCTGATCGTCCCCGACCAGAAGACGGAGAGCCGCACCCAGCTCCTCGTCTAACAAGGCACCCGGGAGCAGACGGAGGTCATCCCCCTCGTCCCCAAGCTTCCACAAAGGGCGTGAGCACGCCAGGATCGGGGCTACAGGCTACGCGAGGAACTCCTTCACGAGCATGGCCCCCATGAACTTCTCCGCCCTCGGGTCGTCAGGCTTCAGGTCGGCGGTCATCTTCTCCAGCACCTACTCCGCCCGGGGGTCGGTGAGCTTCACGAGGAGCCACCTGTCGTGAGGCGAGGGCATCTCCGTCGGCAGCACCAACCGATGGTGGGTGCACTTGGCGTCCATGTGGACCCACTTCATCCTGAAGCCATCGGCCTTCTTCCCAGCCTTCGAGATCGCTTTGGTCCCGTTAGCCCCGATGAAGTTGGCGCACCCCAAGCAATGGCCCTCCTTGAGCCGGAGGTAGAAGAAGTGGCGAAGCAACGCCATGGACGGCATCACCCCTACAAACGCCTCGCAATAGAAGGTGAAGATGACAGGAGGAGGAGAGAGTTGGGGTGAATATGAAGGGATGCAGCTTGTAGTGGCCGAGGATGTCGTAGAAGAAGTCGGAGAAAGGGGGGACCAGCCCTGCGACGACGCTATTCATGAAGAAGGGATAGAAGGTACTACCTGAAGGCTCTGGCTCGGTGGAGCCAGCCCGGAGCGTGGTCTTACCCACTTCGTTGCTTCCATCCGCCGTCATCAGGAGCGTGGCGGCGAGATTCTTCTACGAGGCATTAGGCGCGCTCAAGCCTGGCTCGTACCCGGAAGGCGAGTGTGTGGCCTTCGCCTTGTTGGGCGCCATTGGTTGCAGGCTCGGAGAGGGGTTCGTGCGGATCTGGGGTCTCTCGGGGTGAGAAATAGAAAGGGGATCTGGAGCAAGATGATGGAAGGTAATGAAGGATTTGCAACGCGCACCAGCCCTTTTGTCAGGAAAGAACGGTTGCCGAGGCCGCATGGGGAAGCGGAGACGCCCACGTCCCGTCAATCGCCAAGCGTCAATCAAGGCCGCAGGCTGTTGGGCCCGCGGCGCTCCGCACTTGCCCTGGCTTCGCCTCGAAGCCAAGTCCGAGCGCGCCTTCGGCCCGGGGGCTATTGTCGGTGTCCTGGGAACGTGGGTACCCAGACTTGCCTGCCTGCGGCCCACGACCCAGCTCCACCAGCGGCTTGGTCTGACCCATCTTCAGCAGCAACTACTCAAGACCCTCGTGAGGGGCCAAGCCTCGCGAGGCGAACGACACGAAGACCTCCTCAGGGGCTGCCTCACTAGGCTGGCTCCCATGGAGCAGAGATATCTATGCAAGGGGCACCTCGCAAGGTTCGCGTGACGTGAGACATGATGACCATGGCCAGGCGAGCGCCAGCGGGCGCAGTGTAGCAGTTTCCTCTTTTGTGCAAAAGGGGTAAGCATAGGCGAGGAGTCCCGAGGCATCAGGAAAAGGTTTCCATATCGGTGCAACGAGACCAAGACCAGCAGGACGGTAGGACGGAGGTCACCGTGGAGCCCACGACGGCATCACCACCAGAGCCTTTGGCAGGCGAAGACCACCTTTTATCAGGATAACTTGTACTAGTTGTCCCGCTTCAAAATTGGCCATTGGGGGATCCCTTCCTGCCTAACATTTGGGAAGAGGACGAAGGCCTCTAGAAATAGGACTAGAAACCACCATAGGAGGCAACTGATCTTGGATCGGATCCATTCCGCCAAGGCCATCCCACCAGTTTACCGAGCCAGCAAGACCTCTCCTCCGGAGGAAGTTCTTACCTTGTACTTATTCATCCTCAGCCTACAAGGCAATCCACCACACACACTGGAGTAGGGTATTACACCACAACGGTGGCCCGAACCAGTATAAAACCTCGTGTCTCTTGTTCCTTGGGTTCGTCGAGCTAGGCCTTGAGATCGTTGAGCGAGCGAGCTAGGGAGGGAGAGTTCTTCGTGCACACCCCAGTGTTCAAACCTCAAGGGTTTGCCGGAACACGTAATCTAACACTCAGCATAGGCGGTGGTGCTCTCGGCACAGGCGGCGGCGCTCGGGGGGACGAGCCATCGTACGGGCCTTCGAGAATCGTTTCCACGGCTTCATCTTTGCAACAAGGGGGTGCGGGAATGGGGATCAGGATTCGTTGATTCGGGGGTTGCCGGCACTGGAGCAGACGAGCCGGCGAAGCTTAAGGAGGAAGACATAAATAGACCCAGATATTTTCATCGCAAATGGTTCCTACAAAACAACTGTGTGTAATGTTGCAGATATTTTTTACTAGCTATGAAAGTCGAATTTGGAGTAAAGTGGCAACGGATGGTGTTTTAAATGTGCGAGAAAATTTTTAGTACTAATACAACTGTCATGTCAAATTTTGGAAAATTTCAGGGGTCATTTGACCTTTTAAGACATTTAAGTGATTTTCTAGCCATTTAATGACCGTAATAGAAATTTGAACTACATGTACATGCAACAGCTAACCATAACAGTTTGAAAAGTCATATTTTGTGTACTTGTGTGCAATTTAATTCCATGTGCAGTAAATTGGAAGGAATTTTCAAACATATTGGTCTAACAGCTAAGACACAATTAAGCATGGACTGCCATGGCATTTAAATTCCAAAAAAATATCAATAACACATAAAACCTTGGTTGATGTAATATCATGCCACCAAGATGATGTGGTAAAAAAATTGGCATGTTTGACGAAAGTTTGGACACACACACCTCACAAACCGGAGGAACTCACTAGAAGGCTCGTGATTCCAAGAGGGAACAATGCATGTTTGATGATGAACGAGAGATAGCTTGCTCTTACGGCCTTCAAAAACTTTCTACATGTAACATGCACTAATACAATTTTCATGTGAAAAATTGGAAAATTTCAGCGGTCATTTGACCTTTTGAAGACATTTAAGTGACTTTCTAGCCATTCAATGACCGTAATTCAAATTTGAGCTATAGCTACATGCAACGGCTAACCATAACAGTTTGAAAAATCATATTTATGTACTTGTGTGCAAGTTAATTCCATGTGCAGTAAATTAGAAGGAATTTTCAAACATATTGTTCTCATGACATGGACACATGCATATGTATGCATGGAGTGCCATGGCATTTTAATTCCAAAAAATTAAAAAATGATCAGAAAAACATGAAACCTTGCTTCTTGTAATGTCATGCCACCAAGATCATGTGGTAAAAAATTTGGCATGTTTGACGAAAGTTTGGACACACACCCCTCACAAACCGGAGCAACTCACTAGAAGGCTAGTGGTTCCGAGAGGGAACAATGCATGTTTGACGACGAACGGGAGATAGCTTCCCCTTACGGCCTTCAAATTTTTTTACATTCAAAATGCACTAATACAACTATCACGTGAAAAATTGGAAAATTTCTGGGGTCATTTGACCTTTTAAAGACATTTAAATTATTTTCTAGCCATTTAATGACCGTAATTCAAATCTAAACTACATCTACATGCAACGGCTAACCATAACAGTTTGAAAAATCATATTTGTGTACTTGTGTGCGAGTTAATTCCATGTGCAGTAAATTAGAAGGAATTTTCAAAAATATTGGTCTCAGGGCATGGACACATGCATGGAGTGCCATGGCATTTAATTCAAAAAAATTAAAAATGATAAAAAAAACATAAAACCTTGCTTGATGTAATGTCATGCCACCAAGATGATGTGGTAAAAAAATTGGCCTGTTTGACGAAAGTTTTGAGACACCCCCCTAACAAACCAGAGGGAGTCACTAGAAGGCTTGTTGTTCCGAGAGGGAACAATGCATGTTTGATGACGAACGGGAGATAACTTCCTCTTACGGCCTTCAATTTTTTTTACTTTTAACGTGCACTAAAGCAACTGTCATGTGAAAATTTGGAAAATTTCAGTGGTAATTTTTACCTTTTAAAGACATTTAAGTGATTTTCTAGCCATTTAATGACCGTAATTCAAATTTGAACTACATCTACATGCAACTGCTAACCACAACAATTTGAGAAATCATATTTGTGTACTTGTGTGCGATTTAATTCCATGTGCAGTAAATTAGAAGGAATTTTCAAACATATTGGTCTCACGGCATGGACACATGCATTGAGTGCCATGGCATTTTAAGTCCAAAAAATTAAAAATGATTAGTAAAACATGAAACCTTGCTTGAGGTAATGTCATGCCACCAAGATGATGTGACTAAAAAATTGGATTTTTGACGAAAGTTTGGACACACCCCCTCACAAACTGCAGCAACTCACTAGAAGGCTCGTGGTTCCGAGAGGGAACAATGCATGTTTGATGACGAAGGGAGATAGCTTCGTCTTACAACCTTCAAAGTTTTTTCTACATTTAACGTGCACTAATACAACTGTCATGTGAAAACTTGGAAAATTTCAGGGGTCATTTGACCTTTTAAAGACATTTCAGTGATTTTCTAGCCATTTAATGACCGTAATTCAAATTTGAACTACATCTACATGCAACGGCTAACCATAACGGTTTGAAAAATCATATTTGTGTACTTGTGTGTGAGTTAATTTCATGTATAGTACATTGGAAGTAAGTTTCAAACATATTGGTCTCACGGCATGGGCACATGCATGGAGTGCCATGGCATTTTAATTCCAAAGGATTAAAAAATGATCAGAATAACATGAAACCTTGCTTGATGTAATGTCATGCCACCAAGATGATGTGGTAAGAAAATTGGCTTGTCTGACAAAAGTTTGGACACACACCCCTAACAAACCGAAGCAACTCTCTATAACACTCGTGGTTCTGAGAGGGAACAATGCATGTTTGATGACGAATAGGAGATAGCTTCCTCTTACGGCCTTCAAATTTTTCTACGTTTAACATGCACTACTACAACTGTCATGTGAAAATTTGGAAAATTCTTGGGGTCATTTGACGTTTTAAAGACATTTAAGTGATTTTCTAGCCATTTAATGACCGTAATTCAAATTTGAACTACATCTACATGCAACGGCTAACCATAACGGTCTGAAAAATCATATTTTTGTGTACTTGGGTGTGAGTTAAAAAATCATCAGACGATGTAAATATCTGGTGTTCAAAAAAGAAAATGTAAAGATCTGGCAAGACAACCGGCCCCCATACGATTGGCACTCTATCTCGCGTCTCAAGGTTTGGTAGGTGAGTGGCAGGGGTCATTAATAAGACATGGTTCTTTATTGGAAACCGTCAGCTGTTATGTTCACACACGGATTTTGCTACGGGAATCGTGTGTAATTCAAACTACAGTACTCGTAAATTCTGGCGACCGACGTGTGTACTGTTCCTATCGATCTAGATTCCGGGCGCCAATATATACTACCTTGCTCACGTCGCCCCGCCTGCATTCTCATCTACATCCTCCCCTCGCTCGCCCTCTCTCTCTCTGATCTCTGCCATGGCGCCTGATGTCTACTACGCAACCTTCTCCTTGTAGACGTTGTTGGACCTGCAAGTGCACAGGTTTGTAGGAAAGTAGCAAATTTCCCTCAAGTGGATGACCTAAGGTTTATCAATCCGTGGGAGGCGTAGGATGAAGATGGTCTCTCTCAAACAACCCTGCAACCGAATAACAAAGAGTCTCTTGTGTCCCCAACACACCCAATACAATGGTAAATTGTATAGGTGCACTAGTTCGGCGAAGAGATGGTCATACAAGTGCAATATGGACAGTGGATAAAGGTATTTCTAATCTGAAATAATAAAAACAGCAAGGTAACAAGTGGTAAAAGTGAGCGAAAATGGTAATGCAATGATAGGAAACAAGGCCTAGGGTTCATACTTTCACTAGTGCAAGTTCTCTCAACAATAATAACATAGATAGATCATATAACAATCCCTCAACATGCAACAAAGAGTCACTCCAAATCCACTAATAGCGGAGAACAAACGTAGAGATTATGGTAGGGTACAAAACCACCTCAAAGTTATTCTTTCCAATCGATCCGTTGGGCTATTCCTATAAGTGTCACAAACAGCCCTAGAGTTCGTACTAGAATAACACCTTAAGACACAAATCAACCAAAACCCTAATGTCACCTAGATACTCCAATGTCACCTCAAGTATCCGTGGGTATGATTATACGATATGCATCACACAATCTCAGATTCATCCAACCAACATAAAAGTACTTCAAAGAGTGCCCCAAAGTTTCTACCGGAGAATCACGAACGTGTGCCAACCCCTATGCATAGGTTCATGGGCGGAACCCGCAAGTTTGTCACCAAAACATACATCAAGTGGCACAAGATATCCCATTGTCACCACAGATAAGCACGGCAAGACATACATCAAGTGTTCTCATAAAAGACTCAATCCGATAAGATAACTTCAAAGGGGAAACTCAATTCATCACAAGAGAGTAGAGGGGGAGAAACATCATAAGATCCAACTACAATAGAAAAGCTCGGGATACATCAAGATCGTGCCATAGAGGGAACACGAGAGAGAGAGAGAGATCAAACACATAGCTACTGGTACATACCTTCAGCCCCGAGGGTGAACTACTCCCTCCTTGTCATGGATAGCGCCGGGATGATGAAGATGGCCACCGGTGATGGGTTCCCCCTCCGGCAGGGTGCCGGAACGGGCTCCCGAGAGGTTTTTGGTGGCGACAGAGGCTTGCGGCGGCGGAACTCCCGATCTATCTTCTGTTCTGGAAGTTTTACGATACGTAGGTATATATGGGTGCAGGGGGTACGTCGGTGGACCGGGGGGCCACGGAGGGGGCGCGCCTGGGGGTGGCGCGCCCCACCCTCGTGAGCACCTCCTTCTTTCCCCGTGCACTCCAAGTCCATTGGCTGGCTTTCCTTCCAAAAATAACTTCTCCAGTTGATTTCGTTCCGTTTTGACTCCGTCTGGTATTCCTTTTCCTCGAAATACTGAAATAGCCATAAAACAGCAAATCTGGGTTGGGCCTCCAGTTAATAGGTTAGTCCCAAAAGTAATATAAAAGTGGAAAATAAAGCCCAATATTGCTTAAAACAATACATAATATAGCATGGAGCAATCAAAAATTATAGATACGTTAGAGACGTATCAAGCATCCCCAAGCTTAATTCCTACTCGTCCTCGAGTAGGTAAATGATAAAAAGATAATTTTTGATGTGGAATGCTAGTTGGCATAATTTCAATGTAATTCTTCTTTACTTGTGATATGAATATTCAGATCCGAAAGATTCAAGACAAAAGTTCATATTGACATAAAAATAATAATACTTCAAGCATACTAACAAAGCAATCACGTCTTCTCAAAATAACATGGCCAAAGAATGTTATCCCTACAAAATCATATAGTCTCGCTATGCTCCATCTTCCCCACACAAAATATTTAAATCATGCACAACCCAGATGACAAGCCAAGCAATTGTTTCATACTTTTGACATTCTCAAAACTTTTTCAATCTTCACGCAATACATGAGCATGAGCCATGGATATAGCACTATATGTGGAATAGAATGGTGGTTGTGGAGAAGACAAAAGGAGGGAAGATAGTCTCATATGTACTAGGCGTATCAACGAGCTATGGAGATGCCCATCAATAGATATCAATGTGAGTGAGTAGGGATTGCCATGCAATGGATGCACTAGAGCTATAAGTATATGAAAGCTCAACAAAAGAAACTAAGTGGGTGTGCATCCAACTCGCTTGCTCACGAAGACCTAGGGAATTTGAGGAAGCCCATCATTGGAATATACAAGCCAAGTTCTATAATGAAAAATTACCACTAGTATATGAAAGTGACAAAATGAGAGACTCTCTATCATGAAGACCATGGTGCTACTTTGAAGCACAAGTGTGGTAAAAGGATAGTAGCATTGCCCCTTCTCTCTTTTTCTCTCATTTTTTTATTTTTTTATTTGGGCCTTTTCTCTTTTTTTATGGCCTTTTTTTTATTTTTTATATTTTTTTCGTCCGGAGTCTCATCCCGACTTGTGGGGGAATCATAGTCTCCATCATACTTTCCTCACTGGGACAATGCTCTAATAATGATGATCATCACACTTTTATTTTCTTACAACTGAACAATTACAACTCGATTCTTAGAACAAAGTATGACTCTATATGAATGCCTCCGGCGGTGTACCGGGATATGCAATGAATCAAGAGTTACATGTATGAAAGAATTATGAATGGTGGGTTTGCCACAAATACGATGTCAACTACATGATCATGCTAGCAATATGACAATGATGGAGCGTGTCATAATAAACGGAACGGTGGAAAGTTGCATGGCAATATATCTCAGAATGGCTATGGAAATGCCATGATAGGTAGGTATGGTGGCCGTTTTGAGGAAGGTATATGGTGGGTGTATGATACCGGTGAAAAGTGCGCGGTATTAGAGAGGCTAGCAATGGTGGAAGGATGGGAAAAGTGCGTATAATCCATGGACTCAACATTAGTCATAAAGAACTCATATAATTATTGCGAAAATTTAGAAGTTATCAAAGCAAAGTATTACGTGCATGCTCCTAGGGGGATAGATTGGTAGGAACATACCATCGCTCGTCCCCGACGGCCACTCATAAGGAAGACAATCAATAAATAAATCATGCTCTGACTTCATCACATAACGGTTCACCATACGTGCATGCTACGGGAATCACAAACTTTAACACAAGTATTTATCAAATTCACAACTAATCAACTAGCATGACTCTAATATCACCATCTTCATATCTCAAAACAATTATCAAGTATCAAACTTCTCATAGTATTCAACACACTCATAAGAATTCTTACAAATAATGTATGCTTAGCATATTAGGATTAATTAAGGAAATTACCATGCTATTTAAGACTCTCAAAATGATATAAGTGAAGCATGAGAGTTCATCTATTTCTTCAAAATAAAACCACCACCAGGCTCTAAAAGATATAAGTGAAGCACTAGAGCAAACAACAAACTACTCCAAAAGATATAAGTGAAGATCAATGAGTAGTCGAATAATTATGCAACCATGCGAAGACTCTCTCTCATTTAAGAATTTCAGATCCTGTTATTGTATCCAAACAGCAAGCAAAACAAAATAAAATGACATTGCAAGGATAGCACAACTCATGTGAAGAAGCAAAAAACTTAGGCTCAACCGATACTAACCGATAGTTGTTGAAGAAGAAAGGTGGGATGCCTACCGGGGCATCCCCAAGCTTAGATGCTTGAGACTCCTTGAAATATTATCTTGGGGTGCCTTGGGCATCCCCAAGATTGAACTTTTGTGTCTCCTTAATTCCTCTCACATCATGGTTTCTCTTTTTATCAAAAGCTTCATCCACACCAAACTCAACAAGAACTCGTGAGATAGGTTAATATAACCCAATGCAAAACCTTACCATTTTCTACTGTAACAAATCACTAAGATTATTATTCAACATTGCATACTAAATGCCTCTGAATATTTAATACTCCTATCCTCAAATAGAATCATTAAACAAGCAAACATATGCAAACAATGCAAACATAACAGCAATCTGCCAAAACAGTACAATCTGTAAAGAATGCAAGATTAATCATACTTCCCTAAATCCAAAAATTATAAAAGAAAATTCCCACTGTAGTAAATTTATCATAGCTTCTTATGCAAAAGGTTTCAACAATATACCGCTCTCTGACTTTTCTAGGTAATTTTTGCAACATCGGTAAATTTTCTGTTTTCAAACAGCAACATGCATACTTGCAAAATAAGCATGGCAAAGGCTATCCTTGACATTTTTATTGAAAATAGAGATGAAAAACACTAATCTGAATAACAGAAAGCAAATACTAACAAAATAAAATGACGCTCCAAGAAAAACACATATCATGTGGTGAATAAAAATATAGCTCCAGGTAAAGTTACCGATGAACGAAGACGAAAGAGGGGATGCCATCCGGGGCATCCCCAAGCTTAGACTCTTGGTTATCCTTGAATATTACCTTGGGGTGCCTTGGGCATCCCCAAGCTTAGGCTCTTGCCACTCCTTATTCCATAGTCCATCGAATCTTTACCCAAAACTTGAAAACTTCACAACACATAACTTAACAGAAAACTCGTGAGCTCCGTTAGCGAAAGAAAACAAAACACCACTTCAAGGTGCTGTAATGAACTCATTATTTATTTATATTGGTGTTAGACCTACTTTATTCCAACTTCCCTATGGTTTATAAACTATTTTACTAGCCATAGATTCATCAAAATAAGCAAACAACACAATGAAAACAGAATCTGTCAAAAACAGAACAGTCTGTAGTAATCTGCAACTAACGCAAAGTTCTGGAACTCCGAAAATTCTAAAATAAACTGGTGGACCTGATAAATTTGTCTAGTAATCATCTTCAAAAAGAATCAACTAAATAGCACTCTCCAGTAAAAAGTTTTAGCTAATCTCGTGAGCGCTAAAGTTTCTGTTTTTTACAACATGATCATAAAGACTTCACCCAAGTCTTCCCAAAGGTTATACTTGGCACAAACACTAATTAAAACACAAAAACATGTATAAACAGAAGCTAGATGGATTATTTATTCCTAAACAGAACCAAAAAGAAAGAAACTAAAATAAAATTGGGTTGCCTCCCAACAAGCGCTATAGTTTAACGCCCCTAGCTAGGCATGATGATTTCAATGATGCTCACATAAAAGATAGGAATTGAAACATAAAGAGAGCATCATGAAGAATATGACTAGAACATTTAAGTCTAACCCACTTCCTATGCATAGGGATTTTGTGAGAAAACAACTTATGGGAACAATAATCAACAAGCATAGGAAGACAAAACAAGCATAACTTCAAAACTTTAAGCACATAGAGAGGAAACTTGATATTATTGCAATTCCTACAAGCATATATTCCTCCCTCATAATAATTTTCAGTAGCATCATGAATGAATTCAACAATATAACCAGCACATAAAGCATTCTTTTCATGATCTACTAGCATAGAAAATTTATTACTCTCCACATAAGCAAAATTCTTCTCATTCGGAATAGTGGGAGCAAACTCAACAAAATAACTATCATGTGATTGAAGATTAAGATCAAGATGACAAGTTTCATGGTTATCATTATTCTTTAAAGCATACGTCTCATCACAATAATCATCATAGATAGGAGGCATGTTTTCATCATAGTAAATTTGCTCATCAAAGCTTGGGGGACTAAACATATCATCTTCATCAAACATGTCATCCCCAAGCTTGTGGCTTTGCACATCATTAGCATCATGGATATTCAAGGAATTCATACTAACAACATTGCAATCATGCTCATCATTCACATATTTCATGCCAATCATTCTATGTAATTCTTCTTCTAGCCCTTTGGCACAATTTTCTTTTCCATCATACTAGCGAAAGATATTAAAAAGACGAAGCGTATGAGACAAACTTAACTCCATTTTTTTGTAGTTTTCTTTTATAAACTAGACTAGTGCTAAAACAAGAAATAAAAAGATTCGATTGCAATATCTAAAGATATACCTTCACTTACCCAACCTCCCCGGCAACGGCACCAGAAAAGAGCTTGATGTCTACTACGCAACCTTCTCCTTGTAGACGTTGTTGGGCCTGCAAGTGCACAGGTTTGTAGGACAGTAGCAAATTTCCCTCAAGTGGATGACCTAAGGTTTATCAATCCGTGGGAGGCGTAGGATGAAGATGGTCTCTCTCAAACAACCCTGCAACGAAATAACAAAGAGTCTCTTGTGTCCCCAACACACCCAATACAATGATAAATTGTATAGGTGCACTAGTTCGGCGAAGAGATGGTGATACAAGTGCAATATGGACGGTGGATAAAGGTATTTGTAATCTGAAATAATAAAAACAGCAAGGTAACAAGTGGTAAAAGTGAGCGTAAACGGTATTGCAATGATAGAAAACAAGGCCTAGGGTTCATACTTTCACTAGTGCAAGTTCTCTCAACAATAATAACATAGATAGATCATATAACAATCCCTCAACATGCAACAAAGAGTCACTCCAAAGCCACTAATAGCGGAGAACAAATGTAGAGATTATGGTAGGGTACGAAACCACCTCAAAGTTATTCTTTCCAATCGATCCGTTGGGCTATTCCTATAAGTGTCACAAACAGCCCTAGAGTTCGTACTAGAATAACACCTTAAGACACAAATCAACCAAAACCCTAATGTCACCTAGATACTCCAATGTCACCTCAAGTATCCGTGGGTATGATTATACGATATGCATCACACAATCTCAGATTCATCCAACCAACATAAAAGTACTTCAAAGAGTACCCCAAAGTTTCTACCAGAGAATCACGAACGTGTGCCAACCCCTATGCATAGGTTCATGGGCGGAACCCGCAAGTTGGTCACCAAAACATAAATCAAGTGGCACATGATATCCCATTGTCACCACAGATAAGCACGACAAGACATACATCAAGTGTTCTCATAAAAGACTCAATCCGATAAGATAACTTCAAAGGGGAAACTCAATTCATCACAAGAGAGTAGAGGGTGAGAAACATCATAAGATCCAACTACAATAGCAAAGCTCAGGATACATCAAGATCGTGCCATAGAGGGAACATGATAGAGAACACGAGAGAGAGAGATCAAACACATAGCTACTGGTACATACCCTCAGCCCCGAGGGTGAACTACTCCCTCCTCGTCATGGATAGCGCCGGGATGATGAAGATGGCCACCGGTGATGGGTTCCCCCCTCCGGAAGGGTGCCGGAACGGGCTCCCGAGAGGTTTTTGGTGGCCAAAGAGGCTCGCGGCGGCGGAACTCCCGATCTATCTTCTGTTCTGGAAGTTTTACGATACGTAGGTATATATGGGTGCAGGGTGCGTCGATGGACGAAGAAGACGAGGCAGGGGGGCGCGCCCCCCACCCTCGTGAGCACCTCCCTTCTTTCCTGACATGCACTCCAAGTCCATCGGGTGGCTTTCCTTCCAAAAATAACTTCTCCAATTGATTTCGTTCCGTTTTGACTCCGTCTGGTATTCCTTTTCCTCGAAATACTGAAATAGGCATAAAACAGCAAATCTGGGTTGGGCCTCCGGTTAATAGGTTAGTCCCAAAAGTAATATAAAAGTGGAAAATAAAGCCCAATATTGCCTAAAACAGTAGATAATATAGCATGGAGCAATCAAAAATTATAGATACGTTGGAGACGTATCAGCGCCGCCGGTCTGCCCACGTGCCGACGAGGAGTCGCCGTCGCCCGAGAATGCTCACTCGAATTGAAGCGACGAGGACCCCTACGCGCCGCCGGACGAGGTTGCGCCGGACCACCGAACTTTGGATTGGTTTTGGGGCCAGTACAATCTTTGTCTGTGGAAGTCGCTGCCGCTGGCTGAGAAAGCCAGGCAAGTGGCATTCAAGAAGGAGATGGTGGAAGAGGAAGCCAGGTACCAGGCAGCCTGTGAAGCCCGTGATGCCGCCTGGAAAAGGAGGCGGCGCAGCTTTGGGGGCAGGCGTGTTGTCGTGCGGAGGAGGTGTACGAAGACGAGTACTTTGTTAGGAAGGTCAAAGGCGCTTGGCGCCTCGTCCCTGCGTGGAGGTGGGCCGATAAGCTCCATCATGCCACTGACGAGGAGCTCTAGCGGGTGCCCAACGAAATGGCAAGATCGCTCACGCTCGTTGGCCAGCAAGAGGCAAATCGGTATGTCAAGCGCCGCGAGGAGCAGGAGGCGGAGTACTGCCCCCGCACTGAGAAGACGCCGTGCACCAGGGAGCTGCTGGCGAGGGGCTGCCGGAATACTGGCCCCAAGAGGGATTATTAGTTTTAGTATTGTTCATTTTCAATTTTATGCATTGTACCTAGTAGTTAAGTATCATCACGTATATGTGATGATATTATCTATATTCTGTTTTTGTATACTAATTTGAATCTAACTGTTATCATCCACATATACAAAATGGAAAACGTGTATACACACATTGAAACATGACATTTAAGAACGAAAAACAGAGTGCACATGTTGAAATAGAGCAATACTATGATTGTTGTGAATACATAGCTATCCACGTCGAAACGACTCAACAAAATAAAACACGTCCATGAGACCATGACCAACAACCCTTGCCTACAGTAGCTCTCGGCTCTGCCTGAACTCATGCAGGAGTTCATCCAAGCGGTCGACATGCTCGCGGTACATCTGGAGCGCGATCTCGAGCTCCAAGTTGGCTATTTCATCGGAGATCACCAGCTCGAGGATGCGATGGCCATGTTCCTCTACTGCGCAGAAGTGGACACCTGGGCCAAGGTGGCGGTCGAGCCTATCGACCAGCGTGTTGGCATCGAGCGGGCCGCAGACAAGGCGAACAGCGCGACCCATGCGAACGGTGCAGCGGGCGTCCTCTGCAAGTACGGCGTGGCCAGCCTCTTGTGCAAGTACGACGTAGAGGGCCTCTGCCCACTCCTGGCAAGGAATGGGAGTACTGACGGGACGTGTACCCAGTTGCGACGCTCTGTCGACAGTAGGCAAGCACCAATGGATCCACTCTTGCTGTGCGGCGCGCTGCGCCTCTCGCTCTGTGGCGCTCCAACGGTCTCGCCGTGTGGCGAGCCACAGCCTATCAGCGCGGACGCGCCTAGCTTTCTCTGCGGCGCGCCATCGATCATGTTGTGCGACGAGCTACAGCCTATAGGCGCTGACATGCCTATCTAGATCCGCGGCACTGAAGCTCCATGCGCCAAGGGTCTGCTCAACCCTGGCAATGACGCGCATCACGACATCGTCCATCGCGTTGCCGGGGAGTGCCTCGGCCTCGATGGGCCGTGGCACCTTCTCGTTTTCCTCATTAAAGAGGCTGATGGCAAGAGGCGGCGCTTTGGTGGGTTGGCATGCTTGGAAAAGGTGAATGTGCTACAGGCTGCGCTTGTTGCCTCCGTGCGTCGTGCGCCACCTAGATTTATGCACAATATCGCTAGGTGGCGGGAAACTAGTGAGGAAATGGCGGGAAACGGTGGCGTGTTCATAAAATGCCATCAACTAATGGAAACTTAGCATAGAAGGAACATTGAGCTAGCACAAGAAGTAGATGATAATCAGATGATCATTTATCAAAGTTAATTATGCATGTAATAGTTTACTTTGTTGTGTGGAAATGCCATGTGTGTATTAGCCACCTATGTAATTGGATGTTTGCCATGTAGTACACACATCTTGTTTATATGAAACATTTCTGTTCTCTTGGCTCAACACAAACAGTTTATCGGAATGAATTGTATGTCCTCCATTGCAAACACCTTGATCTCGTTGAACTGTTTCTGTTGCATTGCCTAGTCGAAAACAGTTCATCCGAGTGAACCGTATGCCGTATATCGCACACTCCTTGATCTGGCTGACATTTTCTTTTGTATTGCCTAATCACAAACAGTTCATCCGAGTGAACCGTATGTTGTATATCGCACACACCTTCATCTGGCTGCTTGTTTATTTTGTTCCTCCTTATCGCAAACAGTTCATTGAACTAAACTGCATGCCTGGCATTACACACTCAACTAAAATCTGAATCGTGTTTGATGCATATGTATCACAAATGTTCTGCACCTTTTTTGACAGGTTTTTTTACCCCCACCGTTTGCGATTATTGCATTGCACACAGTTTCGTCAAAGGGTCTCTGATTGTAGTGTCGCGTTAGTAGCATCCTTCAGTAGTGGCTTAATACCCGACTATTTACCTTCGTTGAGTTCCCAATCTTCAGAGTTGCATTTAATTCTTCCTAAAAGATCCCACCGAAATCCAATAGTCTTCTTCATAAAGGAATCATTACAAGAAGTATCATGCATGGATCGATCATCATGAGAAAGCCGAGCATAAAAATTCTGAATGATAATTTCTGTTGAGAGCTCATGGTTGGGGCATGAATATAAAATTGACTTAAGCCTTCCCCAATCTAGAGCGATACTTTCTCCTTCACGAGGCCAAAAATTATATATGTAATTCCTATTACGATGAACTAGATGCATAGGATATTTTTTTGGTGAAACTCCAATTTCAATCGATTCCAATTCCAAGATCCAATATCATCGCATAGCCTATACCATGTAAATGCTTTTCCCTTCAAAGATAAATGGAAAACCTTCTTCTTAGCTTCATCTATGGGTAAACCTGCAAGCTTAAATAATCCACAAATTTCTTCCACATATATCAAGTGCATATCAGGATGATCGGTTCCATCTCCTGCAAAAGGATTAGCTAGCGGTTGTTCCATCATGCCCGAAGGAACTTCATAACCAATATTTTCTGTAGGTGCAGTGAGGGGTGATTAATTGTGGTTCCTATCGAGGTGAAGATACCCTGAACAAACCCTCAAAGGATTGTTTTCCATAGTTACAAGTGGCGGTAAATTTCACCATGTAGTAATATTTTTTCCTTACCAATTTCCACTTACCAAGAGCGCTTCACTCCCCGGCAACGGTGCTAGAAAAGAGCCTTGATGACCCACAAGTATATGGGATCAATCGTAGTCCTTTCGATGAGTAAGAGTGTCGAACCCAACGAGGAGCAGAAGGAAATGACAAGAGGTTTTCAGCAAGGTATTCTCTGCAAGCACTGAAATTATAAGTAACGAGTAGTTTGATAGCAACATAATTTGTAACGAGCAAGTAACGGTAATAGTAAAAAAAGTGCAGCAAGGTAGCCCAATCCTTTTCAGGAAAAGCACATGCCAAAAAAGGGTGTCTTATGATATGCAAAGCGTTCTTGAGGGTACATGGGAATTTCATCTAGTCACTTTCGTCATGTTGGTTCGATTTGTGTTCCCTACTTTGATAATTTGGTATGTGGGTGGACCGGTGCTTAGGTGTTGTTCTTACTTGAACAAACCTCCTACTTATGATTAACCCCCTCACAAGAATCCGCAACTACGATAAAAGTATTAAGAATAAATTCTAACCATAGCATTAAACTGTTGGATCCAAATCAGTCCCTTGCGGAGCGCATAAACTAGGGTTTAAGCTTTTGTCACTCTCGCAACCCATCATCTAATAACTACTCCACAATGCATTCCCTTTGGTCCAAATATGGTGAAGTGTCATGTAGTCGACGTTCACATGACACCACTAAGGGAATCACAACATACATACCATCAAAATATTGAACACATATAAAATTCACATGATTACTTGCAACAAGATTTCTCCCATGCACTACTAGAGAAAACGTTATACACAGAACTTTAGCAGTAGCGCATGTTAAAAAAGCCTGCTACTGCTAGACAGCAGTAGCGAGTGCAAAATAAGCGCGCTACAGATGCATATATATCAGTAGCGTGTCTCAGCGAAAACTCGCTACCATTAAAATTCCAACCACTAAGCTGATGGGCTACACATAGTAGTAGCGATCTTTAAAAAACAGCGCTACCGCTAATGTCCTTATAGCACCGCGTTTATGTGTAAAGCGCTACTGCTAACGAAAATAAAATAAAATGAAAAACAAATACAAAAGTAAATGAAAATGAAAGAAATAGAAAAAGGAGAAAGGAAAAATATAAATGTAAAGAAAAATAAATGAAAAATTGGAAAAAGGATGAAGGCATAGCAGTAGAGCGTCTGCTATAACGCGTTATAGCTAACTTAGCTATAGCGCATTTTCCCTAACGCGCTACCGTTATTTTTGACTTAACTCAAAAATGGTTTCCCCCAGGCCACCACTTCTCCCCCAAATCCCTCGCCCCGCCACTTCGCCGCCGTCTCCCCCACTTCGCTGTTGCCCCCACTTCGCTCCCATCTCCTGGCGGCGTCGATGTGGTGCTCATCCTCACCGCCGCCGCCCGAGGCCGCCCAGCCTCACCGCCGCCGCCACCTCTCGGGCCGCCCTTGACCTCACTGTCGCCGCCCTCGACATCACCGTTGTTGCCCTCGACCTCACCGCCCCCGAGCCTGCCCAGGACCGCCGCCTCTCGATCCCGAGCCCGCCCTCGCCGCCACTACCTCCGCCGCCGAGCACCTCCCCGCCACCATCTCTCCTCTCTCTCTGTAAGCCCGCCCCACCCCTCCTACACCCCCTCTCTCTCAGCTTTTTCTTCCTCTGCCATGTTAATTAGAAGTAGTAGTAGATGTCAATTAGTACTAGGGTTCATACATAATGATTTTTAGTAGTAGTAGTAGTAGATGTTAATTAGTAGTGATGGTACTAGTTAACTATGGTTGTATGGTTAATAGTAGATGTTTTTTAGTTAGGGTAATAATAGATGTAAGTAGTAGATAATGTAGATGTTAATTAGTTCAGTAGGGTTTAGTTTTTGAATTGAGTTTGTTTAACTAGATGTTAATTAGGGTAGTAGGGTTTAGTTTAGAGTAAAGTTTAGTTCAATAGTTAACTAAATATAATCTATATTTGGTTTTTGAATTGAGTTTGAGAGAGCTTGAGATTTGTGTAGATTTTCTTGAAGTGTCAAACGCTAGGACATGAAAGTTTGAAGTGGTTAGGATATATGCAAATTCCTAAATTGTGTTTGCCCATGTTTCAATTGTGCCCAAGTGGCCTTTTGTTGTTTCCAGGGAATGAAGCTGAGTGGCCTATGCTTTTCCGGAATGTTGATTCATTGACGTTCTGGCAAATTTCAGGTTCTCAATTTGTCCACTTTTTAGCAAAGGTCATGCCAAAATTTTCCTTGAATTTCGGCATGACCTGTGCTACAAACAAGGACATATAGAGTGCCCGAGATTTGCCGCACCGGGGAGGAGTCAATGTTCCCGCACAACATAGGCCTTTTTATGTCATTATTCATTTTATTAGATCTAGAATTAATTGACTAGATTTAATCGTAGGAAACATGGCTAGCAACAATTAAGGGCAGGGTTCTGGTTATTGCGATAACGTCTACCTGGCGGCAGATGAATTTGAGCCTTGCCGACGATCAACCGATGTTGTTGCTGGGCCCACCGGTCGCATCAAGGACTGCGACCGACACGCAGACCGGTGCTGAGATTGAGACCGGCGCAGAGACTGAGACCGAGACCGGCGCTGAGACTCAGACCGGCATCGAGATCGGCGCTGAGACTCAGACCGGCGCTGCCTCAGGGAGCGGAGCCGGTGTAGAACCGAAAGCAAAGAGGCAACGGCTTCCTAACAAACTCAGGACTACTAGACTGGTGGTCACGGAGGTGGACGACGGCAATTTTGAGCCAACCGCAAACCTTCAGGTTACTAATATCCTGAAGGTACGAGCAACACTATCAACACGAGGTAAGTAGGGTGAATCTCGGGTTCAAGAACCCAGGAATAGAATACCTACTGCTAAATGGCATCACATGATGCTTTCGAGAATAATGGCCAGAATCATCACACTGGGAACACAAAACATGGCTAGATTAGTAGGTGACTCCCTAAAACACCTAGGTTCATAATAATAGCTCCAACATATATGCCGAGGCAGCGGAGTACCTCAACACACTAATTTGTGCGATTAATCTGGCCCAAATGAACATTAGAAACGGAGAGAAGGGATTTGCAAATGCATCAGACTATTTAGAAATCTGGGATGACTCGGACAGCATAACGGCTGTAAATGCTCAAAATAATTTGAGACATGCTGCAAAAATGGTGGCATAACCACTCAGAAGCACAAAATCAAGGTTCCGAGACCAACTATGAACATACGGAAGTAGTAAAAACTGAACTGAGATTTGAAACTATCAATCCTATAAGTCTATGGATAAGTAACACGTCATCCTGATAGATAGATGAGAAGGCCTAGTTCTTAATCCCCGTAGAAGAGAAGAGGATGACTCAGATCAGAAGGCCATGAGGTATAAGGAGTAAAAAGAGCCTTACGTTCCCTTCCACAATCAATTCCCTTACATAACTAAAGCATTTCTAGACACAACCGACCGGTTTGGCTTGGTAATCCTCTGAGCGATCGGGCTCGATAGAAAAGCTGTCAGGTCCCCGATTCCAAGTCACATCGATCTAGCCGGTAACACCTCATATCACTCTGCGGCCTCACGCATGGTATTCCCATGGGTGTCGCCTTACCATGGACGGGACCGTTTGCGTCTTTTGGCTCACGTATATGATAGTGTCGCTAGCATCCATATGATAGAGAACACGGGCCGACATGGCTAGTCGTGAACCCAAAGCGGCACTAACCCATGGGGACAGGCATACATGAATCCACTTCGGGCATGTCGGTCAGCAGCGTGTGAATCCGGGCTGTAGCACTGGGTTAACAGGACTCCGGGAACCCGGGCTGTAGCAGGCTAGGCATGACTCCGGATGTCACCGCGTGACATTTCCCCGAAGGGACAGACACATGAACAAGGTGAAACACATGCCGGCCAGTCAAGTGTCCTGAGAAGTAGTCCTGGGCTAGCAGGACTCCGGTGAACCGGGCTATAGCGGACTACTATGGCTCAAGGAAGCACTAGACTACATTTCCCCATAAGAGACGCTGCCAAGGATAAACAACTAGATTGTCAGATCCCACACATACCAAGCATTTCAAACATACACACAATATGATCGATATGTGTAAATACAACATGGCATCACAACATAACTCTACGACTCAAGTATTTATTTATTAGGCTCCGAGGAGCGAGATATTACAAACATGGGTCTCTCGACCCAGCATTCAGAGCATACAAGTCAAACACATGCGGAAGCTTAACATGTCTGAGTACAGACAACTATAAATGGAAAAAGGCTGAGAAGCCTGACTATCGACCAGATCCTGCCGAGGGCATAAGATCGTAGCTGAGTTAACAAGCTAAACGTCGAAGTCCAAGCGGAACTACTAGTGAGACTGACGTCTCTCTGCAAAACATAAAATAAGCAAACGTGAGTACAAATGTACCCAGCAAGACTTACATCAGAACTAACTACATATGCATCAGTATCAACAAAGGGGGTGTTGGAGTTTAACTGCAGCAAGACAGCTTTGACTCGGTGGCTATCCTGAACTACGACTGCAAGTAACTCTTTTGATGTGGCGCACACGAGTCCACATATTCACCATATCAATACACCACTATGGATTCGCTCCCGTCTTCCTGCGAGAACGCCATCCATAGCACTCACGCTTATCTTGTGCATTTTAGAGTATCCACTTTCACTTGTCTATGAACTGATATAGGCAACCCAGAAGTCCTTTACCGCGGACACGGCTATTAGAATAGATGATGTTAACCCTGCAGGGGTGTACTTCTTCACACACGCTCTCGCCACTTACCACCATGTACACGTCGTGTATCTCAGCAACCTTCAAGCGGAAGCCTGGCGAGGGAGTCGGCCACGACCTTACTAACCAAACAAGTCTCTAGTCCAGGTTTATCGCCTATTCGGGTTCCATCCGCAAGGAGATCCGGCCGGGGTGTCGCTCACGGCCCAAACGATGTGTGAAGGGTTCCCGAGACACCAAACGGGCGCTCGGTACACCGGGCCACGGTGTATCTACCGCATCATAGCCCACCCCAAGGGTCAGCGCTACGCACGGCCTCCAACACATATCCTACAAACACCAGAAACTAGTTGCAACTCCTTGACAGAGATCAAGTTGATTAATAAGTCGAGAGAGCTTGGAGTGCCCGGAGCCCAATGTGTGGTAGTAACTGTTTCATGGCTCACAAACACAGAACTCATTTCCTGAGGACGGCTGCAATGAGACAACCCACCATGTACTCCTACATGGCCTCTCACCGCTACCTTTACCAAATCGTGTTCACACACTTAGCTCTCACACAGTAGGACATGTTTACACACCTCCAATTCATCCCCGATGAATCAGACCTGACACAACTCTAAGCAATAGCAGGCATGACAAACAAGCATGAATGAGTAGGCACAATAGGGCTCAAACAACTCCTACTCATGCTAGTGGGTTTCATCTATTTACTGTGGAGTGACAGGTCATGTAGAGGTTAAAGGGGTTCAGCTACCACAGCAAGTAACAGATGAATCGTTGTTGTCCTAATGCAGTAAAAGAGAGCAGGAGCGAGAGAGTGAGATTGTATCAGAATGAACAAGGGGGTTTTGCTTGCCTGGCACTTCTGAAGATAGCATTGGGTCTTCCTCAGTGTCAACGATCACAGCGTCGGGACAACATCTACCGAGGGGGAACAACTCCGGCAAACAGAGAAGAAACACGATCAATGCAATGCACAATATGATGCATGCTATGACATGGCATTATGAATGTGTTTTGGGCTAATGCAAGCTAGATCAGATTGAGATGAGTCCATTTGAACCAAAGATTCAAATGCAAACCCATTTTATGAAGTCATAAAGGTGCATTAACTTATTTCACTTAGACAGCAAGGTTAAAGTGTTTGAACATGCGTGAAACCAGTATAGATGGATAGATTGGATTTTTCTGATCATTTTTCATATATAACTTATTCCATTCTGAGTTACGGTTGAATTTATATGATTTTTAGAAGTTAGCACTATTTTCTGGAACCTAAATAAGAATAAATCCAGAAAAGGATTTACTGCGTCAGCCTGGCGTCAGTGTGACATCAGCGGTCAACTGACCCGGTCCAGGTCAAACCTGACCAGCGGGGTCCACTGGTCAGTCACACAGTGTTGTTTGAGTCACAGACAGGTGGGGTCGGTCAACGGCCACGTCAGCAAGGTCAAGGCCGACGCATGGGGCCACTGTGTTTAGATTAATCTTATTCTATTTTTGTTAGCTGGTTAGTTAGGCAGCAGGGCCCGCATGTCAGCGAGAGTGTGGGTTAATTAGCGGGGTCATTAACTCCTAATGATGGTGCCACATCAACGGCTAAATGCCGGTGCTAAGCACAGCACGGCGGCGTCGCCCGTCCGGCCAAATCCGGCGACGAGAGGTCGCGCGGCCGGGCGCGTTGGAATGCCCGCAGCTAGGCGCATCCGATGGTGGTGGTGGCTGGACCTGGGGTGGTCTGTGGCGGCGTCGGCGATGACAACAGCGGCAGCCGGAGTTCGGGATAGCGCGGGCGCGAGGCTGCAGTGCTCGGGCGAGCCAACGGAGTGGTTAGGTAGCCTCCTGGAGGCGCCAGGAGCATATCAGTACCCCTGGAGCGAGCAGGAGAAGCTCGGGAGCATGGGCTCGCCGGTCATGGCGGACGGCGGCCTCGGGTGATCTCGGGGCTGCGGCTAGTGGGCGAAAATGACGCGGGGAAGAGAGGGAAAAAGCGGTGGAGCTCACAGGGAGATCGATGAGCAGATCAGTGGGCTCGGGGGTGACCGGGGCGAGGCGAATCGACGAACGGCGTCCGGCGGGTACCGAGGTTGAAGACGAGCAGATGGCGGCGATGCAGGGCCTCCGGGGAAGCGTGGCTCGGTGGGGAGGGCGAGGGCATCGCGGCGGAGGTCTTGGACAGCACGGGGAGGCGAGAGGATAACGATGGACGCGGTGGCAGTGAACGGCGGCGGCGACGTGTTCGGGCGTGCGTGAGAGAGCGAGACAGAAGAGGGGAATGAGGGCGAGGAAGGGAGCGAGGGGTTCCAGGGGGTTGCGTGGCGCTCGAGGCCGACTCAGCAGTGCAAGCGGCAGGAGGTGGCCGAGCGTGGCTGCTGCGTGTCGGGCGCGTGCCCTGTCCTCTGGCGTGAGGAAGGGATGATGGCAGGGGCGATGGGATGGGCCGCAGTGGCGCTGTAAGGTTCTCTCTCTCTCTCCTTTTTAATATTTTCTATTTTCTATTTTTTGCAATTGTTTTGGCTTTATTAAAATGCGAGCATTTTCAAAAATCCTGAAAATATTTGTGGGCACTATTTGGATTATTTCCGCAGCCCTCATTTACCTTCAAGATTATTTGGACATTTAAAATTATTTATAGCATTTAAATGTCCAAGAACAAATCTTGATGATTTAATTCAATAATCCAGAATGGCCTAGAAAAATGTGCACCCTTTTTGGGAGAGGTTCTAGACCTATTCAAAAATGATGAACTTTTATGAAGGGCATTTTGGGTTCATTGAAATGTTTTTTTAGTAAACCCTAGTTGGTTAAAAAGCGGGGTGCTGGGGGTTCTGTCATCCCCATTTCATCTTTCTGGAAAAAGTAAACATGATGCATCACCAAAAAGCTAGCATAGGTCAGACCAGAATTAGGGATGTGACAGCTACGGATAGAGAAAGGCCTCATCGCCTCGACAGATCCAGGATACCCACTCTACGTGTTAACATTCCGCGGCAAGTGTCGTACGTCGACTTCTTCCCCGCGGATAAGTTATTCCTTCGATTCGATTACATATTCGACATGTTTCATGTGAAGAAGTTGGATTTTTAGTTTTTCCGCCTTTATGCCTTGCACATGAACTACATCATCGGGGTTGAGTAGATACCTCATATCTGTGTCGCTGATCCGTACTTCATGCACGAGGGCTTCTTGGGAGTCTGCGCAAAGCACCGTGAATATGCGAGGGAATACATCTTCAATTTCATACTCTCCAATAAGGACAAGGAGGCGATTCTCGTGCCTTATCATCCCCGGTAAGTCGTCCGCACGGATATCCTTCCTTCGATTTCAATCATTTATTTGCACGGTGGAGGCTAATTAATTTGAGGTGTACTTATTTTGCGCAACGGCGGGCGCGCCGTCCTCATCATCCTCTACCCCTGATACTACCATGCTCTTTACTTGGACTTGTCGAAGAACATTAACAAAAAGGATTACACCCACATCAAGGATGTTCTCGATAGTGCTATGTTTTACTACGACACACGGGGTGGAGAGGTCAAGGACCAGAGGAGAAGGTGCGGCAGGCCCGCCTTCGGCCATAAGACCGACTTCTGCTGCATCCAGCAACCGAGTGATTCTCTTAATGGTGGATTCTATGTCCTACACCACATGCTGGAGTACAGACGGGATCACCAGAACCTTCGCATGTCACCTACATCCGGTGATGCCCATATTCTGTAATGGGCAAAGAACGTAGGAGATATCGAGGATCATCGACTTCGAGCTGAGTTCTATCACATCCAGCGCGAACTTTCCCAAATCATCATGAAGGAGATCGTCGGAAAAACAAGGATGTTCTACGAAGAAGGACAAATGTCGAGGGAAGACGTCCGAACACGGGTAGCCTCTCAGCGTCTCGACCTGAAGCCTTTCACTAGGCTCGAGGACTATCTCCCTGACTTGGATGGATGGCACGACATGTTGGAGTGATTGTCGATATAGGACAATGTGTCTGTTTAGTCCATACTTTATGTATGACGAAACTTTGAGTTATGCACGACGAAACTTTATTTGTGATGTAATTAAACCGTCCTCCTCGACTAGCGACGATCACTCTAGTTAGGGCATTTTGGGTACGATCAACTTTATTATTTATGCTTATGATATGTTGCTTCCATTTTTGCCAAGTCTGTCTCTTTCTGTTGCTCAACTATATATGTTGCATATCATCGACTCATGTGACGATGTAGCTGCATAGATCATCGATGGGGAAGAAGTGTTGTGCCAGGAGTATATATCGACGAGTGGCCGGAGTGTCAGGCCCAGGTGTACCGGTTTCCGATTTCGGAGCGACATGTAGTAGTTAGTTTAGATATGGATGATGATGTAGTTGCAAGTAATCGAGACTTGTATCGCTATTTTTGAGATGATGACGAGAGACCACTTTGTGTTGGATGATGATTATGATGATGACATGATTTGATGAGACTAGTTGTATGTATATGCTATGATTATATTTGTATGTGTATGATATGCTAAAGATTATTGTATAAAGCCTATTCAAATACAAAACAAATATGCAGAAAAAAACTAACAAAACTAGCAGTAGCGAGTGGATTGAAGTTAGCAGTAGCCCCACCTTACCAGTAGCGCTTCCTTCTAAAAAGCGCTGCAGATATTAGCAGCAGCACTCCTCACCAGAGTGCGCTACTGCTATCCATGTATAGCAGTAGCGTGGGACGACAGGCGCTACTGCTACACATTAGCTGTAGCGCCTTATCAGTAGCGCATCGTCCCGCGTTACTGATAGGCAAAATACCTGCGCTACTGCTAGGGTTTTCCCTAGTAGTGATGACCTCAAGAACAAAAGTAACTACTCACAAATGATATTCATGCTCAAGGTCAGAGGAGTATTAAATAGCATAATGGATCTGAACATATATCTTCCACCAAATAAACCATATAGTAATCAACTATAAGATGTAATCAACACTACTATTCACCCACAAGTACCAATCTATAGTTCCGGTACAAAGATTGAACACAAGAGATGAACTAGGGTTTGAGAGGATATGGTGTTGTTGAAGATGTTGATGGAGATTGCCCTCCCCAAGATGGGAGAGTTGTTGGTGATGATGATGACGATGATTTCCCCCCGGGAGGGAAGTTCCTCTCATTATTATATTGTTTGTAGGTCAAAATGACTTACATACCAGAAGAGGGGCACCGGAGGTGGGCTGAGGAGGGCACAACCCACTAGGGCGCGCCTGGGCTCCCTGCGCGCCCAGCTGGGTTGTGCCCACCTAGTGGGCCCCCTCTAGTACTTATTGGCTCCAATATTTCTTATATATTCCATAAAAAATCCCTGTAAAGTTTCAGCTCATTTGGAGTTGTGCAGAATAGGTAGCCTGGCGTAGCTTTTCAGGTCCAGAATTCCAGCTGCCGGCATTCTCCCTCTTTGTGTGTACCTTGCATATTATGAGAGAAAAGGCATCATAAATACTCCAAAAATCATTATTATAATAAAAACAATATAACTAACAGTAGGTAAACATGATGCAAAATGGACGTATCAACTCCCAGAAGCTTAGACCTCGCTTGTCCTCAAGCGAAAATCGAAATTGAAAAACATGTCCACATGCTTAGAGAGAGAGGTGGCGATAAAAACAAAATACAGACATAGAAGCATCATGTATATTATTATAACATCAACAAATTTAACATAAAACTTTTATCATATACTTCTCGTGAATAAGTAATAATTCATCAGAACATCAAAGTATAAAGCATAAACTCTATTGGAAATCAATAAACTATGTTCTCAGTCAACTTTGCAACTACAATTCATCATCCTTTTAGGAAGGGTCACGTATCGAAGCCTTGTTGGCAAGTCCACATACTCAACCATCATATAGTCTTCTATGATTGCTAACACTCACCGCATACACATGAGAAAAACGTTTCAACTGGACACATAGAAAGATGGGGGCTTATAGTTTCGCCTCCCAACGTATTCGCCTCAAGAGTGATGTCAACAATAATAACTCATGCCACTAATATCCAACTGGGTATATGTGCCTAGATCTTTCTCACCACATGATGCTTACAAAAAGAGAAAAATAAAAATGAATAGAGATAAATACTTTGACTCTTGCATAAAAGTAAATACATAAAAGTAAAAGATAGGCCCTTCGCAGAGGGAACAGAGGTTGCCATGCACTTTTTTGTATGCTCAATCTCTTAGTGCAAAAGAACGTCACGTTATATTGCCCCTTATGATAGCAACATTTATTATGCAGTATGTCGCTTTTATTCTTTGCCATCACGTTTTATTCTTTGTCACCCTCAATTTTCTCTTACACTAAATGATCCAACACTTTTTGAAGGCTTTTACTGAATCCATAGGTAGGTATGGTGGATGCTCAAAACAAGATTTGAGTTTAAGGGTTTTTGGATGCACAAGTAGTATCTCTACTTAGTGCGGAATTTTTGGCTAGCAAAGATAGGGGGCAAGCACCACATGTTAAAGGACAAACATAAAACATTACGTTGTCTTCCTTGTCCAACATCAACAATTTTGGCATATAATATTTTGATGGGGGCTCACAATCACAAAAGATGTCCAAGATAGTGTATTTGCATGTGAATCTTCTCTTCCCTTATTAATTCTTTCATGAATTGTGTCAGATTCAGGGCTCCGCAGACCCAAGATAGATTCAAACTCTTGGGTGCATGAGAAGAATTAAACCTCCCCAGTCTGCCAACTCATCGATCTCACGGCCTAGCTCAATGAACCAGAATGAAAAGGGACACAACAGTTTACCCAGGTTCGGGCCACCTTGCGGTGTAATACCCTACTCCTGCTATGTGGTGGATTAGCCTCAAGGCGGGATGAGGATGAACTAGTACAGGGGAAGAACAACCTCAGGAGGTGTGTTCTTGTGTTGGTGTGAGCTGGTAAGGGTTTGGATGGTCCGAATGATCCATCTTCCTCTATGGTGGTAAGTAGGCTATATTTATAGTAGCCTTGTGAAGGAAATATGCCCTAGAGGCAATAATAAAGTTGTTATTTATATTTCCTTATATCATGATAGATGTTATTAACCGGAAACTTAGTACATGTGTGAATACATAGACAAACAGAATGTCACTAGAATGCCTCTACTTGACTAGCTCGTTAATCAAAGATGGTTAAGTTTCCTAGCCATAGACATGAGTTGTCATTTGATTAACGGGATCACATCATTAGAGAATGATGTCATTGACATGACCCATCCTATAGCTTAGCACGATGATCGTTTAGTTTGTTGCTATTGCTTTCTTCATGACTTATACATGTTCCTATGACTATGAGATTATGCAACTCCCGAATACTGGAGGAACACTTAGTGTGCTATCAAACGTCACAACATAACTGGGTGATTATAAAGATGCTCTACAGGTGTCTCCGATGGTGTTTGTTTAGTTGGCATAGATCGAGATTAGGATTTGTCATGCCGATTGTCGGAGAGGTATCTCTGGGCCCTCTCGGTAATGCACATCACTATAAGCCTTGCAAGCAATGTGACTAATGAGTTAGTTGCGAGATGATGCATTACGAAACGAGTAAAGAGACTTGCGGGTAATGAGATTAAACTAACTATTGAGATACCAACGATCGAATCTCGAGCAAGTAACATGTTAATGACAAAGGCAACAACGTATGTTGTTATGCGGTTTGACCGATAGTTCTGCTATTGGTTATTGACCGGAGAGGTGTCTCGGTCATGTCTACATAGTTCTCGAACACGTAGGGTCCGCACGCTTAACATTCGATGACGATTGGTATTATGAGTTTATGTGTTTTGATGTATCGAAGGTTGTTCAGAGTCCCGGATGAGATCACGGACATGACGAGGAGTCTTGAAATGGTCGAGAGGTAAAGATCGATATATTGGAAGGCTATATTAGGACATCGGAAAGTTTCCGATTGGTTCGAGTATTTTTTGGAGTACCGGAGAGTTACGGGAATTCACCGGGGAGCATATGGGCCTTAATGGGCCTTAGTGGGAGAGAAGAGAAGGCAGCCTAGGAGGGGGCACACCCCCCAAGCCCAATACAAATTGGGTGAGGGGGTCGGCCTCCCTTTCCTTTCTCCTTCCCCCTCTTCCTTCTATTCCTAGTGGGACTAGGAAAGGGGGAGTCCTACTCCCACTAGGAGGAGGACTCCTCCCCCCTTGGCGTGCCTAGAGAGGCCGACTGGCCTCCCTCCTCCCTCCTTTATATACGTGGGGAGGGGGGCACCCAAGAACACAAAAGTTGACATTGTCTTAGCCATGTGAGGTGCCCCCCTCCACCATAATCCACCTCGGTCATATCGTTGCAGTGCTTAGGTGAAGCCCTGCGCCGGTAGCTTCATCATCAGCGTCATCACGTCGTCGTGCTGACGAAGCTCTCCCTCGACACTCAGCTGGATCAAGAGTTCTTGGGACATCACCAAGCTGAACGTGTGCAGATCGTGGAGGTGCCGTACTTTCGGTACTAGGATCGGTCGGATCGTGAAGACGTACGACTAGATCAACCGCGTTGTCATAAAGCTACGTTCCCCATCAGTGGCATCTGAGCTAGGTCTATGCGTAGATGTTATATGCACGAGTAGAACACAAAGAGTTGTGGGCCATAATAGTCATACTTCTTACCAGCATGTCATACTTTGATTCGGCGATATTGTTGGATAAAGCGGCCGGGACCGACATTACGCGTACGCTTACGCGGGACTGGTTCTACCGACGTGCTTCGCACACAGGTGGCTGGCGGGTGTCAGTTTCTCCAACTTTAGTTGAGTCGAGTGTGACTATGCCCGGTCCTTGTTAAAGGTTAAAATAGCACACTTGACAAAAAATTGTTGTGGTTTTGATGCGTAGGTAAGAACCGTTCTTTCTCAGCCCGTAGTAGCCACGTAAAACTTGCAATAACAAAGTAGAGGACGTCTAACTTGTTTTTGCAGGGCATGTTGTGATGTGATATGGTCAAGACATGATGCTAAATTTTATTGTATGAGATGATCATGTTTTGTAACAGAGTTATCGGCAACTGTCAGGAGCCATATGGTTGTTGCTTTATTGTATGAAATGCAATCGCCATGTAATTGCTTTACTTTATCACTAAGTGGTAGCGATAGTCATAGAAGCAATAGTTGGCGAGACGACAACGATGCTTCAATGGAGATCAAGGTGTCAAGACGGTGATGATGGCGATCATGATGGTGCTTTGGAGATGGAGATCAAAGGCACAAGATGATGATGGCCATATATATCATATCACTTATATTGATTGCATGTGATGTTTATCCTTTATGCATCTTATTTTGCTTAGTTCCGCGGTAGCATTAGAAGATGATCTCTCACTGAATTTAAAGATACAAGTGTTCTTCCTGAGTATACCGTTGCGAAAGTTCGTCGTGCCGAGACACCACGTGATGATCGGGTGTGATAAGCTCTATGTTCACATACAACGGGTGCAAGCCAGTTTTGCACACGCAGAATACTCGGGTTAAACTTGATGAGCCTAGCATATGCAGATATGGCCTCGGAACACTGAGACCGAAAGGTTGAGCATGAATCATATAGTAGATATGATCAACATAGTGATGTTCACCATTGAAAACTACTCCATCTCATGTGATGATCGGACATGGTTTAGTTGATTTGGATCACGTCATCACTTAGATGACTAGAGGGATGTCTATCTAAGTGGGAGTTCTTAAATAATATGATTAATTAAACTTTAATTTCTCACGAACTTAGTCCTGGTAGTATTAGCATATCTATGTTGTAGATCAATAGCTCGTGATGTAGCTCCCTGTTTATTTTTTATATGTTCCTAGAGAAATATCAGTTGAAAGATGATAACAGCAATGATGCGGACTTGGTCTGTGATCTGAGGATTTTCCTCATTGCTGCACAAAAAAATTATGTCCTTGGTGCACCGCTAGGTGTCAGAAGTATTGTAGGAGCAGATGCAGACGTTATGAACGTTTTGACAAGCTCGGTATGATGACTACTTGATAGTTTAGTGCACCATGCTTTCGGCTTAGAACCGGAACTTCAAAAATGTTTTGAACGCCACGGAGCATATAAGATGTTCCAAGGGTTGAAATTGGTATTTCATACTCATGCCCGTGTCAAGACGTATGAGACCTCTGACAGTACTTTGCCTACAAGATGGAGGAGAATAGCTCAACCAGTGAGCATATGCTCAGATTGTCTGGGTACTACAATTGCTTGAATCAAGTGGGAGTTAAGCTTCCAGATAAGTGTAACATCCCAAATTTTCAATTTGGAATGTTATAATTAGGTCATTCATGCATCTCATACTTTATTGCATTTCGTTTCACGATCCTCAAAATTTTAAGCAACTCAAGGACCCTTGGAGAGAGTTGGGGGTTTCACCGTTTTCATATTTGAATTTTTATCAAATATCGAAACGAGGATCATTTGTTTTAATTATTTTTCTCTCCGAAAATATTTCATATTAAAATATACGAGAGGAGATAATATGAGTTCTCCAAAATAAATGAAATATTGGAGGAAAATATTAAAATCAAATCAATAATTTTATTAGGTCTTTATTGCAATTTTATTTAAAATTATGAAAAATACGCGTTTTCCAAAATTTCATTATAGGCCCAAATAAATGTTCACCTTGTCCGGCATATTTTTAGAGGACGGGGAAAATTTATTTCGAGATTTTTGGAGTCCGTTTAGTATTATTTTTCTTTTTTTCTGCGTGTCAGAATTATTAAAAAAAGTCAAACCGACTTGGGCCGCCGTGGGCGACCCGGACTCCGCCTCGCCCAGCCTTTATAAGCCGCCGCCCCACCGTAGCCCACCCCAGCCCGCGCCGCCCCGAAACCCTAGCCGCCTTGAGCCCTGCGCCACCTCGACCCCAGCCTTGTGCCATGCCATTGCCTCTTGAGTTCTTGGGAGTTGCAGCGTTTTTTCGTTCGGTTTTTTTAGGTAAACCCTAGATCTATTTTTTAGTAGATCGGTTCGGTTTTTTCGGTTTAGTTATTTAGCGAACGCCCGTTCCTACGTTCGTTTTAACGAATGGTTTTCGTCCGTTAGTCACAAGCAGCGAACGTTCGTTCGTTATCCTGTTCGTCAGCTTTTTTTCTTTTTCTCGGTTTTTTCGCGATTATTTTCGATCGTGATTTCTGATCCAATTTTTGTTTTAGTTTATATTTTCGCTCGTTTATCGGAATCAGGCGATTCAAGCGCCTAGATCTTCGTCTCGAAGCCCTCTTTCTGTTTAACCAACTTGAACAAGATTTTGGTACTGTAAAATTTGACTTTAGTCCAGATTAGTAAATGGACCTTGTTTCTTTCGCAGTTTGAGTTTCGTTGCTCCGTTTGATTTGATTCTTTTTGCAAACCGGAGTTCTTAAGTTGAACTTTCTGGTTAGATCTTCTTATTTTAGATTTACCCATGCATCTTTGCTTGATTGTTTATGTATGCTATTGTTTGTTTGCGATAGAATTTCCGGAGTGCGAAGCGTGCTACTACGAGTCTCTAGGTTTTGCGGATAGTCAGCAAGGCAAGTAACACATTGATCATACTCCTTTCATACCCAGTTTTTATGCATTAGTTCCAATCTTCGAACACTGCATGATTAGCATGTGATTAACTTGTGGGTATTGGGAAGTAGTTGATGAGGTAGAACCTATTACCTTTTTTATTATCAAACCCTGGGACTTACTTTTACGTTATGCTTATATTGCTATGCTATGCTCGTAGATGTGGATTGGGTTGACTGTATCCATGACAGATGTGAGTTGTTAATTAATGGTTCAACTTAAGGTGGAAACTTTAATACACATCTGGGTGGATTGCTTGTTTGGGCACCTGGGGATATACCAGTGTTGTCCTAGGAGATCCCGGGGATATACCGTGTGATCCTCCTACGGTCCGCCACCCAGGCTCAAAGGGATCATGAGATTATTCATGCTAGAAACTTCCGTGTGCAGCCACAAGCTATTATGGGCTCTAGCATAGTTGAGTATGTTGCATGACATCTTCCAGTGGTAGGCTAGTAGATGTAGAGGGATGTAGGTTGGTACTGTCTACCCAGGGTTAGAATTAATGCTTCTGAAAGACTGTGTCTCGGTCATCCGTTTCTCAAACATCATGTAGTGCGAGAAATCCAAAGGAGGAGATCGAGTCTTGTGGGGAAAAGTGCGCAAACCTCTGCAGAGTGTACAATCTAATCATGTGTCGGGGAAGCTGATCTGACCCACGAACACCTATGGGACCGGCGGACCGAGCCCCTTTCGGTTCGGTGGGGGGCGAGTCGTCGACGAAGAAGCGGATCGAGGCGGGAAGCACACGAGCGTTTACCCAGCCGGAGCTCTCGGGAGATAACACTCCTCTGCTGCATGTATGAGTGTATTGAGTTTTTGCTAGGGGCGCTGAGTGTTACAAGACACACCACCTGCTAACGAGACCTAAGCGTGGGTGTTTTCGGCTTCGAACCTTTCCAACCCCTCTCACGCTTGCATGGGCCTCCTTTTATATTCTCAAGGGTCTCAGACGGTGGCAGCGTAGACAAGGGTAAAATGGAAAAGGGATGCGGTTGGTACAGCTACTTGTACAGTGTATCATACCTAACCACGAAGGCGGGGACAAAGGCATTAAATGCCCGTCTATGTCGCCTAAGCGGTGCAAGCGAGGGACCGTCGGGCGCCACCGCTTGCCACGATGGCAATCTTGTCGGCGCCGCTTGCCACCGCTCTCAGTTGGCGCCTGACCTCTTGCCACCAGGCTTGGAAAGGTCGAGGCGACACGTTAGTGGATGTCTTTGGAAGCGCAGTCAGTTTGGTAGTCTGCCGCGGCAAGCGCCTTGCCGCGGTTGTTGCCTTGTCGCGTCTGGAAGCTTGTCACTCACCGGGCCTTCCCGGCAAGCTCCTCTTGTCGGGGCCTTGTCTCCTAGGTGCCTTGGTTGGCCTTCCCGGCAAGCTCCTCTTGCCGGGGCCTTGTCTCCTTGGCTTAAATACTTTGTTCTTGAATGGCTCCAAAGGAACCACGGAGGACCTCGACGGTCACCCAACAAGCCTTGCCGCGGGGTGCTGCAACTGCCCGTGCACAAGTTCAGGATACTAGGGTACCCCTACTCTAGTACACCGACAGGAGCCCCCGGGCCTGGGCCACACACGATGTCGAGCGCTGTTGGGCTAGGCCCAAAACAGGCCACGGGCACGCGGGGCCTGGGTTACTCCATAACTCACTCCGGACCCACCACGCCCTCCATGAACGGCACGCGTCGAATGCGGTGTCGTGGGAGAGATCGTGGGGGTTTCTTTATTCAGAAAAGCGGAACGTCCGCCCCCTCCCTCTTTATAAGCAGGGGAAACAGGGGAAGTTTGCCTACCTCGCCAGTTGCTGTCCAATCTCGAAAAACCTCCGCTGCTCCCCCCTTCTTCCCAAGGCTGAAGAGAGCAGCGCTCCGCTCCCCATCGCCAGCAGCACCACCAACGCCGTCGATCTCCCCCACCACCTCCGCCATGGCTCCAAAAGCCGACAAGGGGAAGGCCGTGAAGTCGGCCGAGGCGCAGCGGCTCACGGCGCTGCGAAAGGAGCGGGCCATCTTCCCCCCTCAGCTCGCCGTGAAGGATCTGAGGGAGTACTACTACCTCTTCTGATCGACGGAGACGCGAGCGCATCCGCGCACGAAGGTACTCCCAGCTGCTGCTTCGGAACTGGATCCGAACGGGTATCCCTTCTTCGCGCTCTTCTTCTACTACGGGCTCTGCCCGCCCTTCTCTGAATTTTTCTGTGACATCATGAACACCTACGGGTTCCGCCTCCTTGACTTCACCCCCAATGCTGTTCTGACCATGGCAGTTTTCGCACATCTCTGCGAAAACTTTGTCGGAGTCTATCCCAACGTAGCTCTTTTCCGCCACTTCTTTATGCCCCGAGTTGAGAGAGGGGAGCCTCTTGCTGGAGGAATCGCTTGGATCTCGAGGATCGCCAAGAAGGAAGCCTATCTGGAGGGAGAGCTCCGTAGCAAGTGGGAGGAATGGAGGGCAAATTGGTGCTGGATTGTCGAGGAGAACCCGCAGCCATTCTGCTTGTGTGAAACCCCAATAGTCTTGTGGCAGCGATTGGAACAACGTGGCCCCGGAAGGCGCTAGGTGAAGATTGCCGTCACCCGAATCCTGCGCCTCGGGCTTGCCGGAGCTCACCGTGAGGCACCGTTGGCGCGAGACTTCCTTCGCCGCCAGACGCTTCTTGCAGGAGAGGAGGAGACCTGCCTGGGAGTTCCAGAACGCGGCGGATATCATGAGGCTGCGCCCGGGCCTTAATTTCAACTTCACTGTCTTGGAACTGGATGCGATGCTCTTGGAGCTGTTCAAGCCCGATCCTGATCATCCCGAAATGTTCAGGATGCCGAGGGGCGTCGTTCCGCTCTACAATTCCTCGCTTGACCGCATTCGTGCAATGATGCCATTGTGCGACTCGCATGGAATTGTCCCAACCTGGCAAGAGCCTGCAGATGACGTCGTGCGGTAGTTCTTTGACGGCCTGGTAGAAGTGCCGGTCCGCCCCGATGAACAGAAAAGCCTCACCCGTGACACCACCGATGACGAGATCGGCGCGACGCCACTAAGGCTGGAAGAGGCGGGGCTGCTGCCGTGGCGAGTTCGGATTCAGCGTGGAGGAGGCAGAGGCAGCAGAGGCGGCAAGCCTTGTCGGCGAAGGAGTTTGCCGCGAGGAAGAGCTTGTCGGGCTGAAGCTGAGTCGAGCGAACCCGAGGGCGCCTCCTCCCCACCTTCAAACAGCTTGCCGCGAGCGGAGCCCCAGCTCCACCAAGAAGGCGTCTTCACAAGGCCGGAGGCGTGGCGGGCGGCAGACGGGCAGACCCAGCAGCCGCCCGCGCGCGCGCGCGCGCTCCACCGCTGCAAGCACATTGTTGCTGGAGCACCTCACGCCCGCTGACTAGCTGGGAGCGGGCCCTCCTGCACCACCGCTTCTGCTCCCGCCAAGCGGCCAAGGGAACCCACTCCTCCGCCTCGTCACCTGGAGGCGAGCAGACTTGATCTCTCGCGCTCAGCTCCGGCGAAGAAGAAGAAGAGTAAGATTCTTTGTTGTACTTGTAGTTCTTCAATTTGTTGCTTTGTCTTGTATCTGATTTGCTTCACTCTGAACCCATTCCTTTTAGGGCGCTGGCCTAGAGGCGTCGAAGAGCCAAGGTCCGGTGATTGTCATCGAGGGCGATCCTACTGCTGGCAGCAGGAGGCGCCGAGACCACCTTGCCGGACGGAAACTCTTCCTCAAAGCAGCCCCCGAGTAAGTATATGGTTTACTTCTATTTGTTAGGCATGCATGGGTGCTCTTTCTTTGCTGATATCTGACTGCTGATTTGTGTAGGAGCAGAACAGCCCCACCAGGAGTGCCCTGAAGCCGCTCCTGACATGCCGTCTGCTTCGACAACACCGCCAAGGGAGGATTCCCCGGCAAGGGAGCGTTCTCCGGCAAGGGAGACTTCTCCGGCAAAGGACAACACCAGCGATACCCCGGTGGCGGAGACCATGACTGTAGACCCTAGCGCAGGTAATCCCCTCGCTTGAAAACTTCCCTTGGGTTCTTCTTCTTCTGATTTTCTTTTTGAATATTTGCTTGACTTTTCTTCATTTTCCAGTCGTCAGATCCATCTGCCACAGAGCCGATGGAGACCGAGGTCGCCGGCGAGGAGGACGCGCGCGGCAATACTGACGACGCCGCCGCCATCGAAGAATAGGCTGGTGCTGACGAACCCGCCGGTGAAGAGGCCGCCAAGGCTACTGCCGCAGAAAGTTGGCGAGGTCGGCGATCGTCTTGGACGGCCCTGAGGCGCAGGAGCGCCAGCGCCTTCGCCGACCGCCGATCCCTCGCCCGCTGCTGCAGCGTGCCAGCTCGAAGCCCCAGCCAGCGCCTATTTGAAGGCGGCGATGGCGTCTTCATCAATCTCCCCAGGCGTCGAGCTCCTGGGCTCCGGCCAAGGAGAGACCTTTGACGAAGAGCTGCTCGCCTCCGCTGGGGACGCTGGTCGACGCACCAAGCAGCGGCGTGGCGAGTCCGAGGAGGAGCAGCTGGTGCGGAAGCTGCTTGTCGCTCTACAGCGCCCGACAAGCCAAGCTGGAATCGAGAAGCGCTTGTCGCAAGGCGGAGCAGACATCGAGAAGCGCGCGGAGGAGCTCCAGGGCCTCAATCAGGAAGCTCTCTGGTCCTTGGTAGAGGAGCGGGAGCAACTCGCCGAGGAGCGCAAAGCCTTCCTCCTTGAGAAGGCTGAAGCTGAGGAGCAACAAAGGCTTGCTGCTGAGAAGCTGTCTGCGCAGGAAGGCGAGTTGGCGCAGCGGAAGGTTAATCTTGACAGCCATGAGGAGGATCTTGCTTCGCGCGAGCAAACATTTGGCGGGGCTCTCAAGGAAGCAAAGGATCTGCCGCAGCATTCTTGAGGCCGCCAAGAAGGAGCTGGAGACAAGGTGATGCAGTGGAGGCCAATCTGCGGGGAGGCGGCGAGGGCTTGCTGCACTCAAGCATGAGCGCGAGAAGGGCGCCTACACTCTTGGCTAGCTGCAGGCCGTCTCGCCGAGAGGAGCAAGGAGCTCAGCGCCGCCAAGGACTCCAACGAGATCTTGAGTTGAAGCTGACCACCTTGACTCAGACGCTGGATTGCGCCAGGGAGTAGGAGGTGGCCTTGAAGGAGAAGATCAAGGCCGGCGAGGCGTTCTTGGCAAGTCTTGCTGCCGCCCGAACACCTTTAGGGAGAATGTGGAGCCTTTGGACCGAGGGTCTCGTGGATGTTCTGCAGACCATCGGCTGGAGCTGGCACAAGTGGGGATGGAAGATCTTGGGTATTCCTCTGACGAGCACCTCCAACCCAGCGCCAAGCTCAGCTTGTTCTTCAAAGGCGTGGCGACGACCCTCCAGCGACTCCGGGAAGAGATCCCAAAGCAGTTGGCCGACGAGACGCGCCAGATCTGCGCGGGAGCTCTTCAGAAGGTGCTGATGAAGGTGGCCTTTCGCAATCCAGGCCTCAACCTCACCAATGTCCTCAAGTCCTTGCCGCCGGATGCTGATGTGGAGGCTCTCAAGACCCTTGTCGCACCCATTGTGGACAAGGTGAGCAAGATCAAGAGGGTTGATGGCGATCGCGTAGATTAGGCCGCCCGTTTTTTTCTTTTCCTTGCTGCTGATCATGTTATGAGAACAATCTATTGGAGCAATGGCAAGCTATCTTGTAATATAACTCTATTTCGGGTAGTGATTGCTATGTTATTTCCTTTACTTGATTCCTTCCCTTGTATGTTTTTGCCCTACGCTTTTAGGGAACTTGTCGTATGCAGCACACAGGCCGTGTGCTGAGTCTTGGACGTCGGCCTTCTTTGGCGGTGCCGCTACCGACAAAAACCTTGTCGCAACTAGTCGCAGCTCACTTAAGTTGTTGAGCGGACTCGAAACAAAGTAAGGGCGCAACTAGCTACGAGTTGGTTCCTCTGCGCACAGGTTTTCCATACAAAGCACGGTCGTTCGAGGAAGATAACTTAAACATTTTAAAAACTGATTGCTCAAACTTTAGCAACTTAGCTTTTCTGTCATTTGCTTCCGAGTAAAGCGAAATTTCCTCGAGCGACGCTTGGTCCACACCATTATCTTCTCCTTTCCCCCCGGGAAACTTGTGTGCGAGGGAACCTTCCTTTCTTTGAGAAAAAGAAAGAAGAGAAAATAAAGATATGGAGCCTCACGGCTAGTTATTGCTTACCGGGGTAGGTGCTGCACAAAGTGTCAGATAACGCATGCAAAAATAAAGTAGAAAGCATGGAATTGACAAGATGTGCGGAGCACATTAGCTTTACTTATGCACGGGGTCTGCGCCCGGCTTTGTACAAAGGATTACATGCAACATCGGCAAGACTTGTACAAAAGGTGGTTGCCGGAACAGGTTCCGACAACGCGCCCTCTGAGTAAAACTTACGAAGATGCTCAATGTTCGAGATTTGCTCACGGAATGCCATCTTCGGTCTCAAGGCGGACGATGCGGGCCTAGTAACTCGTTTCACCCGGTAAGGGCCTTCCCACCAAGCGTCAACTTGTTGGAATTCTTGGCGGACTGAGCGCGCGAAGAACAAGGTCGCCTTCCTCGAGACTTCGGCACTAACTGCGGCTATGGTAGCGGCGCAAAGCTTCTTTGATATCGAGCAGCTCGTCAACAGCTGAAGATGGTCCTCCTCAAGGAAGCGGTCGTCATCTTATCGCAGCTGCTCTTGCTCAAGCTCATCATAGCGAGCACTCGAGGTGACCCATATCTGAGTTCCGTGGGGAGAACTGCCTCGCTCCATAGACTAGGCGAAAGGTGTGCGGCGGTGGCTCGATTTGGCGTCGTCCTAATCGACCAAAAACTACCGGCAGCTCCTCAATCCGGTTTCTTCGAACTTGTGCAGCCTGTCGAAAGTCCTGGTCTTGAGTCGCGCAGCACTTCGGCGTCGCCGCTCCGCTTGGCCGTTACTTCTCGGATGAGCAACGAAGCGAAGCAGACCTTGGCGCCAAGATCTTGAGCGTCTTGCATGAAGGTGCGGCTCGTGAATTGTGTGCCGTTGTCGGTGATGATCTGTTATAAATCCCGAAGCGGCAAATAATCGACTGAAGAACTTATTTCTTGTTGTCTTGTCACCTTCCTCACTTCTTCCACTTCCGGCCACTTTGTGAACTTGTCGATTACAGCGTACAAGTACTCAAAGCCCTCGACAACTTCAGGCGAAAGGGGCCGCGATGTCGAACCCCTGGACGAAAATGGCCGAGGATAAAGGGATTATCTGGAGAGCTTAAAGTGGCTGGTGTATCTCTGCTTGGAATGGGCCTTGCGCTTCACACTTGGTTACTTGTGCGGTTGCATCACGGAGGCTGTCGGCCAAAATAAACCTTGTCGGAATGCTTTGCGGCAAGTGCTCTTGCGCCAATGTGGTGACCACATATGCCTCCATGTATCTCTACCAACAACTTACATCCATCTTCCGGTGAATACACTTTACTTTCACACCGTTGAGTCTTCTTACATGCGGTGTGTTGTCGACAAACTGGTACATACTTGACTGTCGGGCTACTCTTTACGCTTCTTCTTGCTCTTGGGAAGTTCTCCGTCTGAAGGAAATGGAGAATCTCTTTGTGTCCATCTTTGGAGCTTGCGGCTCGACAACAAGGACTAAAGGCACATCTCGCTGCTGCGGGAACATCCGCTTCTCTGGCGAGAACCTGCGGCTCATCCGGAGCTTAGCGTTCCCGGCAAGCTTACCGAACAAAACTTGTCGGGGCGTCGCTTCAGCGAAACAAACCCTTGGGCTTGTCGGAGCAGACTGCTCCTCGGCACTCTTGGTGTTGATCTTGGGGACCTTCTTGGCGGCGGCAGGGGAGCTCTGCGGAAAATAGTCACCGAAATCAACTTCCTCTTCTTGCCCTGTCCAGTTGATGGCGTTCTGAGACGGATGAGTCGGCTTGAGCACAAAGATCCTGGTTCCACAGGTAACTTAAGTGCGGCGCACTTGACGAGCCATCGGCAATGTCGTTACGAGCTCTTGGAACATATTCCATCGTAGGCCGTCAAAGTGCTCTTCTAGCTTTCTCACTTCATCAACGTAAGCTTCCATCAACGGACTCTGATAATTCTTGTTCACTTGGCGGACGACAAGCTGTGAGTCACCCCTGACAATGAGTTTCTTGATCCCAAGGTCTGCTGCGATTCTGAGACCAGCAAGCAAACCTTCATACTCTGCTGTATTGTTTGTTGCTTGCACCTTGGGAAAGTGCATCTGGACTACGTACTTGAGGTGCTCTCCGGTGGGTGCGACAAGCAGCACGCCCGCACCGGCGCCTTGCAGCGAGAAGGCACCATCAAAGTACATCAGCCACTCTTTGCTTGCTTCTTTGACGGGGATGCTCGTTTCTTGAATTTCTTCATCTTGTGTTGGCGTCCATTCTGCTATGAATTCTGCCAATGCTCTGCTTTGGATAGTTGAAGTGCTTTCAAACTTGAGGCCAAAGCTTGACAGTTCCAGTGCCCACTCGACAATCCTGCCTCTTGCTTTTGGATTTTGCAGTATCCTCTTCAGCGGAAAACGAGTGACGACTGTGATCTCATGTGCTTGAAAGTAATGGCGCAGCTTTCTCGAGGCCATGAGAAGGCGAAAAGCAATTTCGCACACGAGTACCTTGACCTAGCCCCTGCGAAGGGCCGACAAAGTAAACTGGGCGTTGCACCATTCTTTTCGCATCTTCTCCTGCGCTGTGCAGATCCATCTTTGCCGGGACGAGCTTGCGGTGAAGTCCCTTGCTTGTCATTGGATGCATCTGCCGTGGTTGCTAGCTCATCATCCGCCTCCCTCTCCGCTACTAACGCAACACTAACCACTTGATTGGTTGCCGCTATATATAGCAGCAACCTCTCTTGTGGCTTAGGTGCGACAAGTGTTGGAGTGGAGGACAGGTATCTCTTTAAGTCTGCAGCGCAGCCTCCGCTTCGAGTCCATTTCATTGGACCTGCCTTTTCAATATTTTGAAAAATGGCGAGAGCGCCTTCAGCAGATCTAGAGATAAACCTCTTTGAGAGCAGCTACGCAACCGGCAAGTCTTCGTACATCCTTGGCGCTTTGGTGCTTCAATCTGCTCAATGGCCTTGATCTTGTCGGGATTGGCTTCAATTCCCGCTGAGACACGAAGAACTTCGAGAAGCTTGCGGAGGGACTCCAAACACACACTTCTCGGGGTTAAGCTTGAGGTTGATCTTGTGCAGATTTGCAAAGGTTTCGTCTAAATCTTGAATCGAGTCGCCTTGTCCTTGCTTTTGACCACTATGTCATCCATGTAGGCTTCCACATTTACGTGTATTTGCGGCTCAAAAGCGTCATGGACTACTCTTGCAAATGTTGAACCAGCATTCTTTAAACCGAAAGGCATCCGTGCAAACAGTATGTGCCACATGGGGTGATGAATGCGGTTTTCTCCTCATCCTCTACGCCATGAAGATCGATGATATCTCGAGTATGCATCAAGAAATGAAAGCAAGTCACATCCGGCCGTGGAGTCAACAATCTGATCGATCGCGGCAAGGAAATGGGTCTTTGGGACAAGCTTTATTAACATCGGTAAAGTCGATACAAAGTCTCCATTTCCCGTTTGCCTTCTTATGCGACTACGAGATTGGCCAACCACGTAGGATGGAGCACACTCGACAAGGCCTGCTGCTTCCAACTTCTTGATTTCTTCTGCGATGAATTCTTGGCGCTCCTTTGCCGCTTCGACTTTACGCTTGGCGGGCCGCGATGAGGACAGACAGCAAGATGGTGCTCAATTACTTTCACAGGAACACGGGGATGTCGGCGGTTGCCATGCAAACACGTCGGCGTTAGCCCATGAGGAAAGCAATGGCGTCTTTCCTATTTGGGGTCGAGAGTGGCACCGATGGTGATGGTACCACCAGTGCCGTCCTCCTTGGCGGACACCTTCTTGGTCTCTGGTGGAGCTGCCATCGTCTTCTTACACTTGCCGATGGAGCTCGATGGTGCGTCCTCGATGGTAGCGCAGCACTCCGAAGAGGTGCGCTTGCTGGAGTGGGCATCAGAGCTCTTGCCGGACTTGGCCTTCTTTTTCGCCCCGGGAGCTTCAACGGCAAGTGACTTGCGATCTGTTGCGGCTGCTGCTTCCCGGTAGATCTTGTCGGCGCACATAAGAGCATCCTTGTTGTCGCCAGGGACGGAGATGACACTTATCGGGCTGGCATCTTGACATGTTGTATGCGTAGTGAGAGGCCGCCATGAATTTGGCGAGTCTTTGGGCGGCCAAGTATCCCATTGTAAGGCAATGGAAAGTCAACAACGTCAAAAGTAACCCTCTCGATCACGAAGTTCAATTATTGCCAAATCTCACGAGCAACATGATCTTTCCCTTGACTTGCTCCTTCCCGGATTGATTCCTTGGAATGTGCGGTCTCTTGAGCTTCGCCATCGGGGATCTGGAGCTTCGGAGTACCGCGGAGGAGATCAGGTTCAAGCCGGCCCCACTGTCAACTAGCATCTTAGTGACCTTGAGGTTGCGGATAGTTGGTGAAACCAACATCGGCAAGCATCCGACCGTAGTTACGCGATCAGGGTGGTCCTCAATATCAAAGATGATAGGCGTCTGGACCATTCGAGAGGTTTGCGTGACTCGGCGGATGGTTACGCGCATTGACTTCCGCATCCTTTGCTTGAGCTGGCGGTGTGAAGTATCGAGAAGCACCGCCGTCAGCGAACAAGACCTCGTGGCTTCGGAACTCCTGCTCATTGGTCTCGTCATCATCCATGCCTTCATCGTCGTCGTCATCTTCATCCTTGTCGCGGCCGCGGGGAGGTCTGTCTCCTTGCCACTGCTTGGCCTTGCTGCGGCGTCCTCCCCGGCCGGGGCGTTTCTTGCTAGCTCCTCCAGCACCTTCTTGGGCCTTCTCCTTGTCGCGTCGCTCGTACTCAGCCTTTTGCTGCTCGACAAGCTGCTCGACCTTCTTGCAGCTTTGGAGGTCATGGCCCTTGGTGCGGTGGATCTTGCGATCTTGCTTGTTGGAGCAAATCACGCTTGTCGGCGACCGCCACACCTGGCGTTGGTGCCAAGGAACCTCCTTGCCGGAGTTACCAACTTTGGCTTTCTTGGCGCCACCTCCATTGCCGGACTGCTTGATCACTAGCACATCTTTGCCTTTTTTCTTTCTGTTATTCCGCCGCCGGCTTTTCTTTGCCGGGGTGGACCCCTCACTATCAGGTCCTGCTGCTTCATATTCTCTCCGGGAGTCTCCTCCTTCCTCAAAGACGTGCACACTTGTCGGCGGGGCATATAGCTCGCGGCGTCTACGATCTTGCACATCGCCATCTCCTCCCACATCCTGCGGTTTCTCACGTTCGATGGAACACGCTGATTACCGCGCGGGGTGGACATACGGGATGTTGTCTGTCTGTGGCTGAATCTCTGAATGTACTTGCGCAGGGCTCTCCTTCCTTCAGGCTAGCAGATGAAGGTCGCTCTCTTGGCCATGGGGCTTGTGGCGCTGTGAAGGCGCCGACAAACTGATGGCATAGATCCGCCAAGAGGATATGGAGTTGTCCGGCAAGTGCATGAGTCGAGGATCGACATTGGGCTTGAGTACCGGCGGAAGTAGTTGGTCAGGATCTTGTCGTCTCGCCCCGGCAGCTTGCACCGCAATGGTGTAGATCTTTGAGGAACTCCGACGGATCGTCTTGCCGTCGTACTTCTCTCGCACGCCCGCTTGAAATTCTTCTTCTTTGGGCCTTTGGACTTGCCGTAGCTCAGAGTGAGCAGGGCAACCTACCGCGACGGCAAGTCGCTGGTTCCCCGGCGCATGCATGTCGACAGAGGGCCCGCCAGCGCTGGTCGATTGACCTTGGCGCTTCTCTTGGCGCTTCGGCGCGAGTTCGAGCGTATAATTGCTGTCATTCGTGAAGACCTTGGCGCTGATCGCGACGAGCTCGTGGATCCGATGATGCGGTGGAGTCGCTGTCGAGGTGGATCCGGCGAGTCGGCGATCGTGGCCTTCGGGGTGGAGAGTGCATGGTGGTTGCACCCCCACCGGTTTTGTTGCCACCGACTCGTGCTTGGTAGTCTTGCCGCGGCAGCGATGTACTCGGCTGCCGGGGAGTGTCGCCGTTGGCAAAGCCGATGAGACTCTGAATGGTGGCCCTCCATTCATCGACCTTGTCGGCTGTTGGAGGGTAATCCAGAGTAGTTGAGCTCGCCAAAGCTTCGCTGGAGTGGTGGGTGGCGATGGCGAGCGGCGCGAGGCGGGATATGCTCGGACTCCTAACTATGTTAGAAGGAGCAGTACCCCGTCCGGGCGACCGTGCCTCGCTCGTGCCAGCGTGTTGGCGTGCACGCTGGTCTTGAGGACCCCGAGATCCACCAGCTCGATCTTGATCCAACAAGCGTATGGTACTGTGAATACCATGACGCTATCGGTCCCGCGCCTCCTGAGATGGGCGCGGTGCATGTACGGACGCTGAGGTCTGCGCAGCCTTGTCCTTGGACCTGGCAGCACCGTGGACTCCCTCGTCGACGCCCGTTCTTCCTCCGGCGTCTACCCCACCACCTGCTTGCTCCGGTGGTGGTGGGATCGACGTGGATGGATCCGCTGCCGCCGAAGCCTTCTTCTTCGGTGGCATGTCGATGAAGATGATGAAGATGTAGCTCGTGTGAACGCCGTATCAGGTTCACACAGCCTCGACGCCCCCTACCTGGCGCGCCAAAGATGTCGGGGAAGCTGATCTGACCCACGAACACCTATGGGACCGGCGGACCGAGCCCCTTTCGGTTCGGTGGGGGGCAGAGGTCGCACGAAGAGCAGATCGAGGCGAAGCACACGAGCAGTTTACCCAGCTTCGGAGCTCTCCGGAGAGATAACACTCCTACTGCTGCATGTATGAGTGTATTGAGTTTTTGCTAGGGAGCGCTGAGTGTTACAGTACACACCAGCTGCTAACGAGACCTAGCGTGGGTGTTTTCTGGCTTCGAACCTTTCCAACCCCTCTCTACGTTGCGCATGGGCCTCCTTTTATATTCTCAAGGGGTCTCCGACAGGTGGCAACGTAGACAAGGGTAAAAATGGAAAAGGGATGCGGTTGGTACAGCTACTTGTACAGTGTATCATACCTAACCCTGAAGGCAGGGGACAAAGGCATTAAATGCCCGTCTATGTCGCCTAAACAGTGCAAACAGGGACCGTCAGGGGCGCCACCGCTTGCCACGATGGCAATCTTGTCGGCGCCGCTGCCACCACAGCGCTCCGTTGGCGCCTGACCTCTTGCCACCCGCGCTTGGAAAGGTCCCAGGGCGACACGTTAGTGGATGTGCTGGAGCGCAGGTACAGTTTGGTAGTCTGCCGCGGCAAGCGCCTTGCCGCGGTTGTTGCCTTGTCGCGTCTGGAAGCTTGTCACTCACCGGGCCTTCCCGGCAAGCTCCTCTTGCCGAGGCCTTGTCTCCTAGGTGCCTTGGTTGGCCTTCCCGGCAAGCTCCTCTTGCCGGGGCCTTGTCTCCTTGACTTAAATACTTTGTTCTTGAATGGCTCCAAAGGAACCACGGAGGACCTCGGCGGTCACCCGGCAAGCCTTGCAGCTGGTCTTTGAACTGCCGTGCACAAGTTCGGGATACTAGGGTACCCCTACTCTAGTACACCGACATCATGGTTAGCCGTGTCCCCGGTTATGGACATCTTGAGTATCTGGTACTTGGATTATCCTATTGTATCTCATCACTCTAATTTAATTTGTTGGGTTAATGATTACTTTAATTGGGATTGAGTTGGAGGAACCCTCTCAATGATGTTTCAACTACCATGATAGTTAAATAAAATCTATTCCTTTGTTGTAGGGAAATTTTGGCTTTTCGCAAAAACCTTATAACCATAGAGCCTCCACGAGCCATATATGCATGTAGTGATAGAATTTATCTGTTCATTACTCTACTGTGTTATATTGCTAGCATATTCCATGTGCTGACCCGTTTTCGGGCTGCAACTTATTATGTTGCAGACTTTTCAGACGAGGAGTAAGATTCGCTAGGCCGTTTTCTTATACTCAGCTATGCCGTTGGAGTTGATGGACTCACTTTATCTTCCAAGCCTTCCGCTGTTTATCGAATTAGATGGCCTTAAGCCATATTTATTGTAGTAAGTTCTCTTATGAGACATTTGATTTAATAAGTGTGTGATTGCTACTCTGTTATAAATCCTTCGAGTACTGTGTGTGTCAGCATTACCGATCCAGGGATGACACTGAAGCATAGAGACTTGACCGTTTGAAGTCGGTTCGCTACAATAAGATAGTAATTGACAACGTTCTCTAGTCACTATCACCAAGTTACTAGAACTTCGTGATGAACTATAATATGCAAGGGATAACGAAAACAATTCCCAAGCTCTTCGCGATGCTAAAATCGGCGAAGGTAGAAATCAAGAAAAGCATCAAGTGTTGATGGTTAACAAGACCACTAGTTTCAAGAAAAGGGCAAAGGGACAGAAAGGGAATTTGAAGAAGAATGACAAACAAGTTGTCACTCCCGTGAAGAAGCCCAAAGCTAGACCCAAGCCTGAAACTGAGGTCTTCTACTACAAAGGAAATGGTCACTCGAAGTGGAACTGCCTTAGATACTTGGCGGATAAGAAGGATGGCAAAGTGAACAAAAGTATATTTGATATACATGTTATTGATGTGTACTTTACTAGTTAAGGGCGAGGTGATGATGTGTGTTGGAAGTGATTCCAAGGTTGATAAGATCACCATCGCACACTCCCTTTACCTTCGAGATTAGTGTTGAACCTAAAATAATTGTTATTTGGTGTTTGCGTTGAGCATGAATATGATTGGATCATGTTAATTGCAATACGGTTATTCATTTAAGTCAAAGAATAATTGTTGTTCTATTTAAATGAATAAAACCTTCTATGGTCATACACTCAATATAAATGGTTTATTGAATCTCGATCGTAGTGATACACATATTCATAATATTGAAGCCAAAAGATTCAAAGTTAATAATGATAGTGCAACTTATTTGTGGCACTGCCGTTTAGGTCATATTGGTGTAAAGCGCATGAAGAAACTCCATGCTGATGGGCTTTTGGAATCACTTGATTATGAATCACTTGATGCTTGCGAACCATGCCTCATGGGCAAGATGACATATTGTTGATCAGAAATGATGTAGAATTTTCTGGAAAGCATAAAGGAGTGTTTGAAAGGAGTTTTTCAAAGAAAGACCTCAATGAAGCTACTTACATATTGATCGTCAAGATCTATAGAGATAGATCAAGACGCTTGATAAGTTTTTTCAATGAGTACATACCTTGAAAAGATTTTGAAGTAGTTCAAAATGGAACAGTCAAAGAAGGAGTTCTTGCCTGTGTTGCAAGGTGTAAAATTGAGTAAAGACTCAAAACCTGACCACGGCAGAAAATAGAAAGAGAATGAAAAGTCATTCCCTATGCCTCAGTCATAGGTTCTATAATCTATGATTTCCTGTGTACCGAACCTATTGTGAACCTTACCATGAGTTTGGAAAGAGGGTACAATAGTGATCCAGGAGTGGATCACTGGACAGTGGTCAAAATTATCCTTAGTGGAATAAGGAGATATTTATTGGTTATGGAGGTGATAAAGAGTTCGTCGTGAAGAGTTACGCCGATACAAGCTTTGACACTGATCCAGATGACTCTAAGTCTCAATCTGGATACATATTGAAAGTGGGAGAAATTAGCTGGAGTAGCTCCGTGCAGAGCATTGTAGACATAGAAATTTGCAAAATACATACGGCTCTGAATGTGACAGACCCATTGACTAAGCCTCTCTCACAAGCAAAACATGATCACACCTTAGTACTCTTTGGGTATTAATCACATAGGGATGTGAACTAGATTATTGACTCAAGTAAAACCCTTTGGATATTAGTCACATGGCTATGTGAGCTAATCACATGGTGATGTGAACTATTGGTGTTAAATCACATTACAATGTGAACTACATTATTGACTAGTGCAAGTGGTAGACTGAAGGAAATATGCCCTAGAGGCAATAATAAAGTTGTTATTTATATTTCCTTATATCATGATAGATGTTTGTTATTCATGCTAGAATTTTATTAACCGGAAACTTAGTACATGTGTGAATACATAGACAAACAGAGTGTCACTAGTATGCCTCTACTTGACTAGCTCATTGACCGAAGATGGTTAAGTTTCCTAGCCATAGACATGAGTTGTCATTTGATTAACGGGGTCACATCATTAGAGAATGATGTGATTGACATGACCCATCCGATAGCTTAGCACGATGATCGTTTAGTTTGTTGCTATTGCTTTATTCATGACTTATACATGTTCCTATGACTATGAGATTATGCAATTCCCGAATACCAGAGGAACACTTAGTGTGCTATCAAACGTCACAAAGTAAGTGGGTGATTATAAAGATGCTCTACCACTACTAGGGAAAATCCTAGCAGCAGCGCGGGTTCTAGGTATAGCAGATGGCTGGGACCAGCGCTATCGATAAGCGCTTCTGACTAACTCATGGCGGCAGCACGTGTACACCGTGCTATCTTTGGCAGTACAAGTGTAGCAGCAGCGGTTGTATGGAAGGTCGCATCGCTAATAGCTCTAGCGGCGCTTTATTGGGCAGCATGCTGCTTTGCTCGGCACGCTGCTGCTAACTTTTCTCCACTCGCTACTGCTAATTTTATTAGTTTTTTTTCTGCATATTTGTTTTGTATTTGAATAGGCTTTATACAAGAATCTTTAGAACATACAAATGTCATCATCATACACATACAAATGGTTGCGAGACCAAAAATTTAATCATAGCATATACATACAAATAGTCTCATCATATTCATCATCCAACACAAAGTGGTCTCTCGTCATCATCTCGAAAATAGCGATACATGCAAGTCTCGAATACTTGCAACTACAATGTCATCCATCTAAACAATGATATACGCGAGAAGGGCTATCACTATGAGTGATAGCGGAACTATGTAGTACATGAGGCGGCGATTATGAGGCCTCTCTCGCGCTAGCATGTACCTCAAGTAACTAGCTTGTGCTTCTTGTCTTCTTTTGAAGCCTTTATGGCTAGCGCCCGAGACCCCCTCCACTTGCGCCTGACACTCATACCACTCGTCGTACACTCTCAGAACCTTCCCTTCATACACAACATTGCACTCCTTCGCCATCAAGAATCTAGGTACCTGTTAGAGATGCATCTTCATCAAGAGAATGCACGATCATATGCAACAAGATATACTAGAGCAACACGAAAAAGAAAAGGTTAGCAACTAGATGCAACATATAGTATGCAAAGTAATTAACTAGAGGTACGCATGTCATCGTACCCAAGCTAACAAAGTAGCATTACGCAAGTTCGGCCGGGACCGTGGACATCACAAAGTTTAATTGCTACATAAAGTATAAAAGTTCAACCGACACATATCATCATCATCGGCATCGTAATTCACTAGAAGTTCCATCCTTCCATATCATCAAGGATGGACCCTAGCTTCTTGAACGACGTGAGGTCATGACGTTGCATGCCTATGCGAGTCCGGACGTCAGCTCGCGATATAGGGCCGTGGTGGAACATCCCCTTCTCATCGATGACTTCTTTCATGATGATCGTCGCAATGTCCCTTTGGATGCGAAAGAAGTCATCTCTAAGTTTATAATCCGCTTCTCCATGAGATTCTACCCACTTGCGGATATGATCATCGTTTCTGGTTGTCATATGAAGCTTTTGGTAATCCGTGTTGAACTCAATCATGAGATGGAGGAGGTAGAATCCATCTTTCTTGCTTAGTTTTGGGACATGGATGCAGCACAAGTTAGTTTTATGCGAGAAACCCAACTTCTTGTTCCTTTGTTTCCTGATCTGCAGGTGGCCACCCCTAATGCTGAAGCCTTGGAGAGCATCATCTAGAATATTCATTATGTGGGTGTAGTCCTTCTTCTCGTAGTCCCTGGTAGGGTCGAAATACACGGCGTGGGAGACTCGCGGGTAAAGAACGATAAGGACGGTGCGCCCGTTGCTGCGGGGAAAAGACACCTCAAATTATTCTCCATATGAGCGAGAAGGAATGATTGAAATCTACGAAAGGGTTGTCCGGAACTGACTTACTTTGGATGATAAGGCAGGAGGACAATTTCCTGGTCCTTATTCTGTACCATGAAGTTTTGGAGGTACTCCCTAGCAGTTTCACGCTCAAAGTCGCCGAGACTCAAGAAAGACTCGTGCAAGTAGTACGGATCCGCCACACAGATTTGCGGGACTTCTTCTTTCTTCATGATAGAGCTCATATGTAGCGCAAAAAGGCGGACGACTGTAAAATCGAGCCGCCTTGTCAAAAACATCTCAAAGATATGGTCAAATCGCAGGAAGAACACCTCCGTGGGATGTGTGTCGTCGTAGCACTTCCCCTCAGGCACATGAGCCGCGTATGTCGGATATCCTGGATCCTTCGAGGCTAGTAGGATTTTCTCAGTCGACAACACATGGTCGTGCAGTCTCCTGAGATCCCCTGATAGTGCCTCCAGCGGTTTCGGAGGTAGCATTGGCTCGCCCGTGAGATGGAACATGGACGCACCTTTCACGGGTACACGCTCTTCAGAATCCACCGTCTGGCTGCTATTTGCTCTGGCTTGTTTGGAGACAGCTATCTTCATCCCCGGTCTCTTCCTCTCCTTTTTGTTGGGCACACCTTCCAGACCCTTCCTTAACCCCTGCCCCAGTGTTGCCGGGCTAAGCACTGTACGACCCCTGGCTAGTTGAGCCTGTGTTGAGGCGACATCTTCAGGCGTGTCCTATGAGGATTTCATGAAGAGAGACTTCTTGCAATCCCTACTACGACGTTCCTGCCCAGGCAAATCATCCATATCCTCATTAGCATGCTGATAGCCCAATTCGTGATATGGTTGACTCATCATATCTAAGTCACCCTCATACGCGTTTGTATTGAGGAAACCCATTGGGTCCTCTGTCTCCACCGTCTCATCATCCATTCTCTGTTCTACGGGACCTATTACATCAGCCAGTACTATTGCACCCCCTTCATCATGTCGTCTGCCGCTCTCACCCGGCACTACATGAGCTGGTAATTGCATAGGTGGGGTGGTGGTCTCCATACATGCTTGTTGATGTGTGGTTATTGGTGTGCTCTCGGCCGGCTCCACACGAAGAAGATTCTTCGGCCATAGCAGCACCCAACCCTTGCAACTTCCAATCCGCAGCGGGGTCTCGTCGTCCTGTCCCCCATGTCGTACTGTAGGAGGCAAATCCTCGTGCCCGATGTCACACTCGACAAGGTAACCCTGAAGTGCCCAGCGGGCATTGGCTGGTTGTGGAATGTGAGATCCAAGGGCATCGGCTCGTTATCAACACCTTCCCCACATCCACCTTCTGGCCTTTGATCAAGTAGAGTACGGTGCACGGGATTTCGTCGGCCTGCAAACACATGTCTGCGGCATAAAACATCCGAAAGGCAACGAAATGGAATATTCTAGATATATATATATATATATATATATATATATATATATATATATATATATATATATATATATATATATATGTTATGCGTCGACATGTAATTACCATGAGGGCGTCGAGCTCAGCCAAAGACGAAGGCCTGCCTAGCGCGCCATAGACTGAGGACGGGCTGCTATGAGCGGGTGCGGGTGCGAGACGAGGCCCGCTTACGTGAGCAAGTGACGGTGTAATGGTGTTGTTGTTCACGGAGTTTCTCGCGACGAAACTAGGCAACAGGAAATCATGTACCGTCTTGTCTGGATTTTCCTTTGTCTAGTTGGTGATAGCCGGGACCAAGTTAGTAGCGAAATCATTTCTTCAGGCAGTTATAGCGGCATTGACTGCTGTTGTAGCAACTCATTTTTATCCTCGGCTGTTTTTTTCGCGTCCTCAGCTGCTTTTTTCTCGAACGCAAGCTTCACCTTCTCGTTGATGTCCGCCTGACCAAACTTCTTTTTCTGCTTCTTGGCCTCCGAGCCCTCGTTGTAAAACACCTTCCATGTGGCGCCGTCTGTGGCGCCGTGCACACAACCATATTGCGGCCACTGGCCCAAAAGGGAGTCCCTTAAGTTCGTTCAAGGCCCGGTTGAGAGGGATGTCCCTCTTGGGCCTCATCGGAGAAGTAGGGCTTTTGGCTGCAAGCGGGTGTTGCTTCTCCTGCAGAAGGAACGTGAACCGTTTACGAATGTGTAGTCGACTAGATCTGGAGCTAAATGTAAGGTGGTAAAAGAATAATTACCAGTAGTCTAATCAATCTCCTCGTGATCTTGTCCGTGTAAAAAACCTTCTTTTCCTTGTCCCACTTGTAGCGGGCCCTGAAGAAGTCACGCTCCAAGGGGTTGGTGAACTCCGCGAAGGGGTCTGGGAGACCCGCGGCTTCACGTTCCGCGTCGTCCTTATCCCATATGGGCCTTTCACCAAGGTAGCCACAGCTTCCGAGGCGATGCTTCCCCGTGTTTCTTTGCTAAAGGCTCTTGAATTTCGCAGCCTTAGCCTTGGCTGCCTCGGTAGCGCAAGTGTCCTTGAACTTTTCGAACTCCTCTTCCGTAAGTGTCAGATTTTCATCCAGAATCTTGGACAGGGGTTCCTCAGCCTCAATAGCTCGTTTCACCCTCCCTTTCCAGGAGGCCAAATCAAATGTTCTTTACTCCTTAAGTCATCGTCGTTGATGCTTGCGCATTCCCATAGGATGCATCCTACTTGGTTCCCATAGCACTTGCGAGGTTCTTCCAGCTCTAATGGCTCAAACTTGCCAGGTGCCATCTTTGTGATCACCAGTCGTCCAATCCCTAGTTTGTTAGGTTTTCGTATCCTCTGCTTCTTCTGCTTCTTCTTTTCTGTAGCGGCATCGGCATCAGCGCCGGTACCTTCCCCGCCGGTACCTTCGCCGCCGGTCTCGGCACCGCCATAGGTGCCGACGCCGTCGGTGTCGATGTCGGCGTCAGTACCATCATCGAGGCCGACCTGCAAACCTTGATTGTGCTTAGCAAACAAAAAGTTGAGGTACTCTTGTTCACCATAATAATCCATCTCGTCTGCATCTTGGTCAAAAGGCCAAGTTTCTTCGTTGTTCGACATGTTTCCTATGATTAAGTCTCCTTGTTTAATTCTAAAACTATGAAAAAAAAATGAGAAATGACATAAAAAATCTATGTTTGCCGGAATGTCGTTTCCCAGCAACTCCCGGCACTCGATATGCCTACTATCTAGCACAAGTCATGCCAAAATTCACGGAAATTTCGGCATGACCTTTGCTAAAAAATGGACATATCGAGCGCCTGAAATTGACTGGAACGGAAATGAATCAACACTCCAGCGTAACATAGGCCACTCGGATCATTTACCCTGCACATAATCATCATGTCCAAATGACATGTCCAAATTCCAAATATGACATGTCCAAAACATCACATGTCCACATATCACATGTCCACTTAAAATTTGCATATAAAAGTAAGAAAAATATAGAACTTGATGAAAAAACCTAGCTACTGTTGGGGAACATAGTAATTTCAAAAACTTTCCTCCACACGCAAGATCATGGTGATGCATAGCAACGAGAGGGGAGAGTGTTGTCCACGTACCCTCGTAGACCGAAAGCGGAAGCGTTAGCACAACGTGATTGATGTAGTCGTACCCGCGCCCCGCCGTCCGCCTCCGGGCCCATGAGCAGCGCCGCGCGCGCACGCGCGCGCCAGCAGCTCCGCCTCAGCGACCCGCCGCCCGCCGCCGCCCGCTCCTCCGCCGCCGTCGGCTGTCCCCTCCGCCGCCGCGCGGGCCTCGGCCCCTCGCCGTCGCGGAGACCGACGCCCATGCCCCGCCACCGCGCCTCGCCTCCCGGCCCCTCGCCTCGCCGCCCGCGCCGCCTCGCCGGGCGGCCCCGCCGACCAGCGCCGCCTCGCCGGGCACGCCTGCGCGCCACGCCTTGCCGCCGGAGCCGCTGCCGCTTGAAGCGCGCCGCCTCCTCTGCCCGGCGCCCCCCCCGCCCGGATCCGGCCTTCCCCAGCTTCGGCCGCCTCCTCCCGCATCTTCGGCGAGCTCTCCGGCGAGCTCGTGCCCCTGCATCGATTTCCGTTCGAACCCGAGGTTGCCCCCGTTTTCCACTAAGTCCCAGATTTTCATTATTTTCATGCCATGTTCATGCCATCATAACTCTCCGCATATTGCTCCGTTTCGTGCGTGTAATATGTCAAATTGTTCGTCTCGACGAGTACATCATTTCATCTCATTGCATCATTTACATTTGAGCTCATCTTGATGCCCGAAATGCTGTTAGAAGAGTGCTATGTGATGTTAGCTTCAGATTCTTATCAGAACATGCACATTTGTCATTTTTGCCATGATTGATGTGTCCACCCTATGAACTTGAGTCCTACAGGTGTTTTGTAATATGCCATGCCATCTTTACAGGGGTGTATGCCATGTATTTTTGTGATCTCTGTGGTGACTATCACAAGCATGCAAACTAGGCTTCATGATGTTGCTGATTTCAGCCCTTGTTTTGCTGATATTTTTATGCCATGTAAACTTGATGCTACAGAGAGATCCATGCTTATTTTGAGATACTTCAGTAAGGATGTTTTGAACATATGGTTATTCTCTATCCATCCATGCCCTTGTTTGCAATTATGGAGTGCCATAGCTTGCGTCAATCGAGCTCTACTTTTGCTATAAAATGTTTCCTGGCAGATTGTTTACATGTTATTCAATTTTGCCAAGGTTGTTGTAGTTGATCCTTGCATGCTATGATGTTGTTCTTGCCATGTATAACCTCTATGCCATGTCTTCTTACTGTGAGTTGCCTTTCCATGCCATGTATTGCTCTGTGGTGAGTGGTTCAAGCTCACCAACATGCCTACTTATTGTTGTTCCTGCCTTGTATGAATCTGTCATATAACTTGCCATGTTTACATGGGTGCCATCATATTTTCTGTGCCCTTTTGGCTCATGGTCAGTAAAGGACTTTTGTTCTATGAATTTAGTATATTCATGCCATGTCTTTGTTTGCCATGTTAAGTTCCTGTAACATGTTGTTTCATAGCTCTAAACATGTTAAACCTGATGTTATTTCTGCCATGTCCTGTGAATTCTGCTAAGTCTGTGAACCTGTTATTATTTGCAATCTTGCCATGTCCTTTTGAGAAGTGTTCATGTTTTGTCATTCTTTACATGTACATCATCTTCATGCCTTTTGTTCTCATGTTAAGATGCTGTAGCATGTTGTTTTGATGCTTGCAATATGCCTACTTGCTGTTATGGACAGATTGTTGCTATAACTTGTTTCATGTGTATGTGTTGAACCGTTGCTCCGTTTTGAGTGTGCTCTATATGAAACTTGCTTAGAATTGCATGTAGTTTCATATTATCATGTTGCATCCTTGTTTTGATGTGTTTGTTTGATGTTTGGGTGCATTTTGCATCAATGCCATGCTTAACTTGTTTTGCTCATATCTTCTAGGCCGTAGCTCCGAATCTAATGAACTTTATATGTAACTTGACTAGAATTTCGCGTAGATCATCGTGGTGCATCTTAACTTGATGTTTAACAACTTGAACATAAGGTTTATTCAGATCTGGATCAATTTCGAAATTTGCATATGAGGACTTACCGGAATTGTTATATGTTGCTTCCGGCCTCATTTAAACTTGCCTTGATGTGTTGCTCTTGTTTGCATTATCTCTTGCCATGAGTAGCTTCATGTAGTCTTGTCATGCATCATGCTTGTTGTGCATCATGTCTTGTCTATGTGTGGTGTGTTTACCTTGTTGTGTGCTTCTTCTCGATAGTTCCCGTTTCGTTATGATCGTGAGGATTCGTTCGTCTACGCTTGGTTCGGCTTCATCCGTTCGTCTTCTTCATGGACTCGTTCTTCTTCCTTGCGGGATTTCAGGCAAGATGACCGCTACCCTGGATCTCACTACTATCATTGCTATGCTAGTTGTTTCGTTCTATCGCTATGCTGCGCAACCTATCACTTGTTCCTCAAGCCTCCCAAATTGCCATGTCAGCCTCTAACCTTTTGCACCCTTCCTAGCAAACCGTTGTTTGGCTATGTTACCGCTTTGCTCAGCCCCTCTTATAGCGTTGTTAGTTGCAGGTGAAGATGAAGTTTGTTCCTTGTTGGAACATGGAGATGTTGTTCCTTGTTGGAACATGTTTACTTGTTGGGATATCACAATATATCTTACTTAATTAATGCATCTATATACTTGGTAAGGGTGGAAGGCTCGGCCTTATGCCTGGTGTTTTGTTCCACTCTTGCCGCCCTAGTTTCCGTCATATCGGTTTTATGTTCCCGGATTTTTGCGTCCCTAACGCGGTCGGGTGATTTATGGGACCCCCTTGACAGTTTGCTTTGAATAAGACTTTTCCAGCAAGGCCCAACCTTGGTTTTACATTTGCCTCACCTAGCCCTTTTTCCCTTGGGAGTCGCGCTCTCAAGGGTCATCTTTATTTTACCCCCGACCAGTGCTTCTCCAAGTGCTGGCCCAAACCGAGCGATGTCCGGCGCCCCCTGGGCAATCAGGGTCTATGCCAACCCGACGTCTTGCTCATCCGGTGTGCCCTGAGACCGAGATATGTGCAGCTCCTATCAGGATTTGTCGGCACATCCGGGCGGCTTTGCTGGTCTTGTTTTATTGCTGTCGAAATGTCTTGTAGCCGGGATTCCGAGACTGACCGGGTCTTCCCGGGGAGAAGGAATATCCTTCGTTGATCGCGAGAGCTTATCATGGGCTAAGTTGGGACACCCCTGCAGGGTATAAACTTTCGAGAGCCGTGCCCGCGGTTATGTGGCAGATGGGAATTTGTTAATATCCGGTTGTAGATAACTTGACACCGATCCAATTAAAACGCATCAACCGCGTGTGTAGCCGTGATGGTCTCTTCTCGGAGTCCGGGAAGTGAACACGGTTTCTGGGTTATGTCTGACGTAAGTAGGAGTTCAGGATCACTTCTTGATCATTACTAGTTGACGACCGTTCCTTTGTTTCTCTTCTCGCTCTCATTTGCGTATGTTAGCCACCATATATGCTTAGCGCTGCTGCAACCTCACCACTTTACCCTTCCTTTCCCATTAAGCTTTGCTAGTCTTGATACCCATGGTAATGGGATTGCTGAGTCCTCGTGGCTCACAGATTACTACACCACCGATTGCAGGTACAGGTTATGCGATGATCATGATGCGAGAGTGATGTTTGCTTGTTTTGGAGTTCTCCTTACGCTTCTTCTTCGATCGGGGATAGGTTCCGTGTCGGCAGCCTGGGCTAGTGGTGGATGTCGCTTGAGCTTTGTTTATGTTTCATCCGTAGTCTGGATGTTGATCTTGTATATGATGTTGATGTATTCTTGTGGCATTTGTGCCTTATGTATGTATCCCCATCTATTATGTAATGTTGATGTAATGATATCCACCTTGCAAAAGCGTTTCAATATGCGGGTCTATCCTTGGTGGGACCTTCGAGTTCCTTTTGGATAGGGTCGCATATTGGGTGTGACATCGAGGCTAGTGTTGGTCCATTTGTTTTTAGCCTTCGTCTTCAGGAGTTGGAGTGTGAAACTCAAGCGGGTCACCTCAGGATCGCAACCATCATACGATGGAGTGTTCGAGTCTACCACCAGTTGTTGCAGCTTAGCCTCCTCTCTAGAAGCAGCTCTCTCAAGATTGCCTCCTCATGGGCAAATGCTTGAACATGAGGGTCCAACACGATTGAACTAAGTACCGACGAACTCTGCTGCGTGGAGTCCACATTCTCTCCGCCGCCATGTCTGGCCCCTTCTCCTCCGCCATGTCCGGCCCCTTCTCCGCCGCCATTTCCGTCCTCTTGCCCGCTGCCATTATCGATCATCTCTTTGTTTTGCGCCGTGTCGTCATTGCCTGCCCCGTCGGCGTCCTCAACATCATCATCCTCATCTTCAATTATCCACCGAGTATAGCCATCCATGAAACCAGTCATGAGCAGGTGCACTTCGGCACGACCATCGTCATAGGGGTCGAGCCAAACTATTCCTTTGCATTTTCGACACGGACATAAAACCTTTGTCAGGTTATTTTCTTTCATGTCCTGCACCGCCGACCGCAACCACCTGTCCACCATCGTTGTGACGCCCGGATAATTAAGCTACAGTAATTCTCTGCTCATGGTGCCACGTCACCAAGGTTACTGTTGCTAATCTCGCGTTAGTTCGAAACCGATTCATATTCCATTTCAAAATCTAACAAACAATAAAAGTTTTCAAATACTAAAACAAAAATGTTCAGTGTGAGCTAAATAATGCATAGATAATTATGGTGTAGAAATCACACTTTTATAAAATGTTTGAATACTTAAAAGTGAACAAAACAGTAGCTAAAACAATTATTTGAATGCCTTTGGTATTTTGTAAAATGCTAAACTATTTTATTTCAGGGTAAAAGTTTAGGATTATGTTGTAACACTAATTTAGGAAATTAGATTATAAAGTATAAAACTAAAGTAAGATAAAGACTAAAATAAAATAGTAAAATAAAAATAAAACATAAGATAAAAACTAAACAAAAGGTTAAATAAAAGGAAAACCCCCGTTGGGCCTTTTGGCCCGTGACATCGCCACCAGCCGCCCAAAACCCCCCGGGCTATACCCACTCCCACCCCGACCTAAACCTAACCGCACTACCCCACTCCCACCCCACATCGCCCACTCCCCCCCCCCCGATCTAGATCGAGACCGGGGGCTCGATGCCTACGCCACCCGGTGCTGCCCCGCCTCATGCCGGCGCCCCGCCGCCACACCGACGCCGCCCCGTCCTCACCTCTTCACCGACCAGCCACCTAGGGCAACGGCGCCCCTCGCCGCACGCCCGATGCCGTGCCTCCCCGGATCCCGTCGCTGGAATCACGTCGCCACGCTGATTGTCGCCACCGCCTAGACCTCGGCGGAGCTGCCCCGCCGTCGTCCCCGTCCTCCTCCTCAGCCCCCGCTGCCTTGTCCCTACAGCCCGCGGTGAGGCCTCTGGCCTCTCCTCCTCCTTCCCATGTCTCCGTATGCACGCACACATGACCGACAGCCCGCTGCTCGCTTGCTGCGTGATGTCTACTACGCAACCTTCTTCTTGTAGACGTTGTTGGGCCTCCAAGTGCAGAGGTTTGTAGGACAGTAGAAAATTTCCCTCAAGTGGATGACCTAAGGTTTATCAATCCGTGGGAGGCGTAGGATGAAGATGGTCTCTCTCAAGCAACCCTGCAGCCAAATAACAAAGAGTCTCTTGTGTCCCCAACACACCCAATACAATGGTAAATTGTATAGGTGCACTAGTTCGGCGAAGAGATGGTGATACAAGTGCAATATGGTTGGTAGATATAGGTTTTTGTAATCTGAAAATATAAAAACAGCAAGGTAACAAGTGGTAAAAGTGAGCTTAAACGGTATTGCAATGCTAGGAAACAAGGCCTAGGGTTCATACTTTCACTAGTGCAAGTTCTCTCAACAATAATAACATAATTGGATCATATAACTATCCCTCAACATGCAACAAAGAGTCACTCCAAAGTCACTAATAGCGGAGAACAAACGAAGAGATTATGGTAGGGTACGAAACCACCTCAAAGTTATTCTTTCCAATCAATCCGTTGGGCCATTCCTATAAGTGTCACAAACAGCCCTAGAGTTCGTACTAGAATAACACCTTAAGACACAAATCAACCAAAACCCTAATGTCACCTAGATACTCCAATGTCACCTCAAGTATCCGTGGGTATGATTATACGATATGCATCACACAATCTTAGATTCATGTATTCAACCAACACATAGAACCTCAAAGAGTGCCCCAAAGTTTCTACCGGAGAATCAAGACGAAAACGTGTGCCAACCCCTATGCATAGGTTCATGGGCGGAACCCCCAAGTTGATCACCAAAACATACATCAAGTGAATCACTAATTAAAACTCAACCCATTGTCACCAGAGATACGCACGGCAAGACATACATCATGTGTTCTCAAATCTTTAAAGACTCAATCCGATAAGATTCCTTCAAAGGGAAAACTCAATCCATTACAAGAGAGTAGAGGGGGAGAAGCAGCATAAGATCCAACTATAATAGCAAATCTCGCGATACATCAAGATCGTATCACCTCAAGAACATGAGAGAGAGAGAGAGAGATCAAACACATAGCTACTGGTACATACCCTCAGCCCCGAGGGTTTACTATTCCCTCCTCGTCATGGAGAGCGCCGAGATGATGAAGATGGCCACCGGTGAGGGATCTCCCCTCCAGCAGAGTGCCGGAACAGCGTCCCGATTGGTTTTTGGTGGCTACAGAGGCTTGCGGCGGCGGAACTCCCGATCTCTTCTGTTCCCCGATGGTTATAGGGTATATAGAGATATATAGGTGAAAGAAGTCGGTAAGGGGAGCTACGAGGGGCCCACGAGCGTGGAGGGCGTGCCCAGGGGGGTGGGCGCGGCCCCCTGCCTCGTGCCTCCCTCGTTTCTTTATTGACGTGGACTCCAAGTTTCCCCGGTTGCTTTCCTTCCAAAAATAACTTCTCCAGAAGGTTTCATTCCGTTTCGACTCCGTTTGATATTCGTTTTCTTCGAAACACTGAAACAAGGGAAAAAACAGGAACTGACACTGGGCTCTGGGTCAATAGGTTAGTCCCAAAAGTAATATAAAAGTGCATAGTAAAGCCCAATAAACATCCAAGATGGATAATATAATAGCATGAATACTTCATAAATTATAGATACGTTGGAGACGTATCAGCATCCCCAAGCTTAATTCCTGCTCGTCCTCGAGTAGGTAAATGATAAAAGAAATAATTTATGAAGTATGAATGCTAGCAGGTGCACAAGTTTGATCAATGATAATTTCAATTACCTTTTCTAGCATCATTATATGTCATAGCAGTAGCTCAACTCATAAAACTTTTCATAATCAAGTAACAAGCTATTCACATGTTAAAGAATAGATCATAAACCTTCTTGAAACTAACAAACCGTGTTATTAGTCATCAAACAATTACAATTCATCTTATTTTCAGGAAGAGTCTATGTCAGAGCTTTAATTCAGCAAACTTCACATACTCAACTATCATTTAGTCTTCCATGATTGCTACCACTCAAAGCATATTTTTAGAACAAATAGTATTCATCGAACACAGAGAAATATAGGGGCTTAATGTTTCGCATCCCAACCTTTTACCTCATGGGGTAATGTCAACAGTAATAATTTATGCTCAAATATATTTGAATGGCCATATATGCCTAGATCATTCCATCACATGATGCTTTCCAACTAAAGAGTAGGTTGGAATGAGAAGGAGTACTACTGACTCTTGCATAAATGTAAAAGATAGGCCCTTCGCAGAGGGAAGTAGGGATTTGCAGAGGTGCTAGAGCTCAAAGCAAAAACAGAGATGAAAATAAGTTTGAGAGGTATGCTTTCATTGTCAACATAACAACCAAGAGTTCCCAATATCTTCCATACTACATACATTATAGGCAGTTCCCAAACAGAAAGGTAAAGATTTTTACTCCCCCTCCACCAACAATCATCAATCCATGGCTTGCCCAAAACAACGGGTGCCTCCAACTAACATCAATCCTGGGGGAGTTTTGTTTGCAATTATTTTTTATTTGATTTCGATCTTTTGATCATGGGACTGGGCATCCTAGTTACCAGCCATTTTCTCGTGAATGATGAGCGGAGTCCACTCATCGTGAGAATAACCCACCTAGCATGGAAGATACTGCTAGCCCCTAGTCGCCACATGAGCGATTCGGGCATACAAAACAGATTATTGTTTGAAGGTTTAGAGTTTGGCACATGCAAATTTACTTGGAACGGCAGGTAAATACCGCATATAGGTAGATATGGTGGACACTCATGGAAGAAACTTGGTTCAAGGAATTTGGATGCACACGCAGTATTCCCGCTTAGTACAGATGTTTTTTCTAGCAAAGGATTCTAAATAGCAAGCACCACATGTTAGAGGATCCATAACAATATAACTTCTATACAAATATACCCAAACATAACTCATTATGTTGTCCTCCGTGTCCAACTTCAACTAATTTCTCAGGTTTGAAATAGTAAATGGGGCTCACAATCATAGAAGATGTCCAAGATAGTATATTTATATGTGAAATCTCTCTTCCCTCAATATTCTTTCATGAATTGTTCAAGTGACTAATACAAAGTTTGCTAACCTTCAATAAATTTACCACCTCTACTTCTTATATGTGAAGTCATTACTCCCCATGGGATAAACATATGAAACATATATAATTTCAGATTTATGACATTCAAACCATTCAACTATTTACTCATAGGATATAAGTGAAGCACACGAGTAAATGACAAACTACTCCAAAAAGACATAAGTGAAGATCAATGAGTAGTTAAATAATTATGTAGCTATGTGAAGACTCTCTCTCGTTTAAGAATTTCAGATCTTGGTAATTTATTCAAACAGCAAGCAAAGCTAAAGAAAATAAAATGATGCTCCAAGCAAAACACATATCATGTGGTGAATAAAAATATAGCTCCAAGTAAAGTTACCGATGAACGAAGACGAAAGAGGGGATGCCTTACGGGGCATCCCCAAGCTTAGGCTCTTGGTTGTCCTTGAATATTACCTTGGGGTGCCTTGGTAATCCCCAAGCTTAGTCTCTTGCCACTCCTTATTCCATAGTCCATCGAATCTTTACCCAAAACTTGAAAACTTCACAACACAAAACTCAACAGAAAAATCTTAAGCTCCGTTAGCGAAAGAAAACAAAACACCACTTCAAGGTACTGTAATGAACTCATTCTTTATTTTAATTGGTGTTAAACCTACTTTACTCCAACTTCTCTATGGTTTATAAACTATTTTACTAGCCATAGATTCATCAAAATAAGCAAGCAACACAATGAAAACAGAATCTATCAAAAACAGAACAGTCTATAGTAATATGTATTAAACGTATACTTCTGGAACTCCAAAAATTCTAAAATAAATTGGTGGACCCGAGTAATTTGTCCAGTAATAATCTGCAAAAATAATCAACTAAATAGCACTCTCGAGTAAAAAGTTGAAGCAAATCTCGTGAGCGCTAAAGTTTTTGTTTTTTTTACAGCATGATCATAAAGACTTCACCCAAGTCTTCCCAAAGGTTCTACTTGGCACAAATACTAATTAAAACACAAAACCACATCTAAATAGAAGCTAGATGGATTATTTATTCCTACACAGAACCATAAAAACAAGAAACTAAAATAAAATTGGGTTGCCTCCCAACAAGCGCTATCGTTTAACGCCCCTAGCTAGGCATGATGATTTCAATGATGCTCACATAAGAGATAAGAATTGAAACATAAAGAGAGCATAATGAAGCATATGACTAGCACATTTAAGTCTAACCCACTTCCTTTGCATAGGGATTTTGTGAGCAAACAATTTATGGGAACAATAATCAACTAGCATAGGAAGGCAAAACAAGCATAACTTCAAAACTTTAAGCACATAAAGAGGAAACTTGATATTATTGCAATTCCTACAAGCATACATTCCTCCCTCATAATAACTTTCAGTAGCATCATGAATTAATTCAACAATATAACCAGCACCTAAATCATTATTTTTATGATCTACTAGCATAGACATTTTATTACTCTCCACATAAGCAAAATTCTTCTCATTCGGAATAGTGGGAATATCATAAGAGACTTGAAAACTATAAATTGTTTCCACATTAAAAGAGTAATGTTCAGAAAAAGGGTAATCATAATCATGAGAAGTTTTATAAATATAATCATCACTACTTCTTATAGCATAAGTTTCATCACAATAATTATCATAAGTAGCAACTTTGTTCTCATCATAATCGATTGAAACCTCTTCCGAAATAGTGGATACATCGTTAAATAAAGTCATGATCTCTCCAAATCCACTTCTATTAATATTATAAGATTCAACATCCTCCAAAATATTGGGATCAGTACTTCCTAAAGTTGACATTCTTCCAAACCCACTTTCATCACTATAATCATCATAGGTAGAAGGCATGATATCATCATAACAACTTTGCATATAAAAACTTGGAAGGCTAAAAATATCATCATTATTAAACATAGCATCCCCAAGCTTGGGAAAAACATTAATTGCAGCAAATATATTCTCAAAAACATCATCTTCTTCAAACATAGCATCCCCAAGCTTGGGCCTTTTCATATCATAAGCATAATCACTCTCATCATTAATAGTATGGATAGCACCAATAGTATAGCAATTATCATATTCTTCCAAGCAAGTGCCAAAAATATTTTCAAGATAATAAGAAGTATCATTATCTTCCCAATCATAATCATCACAACAACATGAAATAGGCATAACGAGATCATCATCAAGTGCATCATCTTCCACAATTATTTTTGATTCATTTTCATGAGGCACAACAATAATAGGAGCAACATTATTTGGGAGGGATACCTTTTTACCTCTCTTCCTTTTTCTTTTCTTCTTCTTCACCACATCATGTGTGGGTTCAATCCTCTTTTTGGAGCTCCTTATTAATGAGATTGGTTGAATAGAAGGCCCCTCCTCGTTACCTGATTCATCATAAGAAATAATAGGAGGATATTGGGAAGTCTCTTCCCTTTCATTAGTATTCTCTTCATCTTCTATTTGCTTTCTTTTCTTTATGTAATAGGCAATATAAGGATTTTCAATGCAATTCACCGCACAATACATATAAATTTCCTCTAGATCAAAATGAAGAACTCTATCAAGGAAAAATTCTAGAATATCCTTAGTTATACGTTTCATTTCTTCGTAACCCATAAGCAAACTAAGTTCATTATAATGTGCAAGGGAAATCAAGTCATCACAATTTTTTGACACGATACGATCATGAAGCAATTTGCATTGGGTACTGAAATGATCATGTTCATTGCAAAGTTCACAAGTATGGCTAAGAAAGTTTAAATTTTTAGCACAAACATCTAGCATTTCTTGCAACCATTTAGTTTCTAAATGCTTATGCCTCTTGCAATATCTATCTTCCCTATTTGTTGTGTACTTGCAAACCCAATGTACTCCACAAAAATTGACATGTTTATAGGAGAAATTTTCATCATAACTAGTGCAATCATCATTAGTACTATGGATATTCAAGGAGTTCATCTAACAACATTGGAATCATGCTCATCATTCAAGGATTTAGTGCCAAACATTTTAATGCATTCTTCTTCTAACACTTTGGCACAATTTTCTTTTCCATTATACTCACGAAAGATATTAAAAAGATGAAGCGTATGAGACAAACTCAATTCCATTTTTTTGGTATTATTCTTTTATAAACTAAACTAGTGCTAAAACAAGAAACAAAGAGATTTGATTGCAAGATCTAAAGATATACCTTCGAGCACTCACCTCCCTGGCAACATCGCCAGAAACTAGATTAGTTGACGGTGTGTGAGTGCCGCTTACCTAGCCTCCCAGGCAACGGCGCCAGAAACTGCTTGATGTCTACTACGCAACCTTCTTCTTGTAGACGTTGTTGGGCCTCCAAGTGCAGAGGTTTGTAGGACAGTAGCAAATTTCCCTCAAGTGGATGACCTAAGGTTTATCAATCCGTGGGAGGCGCAGGATGAAGATGGTCTCTCTCAAGCAACCCTGCAACCAAATAACAAAGAGTCTCTTGTGTCCCAAACACACCCAATACAATGGTAAATTGTATAGGTGCACTAGTTCAGCGAAGAAATGGTGATACAAGTGCAATATGGATGGTAGATATAGGTTTTTGTAATATGAAAATATAAAAACAGCAAGGTAACAAGTGGTAAAAGTGAGCGTAAACGGTATTGCAATGCTAGGAAACAAGGCCTAGGGTTCATACTTTCACTAGTGCAAATTCTCTCAACAATAATAACATAATTGGATCATATAACTATCCCTCAACATGCAACAAAGAGTTACTCCAAAGTCACTAATAGCGGAGAATAACCGACGAGATTATGGTAGGGTACGAAACCACCTCAAAGTTATTCTTTCCAATCAATCTGTTGGGCTATTCCTATAACTGTCACAAACAGCCCTAGAGTTCGTACTAGAATAACACCTTAAGACACAAATCAACCAAAACCCTAATGTCACCTAGATACTCCAATGTCACCTCAAGTATTAGTGGGTATGATTATACGATATGCATCACACAATCTCAGATTCATCTATTCAACCAACACACAGAACCTCAAAGAGTGCCCCAAAGTTTCTACCGGAGAATCAAGACGAAAACGTGTGCCAACCCCTATGCATAGGTTCATGGGCGGAACCCGCAAGTTGATCAACAAAACATACATCAAGTGAATCACGTGATATCCCATTGTCACCACAGATACACACAGCAAGACATACATCAAGTGTTCTGAAATCTTTAATGACTCAATCCGATAAGAATACTTCAAAGGGAAAACTCAATCCGTTACAAGAGAGTAGAGGGGGAGAAGCAACATAAGATCCAACTATAATAGCAAAGCTCGCGATACATCAAGATCGTATCACCTCAAGAACACGAGAGAGAGAGAGAGAGAGAGAGAGAGAGAGAGAGATCAAACACATAGCTACAGGTGCATACCCCCAGCCCCGAGGGTGAACTACTCCCTCCTCGTCATGGAGAGCGTCGCGATGATGAAGATGGCCACCAATGAGGGATCTCCCCTTCGGCAGAGTGCCGGAATAGGGTCCCGATTGGTTTTTGGTGGCTATAGAGGCTTGCGGCGGCGGAACTCCCGATCTCTTCTGTTCCCCGATGGTTTTAGGGTATATGGAGATATATAGGTGAAAGAAGTCGTTAAGGGGAGCCATGAGGGGCCCACGAGGATGGAGGGTGCGCCCCCTGCCTCGTGCCTCCCTCATTTCTTTCTTGACGTGGACTCCAAGTCTCCCCGGTTGCTTTCCTTCCAAAAATAACTTCTCCAGAAGGTTTTATTCCGTTTCGACTCCGTTTGATATTCCTTTTCTTCGAAACACTGAAACAAGGGAAAAAACAGAACTGCACTGGCTCGGGTCAATAGGTTAGTCCCAAAAGTAATATAAAAGTGCATAGTAAAGCCCAATAAACATCCAAGATGGATAATATAATAGCATGAATACTTCATAAATTATAGATACCTTGGAGATGTATCACTGCGCCATGCTCGTACGCGCGTCGACCTCACGCTCGTTGCGGCCTCCTTCCTCGCTGTTTCTATTGCCATGACAAAGAGCTTAACCGTCGCCGCCCTATCTTTGAGCTCTGATTCTTCTTGGCGCCACATCGTCGCCGACTGCTGCAGCTCCACGCCGGCCGCGCTCATCATGGCCCAGGGGCGTCCCTCTTGCGCGCCCCGGCTCCCCCTTCGCACCCTCCTCGTGTGCTCCTTGGCCCCCATGGCCTGCCTCCCCTCACCGCCGCCCCACTCATCCCTGCCTGCGCCGCTTTGCGCCGCCGCTTTCCCCCGCCAGACCGCCAGATCCCCCCCTGGCTGACTGCCCGCCACACAAGATCCAGTTGGCAGCGCCTCGCTCGCTGGCGACACCCACGCCCCACCGCACGCCACTGCTCCTGATGTCTACTACGCAACCTTCTTCTTGTAGACGTTGTTGGGCCTGCAAGTGCACAGATTTGTAGGACAGTAGCAAATTTCCCTCAAGTGGATGACCTAAGGTTTATCAATCCGTAGGAGGCGTAGGATGAAGATGGTCTCTCTCAAACAACCCTGCAACAAAATAACAAAGAGTTTCTTGTGTCCCCAACACACCCAACACAATGGTAAATTGTATAGGTACACTAGTTCGGCGAAGAGATGGTGATACAAGTGCAATATGGATGGTAGATAAAGGTTTTTGTAATCTGAAATAATAAAAACAGCAAGGTAGCAAGTGATAAACGTGAGCGTAAACGGTATTGCAATGATAGGAAACAAGGCCTAGGGTTCATACTTTCACTAGTGCAAGTTCTCTCAACAATCATAACATAGATAGATCATATAACAATCCCTCAACATGCAACAAAGAGTCACTCCGAAGCCACTAATAGCGGAGAACAAACATAGAGACTATGGTCGGGTACGAAACCACCACAAAGTTATTCCTTCGGATAGATCTATAAAAGAGTTCGTACTAGAATAACACCTTAAGACACAAATCAACCAAAACCCTAATGTCACCTAGATACTCCATTGTCACCTCAAGTATCCATGGGCATGATTATACGATATGCATCACACAATCTCAGATTTATCCAACCAACATCAAAATACTTCAAAGAGTGTCCCAAAGTTTCTACCCGAGAATCAAGAACGTGTGCCAACCCCTATGCATAGGTTGCCAATGTCACGAAACCCGCAAGTTGATCACCAAGACATACATCAAGTGTTCTCATAAAAGACTCAATCCGATAAGATAACTTCAAAGGGGAAACTCAATTCATCACAAGAGAGTAGAGGGGGACAAACATCATAAGATCCAACTACAATAGCAAAGCTCGCGATACATCAAGATTGTATCACCTCAAGAACACGAGAGAGAGAGATCAAACACATAGCTACTAGTACATACCCTCAGCCCCAAGGGTGAACTACTCCCTCCTCGTTATGGAGAGTGCCGGGATGATGAAGATGGCCACCGGAGATGGATCCCCCCTCCGGCAGGGTACCGGAAAGGGGTCCCGATTGGTTTTTGGTGGTTCTGGAGGCTTGCGGCGGCGGAACTCCCAATCTAATCTCCTGTTCTGGAAGTTTTAGGGTACGTAGGTATATATGGGTGAAAGGAGAATGTCGGTGGAGCTACGGGGGCCCCACGAGGCAGGGCGGCGCGCCCCCCACCCTCGTGAGCACCTCCCGTATCTTCTGACATGGGGTCCAAGTCCATCAGGTGGGTTTCCTTCCAAAATAACTTCTCCGTTGATTTCGTTCCGCTTTGACTCCGTCGATATTCCTTTTCCTCGAAATCTTGAAATAGGCATAAAACAACAAATCTGGCTGGGCCTCCGGTTAATAGGTTAGTCCCAAAAATAATATAAAAGTGGATAATAAAGCCCAATATTGCCTAAAACAGTAGATAAAGTAGCATGGAGCAATCAAAAATTATAGATACGTTGGAGACGTATCAAGCATCCCCAAGCTTAATTCCTGCTCGTCCTCGAGTAGGTAAATGATAAAAAAGATAATTTTTGATGTGGAATGCTAGTTGGCATAATTTCAGTGTAACTCTTCTTACTTGTGATATGAATATTCAGATCCGAAATACTCAAGACAAAAGTTCATATTGATAAAAGAAATAGTAACACTTCAAGCATACTAATCAAAGTACTCATGTCTTCTCAAAATAGCATGGCAAAAGAAAGTTCATCCCTACAAAATCATATAGTTAGGCTATGCTTCATTTTCATCACACAAAGATGTTCCCAACTTCTATACCCCCGATGACAAGCCAAGCAATTGTTTCATACTTAAATAATCTCAAACTTTTTCAACCTTCACGCAATACATGAGCGTGAGCCATGGATATAGAACTATGGGTGGAATAGAATATGATGATGGGGGTTGTGTGGAGAAGACAAAAAAGGAGAAAGTCTCACATTGACGAGGATAATCAATGGGCTATGGAGATGCCCATCAATTGATTTCAACATGAGGAGGAGGGATTGCCATGCAACGGATGCACTAGAGCTATGAATGCTCAACAAAAGAAAACTAGTGGGTGTGCATCCAACTTGCTTGCTCATGAAGACCTAGGGCATTTGAGGAAGCCCATCGTAGGAATATACAAGCCAAGTTCTATAATGAAAAATTCCCACTAGTATGAAAAAGACAACTTATGAGACTCACTATATGGAAAACTTGGTGCTACTTTGAAGCACAAGTGTGGGAAAGAGATAGTAGCATTGCCCTTTTTATTTTTATTTTTTTGGGGCCTTTTTTTTCTTTTTGGCCTTTCTCTTTTTTTTTGGGCCTTTCTTTTTTTTGGCCTTTCTCTTTTTTTTTGGCAATGCTCTAATAATCATGATCATCACACTTCTATTGAGTACAACATAAGGATTACAACTCGAAACTAGAACAAGATATGACTCTATATGAATGCCTCCGGCGGTGTACCAGGATGGTGCAATGAATCAAGAGTGACATGTATGAAAAATAATGCATGGTGGCTTTGCCACAAATACGATGTCAACTACATGATCATGCAATGGCAATATGACAAAAGTAAAGTATGTCATGATGATGATGAACGGAACGGTGGAAAGTTGCATGGCAATATATCTCGGAATGGCTATGGAAATGCCATAATAGGTAGGTATGGTGGCTGTTTTGAGGAAGATATAAGGAGGTTTATGTGTGATAGAGCGATCGTATCACGGGTTTGGATGCACCGTGAAGTTTGCACCAACTCTCAAAGGCGGAAAGGGCAATGCACGTGTAGCGACCGGACCTCAAATAGTCGATCTACGTGCTCAGTGTCATCCCGGATCGAATGTCCGACACCACACAAGACTTGAAGGATTTATAACAGAGTAGCAATCACACACTTATTACATCGAATGTCTCAAAAGAGAACTTATTAATATAAATATGGCTTAAGGCCATATAATAACGATAACAGCGGAAGACTTGGAATATAAGCGAGTCCATCAACTCCAACGACATCACTGAGTATAGAACCATGACCTAAAAGCACCTTACTCGTCGTCTGAAAAATCTGCAACATGAAAAGTTGCAGCCCGAAAACGGGTCAGCACATGGAATATGCTGGAAATGTAACACATAGAGAGTAATGAAAGAATAAGCCTATACTACATGCATATATGGCTGGTGGAAAGCTCTATGGTTACAGTTTTGCGTAAAGCCAGTTTTTCCCTACTGCAAAGGAATATATTTTATTTAACTATCATGGTGGTTGTTAAACATTGAGAATGGTTGACAGCATCCTCAATCCCAATTAAAGTGATCATCATTAAAACCCAACAACATTAATTTAAAAGTAACATGATGAGATTCACATGATATCCAAGTACTAGATACTCAAAACGTCCATAACCGGGGACACGGCTAACCATGATTAGTTTATACACTCTGCAGAGGTTTGCGCACTTTTCCTCACAAGACTCGATCGCCTCCGTTGGATTTCTAACACTACATGATGTTTGAGAAACAGATGACTGAGACATAGTCTTTCAGAAGCGCTAGCACCTTACTATGGATAGAGCGGTACACCTACTTTCCCCTACATCTGCTAGTCTACCATGTAAGAGTTCGCACGACTTAATCAACTATGCCAGAGCCCATAATGGCTTGTGGCTGCACACGGAAGTTTCTAGTATGAATAATCTCATGATCCCTTTGGGCCTGGGTGGCGGTCCATAAAGAAAAAACAACAGGCAATCCTGGAATACCCAAGTACCTCAATCCACCCAGATGTGTATTTAAGTTGCCACCTTAGATAATCCCTTAATTAACAATCTCACATCTGTCATGAATACACTCACCCAATCCACGTCTACTAGCATAGCATGGCAATATCAGCAAACGTATAAGTAACTCCCAAAGGTTTGATAATACAACAGGTAATAGGTACTACCTCAACTACTTCCCATCCCACAATTTAAATTAGATCCTAATCATGCAATGTTTGAGGATTGATCTAATGCAATAAAACTGGGTATTAGAAAAGGTATGATCAAAGTGTTACTTGCCTTGCTGATGATCCGCGAAACCTAGAGACTCGAAGTAACAGGCGGCGCACTCCGGGTATTCTATCGCAGACAAACAAACAAGCATACAATAAGTACTCATCTAATGCAAGGGTAAAACTCAAATAAAAGATCTAACCATAAAGTTCAACTTAAGAACTCTGGTTTGCAAAAAGAATCAAATCAAACGAAGCAACGAAAGTCAAACGGTGAAAGAAAACAGCTTCGTCTTACTAATCTGGATCTAAGTCAAATTTTACAGCAGCAAAAACTTTTTTAAGTTGATTAAACGGATATAGGGTTTCGAGTCGAAACTCCAGGCGCTTGAATCGCCTGATTCCGATAAACGAGCGAAAAGTTATACTAAAACGAAAATCGGATCAGAAATCGCGATCAGAAATGATCGCGGAAAAATCCGGGAAAAAGAAAAACGATGAACAGATTAACGAACGAACGTTCGTTAAAAAGAACGAACGCTCGCTAATTAACCTAAACCGATAAAAACCGATCTAATAAAAAATGGAAACTAAAAAAACCGACGAAAAACCGAATGGTTTTTCGAGAAAAACTGGCGGCGCAAAAACGAGGCACCTTGGGCGGCGGGTCGACGACGGCGGCGGGCGGCGGCTCAAGCAAGGCGGCGGCGCGGCAGCGGCGGGCGGCGGGGCGGCGGGCAAGGGGGGGCTGGGCTCGAGGCGCTGGCGGTGGGCGGCTAGGGTTTCGGCCCGGGGCTGGGCTGCGGCTTATAAAGGCCGATCGGGCCTAGTGTCCTGGTCGGACACGGCCCGTAGGTCGGTTGCGTTTTTTTTAATATTTCATGCAGAAAAACAAATAAAAGAAATACTAAACGGACTCCAAAAATCCAGAAATAAATTTTCCCCGACTCTAAAATCAAGCTGGACAAGGTGAACATTTATTTGGGGCCTAAATGCAATTTTGAAAAACGCACATTATTTCTAAATTCAAATAAAAGGGCGAAAAACTCCAAAATAAAATCTTATTTGATTTTATTATTAAATCCTCAATATTTCTTTATTTTGGGAAAGTCATTTTATTCCCTCTCTCATATTTTTGTAATAGAAATAATTGATGATAAAATAATTAAAATCAAATGATCCTATTCTCAAAATTTGAGAAAACTCAAATATGAAAATAACGAAATCCCCAACTCTCTCCATGGGTCCTTGAGTTGCGTAGAATTTCTAGGATCAAAACCCAAAGCAAATAAAATATGATATGCATTCATGATCTAATGTATAACATTCCAAATTGAAAATTTGGGATGTTACAAACCTACCCTCCTTAAGATGAATCTCGCTCTCAATATTCGGGTTGGCTAGAAAATAGGTGAGGGTGGTCCTTTAGCAAATCTTCCTCTCGCTCCCAGGTGGCTTCATCCTCGGTGTGGTGGGTCCACTGAACTTTGCAAAACTTGATAACCTTGTTGCGGGTAACTCGGCTGGCAAACTCGAGAATCTTAACTACTTTCTCCTCATAGGTCAAATCGTTATTCAACTGAATCGCTTACAATGGCACTGTATCTCTTAGTGGTATTTCAGCCATCTCCGCATGGCACTTCTTTAACTGGGAAATGTGGAATACATCATGAACTCCTGACAATCCTTCGGGCAATTCCAACTTGTAGGCCACTTCTCCCATACGTTCCAAAACACGATATGGTCCTACAAAACATGGCGCTAACTTTCCCTTAACTCCAAAACGCTTAATTCCTCGTAGTGGAGATACTCGAAGATAAACTCGGTCTCCGACTTCATAAAATGTCTCCTTGCGTTTAGAATCTGCATAGCTCTTCTGCCTGGACTGGGCTACCTTGAGCCTATCGCGAATCAACTTCACTTTCCGTTCAGACTCCTTAATCAAATCCGGTCCAAACAACTGGCGGTCTCCAACTTCTTCCCACGACAATGGGGTCCTGCACCTCCTTCCGTACAAGGCTTCGAAAGGGGCCATTTTCAAACTGGATTGATAACTGTTGTTGTAAGAGAATTCCGCATATGGCAAATTGTCGTCCCAACTAGATACATAATCTAGTGCACAAGCTCTCAGCATATCCTCCAAAATCTAATTGACTCTCTCAGTCTGTCCATCTGTCAGCGGATGGAAAGCTGTGCTAAACTCTAGCCTGGTACCCAAAGTTTCATGCAACTGATTCCAGAACTTTGAGGTGAATTGGGTTCCTCTATCAGATATGATACTCCTCGGAACTCCATGTAAACATACAATCCTGGTCATGTATATCTTTGCCAACTTAGCACTAGTGTAAGTGGTCTTTACCGGGATGAAATGAGCTACCTTCGTCAACCGATCAACTATAACCCAAATCGAGTCATAGCCTGAACGAGTCATGGGTAATCCCGTGATAAAATCCATGCCTAGTTTATCCCACTTCCATTCGGGTATCGGCAATGGCTGTAACAATCCTGCTGGCTTCTGATGCTCTGCCTTTACTCTCTGACATACATCACAAACTGCTACATATTCCGCAATATCTTTCTTCATTCCGGTCCACCAGAAAGTGTCCTTCAAATCCAAATACATCTTGGTATTTCCTGGGTGAATCGAATATGGTGAATCATGTGCCTCTTGCAGAATCAACTTCCTGATCTCCGGGTCATTGGGCACATAAACACGGTCTTCAAACCATAGGGTGTCATGCTCATCCTCACGAAATCCTTTAGCCTTTCCTTCGCTCATTTTCTCCTTTATAGAGGCAATCTCTTTGTCAGTCTTCTGAGCTTCTCTGATTCTATCCATCAAAGTTGACTGAATCTCCAATGCTGCTACATAGCCTCTCGGAACTATTTCCAAACATAGCTCACGAAAGTCCTCGACTAACTCCTTTGGTATTTCTCCCGTAATTAGTGTATTGACATGGCTCTTACGGCTCAATGCGTCAGCTACTACATTAGCCTTTCCGGGATGGTAATGCAATCTCATATCATAATCCTTGATGAGCTCCAACCATCTCCTTTGTCTGAGGTTTAACTCCTTCTGCGTGAAAATGTACTTTGTGATCCGTGTACACCTCACAATGGTTTCCAATAATAAAATGTCTCCATGTTTTCAAAGCATGCACTACGGCGGCTAATTCCAAATCATGCATGGCATAGTTCAATTCGTGAGGTTTCAGTTGTCGAGAAGCATATGAAACAACTCTTCCCTCCTGCATAAGCACTGCTCCAAGTCCTCGACGTGAAGCGTCGCAATACACCTCATAATCTTTAGTCTGATCTGGCAGAATTAACACTGGTGAGGTAACCAAAAGTTTCTTCAACTCCTGGAAACTAGCCTCACACTCCTCAGTCCATATGAACTTGGTATCCTTCTTCAACAATTCCGTCATAGGTTTTGCAATCTTGGAGAAATTCTCAATAAATCTCCGGTAGTATCCTGCGAGTCCACGGAAACTCCGGATCTCTCCAACTGTTGTTGGTGCTTCCCAATTGGTCACAGTGATAACCTTTGTGGGGTCAACCGCTATTCCTTCTCCGGATATAACGTGTCCAAGGAACCCTACTTCCATCAACCAAAACTCACATTTTCTGAACTTGGCATATAACTGATGTTCTCTGAGCTTCTCCAGTACCAATCAAAAATGTTCCTTATGTTCCTCTTCATTCTTCGAGTAAACCAAAATATCATCAATGAACACTACGACGAACTTATCCAAAAACTCCATAAACACCTTGTTCATCATGTTCATAAAATAGGCAGGTGCGTTAGTCAGACCAAATGACATAACGGTATACTCATACAGCCCATATCTTGTGGTGAATGTTGTCTTAGGTATATCCTGCTCTCGAATCTTCAACTGATGGTATCCTGATCACAAATCGATCTTGGAAAACACTTTAGCTCCTTGCAACCGATCAAACAGATCATTTGTCATCGGTAGTGGGTACTTGTTCTTGATCGTTACTTCGTTCAACCCACGATAATCAACAACCATTCTTAACGATCCATCCTTCTTTTCCACTAGGAGTACAGGTGATCCCCAAGGTGAAGTACTTGGGCGAATGTAACCTTTACCCAGTAACTCCTTAATCTGCTTCTTAATCTCCTCCAAATCCTTTGCGGGCATCTTGTATGGTCGCTTCGATATTGGCCCTGTGCCCGGCAAAAGCTCAATCAAAAACTCAATATCTCGATCCGTGGCATGCACAGCAACTCTTCCGAAATACGTCAGGAAATCCTTTACCACGGTACTTCCTCCTGCACAACTCGATAAGGAATTTACTTGCGTCCTATTTGGCGCATGCCGGGATACATACTTGATCCTTCTTCCTTCTGGCGTCGTAAGCAAAATTGTCTTACTGGCACAATCGATGTTTCCCCCATACATCGACAGCCAATCCATACCGAGAATCACGTCCAAACCTTGTGATTCCAGAATAATTAAATCCGTTGGGAAAATATGCCTTCCTATACTTAATGGCACTTGAAAACATCCTTGACTGGCCATATACCCCGCCCCTGGTGAGCTTACTAGCATAGGTGTTTTAAGAATCCTAGTGGGCAGGCTATACTTATCCACAAATCCCCTTGATATGTATGAATGCGATGCACCAATATCAAAAAGAACGAGTGCAGTAAATGACTTAACCAAAAACTTACCTATTACTGCATCAGGCTGAGCTTCAACCTCCTCCACGCTAACGTTGTTCACCTTTCCCCTGTTGAAAGGGTTTAGCTTTTTTTCCAGAGCTTCCATTGCCATTCTGGCCTTCAGGACATTCATTGGCATAATGTCCGGTCTTCTGACACTTAAAGCAGGTGACTTGACTCAGATCTCTCTTGGCTGGGGTTGATGGGGTGGTACGGTTCTGGCCGTGCTTCCTCCATTCCCATTACCATTCTTGGGGCCATTATTGTTGTGCGAACTACCTCCTCCATGGGTATGCTGAAAATGAACTCCCGGTTTAGGGGTAAGACGGGGCTTCTGCTGAGCTCCAGAATTGTACTTCCCCTATCCATACTTCCTCTTGCGGTTTTCAATCTGTTGCTGCTTCCCCTCAATCATAAGAGCACGATCTACCAACTCCTGGTAGTTATTGAAGCTTGCTACCATCAACTGCATACTCAACTCATCATTCAGCACTTCCAGAAACTTCTCCTGTTTGGCTGCATCCGTAGCAACGTCATCTGGGGCATAACGTGCTAGCTTACTAAAATCATCCACATACTGGCCAACTGTCCGTCCTCCTTGGCGCAAGTTGCGAAACTCACGCTTCTTCATGGCCATAGCTCCTGCTGAAACATGGGCAGTACGGAAAGCTTGCTGAAACTGATCCCATGTGGCGGTGTCTCAGGTAAGTGGTGTAAACTTCTCCCACCATGCTGCTGCGGGTCCTTCAAGCTGATGTGCGGAAAATTTCACCTTTTCCCCGTCTGTACATCCTGCAGGGGTCAACTCCCTCCCTATCTTACGGAGCCAATCATCTGCTACTATTGGCTCGGTGCTACTGGAAAACATCGGCGGATTCAGCCTAAGAAAACGGGTTAAATGATCAACAGGTGGTGGTGGTGGTGGGTTGTTGTTGTTGTTGTTGTTGTTGTTGTTGTTGTTCTGGTTCTGGACTAGCAACTGCATCAATGCATTCTGCTGCTGGATCAACTGAGTGAGCTCCGGTGGGAAAGCAAATCCATTGTCACGTCTCGGAGGCATCTGAGGGTTTATAGAAAAGACGAGAGTTAAGAATAGAATGAGGTCTAAAGAGAAAACACTACCCAAATGCACATGAGACAAATGCACACAAAATCACTTCATTCAATAAATCAAGAGCATACAAACGGTCTAGAACTATTGCAAAAGTGCGTGGACTATGCTATGTACATGGTGGAACACTACTACTATTATGGTGGTCAACTAGAAAAACTGCTCCGATGAAGACTCCATGATATCTGCTCCAGCTTCATCAACATAGTCATCATCACTGTCGTCGGGATCCGAGTCGGTGTCATCGATGATGATATAATTATCCGAGCAAGTGGATTCGTCATCTTCTCTTTTGGGTGCTGAACCTCCCATGAATACTTCAATCTTCTTCTGAAGGTTGCCGTTCTGTCTCACTAGAGCGACGATCTCCTCCATATAGTCTTCACGTGTAGCCTTGAGTTCTTCTTCTAGCTCCTTGATATTGGTCATAGCCTTCTGTAGATCCTCCATACCTGCGCACATCTGGTTCTCCTGGCGTCGGATGTGCTGGTTTAATTCCTGGATATAAGCTACGATTGATCTGTCCCTCCTGGTGCTGATCATCTCCCATTACTCATCTCGGCGCCCACAAATCTGGTAGATAGTATTCTTGAGATCGTTGTGGTAAACTTCTCCAATACGTCCCATGGCGATGTGGGCTGCCATACTCTTTCCTAGACTCCAAGTTGGTGCATCAAAGGAAAACTCTATGGTCTCTGTGACTGGTGCAAATGTCCTTCCTGGAATTTGAACTTGAATCATGCAGCGCTCCTCTTCGGGTAAAATGGCGTTGTAGGTCCCGATGAAGCTTGGTACTCCTATGTTCAGATATCTAGTGACTTCCTTCAGGTGACAACCAAAGGGTGTATCTTCATCCGGTTGTGTGAACTTGTTCCTTGCATCCGCCATCCTAAAAGAATAGAAAAGATGAGGAGTCAAAAATGAAGAGAAAGAGTAGTGATCTAGGGCTTTAGCTTAGTGGTCGTGTCCTACAGTCAGCGTGTGCTCTGATACCATCTTTGTAGCAACCAGACCTCAAACAGTCTGATCTCTGTGCTTAGGTGTCGCCCACGGATCAAGAATGCCGACACCACACAAGACTTGAAGGATTTATAACAGAGTAGCAATCACACACTTATTACATCGAATGTCTCAAAAGAGAACTTATGAATATAAATATGGCTTAAGGCCATCTAATAACGATAATAGCGGAAGACTTGGAATATAAGCGAGTCCATCAACTCCAACGGCATCACTGAGTATAGAACCACGACCTAAAAGCACCTTACCCGTCGTCTGAAAAATCCGCAACATGAAACGTTGCAGCCCGAAAACGGGTCAGCACATGGAATATGCTGGCAATGTAACACATAGAGAGTAATAAAAGAATAAGCCTATACTACATGCATATATGGCTGGTGGAAAGCTCTATGGTTACAGTTTTGCATAAAGCTAGTTTTTCCCTACTACAAAGGAATATATTTTATTTAACTATCATGGCGGTTGTTAAACACTGAGAATGGTTGACAGCATCCTCAATCCCAATTAAAGTGATCATCATTAAAACCCAACAACATTAATTTAAAAGTAACATGATGAGATTCACATGATATCCAAGTACTAGATACTCAAAACGTCCATAACCGGGGACACGACTAACCATGATTAGTTTATACTCTCTGCAGAGGTTTGCACACTTTTCCCCACAAGACTCGATCGCCTCCGTTGGATTTCTCACACTACATGATGTTTGAGAAATGGATGACCGAGATATAGTCTTTCAGAAGCGCTAGCACCTTACTATGGATAGACCGGTACACCTACTTTCCCCTACATCTGCTAGTCTACCCTGTAAGAGTTCGCACGACTTAATCAACTATGCCAGAGCCCATAATGGCTTGTGGCTGCACACGGAAGTTTCTAGTATGAATAATCTCATGATCCCTTTGGGCCTGGGTGGCGGTCCATAAAGAAAAACAACAGGCAATCCTGGAATACCCAGGTACCTCAATCCACCCAGATGTGTGTTTAAGTTGCCACCTTAGATAATCCCTTAATTAACAATCTCACATCTGTCATGAATACACTCAACCAATCCACGTCTACTAGCATAGCATGGCAATATAAGCAAACATAGAAGTAACTCCCAAAGGTTTGATAATACAACAGGTAATAGGTACTACCTGAACTACTTCCCATCACACAATTTAAATTAGATCCTAATCATGCAATGTTTAAGGATTGATCTAATGCAATAAAACTGGGTATTAGAAAAGGTATGATCAACGTGTTACTTGCCTTGCTGATGATTCGCGAAACCTAGAGACTCGAAGTAACAGGCGGCGCACTCCGGGTATTCTATCGCAGACAAATAAACAAGCATACAATAAGTACTCATCTAATGCACGGGTAAAACTCAAATAAAAGATCTAACCAGAAAGTTCAACTTAAGAACTCTGGTTTGCAAAAAGAATCAAATCAAACGAAGCAACGAAAGTCAAATGGTGAAATAAAATAGCTTCGTCTTACAGAAGCAAAAACTTGTTTAAGTTGGTTAAACGGATAGAGGATTTCGAGACTAAACTCCAGGCGCTTGAATCGCCTGATTCCGATAAACGAGCGAAAAGTTATACTAAAACGAAAATCGGATCAGAAATCGCGATCAGAAATAATCGCGGAAAAATCCGAGAAAAAGAAAAATGACGAACAGATTAACGAACGAACGTTCGTTAACTGGATCTAATCGACGAATACGTTCGTTAAAACGAACGAACGAGCGAACGCACGCTAGTTAAACTAAACCAGCATGACTTTAATATTACCACCTCCATATCTCAAAAAAATTATCAAGTATCAAACTTCTCTTAGTATTCAACACACTCATAAGAATCCTTACCAATCTTGTATGCTTAGCGTATTAGAATTAAGCACATTACCATGCTATTTAAGACTCTCAAAATAATATAAGTGAAGCATGAGAGTTCATATATTTCTTCAAAATAAAACTACCACCGTGCTCTAAAAGATATAAGTGAAGTACTAGCGCAAAAGACAAACTACTCCGAAAGATATAAGTGAAGATCAATGAGTAGTCAAATAATTATGTAACTATGTGAAGACTCTCCCATTTAATAATTTCAGATCTGGATACTTTATTCAAACAGAAAGCAAATCTAAATAAAACTACATTGCAAGGATAGCACAACTCATATGAAGAAGCAAAAACTTAGGCTCAACCGATACTAACCGATAGTTGTTGAAGAAGAAAGGTGGGATGCCTACCGGGGCATCCCCAAGCTTAGATGCTTGAGACTTCTTGAAATATTATCTTGGGGTTCCTTGGGAATCCCCAAGCTTGAACTTTTGTGTCTCCTTAATTCCTCTCATATCATGGTTTCTCTTTTTATCAAAAGCTTCATTCACAACAAACTCAACAAGAACTCGTGAGATAGGTTAGTATAAACCAATGCAAAACCTTATCATTTTCTACTGTAAAAAATCACTAAAATTATTATTCAACATTGCATACTAAATGCCTCTGCATATTTAATACTCCTATCCTCAAATAGAATCATTAAACAAGCAAACATATGCAAACAATGCAAACATAACAGGAATCTGCCAGAACAGTACAGTCTGTAAAGAATGCAAGATTCATCATACCTACCTAACTCCAAAAATTATTTACTAAAATTAAAACTGTAATAAATGTATCATAGCTCAATATGCAAAAAGATTCAACATTATACCACTCTCTGAATTTTCTAGAGAATTTTTTCAACAGCGGTAAACTTTCTGTTTTCAAACAGCAACATGTATACTAGAAAAATAAGCATGGCAAAGGCTATCCTTGAGTTTTTAATTGAAACTAAAGATGCAAAACAAAAATCTAACTAACAGCAAGCAAAACAAAACAAAATGACATGACGCTCCAAGCAAAACACATATCATGTGGTGAATAAAAATATAGCTCCAAGTAAAGTTACCGGTGAACGAAGACGAAAGAGGGGATGCATTCCGGGGCATCCCCAAGCTTAGGCTCTTGGTTGTCCTTGAATATTACCTTGGGGTGCCTTGGGCATCCCCAATGTTAGGCTCTTGCCACTCCTTATTGCATAGTCCATCGAATCTTCACCCGAAACTTGAAAACTTCACAACACAAAACTTAACAGAAAACTCGTAAGCCCCGTTAGCGAAAGAAAACGAAACACCACTTCAAGGAACTGTAATGAAATCATTCTTCATTTATATTGGTGTTAAACCTACTGTATTCCAACTTATCTATGGTTTATAAACTATTTAACTAGCCATAGATTCATCAAAATAAGCAAGCAACACAATGAAAACAGAATCTGTCAAAAACAGAACAGTATGTAGTAATCTGTAACTAATGCAAACTTCTGGAACTCCAAAAATCTAAAATTAATTTTTGGACCTGAGGAATTTTTCTAGTAATCATCTGCAAAAAGAATCAACTAAATAGCACTCCCAGCAAAAAGTTATAGCTAATCTCGTGAGCACTAAAGTTTCTGTTTTTTACAGCATGATCATAAAGACTTCACCTAAGTCTTACCAAAGGTTCTACTTGGCACAAACACTAATTAAAACATGAAACCACATCTAAATAGAGTCTCATGGATTATTAATTCCTAAACAGAACCGAAAAGCAAGAAACTAAAATAAAATTGGGTTGCCTCCCAACAAGCGCTATCGTTTAACGCCCCTAGCTAGGCATTATGATTTCAATGATGCTCACATAAAAGATAAGAATTGAAACATAAAGAGAGCATCATGAAGAATATGACTAGCACATTTAAGTCTATCCCACTTCCCATGCATAGGGATTTGGTGAACAAACAACTTATGGGAACAAGAATCATCTTGCATAGGAAGGTAAAACAAGCATAACTTCAAAACTTTAAGCACATAGAGAGGAAACTTGATATCATTGCAATATGTAGAAGCATATGATCCTCTCTCATAATAATTTTCAGTAGCATCATGAATGAATTAAACAATATAAACAGCGCCTAAAGCATTATTTTCATGATCTACAAGCATAGAAAATTTACTACTCTCCACATAAGCAAAATTCTTCTCATTAATAGTAGTGGGAGCAAACTCAACAAAATAACTATCATGTGATTGAAAATTAAGATCAAGACGACAAGTTTCATGGTTATCATTATTCTTTAAAGCATACGTGTCATCACAATAATCATCATAGATAGGAGGCATGCTTTCATCATAGTAAATTTGCTCATCAAAGCTTGGGGGACAAAAAATATCATCTTCATCAAACATAGCTTCCCCAAGCTTGTGGCTTTGCATATCATTAGCATCATGGATATTCAAGGAATTCATACTAACAACATTGCAATCATGCTCATCATTCAAAGATTTAGTGCCAAACAATTTAAAGCATTCTTCTTCAAACACTTTGGCACAATTTTCCTTTCCATCATTCTCACGAAAGATATTAAAAAGGTGAAGCGTATGAGACAAACTCAATTGCATTTTTTGTAGTTTTCTTTTATAGACTAACTAGTGCTAAAACAAGAAACAAAAACATTCAATTGCAAGATATAAAGATATACCTTCACTTACCTAGCCTCCCCGGCAACGGCGCGAGAAAAGAGCTTGATGTCTACTACGCAACCTTCTTCTTGTAGACGTTGTCGGGCCTGCAAGTGCACAGGTTTGTAGGATAGCAGCAAATTTCCCTCAAGTGGATGACCTAAGTTTATCAATCCGTAGGACGCGTAGGATGAAGATGGTCTCTCTCAAACAACCCTGTAACCAAATAACAAAGAGTCTCTTGTGTCCCCAACACACCCAATACAATGGTAAATTGTATAGGTGCACTAGTTCGGCGAAGAGATGGTGATACAAGTGCAATATGGATGGTAGATAAAGGTTTTTGTAATCTGAAATAATAAAAGCAGCAAGGTAACAAGTGATAAACGTGAGCGTAAACGGTATTGCAATGATAGGAAACAAGGCATAGGGTTCATACTTTCACTAGTGCAAGTTCTCTCAACAATAATAACATAGATAGATCATATAACAATCCCTCAACATGCAACAAAGAGTCACTCCAAAGCCACTAATAGCGGAGAACAACCGTAGAGATTATGGTCGGGTACGAAACCACCACAAAGTTATTCTTTCGGATAGATCTATAAAAGATTCTGTACTAGAATAACACCTTAAGACACAAATCAACCAAAACCCTAATGTCACCTAGATACTCCATTGTCACCTCAAGTATCCATGGGCATGATTATACAATATGCATCACACAATCTCAGATTTATCCAACCAACATAAAAGTACTTCAAAGAGTGCCCCAAAGTATCTACCGGAGAATCAAGAACGTGTGCCAACCCCTATGCATTGGTTCCCAATGTCACGAAACCCGCAAGTTGATCACCAAGACATACATCAAGTGTTCTCATAAAAGACTCAAACCGATAAGATAACTTCAAAGGGGAAACTCAATTCATCACAAGAGAGTAGAGGGGGAGAAACATCATAAGATCCAACTACAATAGCAAAGCTCGCGATACATCAAGATCGTATCACCTCAAGAAAACGAGAGAGAGAGAGAGAAAGAGAGAGAGAGATCAAACACATAGCTACTGGTACATACCCTCAGCCCCGAGGGTGAACTACTCCCTCCTCGTCATGGAGAGCGCCGGGATGATGAAGATGGCCACCGGAGATGGATCCCCCCTCCGGCAGGGTACCGGAAAGGGGTCCCGATTGGTTTTTGGTGGTTCTGGAGGCTTGCGGTGGCGGAACTCCCGATCTAATCCCCTGTTCTGGAAGTTTTAGGGTACGTAGGTATATATGGGTGAAAGGAGAACGTCGGTGGAGCTACGGGGGCCCCACGAGGCAGGGGGCGCGCCTCCACCCTCGTGAGCACCTCCCCGTATCTTCTGACGTGGGTCCAAGTCCATCAGGTGGGTTTCCTTCCAAAAATAACTTCTCCAGTTGATTTTGTTCCGTTTTGACTCCGTCTGATATTCCTTTTCCTCGAAATCATGAAATAGGCATAAAACAACAAATCTGGGCTGGGCCTCCGGTTAATAGGTTAGTCCCAAAATAATATAAAAGTGGATAATAAAGCCCAATATTTCCTAAAACAGTAGATAAAGTAGCATGGAGCAATCAAAATTATAGATACGTTGGAGACGATCGGCTCCCTTGCCAGCGCGCCTCGCGCGCATCGGCCATGCCGCGCCTCGCCGGCCCCTCCTTGCTCGTCGCTGTTTGCCGAGCCCCCTCCTGCCCCCGCCGCCGATGGCCCCGGCCTCGCATCGCTAACGGGCAGGTTGTGGCTACGCCCGCATGCCCGGCCCCAGCGCCCGCTTGGCCTCCCCAGGCCAATGACATGTGGGGCCTAGCCCTATAATGTTTTTTTAATAAAAGAAAATAAAATAAAAACGAATTAATAAATTAATAATTAATTAATTAAATAATTAGTGAATTAGTTAAGTTAAATAATCATGTTTAATTAATCTAATTAACTAGTTTGTTTAATTAAAACAGTAATTAGTTTAGCTAAATCCTAATTAACCTGAACAGAGTATGACAAGTGGGTCCCGCACGTCAGTTTGACCCAGTCAACGCCCTGTTGACTGTTGACGTCATGATGACGCTAGCATACACTATTCTGTATAATGTTGATTTAAAATAATTAAGTAAATTCTAAAAATGATTAAATCTTTTAAAAATTAATATAAAATAAACCGTAGCTCGGATGGAAAAACTTTGTACATGAAAGTTGCTCAGAACGACGAGACGAATCGGATACGCAGCCAGTTCGTCCGCCACACATCCCTAGCATAGCGAACGTGAAACACCGGGAATACTTTCCCAGATGTTTTCCCCCTTCGCCAGTATCACCTACTACCGCGTTAGGGCACACCTAGCACCGTTCATGACATGTCATGTCATGCATCATCATGCATATGTTTGCTTTATATTCATTGTTTCTTCCCCCTCTTCTCTCGCTAGACACCGAGACCGACGCCGCTGCTACCCAGTACGACTACGGTGTTGACGACCCCTCCTTCTTGCCAGAGCAACCAGGCAAGCCCCCACTTGATCACCAGATATCGCCTATCCTTCTCTCTACTGCTTGCATTAGAGTAGTGTAGCATGTTATTGCTTTTGGTTAATCCTATTCTGCCGCATAGCCTGTCATTGTTGCTACAATTGTTGATAACTTTACCTGCTATCCTAATGCTAGTGTTCCATAAGTGGCCCTACACTCTTGTCCGTCTGCCATGCTATACTACTGTGCCGTGATCACTTCAGGAGGTGATCACGGGCATATGCTATATACTTTATACTATTACATTACTTATGATACTGTTCGGAGATGGGGGCTGAAGGGGCAGGTGGCTCCATCCCGATAGAGGTGGGCCTGGGTTCTCGAAGGCTCCCGACTGTTACTTTGTGGTGGAGCGACAGGGCAGGTTGAGACCACCTAGGAGAGAGGTGGGCCTAGCCCTGGTCGTCATTCACGGTTACTTCAAAATAACACGCTTAACGAGATCTTAGTATCTGGCCACTGGCCTATACACACTAACAAACTACGCGGGAACAGTTATGGGCACTCGATGTCGTGGTATCAGCCGAAGCCTTCGTGACGTCAGCGACTGAGCGGCGGGCACCGGGTTGGACTGCGTAACGCAACTTCCTTGAAATGGAGGTTGCTAGGTCTGCTCTCCGGCCGCCCACGCAACGTGCAGGTGTGCAATGGGTGATGGGCCCAGACCCCTGCACGCATAGGATTTAGACCGGCGTGATGACCTCTCTGTTGTGCCTAGGTGGGGCTGCAACATGTTGATCTTCCGAGGCCGGGCATGACCCAGTAAAGTGTGTCCGGCCAAATGGGATCGAGCGTGTTGGGTAATGTGGTGCACCCCTGCAGGGAAGTTTATCTATTCGAATAGCCGTGATCTTCGGTAAGAGAACAACTTGGAGTTGTACCTTGACCTTATGACAACTAGAACCATATACTTAATAAAACACACCCTTCCAAGTGCCATATATAACCCGGTGATCGCTCTCACATAGGGCGACGAGGAGAGGATCACCGGGTAGGGTTATTCTATGCGAAGATACTTGGTGAACTAAGCCAACCATGCTCTGTTTTCGAGCTGGTGATAATTACTCTCGAAGCTTGTGGTATATGTTTCTAAGATGCCCCGATGGGTTGAACCTATGCCTTCCTTAATCTGTGTGAACCCGAAGTTTTCCAAGGTTCATACTCCTCTGGTAATTCACCAGATAGATTTTCGCACTCAGAACATTTTTAGTAGAGCAATGAATGAAAGGTTATGCATTGGAGAAGTGGGGGTCGACCTTGAACTTTGTGTTCATGCCCATGGACACGATGTAGATCTTATCATTAAAGCTTTTCCTTAAATTAATTATTCCCTTGGTATAAGTTCATCTTATATATGGGATTTGGCCTTTTGCAATCATGGTTCCGACCATGTTCTCCTTTAAATACCAATTCTTGTGCAAGATTAAGTACTTGTCTTTTGTGGAGCAATACCCTAGTCCAACCTCTACTTTGATCTGTCGTTGAGCATTACCCCCCTGGTATCTCGAGATTATCATGGAACTGCATAACTTCTTATGGGTTCTTCATCAAGTAGTATATTTTCACTTCTTCCAATTTTCACGGGCTTTGAGTTATGAAACACTCAAAGACACCGATAACTGAACTGAGTCCGCACTATGGTTCAACAACTCTTAGTATCTTCTTTATGTACGAGTTTGTACCCAGTCACACCATTCCTAGCCTATTCGGCTATATCATTGTCATGATAATTTTAACTATGCTACCTGGTCCTTATTCCCGGAGCACCACTTTCGATGATGAGCTAAGCTTACGTCGATTTTCCTCGTCATATCATTTCGCCTTGAACAACAAGCTTGATTTTGAGTTTGTGTCGTACCCATGGTTCCAATAACCTTTTGCTTCATAATTCCTTTGACTTGATGTTATTGCCGATCGATTACATCTTCATGAAATCTCTCGACAAATGTGTCGTGATCATCATCCGCATTCTGAGCTCTTCCATGATATCAATTGAATTCTTGGTGACAAATACCAGCCTTGCCCTCGATGATTTGTGTTACCAGTCTTCCCTCAACACCAAACGTGTTCATGTTTTGGATTGAATCTTGAGTTCCTTGCTATCCAGCATATGTTCTTCTTCACCTTGGAAGAAGGTCGTGAGAATTGCTCTGCCTCTTAAAATTTCTTGGTATAGAGATACTTCTCATCATCACCATTAATTCTTGGCCCCGTGTCAAATTCTAACCGGGACACCAACCAGTGAACGGTACTTTTTGGATTCTGCCCTTCTAGCAACCCTATTGCTTTGAAGTTAATGGTCGACATTTCATTCTTAGACCATTGGTTATCGAATCACCATTCTAACATTGATCCTGCTACCTAAGCCCATAATTCGGGTGCACCTTTCAACCAGTGATTAATTGTGTATGTTTCCCTCGAGCATACATCATTATATCATTTGATCTGACTAATGTTATCTCCTGGTTCACATAGTTGTGGAAATCCATCTTTAGGGAAATCACAATGAATTGTCGGTGAGTCCATCAGCTACCTCTTCTTCCTCTCCTTGGTTTAATGATGGACTCTTCTTTCGGAACTCGCTTCCACAGTTCATTTCCCGGGGATCTACAACATCATCTCGTCTATTTGTGTCACACCTCTTCTTCTCAGGCATCCTGAGTCCGAGGTATCTTGACACCAGTCATATCTGAATCTCGGTCAGATAAGATGGCTGGAACATATTTCCAAGAGTTATAACATTAGTATTTGACCTGATAAGGTGATGTCATGCCTAGCTCACCTGACCGGAGGCCCTGTTGTTATAGTTTTCCTTTTTAGCAAGGTTAACTATTCTTCCATGAGGAAATGGTAAGACTTATTCTACAAGTTGTTCCTGATGAATCCTTCGTGTATCCAAAGTCTGACCTTTGCTTGAAGACCATGTCAATGCTATCTCGAAGCATGTATGTGGTACTCCTATCATCAATAGGAACATTTGCAGCACAATGATAAATTTTATTTATCAAATTTATCCAAACACCGTTGTTTGGGTAATGTCATGAAATTCCTCTCCCCTTACCTAAATGGTTTTCTATTTCATATCCTGCCATGGATATCATGCTCTGCTTGCCCTTGGAAAGGATATACCCCTGAAATATGTGTTTAAACACATTTTACTTTGCGTTGTTCTGTTTAATCTATTGATCATATTTACTTTCCATTGTTTTATTTAACCTTTCTTGTGATCTATATGATCTAAGTAGTAATATTCTCTACTTATGTAAACACATTGGTGTACAACTGTGTCAGTAAGACTGTGTTACTATTGTTGATGACATTTCAGTAACCACCGATGGACGAGAACTTTGCCTATATGTCCACCTCGTTCCAACGAGCAGGAAAATATTTCACTTCGTCCCTCGCCCTTGGTACTAACGATGCTGCCAACATAACTGACCGGTTATTCTCTGACATGCCTTGCTTACATGATCGTGCAAGACGTCACCCCTCTTCCTACTTTTAACCCACATGGTGGGCCCATAACCCACAGTTCCACAGGATCGAAACCTAACTCTCCTATACACCCCATGTTCCCAAAGTTATTCCTCGCGCGTGGCCTCGTATGTAATTCACGGGCCACAGTCCTAGTGATCTATTCTGGTAACAGACGCTATAATCAATCTCGTTGCTCTGGACCCCTTTTGCATGTTGTTTCAGACATCGAACAATTGCCTATCCGTTTGGAACTTCTCATGGTACCTTCTTACTTTGCTCTCGATATTTTCTTAAGTTTCAGTTCGAGAGTTACTTTCCACCACCTTCCCCGATGTTAGCTACCAGATAGTCAACCTTGCAGAGGTCCGTTCTCCCGGAATACCCCCTTTGTTATTTCGTAAGTATGATGGAGATCCTAAAGAAAGGATGCCGGCTTCATCATGATGACCTCAAGCAGACAAATGAAGACATCAACGTAGTGGATAGACCTCTTCGAGAAGCTCAACCAAGGCGAGAAGATCCGTTAGAATACCGTAACCAAACCTTTCCCCCTTACTCCCCTCTTAAAATCTTGGGACGAGATTTCTTGTAGTGGAGGAGAATTGTGACGCCCGGATAATTAAGCTACAGTAATTCCCTGCTAATGGTGCCACGTCACCACGGTTACTGTTGCTAATTTTGCATTAGTTTGAAACCGATTCGAATTCAATTTCAAAATCTAACAAACAATAAAAGTTTTCAATATTAAAACTAAAATGTTCAATGTGAGTGAAATAATGCAAAGGTAATTATGGTGTAGAAATCACACTTTTATAAAATGTTTGAATACTTAAAAGTGAAGAAAACAGTAACTAAAACAATTATTTGAATGCCTTTGGTATTTTGTAAAATGCTAAACTATTTTATTTCAGGGTAAAAGTTTTTGTGGCATTGGATTATGTTGTAACACTAATTTAGGAAATTAGATTATAAAGTATAAAACTGAAGTAAGAGAAAGACTAAAATAAAATAGTAAAAGAAAAATAAAACACAAGATGAAAACTAAACAAAAGGTTAAATAAAAGGAAAACCCTGTTGGGCCTTGGCCCAGCGGCTACTGCCAGCCAGGCTGGCCCAAAACCCCCCGGGCTATACCCACTCCCACCCCGACCTAAACCTAACCGCACTACCCCACTCCCCCCACATCGCCCACTCCCCTCCCCCCCCCCCGATCCGGATCGAGATCGGGGGCTCGACACCGACGCCGCCTGGTGCTGCCCGGCCTCACGCCAGCGCCCCGCTGCCACACCGACGCCGCCCCGTCCTCACCTCTTCCCCGACCAGCCACCCAGGGCAATGGCGCCCCTCCCCGCACGAATGACGCCGTGCCTCCCCGGATCCCGTCGCCAGAATCACGTCGCCATGTCGATCGTCGCCGCCACGTGGACCTCGCCGGAGCTGCCCCACCGTCGTCCCCTTCCTCCTCCTCAACCCCCGCTGCCTTGTCCCTACAGCCTCGCGGTGAGGCCCCCGGCCTCTCCTCCTTCTTCCCCTGTCTCTGTATGCACGCGCACATGACCGACCGCCCGCTGCTCGCTTGATGCGCCGTGCTCGTACGCGCCCCGGCCTCACGCTCGTTGCGGCCATCGCCGCCCTGTGCTGCGCTGCAGCTGCTGCTGGCGCTGCTACTGCCAATGTCTGCTGTAGCTCCGCGCTGGCCGCGCTCACCATGGCCCTGGGGCGCCCCTCTTGCGTGCCCCGGCTCCCCCTTCGAGCCCTTCCCGTGTGCCCGCGCGCCCCGCCGCGGCCTCGTCCCCTCACCGCTCGCCCCACTCACCCCTGCCCGCGCCTGCTTCTTGCGTCGGCCGCCTTTGCCCCTGCCACGCCGCCCGCCTCTGCCCCTTTGTCGCTCCACTGCTGCGCAAGATCCATGTGACACGCGCCCGCCGCTGGCGCGGCCGGCGCCCACGCCCACTGCGACGCCATCTCGCTGCTGCCCGCCGCCTCGCGCAGCCTCTTGCCACGCCGCGCCCGCCGGTCCTCGCTTGCTGCCGCTGTTCGCCGAGCCCCCTCCCTCCCCGCCGCCCGATGGCCCGGCCTCAAGCATCGCTAACGGGCGGGTTGTGGCTACACCCGCATGCCCGGCCCCAGCGCCCGCTAGGCCTCCCCAGGCAAATGACATGTGGGGCCTGCCCAGAACGTTTTTTTAAATAGAATAAAATAAAAATGAATTAATAAAATAAATTAATTAATATAGTACTGAATTAATTAAGTTAAATAATCATGTTTAATTAATCTAAATAACTAGTTAGTTTAATTAAAACATGAATTAGTTTAGCTAAATCCTAATTAACCTAAACAGAGTATGACAGGTGGGTCCCGCATGTTAGTTTGACCCTGTCAACGCCTTGTTGACTGCTGACATCATGATGATGCCAGCATACACTATTCTGGATAATGTTGATTTAATATAATTGAGTAAATTCTAAAAATGATTAAATATTTTAAAAATTAATATAAAATAAATCGTACCTCGGATGAAAAAACTTTGTACATGAAAGTTTCTCAGAGCGACGAGACAAATCCGGATACGCAACCCGTTTGTCCGCCACACATCCCTAGCATAGCAAACACGCAACTTTCCCCCTCCGGTTCATCTGTCCGAAAACGCGAAACACCGGGAATACTTTCCCAGATGTTTTCCCCCTTCGCCAGTATCATGTACTACCGCGTTAGGGCACACCTAGCACCGTTCATTGTCATGTCATGCATCGTCATGCATATGTTTGCTTTATATTTATTGTTTCTTCCCCCTCTTCTCTCGCTAGACACCGAGACCGACGCCGCTGCTACCCAGTACGAATACGGTGTTGACGAACCCTCCTTCTTGCCAGAGCAACCAGCAAGCCCCCCCCCCCCCCTTGATCACCAGATATCGCCTACCCTTCTCTCTACTGCTTGCATTAGTGTAGTGTAGCATGTTACTGCTTTCGATTAATCCTATTCTGCTCCATAGCCTGTCATTGTTTCTACAATTGTTGATACCTTTACCTGCTATCCTATTGCTTAGTATAGGACGCTAGTGTTCCATCAGTGGCCATACACTCTTGTCCGTCTGCCATGCTATACTACTGGGCCGTGATCACTTCGGGAGGTGATCACGGGCATATGCTATATACTCTATACTGTTACATTACTTATGATATTGTTCGGAGATGGGGGCTGAAGGGGCAGGTGGCTCCATCCCGATAGAGGTGGGCCTGGGTTCCCGACGGCCCCCACCGTTATTTTGTATGCGGGCGGACAGGCAGGTTGAGACCACCTAGAGAGAGGTGGCCTGGCCTCGATCGGCGTCGCATGTTACTTCAAAATAACACGCTTAACGAGATCTTGGTATTTGATCTGAGTCTGGCCACTGGCCTATACGCACTAACCAACTATGCGGGAACAGTTATGGGCACTCGAAGTCGTGGTATCAGCCGAACCTTCGTGACGTCAGCGACTGAGCGGCGCGCACCGGGTTGGATCGCGTAACGCAACTTCCTTGAAATGGAGGTTGCTAGGTCTGCTCTCCGGCCGCCCACGCAACGTGCAGGTGTGCAATGGGCGATGGGCGAGACCCCTGCGCGCATAGGATTTAGACCAGCGTGCTGACCTCTCTGTTGTGCCTAGGTGGGGCTGCGATGTGTTGATCTTTCGAGGCCGGTGTTGAAAATATGCCCTAGAGGCAATAATAAAAGGATTATTATTATATTTCCTTGTTCATGATAATTGTCTTTTATTCATGCTATAATTGTATTATTCGGAAATCGTAATACACGTGTGAATACATAGACCACAACATATCCCTAGTGAGCCTCTAGTTGACTAGCTCGTTGATCAATAGATAGTCATGGTTTCCTGACTATGGACATTGGATGTCATTGATAACGGGATCACATCATTAGGAGAATGATGTGATGGAAAGACCCAATCCTAAGTATAGCACAAGATCGTGTAGTTCGTTTGCTAGAGCTTTTCCAATGTCAAGTATCTTTTCCTTAGACCGTGAGATCGTGTAACTCCCGGATACCGTAGGAGTGCTTTGGATGTACCAAACGTCACAACGTAACTGGGTGACTATAAAGGTATACTACAAGTATCTCCGAAAGTATTTGTTGGGTTGATAAGGATCGAGACTGGAATTTGTCACTCCGTATGACGGAGAGGTATCTCTGGGCCCACTCGGTAATGCATCATCATAATGAGCTCAAAGTGACCAAGTGTCTGGTCACGGGATCATGCATTACGGTACGAGTAAAATGACTTGCCGGTAACGAGATTGAACGAGGTATTGGGATACCGACGATCTAATCTCGGGCAAGTAACGTACCGACTGACAAAGGGAATTGTATACGGGTTGCTTGAATCCTCGACATCGTGGTTCATCCGATGAGATCATCGAGGAGCATGTAGGAGCCAACATGGGTATCCAGATCCCGCTGTTGGTTATTGATCGGAGAGTCGTCTCGGTCATGTCTACGCGTCTCCGAACCCGTAGGGTCTACACATAAGGTTCGGTGGCGCTTAGGGTTATTAGGAAGACTTGTATGTGATTACGAATGTTGTTGAGTCCCGTAAGATCCCGGACGTCACGAGGAGTTCGGAATGGTCGGAGGTGAAGATTTATATATGGGAAGTTGTCATACGGTCACCGGAAAGGTTCGGGGGCATATCAGTATTATACCAGGGCCACCGGAGGGGTTCCGGGGGTCCACCGGGAGGGGCCACCTCTCTCGGAGGGCCTCATGGTCCGTAGTGGACAGGGAACCAGACCCTAGAGGGCTGGGCGCATCCCTCCCTTGGGCCCATGCGGCTAGGGTTGGGGGGGAAACCCTTGTGGGGGCGCCCCCCTTGCTTGGGGGGCAAGCCCCCTCCCCTTGGCCGCCCCCCCTTTAGATCTCATCTAGAGGGGGCCGCCCCCCTTCCCCCTTCCCCTATAAATAGAGGGGCGAGGGGAGGGCTGCACACAACATCCAAGGCGCAGCCCCTCCCCTCCCTAACACCTCTCCTCCTCCATTAAGAGCTTGGCGAAGCCCTGCCAGAGTACTGCCTCTCCACCACCACCACGCCGTCGTGCTGCTGCTGGAGCTCTCTTCCTCAACCTCTCCCTCCACCTTGCTGGATCAAGGCGCGGGAGACGTCTCCGCTCCATACGTGTGTTGAACGCAAAGGTGCTGTCCGTTCAACACTAGGATCATCGGTGATTTGGATCACGACGAGTACGACTCCCTCAACCCTGTTCTCTTGAACGCTTCCGCTCGCGATCTACAAAGGTATGTAGATGCACTCCTTTCTCTCGTTGCTAGATGAACTCATAGATTGATCTTGGTGAAAGCGTGGAAAAAAATTTATTTTCTGCAACGTTCCCTAACAGTGGCATCATGAGCTAGGTCTATGCGTAGTTCTCTTTGCACGAGTAGAACACAAATCTGTTGTGGGCGTAGATGTTGTCAACTTTCTTGCCACTACTAGTCTTATTTTGCTTCAGCGGTATTGTGGGATGAAGCGGCCCGGACCGACCTTACACATACGCTTACATGAGACAGGTTCCACCGACTGACATGCACTAGTTGCATAAGGTGGCTAGCGGGTGTCTGTCTCTCCCACTTTAGTTGGAGCGGATTCGATGAAAAGGGTCCTTATGAATGGTAAATAGAAGTTGACAAATCACGTTGTGTCTTTTTTGTAGGTAAGAAAACATTCTTGCTAGAACCCTATTGCAGCCATGTAAAAGATGCAACAACAATTAGAGGACGTCTAACTTGTTTTTGCAGCAATTGCTTTGTGATGTGATATGGCCAAAAGTTGTGATGAATGATGAATGATATATTGTGATGTATGAGATCATGTTCTTGTAATAGGAATCACGACTTGCATGTCGATGAGTATGACAACCGGCAGGAGCCATAGGAGTTGTCTTAATTATTGTATGACCTGCGTGTGAATGATTTAACGCCATGTAATTACTTTACTTTATTGCTAAACCGTTAGCTATAGTAGTAGAAGTAATAGTTGGTGAGCAAATTCATGGAGACACGATGATGGAGATCATGATGATGGAGATCATGGTGTCATGCCGGTGACGAAGATGATCATGGAGCCCCGAAGATGGAGATCAAAGGAGCTATATGATATTGGCCATATCATGTAACTACTATTTGATTGCATGTGATGTTTATCATGTTTTTGCATCTTGTTTACTTAGAGCGACGGTAGTAAATAAGATGATCCCTCATTATAATTTCAAGAAAGTGTTCCCCCTAACTGTGCGCCGTTGCGACAGTTCGTTGTTTCGAAGCACCACGTGATGATCGGGTGTGATAGATTCTAACGTTCACATACAACGGGTGTAAGACAGATTTACACATGCAAAACACTTAGGTTAACTTGACGAGCCTAGCATGTACAGACATGGCCTCGGAACACAGAGACCGAAAGGTCGAACATGAGTCGTATGGAAGATACGATCAACATGGAGATGTTCACCGATGATGACTAGTCCGTCTCACGTGATGATCGGACACGGCCTAGTCGACTCGGATCATGTCACACTTAGATGACTAGAGGAATGTCTAATCTGAGTGGGAGTTCATTAAATAATTTGATTAGATGAACTTAATTATCATGAACTTAGTCTAAAATCTTTGCAAAAATGTCTTGTAGATCAAATGGCCAACGCTCATGTCAACATGAACTTCAACGCGTTCCTAGAGAAAACCAAGCTGAAAGATGATGGCAAAACTATCTGATCGGGTCCGGAACACGAGGATCATCCTCATAGCTGCCAAGAAAGCATATGTCCTAGAAGGACCGCTAGGTGAAGCACCCATCGAGAGAACCAAGGCGTTATGAACGCTTGGCGATCAGCGTCTTGATGATTACTCCCTCGTTCGGTGCGGCATGCTTTGATTTAGAACCGGGGCTCCAAAAGCGTTTTGAGCAACACGGAGCATATGAGATGTTCGAGGAGCTGAAAATGGTTTTCCAAGCTCACGCCCGGGTCGAGAGATATGAAGTCTCCGACAAGTTCTATAGTTGTAAGATGGAGGAAAATAGTTCTGTCAGTGAGCACATACTCAAAATGTCTTGGTTGCACAACCGCCTGTCCCAGCTGGATATTAACCTCCCAGATGAGGCGGTCATTGACAGAATCCTTCAGTCGCTCCCACCGAGCTACAAGAGCTTTGTGATGAACAACAATATGCAGGGGATGGTGAAAACTATTCCTGAAGTATTTTCAATGCTGAAGTCAGCAGAGGTAGAAATCAAAAAGGAACATCAAGTGTTGATGCCAATAAAACCACCAAGTTCAAGAAAGGCAAGGGTAAGAAGAACTTCAAGAAGGACGGCAAGGATGTTGCCGCGCCCGGTAAGCCAGTTGCCGGAAAGAAGTCAAAGAATGGACCCAAGAATGAGACTGAGTTCTTTTATTGCAAAGGGAAGGGTCACTGGAAGCGGAACTGCCCCAAATACTTAGTGGACAAGAAGGCCGGCAACACTAAAGGTATATGTGATATACATGTAATTGATGTGTACCTTACCAGTGCTCGTAGTAGCTCCTGGGTATTTGATACTGGTGCCGTTGCTCATATTTGTAACTCAAAGCAGGAGCTGCGGAATAAGCGGAGACTGGCGAAGGACAAGGTGACGATGCGCGTCGGGAATGGTTCCAAGGTCGATGTGATCGCCGTAGGCACGCTACCTCTACATTTACCTACGGGATTAGTTTTAAACCTCAATAATTGTTATTTAGTGCCAAGTTTGAGCATGAACATTGTATCTGGATCTCGTTTAATATGAGATGGCTACGCATTTAAATCCAAGAATAATGGTTGTTCTATTTATATGAGAGATATGTTTTATGGTCATGCCCCGATGGTCAATGGTTTATTCTTAATGAATCTCGAACGTGATGTTACACATATTCATAGTGTGAATACCAAAAGATGTAAAGTTGATAACGATAGTCCCACATACTTGTGGCACTGCCGCCTTGGTCACATTGGTGTCAAGCGCATGAAGAAGCTCCATGCTGATGGACTTTTAGAGTCTCTCGATTATGAATCATTTGACACATGCGAACCATGCCTCATGGGCAAAATGACCAAGACTCCGTTCTCGGAACAATGGGCGAGCAACCAACTTATTGGAAATCATACATCTTGATGTATGCGGTCCAATGAGCATTGAGGCTCGCGGAGGATATCGTTATGTTCTCACTCTCACTGACGACTTGAGTAGATATGGGTATGTCTACTTGATGAAACACAAGTCTGAGACCTTTGAAAAGTTCAAGGAATTTCAGAATGAGGTAGAGAATCAACGCAACCGAAAGATAAAGTTCCTACGATCAGATCGTGGAGGAGAATATTTAAGTCATGAATTTGGTACGCACTTAAGGAAATCTGGAATCGTTTCACAACTCACGCCGCCTGGAACACCTCAGCGTAACGGTGTGTTCGGACATCGTAATCGCACTCTATTGGATATGGTGCGATCTACGATGTCTCTTACCGATTTACCGCTATCATTTTGGGGATACGCACTAGAGACAGCTACATTCACTTTAAATAGGGCTCCGTCTAAATCCGTTGAGACGACACCGTATGAATTATGGTTTGGGAAGAAACCTAAGCTGTCGTTTCTAAAAGTTTGGGGATGCGATGCTTATGTTAAGAAACTTCAACCTGAAAAGCTCGAACCCAAGTCGGAAAAATGCGTCTTCATAGGATACCCTAAGGAAACCATTGGGTATACCTTCTACCTTAGATCCAAAGGCAAGATCTTTGTTGCCAAGAACGGATCCTTTCTGGAAAAAGAGTTTCTCTCGAAAGGAATAAGTGGGAGGAAAGTAGAACTCGATGAAGTACTACATCTTGATCCGGAAAGTAGTGCAGCTCAGGAAAATGTTCATGTGGTCCCTACACCGACTGGAGAGGAAATTAATGATGATGATCAAGGTACTTTGGATCAAGTTGCTACTGAACTTCGTAGGTCTACAAGGACACGTTCCACGCCAGAGTGGTATGGCAACCCTGTCCTGGAAATCATGTTGTTAGACAACGGTGAACCTTCAAACTATGAAGAAGCGATGGCGGGCCCAGATTCCAACAAATGGCTTGAAGCCAATCCGAGATAGAATCCATGTATGAAAACAAAGTATGGACTTTGACAGACTTGCCCGATGATCGGCGAGCGATAGAAAACAAATGGATCTTTAAGAAGAAGACGGACGCGGATGGTAATGTTACCATCTATAAAGCTCGACTTGTCGCTAAGGGTTATCGGCAAGTTCAAGGGGTTTACTACGATGAGACTTTCTCTCCCGTAGCGAAGCTGAAGTCCATCCGAATCATGTTAGCAATTGCCGCATACTATGATTATGAGATATGGCAGATGGACGTCAAAACGGCATTCCTTAACGGCTATCTTAAGGAAGAACTGTATATGATGCAGCCGGAAGGTTTTGTCGACCCTAAGAATGCTAACAATGTATGCAAGCTCCAGCGATCCATTTATGGACTGGTGCAAGCATCTCGGAGTTGCAACATTCGCTTTGATGAGATGATCAAAGCGTTTGGGTTTATGCAGACTTATGGAGAAGCCTGCGTTTACAAGAAAGTGAGTGGGAGCGCTGTAGCATTTCTCATATTATATGTAGATGACATCCTCTTAATGGGAAATGATATAGAACTCTTGGACAGCATTAAGGCCTACTTGAATAAGTGTTTTTCAATGAAGGACCTTGGAGAAGCTGCTTACATATTAGGCATCAAGATCTATAGGGATAGATCAAGACGCCTCATAGGTCTTTCACAAAGCACATACCTTCATAAGATATTGAAGAAGTTCAATATGGATCAGTCCAAGAAAGGGTTCTTGCCTGTATTACAAGGTGTGAGATAGAGCTCGGCTCAATGCCCGACCACGGCAGAAGATAAAGAAGATATGAGTGTCATCCCCTATGCCTCAGCTATAGGATCTATTATGTATGCCATGCTGTGTACCAGACCTGATGTAAACCTTGCCGTAAGTTTGGTAGGAAGGTACCAAAGTAATCCCAGCAAGGAACACTGGACATCGGTCAAGAATATCCTGTAGTACCTGAAAAGGACTAAGGATATGTTTCTCGTTTATGGAGGTGACGAAGAGCTCGTCGTAAAGGGTTACGTCGATGCTAGCTTCGACACAGATCTGGATGACTCTAAGTCACAAACCAAATACATGTATATGTTGAATCATGGAGCAGTCAGCTGGTGCAGTTGCAAGCAGAGCGTCGTGGCAGGATCTACATGTGAAGCGGAGTACATGGCAGCCTCGGAGGCAGCGCATGAAGCAATATGGATGAAGGAGTTCATCACCGACCTAGGAGTCATACCCATTGCGTCGGGGCCAATCACTCTCTTCTGTGACAACACTGGAGCTATTGCCCTTGCCATGGAGCCCAGGTTTCACAACAAGACCAGGCACATCAAGCATCGTTTCAACTCCATCCGTGAAAATGTTCAAGACGGAGACATAGATATTTGCAAAGTACATATGGATCTGAATGTCGCAGATCCGTTGACTAAACCTCTTCCGCGAGCAAAACATGATCAACACCAGAACTCTATGGGTGTTCGATTCATCACAATGTAACTAGATTATTGATTCTAGTGCAAGTGGGAGGCTGCTGGAAATATGCCCTAGAGGCAATAATAAAAGGATTATTATTATATTTCCTTGTTCATGATAATTGTCTTTTATTCATGCTATAATTGTATTATCCGGAAATCGTAATACACGTGTGAATACATAGACCACAACATGTCCCTAGTGAGCCTCTAGTTGACTAGCTCGTTGATCAACAGATAGTCATGGTTTCCTGACTATGGACATTGGATGTCATTGATAACGGGATCACATCATTAGGAGAATGATGTGATGGACAAGACCCAATCCTAAGCATAGCACAAGATCGTGTAGTTCGTTTGCTAGAGCTTTCCCAATGTCAAGTATCTTTTCCTTAGACCATGAGATCGTGTAACTCCCGGATACCTAGGAGTGCTTTGGGTGTACCAAACGTCACAACGTAACTGGGTGACTATAAAGGTATACTACGGGTATCTCTGAAAGTATCTGTTGGGTTGACACGGATCGAGACTGGAATTTGTCACTCTGTATGACGGAGAGGTATATCTGGGCCCACTCGGTAATGCATCATCATAGTGAGCTCAAAGTGACCAAGTGTCTGGTCACGGGATCATGCATTACGGTATGAGTAAAGTGACTTGCCGGTAACGAGATTGAACGAGGTATTGGGATACCGACGATCGAATCTCGGGCAAGTAACATACCGACTGACAAAGGGAATTGTATACGGGGTTGCTTGAATCCTCGACATCGTGGTTCATCCGATGAGATCATCGAGGAGCATGTGGGAGCCAACATGGGTATCCAGATCCTGCTGTTTGTTATTGACCGGAGAGTCGTCTCGGTCATGTCTACGTGTCTCCCGAACCCGTAGGGTCTACACACTTAAGGTTCGGTGACGCTAAGTGAGGGAGTCCTGGATTAGGGGGTGTCCGGATAGCCGGACTACCATCGTCAGCCGAACTATCATCAGCCGGACTATCATCATCGACCGGACTCCAAGACTATGAAGATACAAGATTGAAGACTTCGCCCCGTGTCCGGATGGGACTTTCCTTGGCGTGGAAGGCAAGCTTGGCGATACGGATATGTAGATCTCCTACTATTGTAACCGACTCTATGTAACCGTAGCCCTCTCCGGTGTCTATATAAACCGGATGGCTCTAGTCCGTAGGACTCGAAGAACAACAACACTTACAATCATACCATAGGCTAGCTTCTAGGGTTTAGCCTCCTTGATCTCGTGGTAGATCCACTCTTGTAAACATCCACAATATCAATATCAATCAAGAAAGACGTAGGGTTTTACCTCCATCAAGAGGGCCCGAACCTGGGTAAAACATCGTGTCCCTCGTCTCCTATTACCATCCGCCTAGACGCACAGTTCGGGACCCCCTACCCGAGATCCGCTGGTTTTGACACCGACATTGGTGCTTTCATTGAGAGTTCCTCTGTGTCGTCACCGTTAGGCGTGATGGCCTCTTCAATCGATAACGCCGCAGTCCTGGGTGAGACTTTTCTCCCCGGACAGATCTTCGTATTTGGCGGCTTCGCACTGCGGGCCAACTCACTTGGCCATCTGGAGCAGATCGAAAGCTACGCCCTTGGCCGTCAGGTCAGGTTTGGAAGCCTAAACTTCACGGCCGGTATCCGCGGGGAGTTGATCTTCGATGGATCTGAGCCACAGCCGAGCGTGCCGTGCTGTCACGATGGGCATGACGTAACTCTGCCGCCGGACAGCACCTTGGAGGCCGCACACGAATCCGCTCCGACCCATAGTCCGGAGCCGATCGCTCGGATCGAGGACGGATGGCTGGACACCGCCTCGGGAGCTGCAACTTCTACGGCGATGGAGCCAAACACTTACCTTGTCCCGCATAAAGCCCATGACTCCGAGGTGCCGGACTCTCTGCTGAACTCCGAACCTCCTGCGCCCCTGCCAGCCGAATCCGATTGGGCGCCGATCATGGAATTCACCGCTATGGACATCTTTCACCACTCGCCCTTCGGCGATATCATAAATTCACTGAAGCATCTCTCGCTATCCGCGGAGCCCTGGCCGAACTACGGCTAGGATGGTTGGGACGCGGACGAAGAAATTTAGAGCCCACCCACCACCCACTTTGTAGCCACCGTCGACGATTTAACCGACATACTCGACTACGACTCCGAAGAGATCGACGGTATGGACGACGATGCCGGAGACTACCAAGAACCAGTGCCTGCAGGACACTGGAAGACCACCTCGTCATACGACATATGCATGGTGGACACCCCAAAGGAAGCAATAACAAGGAACAACGGGACACGACAGAGGATAATCCCGCCGATAAACAACCAAAACGGCGACGTAGACGCCGCCCTAAGTCCCGCCTCGATCAAAGCTGCCTTCCTAGCGACCCGGCGATAGAGCAGGGAAAACCAGCGGACGACGAACAGGACGAGCTGGATAATCAACCCCTTCACGGAGCAATCAACAGTCCGGACACAACACCAGAGCATAAGAGCATACACAAAAGTCTCGTCGCCACTGCAAGAAGTTTGAAGAAGGAGAAACGGAAGCTCAAAACAGCAGAAGACACGCTCAGAATAAAAGGGAGCAAAGTATTCAAGACTGCAGACAAATATGGCAATGGCCATCAAACAAAGAGCTACCCGAAGCGCAAGTTGCTGCCAAAATTTGACGAGGAAGCCATAGAGCCTTCACAGTCAAAAAATAAAGAGGCCACCCGGCCGGATAGACGGCCGGATGACAGGCCAAAAGTGACAAGCGGGGCTGCACACAAGCCGGATTATAATCCTGGGAAAACGGACGGCCCAACTAGGTCCATCTACGGGCCAAAAAAAGGGCCCCAGGAAGTAACACAACACAACAAGTGTTGAAGACAGCGGCACACCCAAGTGCAGGCGCCAGACACCCGCTATGTTTTACCGGCGAAGTCTTTGGATCATGAATTTCAGCAGGGTTCAAACCCATGAACATAGAGGCATACGACGGCAATGAGACCCGGAGTGCGGATAGAAGATTACATACTACACATACACATGGCTAGAGGAGATGATCTCCACGCCATAAAATACCTACCCTCAAGCTCAAAGGGCCAGCTCGGCTTGGCTCAAAAGCCTCCCGAAAACAACTTGTTGGAAGTTGGGAAGAGCTTGAGGACACGTTTAAACAAATTTTCAAGGGACTTATGTCCGCCCTCCGGATCTGAGGCGATCTAAGTCATATAACCCAACAGCCGGAGAGTCAGTGGCAAAATTCTCGAACAGGTTCCTCACCAAAAGAACCAAATAGTCGATTGTCCGGACGGAAGCCTTAGCAGCTTTTAAACACAACGTCCGAGGCGAATGGCTCGCCAGACACCTCGGCCAAGAGAAGCCAAGAACAATGGCCGCTAACAAGCCTCATGGCGCGCTTTTTGCGAGAGAGGACAGCTGGCTAGCAAGATGCAGCACCAGCGACCGAGTACATCGAGATCGAGATGGAAGCGAAGTCACGGCGCAGGAAAGATCAGCGCGGAATAAAGAAAAAAGCCCAAAGGACACGGCGGTCAACGCGGATTCAAAAACTTCGCGCCAAACAATAAAAACGGCCTCTTAAGGACAACGAGGCGAGCTATCAAATTTAAACAAAATTTTAGATCGGATATGTCAAATCCCTGATACCTCGGAAGGCACGCAAACCATACCAACCGAAATTGTTGGGTTTTAAACACTCCGGCAGACTCAACGCCGGACACAAGGGCTCGATCCAAGCGAGGGCGATGACGAACCCCACCAGCAGAGCACGGAAGTCAAAAGACTTTCCCACAAGAAGTCAAAACAGTAAACTAGCTTCACGTGATAGTACGGAAAACCAACACGGCACTCGCTAAGACAAGTGTCATACGGTCCACCTCGATGGAACATCGAGATTGGATATCAAAACCAATCACTTTCGACCATCTGGATTAGTCCGTATATCCGGAACGCAGGATAGACTGCCACGATATTGGATCCCATATGCAGACGGACTGCATTTCACGCGAGGTTTTGATGGGCGGCGGCGGTGACTTAAACCTGCAACATCCGGACACAATCCGCAAGTTGGGATAGACCATACTGCAATTGGCATAGCCGCACTTCCTTCAAAGGGTGGCGCTAGGCCCTTACGCCAGTGCAGTTTCATTATTACTAGAAGTTGTGTTGGGTCACGACAACTTCCGACGAGAAAAGCTAACCTTTCATGTCGCCCCATTTAAAAGTAGCTATCAAGCATCTTTGGGACGGAAGCTTTCGTCGCTTCAATGCAATACCACATTACACGTCTCTTACGCTTAAAATGCCGGTCCACGTGGCATCATTTCATTAAAAGGTCGCTGAGACCCGGACACGGCTGGGCGAGTCGGAATAAATAAGCTAGGGGCTACCTAGCGGACATCCCTTCACAAGGGTTTGCACATATAAGCCATAATGAGCTAGCATAGGCTCAGCTTTCTTAATCTATATTTCAATTTTTATGCACTTTCTCGCACGATTTCTTTTCCAACCAAGTTCTCTCTTTTTACAGATGAACAGCGTGCACACCCGTCGAGGATACTGACTGCGGAGACACAGCGCAGGCGTGCGGTAGGGACCCGTTGCAAGGACTCTTTCTAGACTAAGACCCTCGTAAACCTTTCTTCTGTCTCTTGTTGCTATAATCCCTGGTTTATCATTATAACCAGAGGAGGCTGGCGTTTTGGCATCGGCCGCGGCGAAGAACCTGCCGTGCACGGACACAAGGGGCTTAGGGCTTTGTTTTGCCGCTATTATAAAGACCGAACACCTTCGGGAGTGTTCGGCGTCTCGAGTTAGGCCTTATATGCATCAGCTCGAATCATGTCTTTGGTCAAATGTTGGGTTTGCCCGGCTCCTGGGTTTTGCTGCCTTACGTTCCGTATCATCGGCTAACGCGGCTCCGGAGAACTCTGCGATTGTGCCCGGTTAATTTGGCGAGCACCTCGATGAAAGCGAAAACTGACTGTCATGATACAGCGAGAGACTGGTCAACCACTCGATCGACCATGGGAATATTTAGGATTCCTCTGCTTTGTGAAGGGCCGTTTCGGCCAGCACATCGTGCCCAATTCGAGAGCGTGGTGCCCCTGGGGCTATGTCGTAGCCCCACCCTCGAACTCCATGGCTAAGTGAAAGTGATAAAGCATTATAGTCCGGTTGCCTCGTTTGCTCGCTACTACCTCCTTTACAGGACCGAGGCGTCGGATTAAGTGTGAAAACGCGCTATTTTTTGAACACCCCGCACCTTGTGCGTGGGGGCTGAAGCCGACAGCGCCATCTTCGGGTTATACACACGTATACATGAGCGGCCGCATAGGAGATATTCTATTACTTGAACGCACAAGTATAAAAGGCGCTTACATCATAAATATCGTTTTACATCATATAAGCGTTCATTGAGCGTAACATTTTTGAGCACTGCGACTATATTACGAGCACCACGCAGCACGCCGCCAAAATAGTGCTCGGCGGGTAACGGTTATCATCGAACCCGGGTCGCAACAGCGGTGGCATCCATCTCTGTCCAATGTGTCTTCACACAGGCGAGCGCCATCCGCGCACCCTCTATGCAGGCCGACCACTTCATCGCCTTGATATGCGGCACCGCCCCAAGAAATTGCTGCAAGCCAAAGTAACTCTTTGGTGGGGCCTATCCGGCGGATATGGGTCACTATATCCGTCATAGCAAGCCGGACAACCTATTTAGCTCAGCCCACTCGGCCAAAGCGGTCGGTCGGCGGAAGTGAACGCTCCGGACTATGGAATTGAGACCAAAACAACTCTTCCGTCTTGTGATCCTTACGGCGAAAATGCTGGCGGCATTCGCGACTCGCTGCTAAGTCCATATAAGGGTCCTCTGGACCCCACAGTTGGCCCAGCTGAGCATATTTTGGATCCGTAAACCTTGGCGTAGCGAAAAGGCACCGACTACAATATCTCCGGCCTGGCGCAGCTCTTCCTTCATAGCGCGCATTGTAGAGCGGGCATCCTTGGCTTTGGCGGTGGCCTTCCGCAGGTCTTCTTGCCCCACTAGGAGCTCCTCCCCAAGAGCCTCATTGCGGTCGGTAGCATCTTTTAACTTCATGGCCATTTCGGCTATCTCTTCCCTGCTCCGGCAGTGTGCGACCCTTTCGGCCGCTAACTCCTCGGCCGCCCTCGAGGCCGCCGCATTACTCCTTCTGGCCTGCTCCTTGGCTTGAGCAAGTTCGGCCCGAAGGCTCTCCACGGCAGCGGCACTATCTGCATTTCACGCACATGTTGTAAGGAGATGGCTTCGGCTCCCTTACCAAGTGACCGCGCAGTAACACTTACCTTGCGACTCATCAAGTCGCCTGTTGACCAGCGTGATGTCCGCATCCGCAGCATCGAGTTGCCGCTTTAGTTCAGCAACTCCATCAGTCCGGCTGGCCCCCGGACGACCCGCCACCTGCATCGGCACGACGGAATTTAAACCTGCGATTTTGATCCTCGACGCGCTGTCGATTCGACAACCTACCGAGTCTCGGGGCTACTATCTATCAGGCGCATTCTATATGCAAAACTGTTAAAAGGTGTGTCATTTTACGTACCTCAAACCCCGCTTGACAAACTCTGGCGGCATCGTGCTACCTGCCTTGGCCGGCGAAATCCTTTCAATCACCATGCTCATCAATGCGTGCTGATCTTACGAGATAGACGCCTTCTCAAGCAGATCCTTGAAAGAAGTACACCGGTTGGCGCCGAACTATCCGGCTTTGCCAAACCGGGGCTCCCTCGTGGCGACACTTGAGCTCGTCCGCCCTATCCGACAGCGCCCGGACGGGCGTCTCGCTCTCTATCATCTCCGGACGAAGGTCCCCGAAGACGAGCTCATTTGCGAAGGGCGGAGATCCAAACTACAAGTAAAAACTTTAGTTATCCTCGGAAGCACAAATAGGGATGTCCCTTATTATAAAACTCCTTTCTTTCTACTTACGGCTCGTTGGAGGGCTGACTCATTAAGGGAGATTGTGCGGCCGGGGCCTCCCCGGACGAAGGACCCTCTGGTGAAGATTTCTTCCCCCGATTAGGGGCTTTTGCCCCCGGGTCCTCGGAGGCAGTCCTCTTCTCCCCTTTGAGGAGGATTCTCGATCCCCCTCTTTCAAGAACCTCCTTAGGCGAGGCAGTAGCTTTCTGCTTTCCCCTTAGCCTTCCTCTGAAGCGCAACCTCAACATCCGGACCAGCACGGGATCCGGCGGTCTCGGGGAGGGGCGGACACCGTATCAATTTTCCTTCGCTATCCACTCTGTGTAGAAGGAAGTTGGTCATAAGCGAATCATCGAAAGGCAAACAAGCGGTACGTCCGGACTGGAACTACTTACTTGAGTATCCAAGGCGATTGCAGCTTAGGCCAGCATCCTCGGTTAATTCCGGATGCACCTCTTGCGATCCGAAGAATAATTTGTACATCTCGGGGTGTCATACCCATGAAGTGTTGAAGAATCCGTGGGCCCTCAGATTGAACTCCCATAGCCGGAGAGGCGGCGTTTGCGAGGCAGGAGGCGCCTAATCGGCATAACCTGCATCACCACCACCATATCGATCTCCCTCGTTTGGAGATCTCGAATCCGACCCTCGCGGTGAGGGGCACGTCCTTTGACGGCCCCAGTTGAGCCTTGGTTGACCCACGACATCAACCATCGTGGAGGTCCCGAGGCGGAATAAGGGCGGCGGCTTTTGTCTGCAGCCCCTCGGAGCGGTAATATAGGACCACTCTTGCTGCCACGGGCGAGCTCCTCTTGGAAGGAGCCAGCGGGCCCACGGGGCATCGGCCCTCTACTTATGGCCGCCCCACCACCTCGCCAGCGCCCCGATCATCTTGGCGCCACATTGAAGGTCTTGACCACAGGCGAAGTGAGGGGTGACGTGGAGGAAGGCCCATGACGACAATAAATGCGGAGATATGGAGGATGGACTCGGAGCCAAATCGTGGAATTCCAACCCATAGTAAAACATGAGCCCTCTCACAAGAGGATCCATCGGAAGCCTAAACCCGGCGGAGGTGGGATCTGGCGACATACTCGCCGGGCTCGGGGGTGGGATGGCCTGCCCTTGGCGGGCAACCTGTCTGAAATCTCATAAGCCAAGTACTTGGCCTCCCGCAGCTTTAGCACGTCCTCCTCCGTGACGGAGGAGGGCATCCACCGACCTGGAGGTCGGAACGGACATCGTTGAAAGTCAAGGCGCTCGAATCTGGAGCTCTAGGTTTGGAACTTGGGCGGGGAGAGGATTCGATGGAGGATTGAAGAAAAAAGCGAGCCTTGGTCCTGTTATAAACAGGAGAATACCAAGAGCCGTCTCCGTGACCGTTTGGGACTACGCCGATAGAGGCGTGGCGAGCAGGCGCGTTGGGTTACCACGCGTATTAATGAGAATCCCGGATTAGGGAAACACGATCTCTGCCCGACAAGGCGTGCCAGGAAACCGCCGCTAAATCTTGTTGAGGTGGTAAAGTAAAAACAATTCAAGTAATGGCTTGGTAGTGGTGTGACGTCATGCCACAAAAAAGCGTCAAGAGATTGAACTTGTGTATATATTATTCTCTCTATGGTGGAATGTGGAATTTATTTTGCGAGCGGACACTATCTGGTGTTCACAATCTTCTATCATTGGAGGAGGAACCCGCCTTGCAATGCCAAGCAATATCTGGCGCGGACTTATTGTCATTGAAGCCTGGTTCAGGGGCTCTTGAGGAGTCTGGATTAGGGGTGTCCGGATTGCCGGACTACCATCGTCAGTCGAACTATCATCAGCCGGACTATCATCATCGACCGGACTCCAAGACTATGAAGATACAAGATTGAAGACTTCGCCCCATGTCCGGATGTGACTTTCCTTGGCGTGGAAGGCAAGCTTGGCGATACGGATATGTAGATCTCCTACCATTGTAACCGACTCTATGTAATCCTAGCCCTCTCCGGTGTCTATATAAACCGGATGGGTCTAGTCCGTAGGACTCGAAGAACAACAACCCTTTCAATCATACCATAGGCTAGCTTCTAGGGTTTAGCCTCCTTGATCTCGTGGTAGATCCACTCTTGTAAACATCCACAATATCAATATCAATCAAGCGGGGCGTGGGTTTTACCTCCATCAAGAGGGCGAACACAGGTAAAACATCGTGTCCCTCGTCTCCTGTTACCATCCGCCTAGGCGCACAGTTCGACCCCCTACCGAGATCCGCGGTTTGACACCGACACTAAGGTATGTGATTACGAATGTTGTTGAGTCCGGATAAGATCGAGCGTCACGAGGAGTTCGAAATGGTCAGAGGTGAAGATTTATATATGGGAAGTTGTCATCACGGTCACCGAAAGGTTGGGGGCATATCGGTATTGTCTTGGGGCCACCGGAGGGGTTCGAGGGTCCACCGGGAGGGCCACCTCTCTCGGAGGGCCTCATGGGCCGTAGTGGGCAGGGAACCAGCCTGGAGGCTGGGTGCATCCCTTGGGCCCATGCGCCTAGGGGTTGGGGGAAACCCTAGTGGGGCGCCCCTGTCTTGGGGCAAGCCCCTCCCTTAGCCGCCCCCCCTCTAGATCTCATCTAAAGGGGCGGCCCCTTCCCCTTCCCTATAAATAGAGGGCGGGGAGGGCTGCACACAACATCCAAGGCGCCCCTCCCTCGCAACACCTCTCCTCCTCCGATTAAGTGCTTGGCGAAGCCTGCAGAATCTTGCCTCTCCACCACCACTGCCTTGTCGTCTTTGCTCTTGGAGCTCTCTTCCTCAACCTCTCCCTCCACCTTGCTGGATCAAGGTGCAGGAGACGTCTCCGCTCCATACGTGTGTTGAACGCGCAGATGTCGGATTTCGGGTTCCGGCAGACCCTTAAGGTTCGAACTCTGGGGTGCGCGTGGAGATCCAACCCTCCACCGTCTCGTACCTCGCCGAATCGCAGGGACCTAAAATACTAGCAAGAACAACACAAGAGAAGCAAGATTTATACTAGTTCGGACCACCGTTGTTGTGTAATACCCTACTCTAGTTTGTGGTGTGGTGGATTGCCTCTAGGGCTGATGAAGAACAGTACAAGGAAAAACAGCCTCGCGAGGGTGTGTTCTTGGTGGGTATGATGAACTGCTAAGTGGTGTCCATCGCTCTAGCTTGAGGATCGGGTCTCTATCTCTCTCTCTGGGTTCCCAATGCTGGATCCTCTCTCTCTCTCTCTGATCCTCCGAGGAGGACCTACTATGGTGGCTAGCTCTACTTATATAGACGAAGGCCCTGGGCCTCTTCCCAAATATTGAGCGGGAAGGGCGCCAACAATTGGCCATTTTGAAGGGGAACGGGTACACTTATCCTGACTAAAGTTGGTCCGCTTTGCCAAAGGCTACTGGTGATGCGCCTGCTTGGGCTCCACGATGGCGCATTCGGCCGTTGGGGCTGGTCTTGGTCTTGTTGCAATCAAGCGGATGCCTTTGCTTGATGCTCTCACTGCGCTTGCTCCCTTTGCACCAAAGGAAAGGAGGGCGTTGCGGCGGCTGGCGCTCGGCTGGTGCCCTTGAGTCGTCATGGCTTCGTCATGGGCACCTCAGTACCACCTTGAACTCTCCGCCCCTCATGAGCCCGGCTGGCGAGGCAGCGCTGAGAAGCTCTGGTCGTCCGCCCCATCTCCAGCCCCTCGCGAGGTCTTGAGATGCGTTGATGAAGATGGGTTGTCTGGGCCTCCTTTGTCTAGGGACCCCGTTCCCAGAACGCAAGACAGTAGCCCAGACCCGGCGCGCCCGACCTTGGCCCGTCGAGAGGCGAAAGGGCAAGTCTGAAGCATCGTGGGCCCTAATAGCTTCTGACCTTAGGCGCCAGCGTGGCGGATTGATTGGGCGTGGGCGCCTCTGCAGCCCTGCTGGTTGATAATAAGCGGCATCTTCCTTGCCTCCTTTACTTTCTCCGATTGCTGCTCGAGATCCCCTTTCTTGCGCCTCTCCTCCCTGCTTCCAAGACCTTGAGATCCATTCGCCTTCGTGCCCTAGCCGATCATGGCTCCTCGTCAAACCGGGCGGAGCCTGGTACTCTCTGCCTTGGACCCGCCCGAGCGTGTCGATGGCAAGCCTTGCCCTAATCGCCCGGTTGGCGGGCGCAAAGCGCGTAATGGGACAGCGGTGTTCAAGGCGGCTCCTCCGCCCCACGAGGTGCAGGGAGTACATTATACCCGTTCTTCGCGGGCGCCATTATTGCTGGTCTGGCGCCTCCCTTCTCTGAGTTCTTCTTTTTCATCCTCCGCCATTACAACATTCACGCTCTGCACCTTCATCCCAACTCCGTCCTTCTTCTGGCAATCTTCGCCTACTACTGTGAGGCCCATGTTGGGGTGAAGCCCTCGGTGGCCTTGCTGCGCCACTACTTCTTCCTCCGGCTCTCCCGTGGTTCCATCTCCGCATGCGCGAGCTTCGTCGCATATGGCGGAGCCATTGCCATTTCAAACACCGGGAAGCGGATTGAGGGCTTCAGGAGCAAGTGGGTCTTGGTGGATCTTGGGCGGATCCACCCTCGGCTAATCCTGCCCCACAGAGCCAGCGAGGAGTTTCGGCGGCCTGGTCCCGGCGAAGCTTCGGTATCCTCGTCTGGTAGTCTTTGGAAGGATGGATGCAGATCTGAAGCCGGACGGCCGGCGTGGCGAGGCTGACCGTCTTGTCGGCTGGAGGGAGTTCTGGGCACCAACTAGCCCGCTTCGCTAGTACTCGCTTCGATGTGGAGGCCTCACCGAGCCCGTGGCCCTGGCAGCGAGATCTGGTAATGATCCTCCGATCCTTGGTTAGAAGCGATGTGGCGAGACGGGCGCCCTGCCTATGTTCCTTCGCGAGATTGGGAGCAGGTTGTGGGACCCATGCCCGCCTTCAATGGGGCGGGCTCGTGCCCGCGGAGGCTCCGGAGGACTGGTGGGCGTGTCCTCTTCCGACTCGGTGAAGAGGTGGAGGGAAGGGAGCCGAGAGGAGGGGTTGACTCGAGGCGGAGTCAAGGCTCCCTCCCAGGCGCAGGCCCGCGTTCTCCGCCTCCCAGAGTGGACAGCGAAGATGAGGATGGCGGGGCGAGGGCCTGCCCCCGATCGAAGAAGGACGGACTGCGCTGGTCCCCGTGGGTCCGCCCGCCCCAGGCGATCCGTTAATAGCGCCGCTTTGCTCTGGTTCCTTGAAGCTGATCCTGCAGCCGGCTCTCGGGCTTCAAGTATGGTGGAGGCTGCTCGAGTCCACCGGTGACGACCTATAAGTGCACCTTTCCGTCTTGATCCTGCTTTCTTGTGAGATCGATGTCCATGTTCCTTGGCGGTGGCGCCCAGCAGCTGAAAAGCTGAAGGGGCTCTGAGGCTCCATCCGTGATGGTTTCGTTGCCCGAAAAGGAGATGATCCCGGCCTGGGTCTCTCCACCTCGGGCGTCCTCGCGAGGCTGGGTGAGCCAGCTGAACAAGCTCAGCCCCCCCTTGACCCGAGCGACTCGAGGTGGCCTTGCTGGGCCGCTGCCTCCACCGTTGCCGTGGCGCCTTTGGTTCGCCTCAAGGCCAGTGGCTGCTCTGCGCCATCTCCTCCTACTCCACCAACTGTTGTCTCTCCGACTCCTCCGCTATCACGGATCGTCTTTGCCGCTGAATTGGACCGGCTGCGGCGGAGATCTTTGGCGCCGACCCTCGCTTGGTGGCGGGCGCTTGGAGCTGGCCTCTGGCTGGATTCGCGCGGCGCGCCCGATTCAGGCGGCGCTGGTCCAGAGCCTCGGCGGCCTGCGGCGAGATAAGCGAGCTATTAGTGGCGGTAGCCCTTGATGCTGCCACAGGGGAGGCAGCCCGACATCCGAGTCGTTGTGAGGCAGCTGGAGGCGGTGAAGGAACTGCGAGAACCAGCTCGGCCGAGGAGGCCGCCTCCGCGGAGCGAGGAGGAAGGCATGAAGGCTCACGAGGCGGCCATCAAGGGCAGGAGGCCAAGATGAAGCGTTGCGACAGCCTAAGCGCTGGAGCAGGTGAGGCTGGGCGAGAAGGTCGAGCTGGGCGCCAAGCGAGGTTCTTGCCGAAGATCGCGTGGCCTTCATGGATATGGAGGAGAAGGCTCGCGCCTTCTTGAGGGAGCTTTATGATAGCGGCTGGAGAGCCCACTGCCCGGCGTGAGGACGGCCCCAAGCTGCTTCCCTTGCTGATTCAGCGCTCTTGAAGATGTCTCCTTGGTCTTGGCCCCCAGTGGTGAGGCGGCGGAGTGTCTTGTCTTCTGCGGCATTGGCGGATCCTCACCCACATCTATCTTGCGATCCAGCGTTGACATGGACAACCTCTTTGGAGCCGGCAAGCGGCGAGCATGCAGCTGCATTGCTGCCGAGGCTGTGAAGGTCGCATGCGGAGGCTCTGTTGGGGAAGTTCAGGCCTCGACACCAAGCGGCGGCGCTGCCACCCCTGCTGCTTCTGGCGAGCCCACTCCGCGCTGCTCCACTGGCCGACAAGTGACTCGCTGCGGCTCCTATCTTGCTTTTAATTCCTGCACATGTATCATGCCTCAGGGAGGTGTTTAAACTTGCGTTTGGTACTGCGATAACAGTGTGGACTGTAATATTTGATTTTGAATTCCTTGAAATTTGTGCTTCCTACTTGCTTATGTTCTCGCCTTGAGCCGATTGCCATTGCCTCTCGGCCGCCGTTAGCCCGACCCGGAAACCAGGGCGGGACCAAGGAGTGAGGGGCTACGTGACAAGTTAGGCTCTGAGTCGCGATGCTCGAGTCCCCTTAGCGCATGAACAGCAAGTAGGGAGGTGAGGCAGTGGCGGACCCACCGTTCTCGTCTGCGAGCCCGGCCCAGCATACCTCAACCGTCGTTAGCCTTTCGGAACTAAGGGGTGAGGGCTACGTGACGATTAGGCTCCAGTCGCGATGCTCGGAGTCCCCTTGGCGCTCAAGCGACATGCGTACCTTGGCTCCGCTCGGGGAGTAGCGTCACGATGAACCAGGCCGAGGGCTGGCTGGGTGGCGTGCGTCTGGGCGTGACCAGGCGCAGCCCGTGCCAACCCCTCATGGGCGATCCGAGGAGGAGGCGTTGCGGCAGGCGGAGACTGCGACCTCTGGGCTCCACTGAGGTTGATCACGACCCGGAGGCCACCTCGGTTGTTTATCACCAGGTTGAGCATAGCGCTTCGCATGCGTCTGGGCATAGCCGCTCCTCGGCGATGTCGTCGCCGGTAGCGGAGCATGGTGCTTCCAACTGGAGCGTGGGAGGGGCTCCCCGGGGGAGAGCCCAGGCGTATACAGCCCACCACGACACGTGGCTGCACGGTAGGGCTGGGACGAGGTGTGTCTGGGCACCAGTGAGCCAGTAGGGACTCACGAGGCCCTACCTCAAGGCAGGTTGCGCTGGCTCTGGGCCTTATCTTGGTGTGTTCCTGCAAATTTGGCGGATGTCGGTGCCCTCGTCTTGGTCCGGCTCTCGGGCTGGTCTCTACCGTCGCTAGGAAGCAGTCGCGATGCCATGGACAAGACCGGAGGGTGAGGGCGGGAGGCCGGTAGGAGCCACGGTCGCGATCTTAGGCACCCCCCTTTAGCGCAAGCTAGGTTAGATGATGCAACTCTCGTCCTCGGGTCCGGCTCTCGGGCTGGTCTCTCTTGTCATTGCCAAGCCAGGTCGCGATGCCATGGACAAGACCCGGAGGGTGAGGCCGGAGGCAGTGGGAGCCACTGAGTCGTGATGCTCGGGCACCCCCCTTTTAGCAAAAGCTGGGTGAATAGACCAGCAACTCGTCCTCGGGTCCGGCTCTCGGGCTGGTCTCTACCGTCATTTGGCAAGCCGGTCGCGATGCCATGGACAAGACCGGAGGGTGAGGGCGGAGGCGGTAGGAGCCACTGAGTCGCGATGCTCGGGCACCCCCCTTTAGCAGCAAAGCTGGTCAGACGCATCAAATCTCGTCCTCGGGTCCGGCTCTCGGGCTAGTCTCTACCGTCATTGGCAAGCCGGTCGCGATGCCATGGACAAGACCGGAGGGTGAGGGCGGAGGCGGTAGGAGCCACAGTCGCGATGCTCGGGCACCCCCCTTTAGCATAAGCTGGGTTGGATAATGAAACTCTCGTCCTCTGGTCCCGGCTCTTGGGCTGGTCTCTACCGTCGGTGGCAAGCCGGGCAGCGATGCCATGGACAAGACCGGAGGGTGAGGGCGGAGAGCGGTAGGAGCCACAGTCGCGATGCTCGAGGCACACCCCTTTAGCATAAGATGGGTTGGATGGCGAAACTCTCGTCCTCGGGTCCGGCTCTCGGGCTGGTCTCTACCGTCATTGGCAAGCCGGTCGCGATGCCATGGACAAGACCGGAGGTGAGGGCGGAGGCGGTAGGAGCCACAGTCGCGATGCTCGGGCACCCCCTTTAACGTGCAAGATTTAGCCACCGGAGAATGCACCAAATAACAAGCATGGTGGAGCGAGGCATAATCCTAAGGAAGCGCATGAAGGATACATGCAGCTGGGGTGGCCCGGCGGCTTGGGGATGATGCAGCCGAGGCACCCCAGCAGGATAAGCTAAAGACATGAAATAAAAGGGATATCGCGCGCGAGGGCGGACCCGTGGCCTAGGAATAATCTGACCTGAAGGCGCTCCAGTCGGAAATAAAACTTAAAGATGTCACTGGTGATGTTGGGGATGAAGGGTTGTTGATGTTGCGGACTCGGTGGGCTGCGGGGCCGATCCTGAGCCCCAGGCCGGGGGCCTCGGGAGGCTCGGGAGGCGCCGGCTCCTCATGGGCCATCTCCATCTCCGCCCGAGGGCTGTGGCGTGCGACCTCTTGAGCCTCCGGGATCGTCCTCATGAGGCGCTGGTGTGCAGCAGCCCGCGTTTGGCAGGCCATAAGGCATGCGTGCGTAGCTATGGGGCGGACCCTGGCGTCCCATTCACGAGGGCAGGCGCTCTTGAGATCGGCTCGGTTGAGCCACGGTATGTCGATCTGACGCGCAGCCCACCATCCTCGCTGGATGGGGGCCCACAGTGAGTGGTGGCGGCTGCCCTCATGACCCTTGACTCTGTAACTCTGAATGGCCTGGCGATGAACTCTTGAGGTCTGTCCTCCTGGTCTTGCTCACCTTTGCGGAAACATGCTTGAAACATGCACTGCAGGTGGTGCCCAAGCGCCTCAATCGATACCTTGGCGAGGTCGGCGGCCCTCGGGAGGCCCCGAGCCCTGCACGAGGAGGCGTCGGTAGCGCTTTCCTATCACGATGGAAGGAGGCTCCCCCGGCGGTCTGCGGACCACGAGGGGCTGTCTCTTGAAGAGCCGGGCGGTCGATGTCTTCTTCTTCTTGGGTGCTGCCTCGGGAGGCATCCTGCTCTTGTGGTGCAGGTCTTCCGGCGTCGGCTGGCTCGCTCCGGGAGCCTGCTTGCATCTCTCTCTTCACGGGGCACCGTGATGACTCGCCGCTTCTGGCATCTTGAGGATGTTGTAGCCATGGTGGAGTCACGGCCATGAATTTGGCCAATCTGGGTACACGAGGATGGCGTTATCGCCCGGCGAATGTGGTGACGTCGAAGTCGATGAGCTCGGTGTGGTAGTTATCGCGGGCCCGAAGGTAGCGGGAAGCGGACCTGCCCGATCGGGACTGCGGGCCGTCGGTGACTCGGAGAAAGGCTTGGTTGGCTGAAGGCGGCTGTAAGAGCGCGAAGATTGTTGAATGTCTCCACAGACGGGGCGTTGAGCCTGCTCCGCCCGTCGATGAGGTCTTGGTGACTAGCACATTCTTGATGATTGGGGAGCAAAGCATCGGAAGAACTCCGGCTGTGGCTGCGCGCCAGAGCTGATCAATGGCTGAACATGATGGCGCACGCCGACCACTGGTAGCGTGGACTCGAGCTTAGGGAGGACTGCATTCACTTCGCAGGCGAACTGCTTGAAGATCACGGTGAAGCTGGGGCAGGCTCCGCCCGGGATCTGAGCGATCGCGCTTGCTTCTGAAGCCCCAACCCCTAAATCGATAGCGGTCTTGACTCTCCTTGGTGGCGGTAGCGGAGGGAGCTGCATTCCCTGGGACGATCTTCCGAGGCTGATCCTCAGCCCCCCTCGCAAGGTGGGTCTTGCCGGTGGTCCTCGTGAGGTTGGTCGCGCCACCCTTGGCGGCGACGCGGTCTTCCAGCGTCTGCATTCCTTCCTCCTCCTCGGCTGTAGCCCGGTCGCTGCGCTCTGGCGTCTGCCGACCCTTCCTTCGTACCACGACCGAGCTCTTGACATTCATTGGTGTTGTGGGTGTGGAGGTCGTGGTACCGCGATGCAAGCTGCCCTTAGAGGACTCGGGCTGATCTACGCCTCGCTTGGTGTTCGGTTGACGCCGACACGCAGCCCCTGCGCTTCATGTCCTTGGCCTTGGACTTCTTCTCTTGGGATCGCGGCGGGCAGCTCGAGGAGGGGCGCCCTCCTCAGCCTGGCGGACTTGGTCGCATAAGTTGAACAGCTCGAGGAGGTGCAGATCTTCATGCGCCATGACTCCTCCTTCATCTTGGCGTCGCGCCGCCGTCGGAGAAAGGCGAGATGATGGCCTCCTCCGTTACCACAGGGATCTTGGCGTAGCGTTGTTGAAGCGTTGGATGTACTTTGCAGGGTTTCCCGGCTGCTGTGATCGGCGCATGTCACTTACGGCGGGTGGCGGTCGTGAGTGCCTTGGAAGTTGGCGATGGCGGGTGCGCATCTCAGCCGGAAGAGATGCGTGCACAGGGCCAGGTCGAGGAGCAGTGCGGGCTCCGTCCTTGGCGCCATGGGAAACCAGTTTGCCATGACCTTTTCATCCCGTTGGCAGCCTCGATGCCCAGCTCATAGAGCTGGAGGAACTCCGTGGGTCGACCCGTCTTTGTCGTGGCGTGGAAGCAGTGCGGCTTGAACTTGGCGCGGGAGGCCTCGGACGCCGAGCTTGGTCTTGTGGGCCTCCATGCTTTGGCTGGGGGCAGCGAGAGGTCTTGGCGTGCTGGGCGGGGCGCTCGGGCAGCTTCTTGCGGCGAGAATTCTTGGCAGCTCTGCTCTGCTGCGCGGCGCTGGCGAGCAGGTTCCGCCCGAGGCCACCGCCTGAGCGGCGCCGTCTTGAGGAGGAAGGCGGTGGCGCCCGGAGCTTCATCGCCAGCAGCGGGGTAAGTGCGGTGTAGCAAGATGGATGGCGCGAGAGTGCGCCTCCGCATGTGAGACGAGCTTCAGCGGCAGAGTCGAGCCATTCTTCGTGAAGCGTCGTCAGCAGAAGCGGTGGCGAGAAGCTCGTTAGCGCGATGAGTGCAGCTTCGGGCCTCCATGGCGCGTGGGGTAGCGTGACGAAGAACCAGCGAGGGTGGTGGCGGCGTGGCGGTGCGGCCGTCCTGCCTCATGGGCGGAGTCTTTGGGGCGGCGCTTGCTGCTCGTTCCCCGCTGGGCTGGTGGCGGCGTTGACAGCAGGTGACGAGAGCAGCGAGGGGCGCCCACCGGCAGAACCGTCTGGCGACATGGGGGCGAGGGTGGCTCGGCGCTTCGGCCTTGAGCCCGGCAAAGCGTCGAACATGGTTCGCGGTGGTCGGGGAAGAACGAGGCGTGACGAAGGCAGATTCGGCGCACCCCTACTTGCGCGCCAAATGTCGGTTCGGGTTCGGCGGACCCTTAAGAGTTCGAACTCTGGGGTGCGCGGAGATCCAACCCTCCACCGTCTCGTACCTCTCGAATCGCGAGGACCTAAACTACTAGCAAGAAAAACACAAGAGGCATAAGATTTATACTAGTTCGGGCCACCGTTGTGGTGTAATACCCTACTCTAGTTTGTGGTGTGGTGGATTGCCTCAGGGGCTGATGAAGAACGATCAGGGAAGAACAATAGCGAGGTGCATTCTTGGTGGGTATGATGAACTGCTAAGTGGTCTCCCGTCACTCTAGCTTGAGGATCGGGTCTCTATCTCTCTCTCTCTCTGGGTTCCCAACGCTGGATCCTCTCTCTCTCTCCGATCCTCCGAGGAGGGCCCTACTATGGTGGCTAGCTCTACTTATATAGACGAAGGCCCTGGGCCTCTTCCCAAATATTGAGCGGGAAGGGCGCCAACAATTGGCCATTTTGAAGGGGAACAGCGGGTACACTTATCCTGACTAAACTTGGTCGCGCTGCAAAGGCTCTTGTGATGGCGCTGCTTGGGCTCCACGATGGCGCATTCCGGCCGTTGGGCTAGTCTTGGTCTTGTTGCACGAAGCGGATGCCTTTGCTTGATGCTCTACTTTGCGCTTGCTCCCTTTATGCGAAAGAGGAAAGGAGGGCGGCTGCTGTGGCTGGCGCCCGGCTGGCGCCCTTGGTAAATCATAGCTACGTCATGGGCACCTCGCGAGTACCTGCCTTGAACTCTCCGCTCCCTCATGAGCCAACTGTGAGGCAGGCGCTGAAGAAGCTCACAGTCGTCCGCCTGCAATCTCAGCCCCTCGCGAGGTCTTGATCTTCGTTGATGAAGATGGGCTGTCTGGGCCTCCTTTGAGCCACGCATGAGACCCATGAGCCGAGCAAGTCAGGGACCCCGTTCCCGAGCGCCGACAAGCAGTGCTGTCCATTTAGCACTAGGATCATAGGTGATTTGGATCACGCGAGTACGACTCCCTCAACCCGTTCTCTTGAGCAGCTTTAGCTCATGATCTACAAAGGTATGTAGATGCACTCCTTTCTCTCGTTGCTAGATGAACTCATAGATTGATCTTGGTGAAAGCATAGAATTATTTTATTTTACTAGCGTTCCCCAACAACGGGCAAGACCGGTAAAGTGTAATAAAGCAAAATGGGATCGAGTGTGTTGGGTAATGTGGTGCACCCTGCAGTGATTTATCTATTTGAATAGCCGTGATCTTGATAATGGGGCGACTTAGAGTTGTACCTTGACCTTATGACAACTAGAACCGGATACTTAATAAAACACACCCTTCCAAGTGCTAGATATAACCCGGTGATCGCTCTCACACAGGGCGACATGGAGAGGATGGCCGGGTAGGGTTATGCTAAGCGAAGATACTTGGTGAACTTACCATCTACTCTCTTCTACATGCTGCAAGATGGAGGCTGCCAGAAGAGTAGTCTTCGATAGGACTATCTATCCCCCTCTTATTCTGGCATTCTGCAGTTCAGTCCACCGATATTTCCCCTTTACACATATACCCATGCATATGTAGTGTAGATCCTTGCTTGCGAGTACTTTGGATGAGTACTCACGGTTGCTTTTTCCCCTCTTTTCCCCCTTTTCCTTTCCTCTCGGTTATGCAACGGATCTTTGGAGCCAGGGCGAGCATACCGTCGGCGATGACTCCTACTAGACCGGAGGTGCCTACTACTACGTGCGAGGCGGCGGCGGCGACGGGAGTAGTTTAGGAGGATCGAGCGGGAGGCTTGCGCCTCTTCGTCTGTATCGGTTTGTGCTAGCCTTCTTAAAACAAACTTGTTACTTATCTATGTACTCAGATATTGTTGCTTCCGCTGACTCGTCTATGATCGAGCACTTGTATTCGAGCCCTCGAGGCCCCTGGCTTGTATTATGATGCTTGTATGACTTATTTATGTTTTTAGAGTTGTGTTGTTCGTACACGTTTGCGTGCATGATTAGTGTATGATTGAATTGGGGGCGTTACAATCGTTCCACTGACCATCATGAACGTCTGCACGGTAATAATAAACAAATTGATTATAAAAATGTGCGCATGCATCAGAGTCATACAAAAATTCGGCATGACCTTCGTAGACTATGCGGGAGCCAATATGAGCATCCAGGTTCCGCTATTGGTTATCGACCGGAGAGGTGTCCCGGTCATGTCTACATAGTTCTCGAACCCGTAGGGTCCGCACGCTTAACGTTCGATGATGATTGGTATTACGAGTTTATGTGTTTTGATGTACCGAAGGTTGTTCGGAGTCCCGGATGAGATCACAGACATGACGAGGAGTCTCGAAATGGTCAACAGGTAAAGATCGATATATTAGAAGGTTATATTCGGACATCGGAAAGGTTCCGAGTGATTCGGGTATTTTTCAGAGTACCGGAGAGTTATGCGAATTCGCCGGGGGAGCATATGGGCCTTAATGGGCCTTAGTGGGAGAGAGGATAAGGCAGCCTAGGAGGGGACGCCCACCCCCCAAGCCCAATCCGAATTGGGTGAGGGGGACGGCCCCCCTTTCCTTTCTCCTTCCCCCTCTTCCTTCTATTCCTAGTGGGGCTAGGAAAGGGGGAGTCCTACTCCCACTAGGAGAAGGACTCCTGCCCCCTTGGCGCGCCTAGAGAGGCTGGCCGGCCTTCCCCCTCCCTCCTTTATATACGTGGGGAGGGGGGCACCCTAGAACACACAAGTTGACATTGTCTTAGCCGCGTGCGGTGCCCCCCTCCACCATAATCCACCTCGGTCATATCATTGCAGTGCTTAGGCAAAGCCTTGTGCCGATAGCTTCATCATCACCATCATCACGCCGTCGTGCTGATGAAGCTCTCCCTCGACACTAAGCTGGATCAAGAGTTCGTGAGACGTCACCGAGCTGAGTGTGCAGATCGCGGGGGTGCCGTACTTCCGGTACTAGGATCGGTCGGATCATGAAGACGTACGACTACATCAACTACATTGTCATAATGCTTCCGCTTTCGGTCTACGAGGGTACGTGGACAACACTCTCCCCTCTCGTTGCTATGCATCACCTAGATGGATCTTGCGTGTGCGTAGGAAATTTTTGAAATTACTGCGTTCCCCAACACCTTGGTCCTCTTGCCCCAAAATGAAGGCGGGAAGGGATCCCACAACGGACATGTTTGAAGGGAGACAACTAGTACATCTTATCCTGATGAAAGGTGGTCTTTGCCTGCAAAGCTTCTGGTCGTGATGTCGTGGTGGGCTCGGCGATGACCTCCGTCCTACCGTCCTGGCGGTCTTGGTCTTGTAGCACAGAAATGGAAATCTTTGGTTGATTCCTCAGGAATCCGCGCCTGCGCTTGCCTCTTTAGCACCAAAGAGGAAACCCGTTGTACTGCTCCTGCTGGCGCCCGCTTGGCCTTGGTCGTCATGGCTTGCATCATCTTAACCTCACGAGGTAGGGACTTGCATAGGTATCTCCGCTCCTCAGGAGCCAGCTTAGGCAGGCCACTCCCTCTGGAGGTCTTAGCGTCGTCCGCCTAGCGAGGCTTGGATCCTCGTGAGGGTCTTGTGTTGTCGATGCTGAAGACAAGCCGTACTAGGCCGTCGATGGAGCCACGTCGTGGGCCGCAGGTGATGGGGAACGCAGTATTTCAAAAAATTGCCTATGCACACGCAAGATCCATCTAGGTGATGCATAGCAACGAGAGGGGAGAGTGTTGTCCACGTACCCTCGTAGACCGAAAGCAGAAGCATTATGACAACGCAGTTGATGTAGTTGTACGTCTTCATGATCCGACCGATCCTATTACTGAAAGTACGGCACCTCCGCGATCAGCACACGTTCAGCTTGTCGGATCTAGGATTCCGGCAAAACCATCAAGGTTCGAACACTCGGGTGTGCACGAAGATCTCCCCCTACCGATCCGCGCCCTAACCTCGCTACAATCTCAAAGGCTAGCTCGACGAACTCGCAACACAAGGGACACAAAATTTATACTGGTTCGGGCCGCCGTTGTGGTGTAATACCCTACTCCAGTGTGTGGTGGTGGATTGCTTCTTGGGCTGAGGATGAACAGTGCAAGGGGAAGAACAACCTCCTGAGGCGAGGTGTTCTTGTGCTTGGGAACTTGTGTGGGTGAGGATTACTCAAGATGAGAAGCATCCTACTATGATGGCTAGTCCTATTTATAGAGGCCCTAGTCCTCTCCCCAAATATTGAGCGGGTAGGGAGCCAACAACGGCCAATTTGAAAGGGGACAGCTAGTACAAGCTATCCTGACAAAGCAGTCTTCGCCTGCAAAAGGCTTTGGCGGTGACACCGCCTTGGACTCCATGGTGACCTCCGTCTTGCCGTCCTGCTGGTCTTGGTCTCGTTGCACTGATATGGAAACCTTAGCACCAAAGAGGAAACAAGACACTGTGCACGCTAGCACCCACCTGGTCTTGATCGTCACGGCTCATGTCACGAGAACCTCGCAAGGTTTGCCTTGCCTTGATCTCTCCGCCCCTCGCGAGCCAGCCTGGTGAGGCTGCTCCTGAGGAGATCTTGTGTCATCCGCCTTGCAAGGCTTAGCCCCTCGCGAGGGTCTTGAATTCTTGCTAGTAAAGATCGCCATCTGGGCCCTTCGCGAAATACGCCGTGGGCATGGTAGAGCAAGTCAAGGACCCCATTCCCGAATGCCGGCAGTAGCCCCGGGCCCAAAGGCGCTCGGGCTTGGCTTTAAAGCGAAGCGAAAGGGCAAGTCGCGGGCGCCACGGGCCCCAACCTCTTGACCTTGGTCGGCGTGGCGGTTGAATGGAGTGGGCGTTCCGCTTCCCCACCTGCCTCGGCAACTTCCCATTGTCAAAAATTTGGCCTTGACAGCGCTTGCCTTCTTGCTTCCTTCGCCTTTTCGGATCCCTTTCTTGCGCCCTGCCTCCAAAATCTCCAGATCTGCTTCCATCCTCTACCGCATCAGCGGCCAATGGCGCCTCGCAAGGTCAAGTCTACCTCGTCGCCGGCTTGGTATGAACCAGCTCTCGACGCGCCCAATGTCTCGTAGAAGAACCTCGCTGCCACGCGCTTGCTGACGGCGGAGGAAAGCAACGAGATGGGGAAGACGGGGCTCCAGGTTGCCTCCGACGCGCCGGAGCCCTAGGGAAGTACCTTCTTCCCCTTCTTCACGAGCAGCATTGTCGTAGGGCTAGTTCCCCCCTTTTCTGACTTCTTCTATGAGATCCTCAGCCACTATGGGCTGCAGGCGCTGCATCTTCATCCCAACTCCATCCTTCTCTTGTCGATCTTCGCCTACTACTGCGAGGCGTACCTCAGCGTGATGCCGTCCGTGGCTCTTCTGCGTCACTTCTTCTTCCTCCGCATCAACGAGGGTCACACCTCCGGGTGTGCCAACTTCATCGCGGTCGGCAAGACCAACTCGATCTCGAAGAAGGGGAAGAAAGTCGATGGCTTCCGAAGCAAGTGGGCCATGATGGGCCTTCATCGTCCACCACGCAAAGCGCTGCCAGCGGAGATGCCCCGATCGACAAGGGGTGGTCCTCTGAAGCTCACCGATGGCGAAGCGGCGTTGGTGCTGGAGCAGATGAAGACCGACTGAAGTCGGGCAGCCTTGAAAAGCGGCAAGGATGGCGAGGGCCATGCTCTGAGGAATTCTGATGTTGTCGTAGCCCGCTTGAGCCCGTCTGGCGCCTTGTGGGAGCTTGGGGGCGAAGAGGACAATGTTCCCCTGAGCTCGAAGGCCTTGTCCGATGGTGAGCTGGCCGCATGTGGCACCCTGGCTCAGAGAAACCGGAACGCCCCGTATTCCAGACCAGGGACCGAGGAGAAGTCTCTGGAATACGGCACTGCTTGACATAGAACAAATCAGCTCTTATTACAAGAATAATAATTACACGGTTCTGATGTTACAATGACCACATCAGCATGGCAACCCTGCGCCTGCGATACTACACTTGCTCTATGCTAGCAGCGGAACAACTCGTAGCAGCGGAAAACTTCTAGCAGTGGAATAATGACGAAGGTGGTGAACTCCGCTCCGCAGGGACTCTGGCTGGGACACGATCTAGCTCGTACGCACGGCAACCTCGACAAGCAGTCAAGCAATCATGGCATCACCTGCAAACTGGCATGACACGCCAGGTCAGTATATTGAATGTACTTGCAAGCTCACAACAACCATAAACATCAAGGCAAGACAATAACATAGCATTAAGCAGGTTAATTAAATTAACAACTACCATGATGAAGCAACTACTAAGCATGGGATGAGATTAATACAATGCTGATAAATCACCATCTCAGATCTCCATAACCATATCTCTCTTGGCTAACCGGCCAAGCAATATAACATCTCGATCACCTCGTGATCAAAACCAAACGGTGATCTTTCCGGCGATCACTACCATGACCAACACTTGGTCTCCAACCTCATCATCAACATCGTGCCAATCTGTACTGCTCAACATATCAACATATATATATATATATATATATATATATATATATATATATATATATATGTCACCTATAAGTCATTTACGTCATGTGAGTGTTGATTGAGCAGTGTGACCTAATCTGAACCCATGCCCATTACCGAGGGCGTGACTATCGATAGATTTAAATACACTCTGCGGAGGTGGCGCCTTGTACCCACACCATGGAACCCATGGCCTCGCACTCCCATTCGGGTGGACCAGCGGCGTTCGACAAAACCGATCTCTGCCATGACACTCTCGGCCACTCAACCCACTCCCAAGCTGGGCTAGTCTGGGTGGCCCCATGTCTACCAAAGACACAACGACCACCTCGTGGCCAACGTCCCTCACGGGGACGGATCCATAACAACAACAATGGGCACACAAGGTTATATGCGCTTACGGGCGAGGTAAGCATGCCCATAACCTTCCTAGTTGGAGAGCACCAACGAGAGGCACGACAATAGACCGCATTAGGGCCTTCCCATAAAAGGCAAATGTGGTTGCATTGGAAAAAGCCCGGTTCGGTGGCACTTGACCAACTTAATGACGGATTTTAACCCCAAAATATAATAGTAACGACTGATACTCCGATATCATCTATCAACCTATAATCCAAGTCATAGCAATATCCAACAAATAATCCAAGCATAATCTCATCATCTCAAAATACTCCAAGGGTAGCACAACACTACTATCATGATGAATCCGAAAACAATAATCCTACTACTCCAATAACAAGAATAAAGCTATTCGGCTAAGATCCGCATGTAAACATCATCTCCAAAATTAATACTCCAAGCAACAGAACATCAACTAGCATCATGAAAATAATCATACTAACCACTAATAATCCAAAGGCAGCATGATATCCAAAGTAATACTCCAAAATATAATAACGGATACCATCATGGAAATAATCATAATACCAACCACTAATACTCCAATGACAACATGATACTCATCAACTACAAGCATAAATCTTAGTAATCCAAACAATAGCATGGCAACTACAAGATCAACATAATACTCCGAGAAAATGTCATGCACAAAGTCATGTCGCTAAAGCGATATTTGAAACAAGTTCAAAAAGATTAAGCCATGACACTACATTAGAGTGATGCAAATGGAGGGTGTGGCTTGCCTGGTGTGGAAGAAATCACCGGGGGAAAGTGAGAGAAGCTCGCGGAATTAATCGCCGGAAAACGTTCTCTCTCGGAGGGGGCTGATTAAGTGTGAGGGCAAAATGGTCATTTTCAGAATGTCAAAACACATGAAAATATTACCAACAGAACGGGCTCGACAAGACGAAGAAGTAGGCATTGGATTCACCTCATTTGGAGTTAGGATCAAAAAATATGAGGTTTAAACATGAGGGACCAATCTGTGAAAGTTTTCATCACCAACGGGTCCCTGAGTGGATAAGACAGAAATGGATTTCAGAAAAAACGGTTTCGGGAGAGTGAAAGCGCATTCTTGGCCGAAGTAGACGAAAATACATTTTCCAGAAGGGAAAATGCATACCTGTTAAAGAAGGAGAGGTATACGTTCCACCAAACGAAAACGTACTACCCGGAAACCGTTTCCACTTGCCAGGTGGGATGAGGCGTCTGGGCCACTGGCGCGTGGGGCCCAGGGGCAGGGGAAGGGGGCACGGACGCTCGTCCTCTACCTCCCGCTCACCCTGTTTCTTGCGTGAAACAGAGGCAGAGCAGGGGAGGGGCGACGAGGGGGCCGGCCTGCTCCGGCCATCTCCGGCCAGACAGAGACCACCGAGCCCGAGACCCCGCGGCGCCTCGGTTACTGGTGTAGGCGGCCGTCGGGGAGGAGTGGAGGATCGCGGGACAGGCGGTGGTGGTGAAGGGTCTCCGGCGGGGAGGCGAGTGGAGGCTTGGGAGGCTCGCGGAGAGTGGTGGAGGCTCTGAGTGGCTCTGGGAGGAGATAGGAGCACCGGATGGGCTCGGTCAGTGGTGGCCGAGAAACAGCGAGCCGAGCTCCGGGAGGCGCGACAGAGGTACTCCGGGGTCGAACCAGTGGGGTGGGGAGGCTCTATGGGAGGAGGGGAACATGGTGGAGGGGTCATGAGGTGGATAGGAGGGCTAGGCTCGCCGGAAACGAGAAGACCGGTGATGGCCGAGGCGAACTCCGGTGAGAAGAGGAGGGGGCCGAGGACTCCGGTGGGCAAGGGAGGAAAGTGAGGAGTGGATGAGCTGCAGGAGGGCTCGGGTCGTGCTTATATAGCCGAGGGGGGCCTTCTCGAGCTCACGGACGAGCTCCCGACCTAGCTTTAATGACGGGCAGATGCAGGGCATGGCACGGGCATGGCGTTTGCGACACATTGATGGCGAACCGCGACAAAGCACCGATCTGAGGTGGCCTTGATCGAGTGCTGGGTGAGCTCTGGACAAAGTTTGAGGTCGAGGCGAGGAGGAGGAGATGAGCATAGTGGCGGAGCAAGCGAAGCACGCTGCAGCCATGGCCTTGGCGTGATCACCCAGCGCCTTGGGCAAGCGGCGCTCTTTGGCGTGGCCAGCCATGTCCAGTGGATGGACCTTCTCGCCCTCAGTCAAAACGAGGAAATAAATCGGTCCAGGGGCAAAGAAGAGATTTGCACTTAGCTCCAAAAGTAAATCAGTAAGAAGGTGTTTGTAACTCTCTGTGGTTAAACCAGCTAGGCAACATGGTAAAGAGTTTGTCTGGCGATGATCACACACTAAGGTGATTTTGATAAACAAAAACCAGACTAAGAGGAGTTTAGATGAGGGTTGCTGTAGAAAGTGCAAAACAGGCCAGAATTAGGTATTTGAATGATACACTCACATACTTGATTGTAATGAGCTTAAATCTGGCAGAGAGGGGCTATATGATGGTATGAAGCTGCTGTAAAGATTTCATGCCATTTGGAAATACCAAAGTGGCACTTGCTTCACAAAGCTTCATTCTGGACAGAAACTTGCAAAAATTCTAGAGGAATAATGGCTTGATGAACTATGCCCAAAATGGGTGGAGGTAGGTTATATGGATAATAGAAGGCCTAGAAAAATTGGCAACCATAATGGAGCAAGATAAAATATACTTGCTTCACAAACTGAAATTTTGGGCAGAATCAAAGAATTAAAGATGACCTCACATGGAGGCATGTCATGATCTCTACTTTTTTGGAGGGCTATGAAATGGTGATATGAGGTATCATGCAAAATGGCAACTCATTTGGATATGCCTAGCTTGCACCTCCTTCACAAAGCTTCTTTCTGGATAGAAACTTTGGAAAAGAATAATTATATAATTACTAGGCAAATGAGGTTGCATTTTGGCATGTGGCAATGATATGGACAGGAAAAGGTGTCCAAGGAGTTTTAGGTCAATTGGGAAAAGGAAAATAGCACTTGCTTCACAATGTGCCATTTAGGGCAGAATAGGGAATCAATTATTTGAGCATGATGATAAACATGACAAATGAAATATTTTGCCATATTTGAGAAAGATATGACCCAAAAAATTTATGAGAATTATTTCGGAATTTTAGGAGTGATGGAAATAAAGGTTGCTTCACAACCTAGGTAGACAGGGTTATTCCTTTATTAAAAAAAGGAATATTCCTGAGAAAAAGAAATTAGGGTTTGGTCAAGTAGTAGAGTGACATGATCTTGGCAAGGTTTTGAGAATGATGAGCCACTTGGGAGGGGAAATGAGGATGATTTCCCAGGTGACAAGGCCACAGAACCACTCCAACAAGAAAAACAGAGCAAAAACCAATAAATCAGAAAGAAAAAGAACAGGGCTAAAATCCAGGCTGTTACAACTCTTACCCCCTTAAAGAAATCTCGTCCTAGAGATTTAGTGCTCCGGGAACAAGTATGACTTGAGGATACTGTTTCCAACTCGGGCATCCTTTTTCCTTTATTTATTGTTCCCCCAAGAATTTCAGATGATCAACTTACCTTGCTCTAGGGTGGCTTTTCCCCAAATTTTGTTGGGTCTTTGCTCATATACCAAATCCTTTTGCTGACGTTGATTTTCTCATATCTGCGGTGATGTCCGATGGATCTGATCATAAATTTCGTTTTGGTCATGAAAACCTTTTTATTTCTGTCATGGGGTTGCTGCAAGCCTTCTGGGTTCAATAAATGCTTCGAATTAATCATGGCCATCTTCTAACGGGATCTGACTGCTCATAGGTGGCACTGATTCATCTTGATTTATTTCCTTTGGCTCAAGCATGTGGCATATACCAGAGATTTGACTGCCTTCTGTCGTGAGCAATATAACGGTGTATGGAGTTATAGTTATGTCATACCTCAAACATTTACCTCTTGAGACTTTGCCCGACAGGGGCTGATGGACAAATGCTTTTCCTGACAGACTGACCGTGTACTTAATTCCGTCGGCGAGTATACCGGGTCTGAGCTGATTATACGGCTTTTGACTTTCTCATTTTGTCGGTATACCCATTTTTGGTAATACGCTATGATATGTTTTAGCTCTGCCGTTGAGGTCAAACTGTTGAGGTTGCAAAGGAATCTTGGATCTGACAGAACAGACTTGGATATTCCACACTAACCATGTCAAGCGGATCAGCGGGATATGCAAATTCTTGTAAATAGAGTAGGCCGCTGAAGGTGTATGTCTTTGTGGATCCATATGGAATTATGGCCTCCAACTGATTTGGGTGTTCGGACCCTGATGGTTGTGCAAAATCATCATACCTTTGTTGTCAGTCTCACCCTTTAACGGTCATGATTTTCTTTGTCAGGATACCTTACTGAAATAACTTGGCAACAAATGTCCTTGATTCTTCGTATGACCATGACTGTGGCTAGTGCAATATTGTTGGCATTATTCCTTCTGCTTATTTTCTGACCTGTGTTCGCACATATATGACATATACTCGGGGTTTGTAGCTGTACGGAGCCCATTGCTTTCTTAGGTATATTTGCAGGATCAGTGATGTATCCCATATAAGTGACCGATCTGACCCGGGATACATGCGTACCATATGTATAATAATCATATGCAACTGAATACCCTATTATTGCGGCAGGCATATGTTTTTACTGAATTGTTCCTCTAACAAAATTATTGCAAATTTGATCCTTGAGATGTACTGCCATATACTGCCAACTCATCATATAACCTCTGCGGACGGTGCATAGGGTGGTACTGAGGCGGACTGGGTGGCTTACGAGGGAAGCCATCCGAGTAGCTTGCTGAGGAAGACTCTTAGATTCTGCTCGAGGCTTTTGTCTGGGTATCGTGCAGAAGAAATCTCTATAGCTTACACACAAAGCTTGGCCTGATTATTGTGCTGGAGAAGCCTTAGTTCCTTACTTGAGAAGCCTTAGTTCCGTACTTGAGAAGCTTCTCCTCAGTTTTGCTTGTTGAGAAAAATTCATTTCCGTCAGTCAGAAGCTTTTACCGAGGTATCTTGTTGAGAAAGACCGGGTACCATGGGCCGGAAATTATTCACATATCATGCTGAGGAAAAATTTGAGGAGCCTTGCCTCATAAATTTCTTCCGATAGCGTGTGGAATAATGTTGGGTTTCTTATATCCAAAAATTCATATTGATATGCAGACTGAAATCCATGCACACGTCCATAATATTTTGCGGCTGATCATTTGCATGAGAAAATTTGTTTGACTGTCTTCCTTGAGCATATCACATCCTGACTTTCTTGGATTATAACATATTTGAAGTACCATTTATCGCTGAGCCAAAACTTTTCCTATGATCCATACCTTTGACTGAAAAATATACCGTTGGTCTTGCATCTGACTTGTCTTTCTGCTGGCTGGATCATTACTGCTGTAGAATTGATGCGGATAATCAATCCAAGACACAGTTGGTATTTTGAGCAGATATTCCTTATATCATGCGGTTGACCGAGAAGGCCATAATGTTTAGCTGAGCTTCTTCCAAATATTTGAAATACTTATTACTTCTTCGAGTCCGGTGTCAGTTGATGAGCAACTCTTTATAGGGAAAAAATATTGTAACACCAGGGCCCAAAAGGAAAGAAGCAAAAGAAAACTCCACTAAACAAAAACACACAACAACAATCAATTGACACACAATCAATATCACATATTACTGCTAGTCACACAATATGCATGCCTACTTAATCACACAAATCTCGCAGGATCTCCTGCTCTACAATCTAGCATGCTGTGACGTTGTGCACGAGGACGAATTAATGTGTGAAAAAATTGGTGTAAACAGCGCTACACCAAGTGCTAGCTTAGCCAGGTAGCAACCTGGACTAGCTCGGAGGTGAGGACGCACTTAGTAATCATGTAGCGGGACACAAAGGTCGCAACCACATTATTATCAAGCGGACAGAAAAATATCCATACTCGTCCAAGAAATAGGATAGCAGGGAAAAACTGAGGCTGCTGACATTGCCCTTTCTTGATAACTATGATCATTAAGGGTTGCCAAAATGACAAGAAAAAGGACGATCCGTGATAGAAGCATGTCTACCACCAAAACAAAAGGTGGGGCTGAAGGAAATAATTCGGCGCGATACCTGAGCAGCATTTTTGCAAACAATGTCAAGATCACTTGGCATCACTATGCTGGGAGAGAAATGATGCCAAACACCGAAGAATGAGCAAGAAAAGAAAACTGGAGAAATGCAAAGGCTGAGCTGTAGTGGATTCGGACCGATGCCACCTACACTCACCAGATTAAACCGTTAGTAACAAAATAATAAGGCTAAATGCATGCTATGCAACAAACAAATGCAGCAACCAAATGCGAAAAACAAGACCACCTCTAAACTACCGATTTCTACCGGTTTCTACCGCTCGCGCTGACTAGGGCGTCCTACAGCCAGACCTGCTCCGATACCAAGCATGTGGCACCCCGGCTCAGAGAAACCGGAATGCCCCGTATTCCAGCCCAGAGATCGAGGAGAAGTCGCTGGAATATGGCACTGCTTGACATAGAACAAATCACCTCTTACTACAAGAATAATAATTACACGGGTCTGATGTTACAATGATCACATCAGCATGGCGACCCTACGCCTGCGATACTACACTTGCTCTATGCTAGCGGCGGAACAGCTCGTAGCAGCGGAATACATCTAACAGCGGAATAACAATGAAGGTGGTGAACTCCACTCTGCAGGGACTCTGGCTGGGACACGATCTAGCTCATACGCACGGCAGTCAAGCAATCATGGCATCACCTACAATCTGGCATGACACGCCAGGTCAGTACATTGAATGTACTTGCAAGCTCACAACAACCATAAACATCAAGGCAAGACAATAACATAGCATTAAGAAGGTTAATTAAATTAACAACTACCATGATGAAGCAACTACTAAGCATGAGATGAGATTAATACAATGCTGATAAATCACCATCTCAGATCTCCATAACCATATCTCTCTTGGCTAACCGGCCAAGCAATATAACATCTCGATCACCTCGTGATCAAAACCAAACGGTGATCTTTCCGGCGATCACTACCATGACCAACACTTGGTCTCCAACCTCATCATCAACATCGTGCCAATCTGTCTTGCTCAACATATCAACATATATATATATATATATATATATATATATATATATATATATATATATATATATATATATATATATATATATAGTCATTACATCATGTGAGTGTTGATCGAGCAGTGTGACCTAATCTGAACCCATGCCCATGAACGAGGACGTGGCTATCGATAGATTTAAATACACTCTGCAGAGGTAGCGCACTGTACCCACACCACGGAACCCATGGCCTCGCACTCCCATTCGGGTGGACCAATGGCGTTCCGACAAAACCGATTTACTGCCATGACACTCTCCCCGCCACTCCGACCCACTCCCAACTAGGCTAGTCCTGGGTGGCCCCGTGTCTACCAAAGACACAACGACCACCGTCGTGGCCAAAACGTCCCTCATGGGGACCGGATCAATAACAACAACAACGGGCACACAAGGTTATGTCTGCTTACCGGGCCAGGGTAAGCATGCCCACAACCTTCCCTAGTTGGAGGCACCAACGAGAGGCACGACAATAGACCGCATTAGGGCCTTCCCATAAAAGGCAAATGTGGTTGCCTTTGGAAAAAGCCGGTTAGGTGGCTTTGACCAACAATAAGCGAATTTAACCCCAAAATATAATAGTAACGGTGATACTCCGATATCATCTATCAACCTATAATCCAAGTCGTAGCAATATCCAACAAATAATCCAAGCATAATCTCATCATCTCAAAATACTCCAAGGGTAGCACAACACTACTGTCATGATGAATCTGAAAACAATAATCCTACTACTCCAATAATAAGAATAAAGCTATTCGGCTAAGATCCACATGTAAACATCATCTCCGAAAATAATACTCCAAGCAACAGAACATCAACTAGCATCATGAAAATAATCATACTAACCACTAATAATCCAAAGGCAGCATGATATCCAAAGTAATACTCCAAAATATAATAATGGATACCATCATCGAAATAATCATAATACCAACCACTAATACTCCAATGACAACATGACACTCATCAACTACAAGCATAAATCTTAGTAATCCAAACAATAGCATGGCAACAACAAAATCAAGATAATACTCCGAGAAAATGCCATGCACAAAGTCATATAGCTAAAGAAATATTTTAAACAAGTTCAAAAAGATTAAACCATGTCACTGCATTACAGTGATGCAAAATGGAGGGTGTGGCTTGCCTTGTGTGAAATAAATCACCGGGGGAAAGTGCGAGAAGCTCGCGGAATGAATCGCCGAAAAACGTTCTCTCTCGGAGGGGGCTGATTAAGCGTAAGGGCAAAATGGTCATTTTCAGAATGTCAAAACATCATGAAAATATTACCAACAGAACGGGCTCGACAAGACAAAGAAGTAGGCTATGGATTCACCTCATTTGGAGTAAGGATCAAAAAGATATGAGGGGTTAAACACCAGGGACCAGTTTGTGAAAGTTTTCATCACCAACGGGTCCCTGAGTGGATAAGACAGAAACGGATTTCAGATAATACGTTTTCGCAATAGTGAAAGCGCATTCTTGGCTGCAGTAGAGGACAATTCGTTTTCCCGAAGGGAAAACGCATTCCTGTTAAAGAAGAAAAGAAATACGTTTCATCAAACGAAAACGTACTCACCGGAAACCGTTTCCACTTGCCACATGGGATGAGGGGTGTGGGCCACTGGCTCGTGGGGCCCAGGGGCAGGGGAAGGGGGCACGAGCGCTCGTCCTCTACCTCCTGCTCGCCCTGTTTCTTGTGTGAAACAGGCGGAGCAGGGAGAAGCAGCGAGGGGCGGCCTGCTCTGACCATCTCGGCCAGACAGAGACCACCGGCGGGGCCGAGAGGCATAGGCACCTCCGTTACAGTGCAGGCGGCGCCGGGGAAGAGTGGAGGATCTTGGGACGGAGGAGACCCGAGAGGCGGGCGGTGGTGGTGTGAAGGCAGGGGTCTCCGTGGCGGGAGGAGAGGTGGATGGGCTTGGGAGGCTCACGGAGAGTGGTGGAGGCTCTGGTGGCGGCGAGAGGAGATAGGAGCACCAGATGGGCTCGGTCGAGGTGGTGGCCGAGAGCAACGGCGACGGCCAAGCTCCGGGAGGCGCGGCCAGAGGGACTCCAGGGTCGAACAAGTGGGGTGGGAAGGCTCTACGGGAGGAAGGGAACACGGTGGAGGGGTCAGGAGGTGGAGAGGAGGGCTAGGCTCGCTGGAAACGAGAAGACCGGCGATGGCCGAGGACTCCGGTGGGCAAGGGAGGCAAGTGAGGAGTGGATGAGTTGCGGGAGGGCTCGGGTCGTGCTTCTATAGCGGAGGGGGGGGCTTCTCGAGCTCACGGGCGAGCTCCCGACCAAGCTTTAATGGCGGGCAGAGTCAGGGCATGGCACGGGCATGGCGTTTGCGACGCATTGATGGCGAACCACGAGGAAGAACCAATGCAGGGAGACGCAGTCGAGCACGGGAGAGCTCTTGGAAAAGGTTTGAGGTCGAGACGAGGAGGGAGGAGAAGAGCATAGTGGCCGGAACAAGCTAGAGCACACCTGCAGCCATGACGCCAGCGTGATCACTACGCGCACTGGCGCAAGCGGCGCACTTTGGCGTGGCCAACCATGTCCAGTGGATGGACCTTGGTGCCCTCAGTCAAAACGAGGAAATAAATCGGTCTAGGGGCAAAGTAGGGATTTGCATTTAGCTCCAAAAGTAAATCAGTTAGAAGGTGTTTGTAACTCTCTATGGTTAAACCAGCTAGGTAACATGGTAAAGAGTTTGTCTGGCGATGATCACACAATAAGGTGATTTTGATAACCAAAAATCAGACTAAGAGGAGGGGTTTAGATGAGGGTTGCTGTAGAAAGTGCAAAACTGGCCAGAATTAGGTATTTGAATGATACACTCACATACTTGATTTTAATGAGCTGAAATCTGGCAGAGAGGGGTTATATGATGGTATGAAGCTGTTGTAAAGATTTCATGCCATTTGGAAATACCAAAGTGGCACTTGCTTCACAAAGCTTCATTCTGGACAGAAACTTGCAAAAATTCTAGAGGAATAATGGCTTGATGAACCATGCCCAAAATGGGTGGAGGTAGGTTATATGGATAATAGAAGGCCTAGAAAATTGGCAGCCATAATGGAGCAAGATAAAATATACTTGCTTCACAAACTAAAATTTTGGGCAGAATCAAAGAATTAAAGATGAGCTCACATGGAGGCATGACATGAGCTCTACTTTGGTGGAGGGCTATGATATGATGATATGAGGGATCATGCAAAATGGCAACTCATTTGGATATGCCTAGCTTGCACCTCCTTCACAAAGCTTCTTTCTGGATAGAGACTTTGGAAAAGCATAATTAAATAATTACTAGGCAAATGAGGTTGCATTTTCGCATGTGGCAATGATATGGACAGGAAAAGGTGTCCAAGGAGTTTGAGGTCAATTGGGAAAAGGAAAATAGCACTTGCTTTACAATGTGCCATTTAGGGCAGAATAGGGAATGAATTATTTGAGCATGATGATAAACATGACAAATGAAATATTTTTCCATATTTGATAAAGATATGACCCAAACAATTTATGAGAATTATTTGGGAATTTTAGGAGTGATGGAAATAAAGGTTGCTTCACAACCTAGGCAGACAGGGTTATTCCTTTAATAGAAAAAGGAATATTCCTGAGAAAAAGAAATTAGGGTTTGGTCAAGCAGTGGAGTGGCATGATCTTGGCAAGGTTTTGAGAATGATGAGCCACTTGGGAGGGGAAATGAGGATGATTTCCCAGTTGACAAGGCCACAGAACCACTCCAACAAGAAAAACAGAGTAAAAGCCAATAAATCAAAGAGAAAAAGAACAGGGCCAAAATCTAGGCTGTTACACCGCAGTTTTCCGTTTCCTGGTTGGGGATGACCAGGAGTAACCGCCGAGCATCTTCACCCCTTGTTTCGCCGTGAGGACGGGGCGCAGGTCGTGGCTTCCAGGCCGACTTTTGACGGGCGCAGGCTAGCGCTGAAGCTGGTGGAGCTGTCTTCTAATGATTCCCGCGGGGAGGAAGAGGGAGAGGAGGAAGACTCGGAGGTGACCCCTGAAGGGACGGGGGAGACCTCCCCCTTCAGTAAGGCTGACATCCTCCGCACCATGCCGTATGACGACGAGGTATACGCCCGCCAGGAGAAGGGGGAGTTGCCCGTTATCCCGACGAATGGCAGGTCGTTCCTGGTCCTTCGAGATGTTACTCCCCTCTTGACGCCGTCTGAAGCTATTTCCGGCCCCTCTGCTACATTGTCTTCTGCTCCCGGAGTCCGCGCGCCCACTCCTCAGGCTCCGAAGCTCTCAGGATATCAGTTCACCAAGCGGAGGGTGGACTATGCTGTGGTGGACCAGTAAGTTCTCGAGCTTCGTCTAGTTCTTGCCTATACTGCTGCTTCGTGACGTTCTTCCTTGGTTGACTAGGCCGCTGCCGGCAGCGAAGAAGAGGAAGGAGGATGCAGCGCCCATGCCCGGGACTGAACCATCTGTAGCGGCCGCATCCCCCCTCCGCGAAGAAAGGACATGACAACGCTCGCACCTCATCGGCTCGGTCGCCCTTGCGAAGCCTGGAGGGGCGTCGTCCAGAGGAGTCAGCCCTAGAGGCCCCGCTGGCTCCGGAAGTGCCGATGTCCGGCTCGGCTGCTGAGGTCCCGAAGGCTCAGGAGCCCTTGGTCTCCCAGGCCCTGGCGATGGTGTGGCCACCTCCTCCTGCTGCGCCATTACTCCCAGGTTCTTCTGCCTCCTCTGCTGTCTTGGAGCGTGCCTTTTCAGAGATGACCCAGCTGCGGGAAGATCTCCTGGTCGCGGATCTGCGCCTGGTAGCCGGGCGCCTGGAGCTGGCCTCCGGTTGGCTTCAATCTGACTTAGCAGTTCGAGCGACGCTGAGCCAGGCCGCGACGACCTCCAAAAAGGAGAAGCGGGCCGCCACTCGAGCTGCTGACCCGATCGCGGCGGTCTTGAAGGGCCGAGGCCGCCCGACCGTTCTTTGAGCCTTTGGAAGGCGAGCTGAAGAGTTCTGTGATGAGCTCATGAGAAGAAGCTCGTGGCCGCCAGGCGCAGGAGGAGGAGATGAGGGCCTGGGAGGACGCCATCAAGGACCGCGACGCCAAACAAGGGGAGTTGGTGAAGGCGCAGGCTGCGGAACACAGCCGCCTGGAGGGGCTGGAGCGGAAGGTGGAGGCGAAGGAGGTCGATCTTGACGCCAAGGCGAAGGTCCTGGCCGAGGACCACGCGGCCTTTGCGCTTCTTGAGAAGTGGTCCCGCGTGGCGCTGAAAGCGCATTTCGAGAAGGGCCTGGAAAGGCCGTTGACCACCGATGAAGATGGTCCGGCCAAGCTCCTTCCCTACTTGGTTGACGCGCTCGAGGAGGTCGTGGATGGCGTCAGTCCCATGGCAGAGGAAAAAGCTCGTGTCCTTTCTTCAGCCACGCTGACGCGTGTCTTCAGCCACCTCCACCTTCGCGACCCTGGTGCTCGTCTTGACGAGCTGCTGGAGCCTGTGGCTGAAGAACACTGCACAGTAGCCGCCGCAGCCGTGAAAGGTCAGGTGGAGGCCCTGCTGAAGAAGTTCCGTGGCTTCGCTTCCACGCCTTCGACCAGAGGCGCCGCCACTCCTGCAGCTCCGGCCGGTGGCCAAGAAGAAGGTGACGTCATCAAGGAGGAGCGCCTCTCGCGGGCGTCTGTGGTGTTCAGGGATGACCTGCGGCTCCTTTCCTGTTTTATTCCTGCAACATGCATCATGCCTCGTGGAGGCGTTAAACTTGCGTTTGATATTGTGATATTGTGAGAACAATACTTCTTGTAATATTTGCTTGAGATTTTGCAATTTTCTCCCTATTTGCTTTACGTTCTACGTTGGCAGGGCTCGGCCCCGCGCATACCTCAGCCGCCGTTGGATCGTCCGGAGACCAGGACGGGACCAAGGGTGAGGACTCGTGACCAGTTCGGCTCCTGAGTCGCGATGCTCAGGAGTCCCCCTTGACGCGCAAACAACTGATAGGGAGGAGACGCGTGGATAGGTTTAGTGTTCTACGTCGGCAGGGCCCGGCTGCGTGCATACCTCAGCCGCTGTTGGGTCGTCCGGAGACCAGGACGAAACCAAGGAGTGAGGGGCTATGTGACCAGTTAGGCTCCTGAGTCGCGATGCTCAGGAGTCCCCCTTGACATGCAAACAACCTTCATACCTTTGCCCTCGCCGAGGCTTGGCTGGGAGGGGCGCGCGATGACCAGATCCAGGAGACCTGGTTGGGTGGCGTACGCTTGGGCGTGACCCGAGCGCAGCCCCCATGCCCAGACCCCTCGCACGACTCTCCCGAGGGGAGGCGTTGCGGTGAGGCCGGACACTGAGCTCAGGGGCTCCTTGAAGTTGATACGGCCGTGGGGACGCCCTCAGTTGTTTATCACCAGCATGGAGCCTGGCGCTTCCGCACTTGCATGGGCATAGCCGCTCGTCGGTAATGTCAACGGCCAGCGCAGAGCATGGTGCTTCCACTGGTACGTGGGAGGGAACTCCCTACTGCGGAGAGCCCCCGAGGCGTGTACAGCCCATACGACCGTGGCTTGCACGACAGGGGCTGGGCGAGTGTGTGTCAGGCACTTTCGTGAGCAGCAGCGGGACTCTGAGGCCCTACCTCAAGGTGGGTTGCGCCTGGTCTTGGTTTTTGTTTGCTGCGTTGGTCCCGCGATGTGGTTAGACGACCTGCGCCGAACGAATCTCCTGAGGTTATCGCGTGAGAAGGCCAAGCACCAATGGCCCCAGGAGGTGATGTGAACGGGGCCGGCCCACCAGACAGAGCTCAGTCATTAGGTTTATCGGCGCTGCAGGGACGGGCCCGAGCACTGACGCCGTGCCCAACCTCTCTCACGCGAGGGGTCCTGAAGAATGACTATCGGCGCACGGCTCCCGGTGTAGGTGACAATCGAGCAGGTGATAGTCATAGATAGATTAAGCATGGAAAGCAAATTGTCTCAAGTAAACACAGGGGAGGTACATGCCACTGGGTCAGGCCCGAGCGGCTTGGGGATGATGCAACCCGAGGGGCGCCCCCAACAAGGTAGGCTAAAGATATAAAAAGGGATACATGCCACAGGGACGGTCCCACGCGGCCTGGGAATGATGCAGCCCTGAGGGCGCTCCCAGCTGAATAAACTTGGAAAATGTCACCTGGTTCTGTTGATGAAGGGATGTTGGCGCAGCTGAAGGTACGCGGCGAAGGGGTTGCTCCTCACGAGCCACCGGGGCCCTGAGCCTCGGGAGGCTCTGGGGGTCCAGGCGGTTCCTTGAGGACCGTCTCCATCTCCGTCTGTACGGCGTGGTCCCTGGCCTCCTAAGTCGCCAGGACACACCGCAGGTTGCGTTGATAGGCGAATGCCACGCTTGGCTAGCCAAAAGGCATGTGAACGTAGCTGTGCGGTGGGCCCTTGCAGTGTCCCACGCGCGAAGACCAGAAGGGCTCCTGAGATGCGGCCCTGTTTAGCCCCGGGATGTCGATGCAGACGTGCAGCCCGGCATCCTCACCTAGATGGGAGGCTGCGCCAGGTGAGCGGCGATTTCCGCGCATGGCCCTCGCATCTTGTAGCTCCTGCTTGGTCTTGGTAATGAACTCCTGAGCGCTGGGCGCTCCTCGCCTTGCGTCCTCCCGAGGGAAACATGCCACAAAGCACGCCTCCAGGTGGTGCCCGTGCGCCTCCCTCGTGATGTTGTCAAGGTCTGAGGCCCTCCAGAAGAGAGCCCCCGAGCCCTGCCCGAGAAGGGCGCCGGGCACGCTTTCGTATGCGATGGAGGGAGGCGCCCCGGGTGCGGGTGCCGATCTAGTCATGGCGCCGCTTGCCTGAGGCCCTGCACGGAGCAGCTACTTCTTCTTCCTGGGGATGGCCTCAGGAGGGCACTCGCCCTTGCTGTCGGGGTTGTTGATTGCTGCAGCTTAGAAGGCACACTCGAGGGAGCACACCGCATCTCTTTCTTCGCACGGGACTGTGATGATTCTGCCACTTCCTGGCATCTTGGGGACATTGTAGCCATGATGGGTCACCGCCATGAACTTGGCCAGGGCTGGGTACCCGAGGATTGCATTGTATGGCAGACGGATGTGGGTGAAGTCAAAGTCGATGAGCTTGGTGCGGTAGTTGTCGCACTGCCCGAAGGTGACTGGGAGGCGGACCTGCCCGATCGGGGTGGTGGAGCCGTCGGTCACTCCTGAGAAAGGCTTGGTAGGCTGAAGCTAATCATACGACACTTGGAGGTTGTCTAACGTGTCGACGGATAGGACGTTGAGCCCTGCGCCGCCATCGATAAGGGTCTTGGTGACTTGCATGTTTATGATGACTGGTGAACAAATCATCGGGAGAGCGCCAGCTGTAGCCGCGCACTTGAGCTGATCTACCGAGCTGAATATTATGGCGCACTTGGACCATCTGAGCGAGCACGTGGCCTCGAGCTTGGGGAGGACTGCATTCACTTCACGAGCAAACTGCTTGAAGATACACTGATAGGCTGGGGCTTGAGCTCAGCCCATGATGCAGGCGATAGCACGCGGCTCCTGGAAGCCCCCAGCCCCCTCGTCTTGATGGTGGTCGTCATTCCTTCTTGGTGGTAGCGGTAGTGGAGGAAGACCAGCGTTGCCCTGGGGGCAATCCACACGAGGCTGATCCCTCCTGGCGCCCTCGCGAGGCTGACCCTGACAGCGGTCCTCGTGAGGCCGGTCGTGCCACTCCTGGCACGGGCCACGGTCATCCCAGCATCCGCCACCACGTCCTCCTCCTCGTTCGTAGCCCCGGTCATTGAGCTCGGCGCGTCGACCGAAACATCCTTCTCGAATGGCCCTAAGCTCTTGACAGTCACTGGTGTTGTGGCTATGCAGGTTGTGGAAGCCACAGAATGGTCGGCTCCTCTTGGATGACTCGGGCTGGTCTCTGCCGCACTTGGTGTCCGGCTCCGCCGCGAGCACGACTGCTCCCTTGCGCTTCACGTCCTTGGTCTTGGCTTTCTTCTCCTCCGGGTCCGCAGCAGGGAGCTCGAGGAGGGAGAGGCGGCCTTCCTCAGCTCTTGCGCACTTGGTCGCCAGGTTGAACAGCTCCAGAGATGTGCATAGCTCCTCGTGGATGGCGAGCTCCTCCTTTATCTTGACGTCGCGGACGCCATCATAGAATGCGGAGATGATGGCCTCGTCCGTCACCTTGGGGATCTTGAGGCGAACATTGTTGAAGCGCTGGATATACTTCTGCAGGGTCTCTCCCGGTTGCTGCTTGACGCGAGTGCCCTGGAAGTTGGCGACGAAGCAGTCGCGCATCTCGTCCCAGGAGGAGATGGAGCCGGGAGACAGGTTCAGGAGCCACAAGCGGGCTCCATCCTTTAGAGCCATGGGGAACCAGTTCGCCATGACTTTCTCGTTGCCGTTGTCCGCCTCGATGCTTAGCTCGTAGAGCTGCAGGAACTCCGCGGGGTCGGGGTGCCGTCGTAGAGAGGAGGCAGATCCGGCTTGAACTTGCTTGGCCAGGCGACGCTACGCAGCTCGGGGGTGAAGGCGTGGCAGCCTGCCATGGTCACCGGGACTCTGTGCTGGTGGAGAACTTGTCCTTGATGGGGTCCGCGCACCGCCACCACAGGTGGCACGCGGTCTTGCCGTGGTGGCGCATGGAGCGTGGAGGCATTCTCTCGTGGCCAAGGGACTTTTTGGCAGCTTCTTTCTTCTTGCGCGGGCGCCGGACGAGGTGGGTCGCATCATGGGGCCGCGTGCCTTGGCGCCAAGACTCGGTCTTGGGGCAGAGGTGGTGGAGGCTCTCCATCGGCTATGCCGCCCGCGGCTGGCGGAGGGCGAGGCAGCGAGAGGGGCGGCGAGGGAGCCCCTGGCGCCGACAAGCTTCAGCGATGCGGTTGAGCCCGATCCTCGTGAAAGTCGTCAATAGAAGCGATAGCGAGGAGCTCGCGTGCCATGCACAGCGCAGCATGCCCGTCCACGGGAGCGCGACGAGCGTGGAATGATGCACCGGTCGGGGTCAGCGACGGAGTGGCGGTGCGGCCATCCCGCCGCACCGAGGGGTGCAGCAAGGATGCTTGCTGCTCGTTCCCTGCCGGGCCAGTGGCGGCATTGGCGGTAGGCGACGGAGAACGATGGGGTGGCCCGCCGACGGGAGCCGTCTGTGCAACATGGACGGCGAGGGCAGCCCGGCGATTAGCGCGTGCTCGGCGAGCGTCCTCCATGGAGATGAGGAAGCAATGGGATGTGGAGCAACGGAAGGAAAGCTTCGGCGCACCCCTACCTAGCGCGCCAAATGTCTGATCTAGGGTTCCGACAAAATCCTCAAGGTTCGAACACTGGGGTGCGCACGAAGATCTCCCCCTACCGATCCGTGCCCTAACCTCGCTACGTTCTAAAAGGCTAGCAACACAAGGGACACAAGACTTATACTGGTTCGGGCCACCGTTGTGGTGTAATACCCTACTCCAGTGTGTGGTGGTGGATTGCCTCTTAGACTAAGGATGAATAGTACAAGGGGAAGAACAGCCTCCTGAGGCGAGGTGTTCTTGTGCTTGGTGAACTTGTGTGGGTGAGGATTAATCAAGATGAGATGCCTCCTAGTATGGTGGCTAGTCCTATTTATAGAGGCCCTGGTCCTCTCCCCAAATATTGAGCGGGAAGGGACACAACAACGGCCAATTCGAAAGGGGACAACTAGTACAAGCTATCCTGACAAAAGCAGTCTTCGCCTGCAAAAGGCTCTGGCGGTGATGCCGCCTTGGACTCCATGGTGACCTCCGTCTTGCCGTCTTGCTGGTCTTGGTCTTGTTTCACTGATATGGAAACCTTTGCTTGATGCTTCGGTACTCCTCGTCTGTGCTTGCCTCCTTAGCACCAAAGAGGAAACAAGGACAATATGCGCGCTGGCGCCCTCCTGGTCTCGATCGTCACGGCTCACGTAACGAGAACCTCGCGAGGTTTGCCTTGCCTTGATCTCTCCACCCCTCGCGAGCCAGCCTGGTGAGGCCGCTCCCGAGGAGGTCTTGTGTCGTCTGCCTCGCGAGGCTTGGCCCCTCGCGAGGATCTTGAATTCTTGCTGGTGAAGATGGGTCATACGGGTCCGCTCACAGAGCCACACCATGGGCCGCAGGCAGGCAAGTCTGGGCACCCTCGTTCCCAGAACGCCGACACATCTCGGTGACGTCCCACGAACTCTTGATCCAGCTGAGTGTCAAGGGAGAGCTTCATCGGCACGACGGCGTGATGATGGTGATGATGAAGCTACCGGCGCAGGGCTTCACCTAAGCATTGCAACAATATGACCGAGGTGGATTATGGTGGAGGGGGGCACCGCACATGGCTAAGACAATATCAACTTGTGTGTCTATGGGGTGCCCCCTCCCCCATATATAAAGGAGTGGAGGGGGGAGGGCAAGCCCTCTATGGCGCGCCCTGGGAGGAGTCCTACTCCCACCGGGAGTAGGATTCCCCCCTTTCCCTAGTTGGAGTAGGAGAGAAGGAAGAAGGAGAGAGGGGGAAGGAAAGGGGGGCGCCGCCCCCTCTTCCCTAGTCCAATTTGGACCCAAGGGGGAGGGGGCATGCAGCCTGCCCTGGCCGCCCCTCTTTCTCCACTAAAGCCCATTAGGGCCCATATACTCCCCGGGGGGTTCCGGTAACCCCCCGGTACTCCGGTAAATGCCCGAACTCACCCGGAACCATTCCGATGTCCAAACATAGTCATCCATTATACCGATCTTTATGTCTCGACAATTTCGAGACTCCTCGTCATGTCCGTGATCATATACGGGACTCCCAACAACCTTCGGTACATTAAAACACATAAAGTCATAATACCGATCGTCACCGAACGTTAAACGTGCGGACCCTACGGATTCGAGAACTATGTAGGCATGACCGAGACTCATCTCCGGTCAATAACCAATAGCGGAACCTGGATGCTCATATTGGTTTCTACATATTCTACGAAGTTCTTTATCGGTCAAACCGCACAACATACATAGTTCCCTTTGCCATCGGTATGTTACTTGCCCGAGATTCGATCGTCGGTATCTCAATACCTAGTTCAATCTCGTTACCCGCAAGTCTCTTTACTCGTTCCGTAATGCATCATCCCGCAACTAACTCATTAGTCACATTGCTTGCAAGGCTTATAGTGATGTGCATTACTGAGAGGGCCCAGACATACCTCTCCGACAATCGGAGTGCAAATCCTAATCTCGATCTATGCCAACTCAACAAACACCATCGGAGACACCTGTAGAGCATCTTTATAATTACCCAATTATGTTGTGATGTTTGATAGCACACTAAGTGTTCCTCCGGTATTCGGGAGTTGCATAATCTCATAGTCATAGGAACATGTATAAGTCATGAAGAAAGCAATAGCAATAAACTAAACGATCATAGTGCTAAGCGAACGGATGGGTCTTGTCCATCACATCATTCTCTATTGATGTGATCCCGTTCGTCAAATGACAACACATGTCTATGGTCAGGAAACATAACCATCTTTGATTAATGAGCTAGTCAAGTAGAGGCATACTAGGGACACTCGATTTTGTCTATGTATTCGCACATGTACTAACTTTCTGCTTAATACAATTCTAGCATGAATAATAAACATTTATCATGATATAAGGAAATATAAATAACAACTTTATTATTGCCTCTAAGGCATATTTCCTTCTGTCTCCCACTTGCACTAGAGTCAATAATCTAGTTCACATCGCCATGTGTTTTAACACCAATAGTTCACATCACCATGTGATTAGTTCACATCGCATTAATACCCAAAGGGTTTTACTAGAGTCAATAATCTAGCTCACATTGCTATGTGATTAACATCCAAAGAGTACTAAGGTGTGATCATGTTTTGTGAGAGAAGCTTAGTCAATGGGTCTGTCACATTCAGAGCAATATGTATTTTGCAAATTTGCTATGTCTAGAATGCTCTGCATGGAGCTACTCTAGCTAATTGCTCCCACTTTCAATATGTATCAAGATTGAGACACAGAGTCATCCAGATCGGTGTAAAAGCTTGCATCAGCGTAACTCTTTACGACGAACTCTTTATCACCTCCATAACTGAAAAATATTTCCTTAGTCCCCTAAGGATAATTTTGACCGCTGTCCAGTGATATACTCCTAGATCACTATTGTACTCCCTTGCAAAACTCATGGTGAGGTTCACAACAGGTTTGGTACACAGCATAGCATTCTTTATAGAACCTATGGCTGAGGCATAGGGAATGACTTCCATTCTCTTTCTATTTTCTGCCATGGTCTGGTTTTGAGTCTTTACTCAACTTCACACCTTGCAACACATGCAAGAACTCCTTCTTTGACAGTTCCATTTTGAACTACTTCAAAATCTTGTCAAGGTTTGTACTCATTGAAAAAACTTATCAAGCGTCTTGATCTATCTCTATAGATCTTGATGCTCAATATGCATGTAAGCAGCTTCATTGAGGTCCTTCTTTGAAAAACTTGTTTCAAACACTCCTTCATGCTTTCCAGAAAATTCTACATTATTTCTGATCAACAACATGCCATTCACATATACTTATCAGAAATGATGTAGTGCTCCCACTCACTTTCTTGTAAATACAGGCTTCACCGCAAGTCTGTATAAAACTATATGCTTTGATCAATTCATCAAAGTGTATATTCCAACTCCGTGATGCTTGCACCAGTCCATAGATGGATCACTGGAGCTTGCACACTTTGTTAGCACCTTTAGGATTGACAAAACCTTCTTGTTGTATCATATACAACTCTTCTTTAAGAAATCCGTTAAGGAATGCAGTTTCGACATTCATTTGCCATATTTCTTAAAATGTGGCAATTAATAACATGATTCGGACAGACTTAAGCATCACTATGAGTGAGAAAATCTCACCGTAGTCAACACTTTGAACTTGTCGAAAACCTTTTTGCGACAATTCGAGCTTTGTAGATAGTAACACTACTATCAACACCTGTCTTCCTCTTAAAGATCCATTTACTCTCAACGGCTCACCGATCATCGGGCAAGTCAATCAAGTCTATACTTTGTTCTCGTACATGGATCCCATCTCAGATTTCATGGCCTCAAGCCATTTCACGGAATCTGGGCTCATCATCGCATCCTCATAGTTTGTAGGTTCGTCATGGTCTAGGAGAAAGGATTACCATACCACTCTGGTGCGGACAATACTCTGGTTGACCTACGAGGTTCGGTAGTAACTTGATCTGAAGTTCCATGATCATCATCATTAGCTTCCTCACTAATTGGTGTAGGAATCACTGGAACTGATTTCTGTGATGAACTACCTTCCAATTCGGGAGAAGGTACAAATACCTTATCAAGTTCTGCATGCCCCCCTCACTTCTTTCGAGAGAAATCTTCTAGAAAGGATCCATTCTAAGCAACGAATATCTTGCCTTCGGATCTGTGATACAAGGTGTACCCAACAGTCTCCTTTGGGTATCCTATGAAGACACATTTCTCTGATTTGGGTTCGAGCTTATCAGGTTGAAGCTTTTTCACATAAGCATCGCAACCCCAAACTTTAAGAAACGACAATTTGGGTTTCTTGCGAAACCATGGTTCATATGGTGTCGTCTCAACGGATTTAGATGGTGCCCTATTTAATGTGAATGCAGTTGTCTCTAATGCATAAACCCAAAACAATAGTGGTAAATCGGTAAGAGACATCATAGATGGCACCATATCTAGTAAAGTACGGTTACGATGTTCGGACACACCATTACGCTGTGGTGTTCCAGGTGGCGTGAGTAGCGAAACTATTTCACATTGTTTCAAATGAAGATCAAACTCATAACTCAAATATTCGCCTCCATGATCAGATTGTAGAAACTTTATTTTCTTGTTACGATAATTTTCCACTTCACTCTGAAATTCTTTGAACCTTTCAAATGTTTCAGATTTATGTTTCATCAAGTAGATATACCCATATATGCTCAAATCATCTGTGAAGGTTAGAAAATAATGATACCCGCCGCGAGCATCAACACTCATCAGACCGCATACGTCAGTACGTATTATTTCCAACAAGTCTGTTGTTCGCTCCATTGTTCCGGAGAACGAAGTCTTAGTCATCTTGCCCATAAGGCATGGTTCGCAAGCATCAAGTGATTCCAAAAGCCCGTCAGCACGGAGTTTCTATCACATCCCTAGCTTCTGGTATTGCACTAGGCTAGCTTCATGTGTGCATCATGTTTAAATTTTGCTTAAACTTGAAATGGGGATTGTTCAAACCCTAGCACCAAATGAATTAAAATAGGCTCAAATAAAATCACTTCCAATAAACCCAAAGTGACTTCAGGAAAAGTCCATCATTTTTGAAACTGGTGAAAACCTCTGACAAAAATTGGTGCATATTTTTCCTAGGTCATTTCAGGTTCTTGGATTAAATCATAAGTATTTGAATTGGAGCATTTAATGGCTATAAATATTTTAAATGCTTCAATAATTCTGAAAACATTTGAGGGCTGTTAGTAAACATTTTAAAAGTGCCCACAAATTTTCTCAGGACTTTTTAAAAATGGTTTAGTATTATTACTAAATCAAAACAGAAAAACAAATTAGAAAACAGTAACTAAACTAGAAAGAGAGAGAGAGAGTAACCTTACAGCGCTTACTCGAGGCCCACTCACTGGTGGCCTAGCAGAATCGGCCCAGCCCACGAGGCGCCTTGGTATTCTTCCACCTCTGCCGGTGGCGAGGCGTGTCGCTTGTGGCGCCCGAGGCCTCCACCTCCTCCCTCCCAGCCTGCCTGGCTCCTCCTCGATGCACCAGGCGACACGACGCAACCCTTGGCCCCTCTCCTCTCTCCCTGGACCTCTCTCCCTCCTCTGATCTCTCCCTGCTACGCCACCGAACCCGCCCATCGCCGCCGTTCGCCGTTGCCGCGACCGCCGCCGCCCTGACGACACCTCGAGCAGTCTACGAGTTCTGCCCCGATGCCCTCTTCCTCCTCACCGATCCTCAAGACGCCGGAAGCCCCTGGACGCCGCCAACATCGCCGTTCCCCTCGTCGGCCACCGGAGATCGCCGCCGCCCGTACGTTGCCTCCGACGCCTCCCCGAGCCCACTTCGACGGCCGTCGCAACCGCCGTGAGCCACTAACTCCTCTCACCCCATCCGTTTTCCCTCTCACACACCGTAGCCGCCGCGCCACTTGCGCCCGAAAGCTTGGCTCCGCCGGCCATTCCGCCGCCGTGGCCACCGACACCTAGAGCCGCAACCGACCGCGCCATAGCGCTCAGTGCATCACCAGGTGCCCGTAGCACCCCTCCGTGGCCCCTGCCGTGCAGTGTAACACCGACCCCGAGCACAACCGAACGCCGACCGCCGCCACGAGCTCTTTTCCGGCGAGCTCCGGCCACCCCAGCTACTCCCACTTGCCCCGAGCACAACCGAACGCCGACCGCCGCCACGAGCTCTTTTCTGATTGGCATTTTGTTGTCCTAGTGTTTGCTAGTTCCTTGTTTGCTGGTGTTTGCCCCTCTCGATAGACGTGGTTCCGACGATGAGCTCGATGACACCGATGAAGAACTATAATATCTTCAGAATTGCCAGGCAAGCAAAACCCCCTTGTTCATTCTGATACAATCCCACTCTCTCGCTCCTGCTCTCTTTTACTGCATTAGGACAACAACGTTTCAACTGTTACATGCTGCGGTAGCTGAACCCTTTCCTCTGCATGACCTGTCATTGCCACAGTAAATAGATGAAACCCACTAGCATGAGTAGGAGTTGTTTGAGCCCTGATGTGCCTACTCATTCATGCTTGTTTGTCATGCCTGCTATTGCTTAGAGTTGAGTCAGGTCTAATTCATCAGGAATGAATTGGAATGGGGTGTGAACATATCCTACTGTGTGTGAACACGATTTGGTAAAGGTAGAGGTGAGAGGCCATGTAGGAGTACATGGTGGGTTGTCTCATTGCAGCCGTCCTCGAGAACTGAGTTACGTGTTTGTGATCCATGAGCAGTTACTACCACACATTGGGTTCCGTAACTCGACCCCTCTCGACTTATTAATCAACATGATCTCTGTCCAGGAGTTGCAACTAGTTTCTGGTGTTTGTAGGTAGTGTTAGTAGTCTACCAAGTGGCACCCGGTACAGGTGGGCTTGGGACAGACTAGGCACCGTGGCCGGGTATGCCAAGCGCCGCCCGTTTGGTGGGCTTGGAACCCTGTACACATCGTTTGGGGCCGGGAGCGACACCCCGGCCGGATCTCCTTGCGGATGGAACCCGAATAGGCGATAAACCTGGACGAGAGACTTGTGTGGTTAGTCAGGTCGTGGCCTACTCCCTCGCCTGGCTTCCGCTTGGCGATAAGTGGCGAGAGCGTGTGTGAAGAAGTACACCCCTGCAGGGTTATCATTATCTATTCGAATAGCCGGATTCCTTGGATATGGAAACTTGGACCCCTTGCATAGTTCATATACAAGTGAAAGTGGATACTCTAAAACTCGCAAGATAAGCGTGAGTGCTATGGATGGCGTTCTCGTAGGTAGGCGGAGCGGATCCATAGTGGTGTATTGATATGGTGAATATGTGGACTCGTTGCGCCACCTCAAAGAGTTACTTGCGATCGTAGTTCGGGATAGCCACCGAGTCAAAGCTGGCTTGCTGCAGTCAAACTCCACCACCCCCTTTGTTGATTATGATGCATATGTAGATAGTTATGATGTAAGTCTTGCTGAGTACGTTTGTACTCACGTTTGCTTATTTTATGTTTTGCAGAGAGACGTCAGTCTCGGTAGTAGTTCCGCTTGGACTTTGACGTTTAGCTTGTTACCTCAACTACGATCTTGTGCCCTCAGCAGGATCTGGTAGATAGTCGGGCTTCTCAGCCTTTTCCATTTGTAGATGTCTGTACTCAGACATGTTAAGCTTCCGCTTGTGCTTGTTGCTTGTATGCTCTGTATGTTGGGTCATGAGACCCATGTTTGTAATATCTCGCTCCTCGGAGCCTAATGAATAAATACTTGAGTCGTAGAGTTATGTTGTGATGCCATGTTGTATTTACACATATTGAGCATATTGTGTGTATGTTTGAAATGCTTGGTATGTGTGGGATCCGACAATCTAGTTGTTTATCCTTGGCAGCCTCTCATATGGGGAAATGTAGTCTAGTGCTTCTGAGCAATAGTAGTCCTTCTGAGCCGGTTCACGGAGTCCTGCTAGCCCACACTACTACTCTGGACACTTGGTGGCGGCATGTGTTTCACTTCGTTCTGTGTACGTCCCTTCGGGAAATGTCACGCGGTGACATCCGAGTCTGCCTAGCCTGCTACAAGACGGGTTACCGGAGTCCTGTTAGCCCAGTGCTACAGCCTGGATTCACACGTTGATGACCGACATGCTTGATGTGATTCATGTATGCCTGCCCCCATGGGTTAGTGCCGCTTTGGGTTCACGACTAGCCATGTCGGCCCGGGTTCTCTATCATATGGATGCTAGCGACACTATCATATACGTGAGCCAAATGGCGCAAACGGTCCCGGGCCTTGGTAAGGCGACACCCGTGGGAATACCGTGCGTGAGGCCGCAAAGTGATATGAGGTGTTACCGTCTAGATCGATGTGACTTGGAATCGGGGTCCTGACAGCTTTGGTATCAGAGCCTGACTGCCTGTAGGATTACCAAGCCAAACCGGTCGAAGTTGTGTCTAGAAATGCTTTAGTTATGTAAGGGAATTGATTGTGGAAGGGAACGTAAGGCTCTTTTTACTCCTTATACCTCATGGCTTTCTGATCTGAGTCATCCTCTTCTCTTCTACGGGGATTAAGAACTAGGCTTTCTCATCTATCTATCAGGATGACGTGTTACTAATCCATAGACTTATAGAATTGTTAGTTTCAAATATCAGTGCAGTTTCTAATATTTCTATATGTTAACTGTTGATCTCGGAACCTTGATATGATGTTGTTGAGTGGCTATGCCACCATTTTGCATGATGTCTCAAATCTTTTTGAGCATTTACAGCCGTTATGCTGTCCGAGTCATCCCAGGTTTCTAAAATAGTCTGATGCATTTGCAAATCCCTTCCTCCCGTTCCTGATGTCCTTTTGGGCTAGATTAAGTACACTAATCGGTGAGTTGAGGTACTCTATTGCCTCGACATATATGTTGGAACTATTATTATGACCCTAGGTGTCTAGAGTATCACCTAGTAATCCAGCCATGCTTTGTGTTCCCAATGTGATGATTCTGGCCATCATTCTCGATAGCATCCCGTGATGCCAATTAGTAGTAGGTATTCTACTCCTGGGTTTTGAGCCCAAAATTCACCCTACCTACTTCATGTTGCTAGTGTTTGCTAGTTCCTTTAGGATATTAGTAACCTTTGCGATAGTCCTCGAGGTTCGTGGTACATCATTCTTCCAAATACCATGAACTACTTATGGCAGAAGTTCCTCGTTGAACCAAACGATTACAACCAAAGTGCTCCTAATGAGTTCTCGATTCTATTTTGTGACTCTGCCAGTTCAACCTTTCTGCATGGGTTATCTGGAAGAAATATGTTGAACTCATTCGACATGCTTGCCTATGCATCCACAACTCAGAAAATCGTATGTTCCTTTGAGATGTCCCTCTTTAATTGTTTTCTGACCTCTGTCTATCAATTGATAATAAGGACTAGTTGTGCATTCGTGTTATCGATGCCTATTATTCTTGTGGCCCGTCAAGCCGTTCTTTTCCAGAATGACTAGGAGAAACAAACTCCAGAACCTCATCAATATCTAGGATTGGGTCAAAATGCCAATCCAGCTTCTGCTCTGCTCTACCTTGGAGTGTTACCATCTTTATGTCAAGAGTGTCATGAGGATTGCACTACCTCTTATGAATTCTTGACGCAGTAATACTTCTTGCCATCATTGTTCATTCCCCGGATCCCGTTTTATTGTAACCGGAATGCCGACAAGTGTACCGTGATGTGCGAAATCAATACTCCTAGCAACTTCATTGCTTGGTAGTTAAAGGACAATAATTTCGTTCTTAGCGTGTTGGTTATTGGATCATCATTCTAAGATAGACTGTGCTACCTAGTCCTTATTTCTGGTGCACTCTTCGATCAATGAGTTAGGATTGCGTCAATCCCTCACTCTTCTGATCATGTCGTCTTGCCTTGAAAAGCAAGATTGTTCTCGAGCTTAGAGACATATCGGTGGTTCATGATGTTCCGAAAATTTTCTCGGAAGTGTTACCAGGTTGTCACCTGACCGCTATGTTGAGTTCGTGATCATGTTGGTTTTCCTCTAAACCACCCATTCTCCAAGGATCTGTGTTGGATACCCCTGAACTAGTTGGATAAGCTAAACAACAACTTGGAGAGTTGGAAGATAAAATCTTGCCTAACTTAGTTCGTTCCAAAGGGATATCCTTGTGTAGTGTGTGTTGAAGAAAGATGATATCTTCATCCATTGGTCCCTGTGATCAATTGTTGGATCTATTGTCTTGTCAAAACCTTGACTTGAGTATGGGCTATCATCACGTCAAATCTGAACCAACGATATTCGTAATGCTGTCTTACTCGTGGCTGATCCCTCGAGCATACCCCATTACATATTTTGGTCTGACCAATGCTATCACCGTGTTCACATGATGGTGGAAGTCCAGTGATATGGAAATTCCGATGAGTTGTTGTTGAGCCCATCAGCAGCATTTTGTCTCCCCCATGATTCATGTTGAACATCAACCTAGTGTTGGAAACTTTTGTAAGCATTGCCTTCATGGTCCGTTCATGAGGTATATGTTTTGGTGAAAGAAGTGACTTTCTCTGATTCACGTGCATTTGGTGCAAGTTGCCGTCGTGAGTTCGAGGAAGATTGTTTTGTTTCCTATGGTACCATCCCAAGTCAGTCATGCACGTGCGAAGTGCTCTATGGTTTGATAGGTTGGCCGCCTCCACTCCATATGTGTTCCTAGCACACCAAGCCACTGACCAATTTTCTCATGGAGAAGGAGTCCCATCATAAGAGCTAATCCGGATTTATGGAAAGACTTGATATCCTCGATGATGGTTCCCCCACCTGAACTTGGTAGTGTTTAATATAAGACTACTACGTGGCCATGCTTCTCTGGGACAACGTGTTCACCTGTTTGTAGCAGAACCCGCTCGTGTTTTGGAGCTTACTACCATAGTCCATCTCCCGAGAATCTCGCAACATCATCTCGTCGATTTGTGTTGCAACCTTTTCTTTTCAGACATGCTGAGTCTGGATTATCCTGAAACCAACCAGTTCTGAATCTCAGGCAAATATGATGGTTGGAACATTCCCAGCATTAGCACCTTGTCCCTAGCTTGCACCGCCATTGTGCCATCCAACCATGGGCTACCCTTCTCGGTAACTTTTGGTCAGGATCGCCCTCAACTGTGGTCCTACCATGGGTCCCATCCATTTCCGATGATAAGCAAAATCATCCATTGCGTTGTCTTCAACAAGGTAGCCCATATCATCCATTCTAGTCCGAGTATGTCATTCTCTCGAACTCCTTCAAATGATCGATTGTGAATGCCTTAGGCTGGTTTAAAGAGTTTCAATGATCTCTGAATCAAAAGTAATTCTTTCTGCCACCTAAGGGCACAGCTCTACGGGTCACCTTTCCTAAGGTGTCTCGTTATGGTATCATGGCAACTCAACTCCTCGCTACGTTGACAACCATTCACCAGCCTCTTAAGTGTAGAATTGTTGTCTACCTAGTGAATTTTCGTCATCTATCTCACTCCATTCCTTCAGATATATGCTTCATGTCTCAGCTCGAGAGATGTTGCTATGTCTCATTCCGTGAGTTAATCCTGAGTTGTCCGATCCTCGAGAAGATCGATCCTTCTAGAGTTCTCCCTTTCCTCTCGTTGTCATCATAGCTGGAGTTCTCAGAGCAAGTCGTCGAGACAAAGATGATGAAGGAATCGACGATCCTATGAAGTGCAAGTTGGATCTTGAAGATCCTGATAGCTTTGTTTCCCCTCTGTCTTCTTACCTCACGTCTTGAATCTAGGGACGAGATTCTTGTTTAGTGGGGGCGAGTTGTCACATCCCTAGCTTCTGGTATTGCACTAGGCTAGCTTCATGTGTGCATCATGTTTAAATTTTGCTTAAACTTGAAATGGGGATTGTTCAAACCCTAGCACCAAATGAATTAAAATAGGCTCAAATAAAATCACTTCCAATAAACCCAAAGTGACTTCAGGAAAAGTCCATCATTTTTTAAACTGGTGAAAACCTCTGACAAAAATTGGTGCATATTTTTCCTAGGTCATTTCAGGTTCTTGGATTAAATCATAAGTATTTGAATTGGAGCATTTAGTGGCTAAGAATATTTTAAATGCTTCAATAATTCTGAAAACATTTGAGGGCTGTTAGTAAACATTTTAAAAGTGCCCACAAATTTTCTCAGGAGTTTTTAAAAATGGTTTAGTATTATTACTAAATCAAAAACATAAAAGCAAATTAGAAAATAGTAACTAAACTAGAAAGAGAGAGAGAGAGAGAGTAACCTTACCTGACGCTTACCTGAGGCCCACTCACCTGGTGGCCTGGCAGAATCGGCCCATCCCACCAGGGGCGCCTTGGTCTTCTTCCACCTCTGCCAGTAGGCAGAGGCGTGTCGACGCCAGCGCGCCCGAGGCCTCCACCTCCTCCCTCCCAGCCTGCCTGGCTCCTCCTCGATGCACCAGGCGACGCCATGCAACCCTTGGCCCCTCTCCTCTCTCCCTGGACCTCTCTCCCTCCTACGCCACCGAACCCGCTCATCGCCGCCGTTCGCCGTTGCCGCGACCGCCGCCGTCCCGACAACACCCCGAGCAGTCTACGAGTTCCGCCTCGATGCCCTCTTCCTCCTCACCGATCCTCAAGACGCCGGAAGCCCCTGGACGCCGCCAACATCGTCGTTCCCCTCGTCGGCCACCGGAGATTGCCGCCGCCCGTACGTCGCCTCCGACGCCTCCCCGAGCCCAATTCGACGGCCGTCGCAACCGCCGTGAGCCACTGACTCCTCTCACCCCATCCGTTTTCCCTCTCACACGCCGTAGCCGCCGCGCCACTTGCGTCCGAAAGCTTGGCTCCGCCGGCCATGCCGCCGCCGTGTTCACCGACACCTAGAGCCGCAACCGACCGCGCCATATCGCTCAGTGCAACACCAGGTGCCCGTAGCACCCCTCCGTGGCCCCTGCCGTGCAATATAACACCGACCCCGAGCACACCCGCACGCCGGCCGCCGCCACGAGCTCTTTTCCGGCGAGCTCCGGCCACCCCAGCTACTCCCACTTGCCCCGTTGGAAGCGCGCGTTTGCCAGCTCGCGTAGATGCCCTCCGCCTTGCTTTTGGTGCCGGAGAGCGATCCCAGCCTCCGCCCGTCTGTGTCGTTGCCGGCGGAGCAGGCGCCGATGGATTAGCCCGGTTGACCAGGATTTGACCCCACAGGTCATCGACGTCGCGGGGCCTTGCCAACCAAGTTAGTTAGGGTTAATTTTAATTAGGTTAGTTAGTCTAATCACTAACACGCAGGACCCACTGGTCAGTTGACCTGGGCTGCCCCATTGACTCGCTGACATCATGATGATGTAGCGCCGATGTGATAATTCATTTTCTGGAATTAGTTTATTTCTAAATACTTAGAAATTCCAGAAAATGTTTAAAACTTGTAAAATTCATAGAAATTCAACCGTAACTCCAAATGAAATAAATTATATATGAAAAATTATCAGAAAAATTCAATCTATCCATGTGTACCTTTTTCATGCATGTTAGAACAACCTATAGCTACTGTTTAGGACAAATCATATGAATGGCATTTAAATAATCACATGTGGAGTTTGAATTTGAACCTTGGGTTCAAACCAACTACACTTAATTGTGTTGCTAGTTGCATTAGGCCAAGTCACGTCATATTGACATGTCATAATCATGCATCATAATTGTTGCATTGCATTGATTGTGTTCTTCCTTGTTTGCCGGTGTTTGCCCCTCTCGATAGACGTGGTTCCGATGATGATCTCGATGACACCGATGAAGAACTATAATATCTTCAGAAATGCCAGGCAAGCAAAACCCGCTTGTTCATTCCGATACAATCCCACTCTCTCGCTCCTGCTCTCTTTTACTGCATTAGGACAACAACGTTTCAACTGTTACATGCTGCGGTAGCTGAACCTTTTCCTCTGCATGACCTGTCATTGCCACAGTAAATAGATGAAACCCACTAGCATGAGTAGGAGTTGTTTGAGCCCTGATGTGCCTACTCATTCATGCTTGTTTGTCATGCCTGCTATTGCTTAGAGTTGAGTCAGGTCTGATTCATCAGGAATGAATTGGAATGGGGTGTGAACATGTCCTACTGTGTGTGAGCTAAGTGTGTGAACACGATTTGGTAAAGGTAGCGGTGAGAGGCCATGTAGGAGTACATGGTGGGTTGTCTCATTGCAGCCGTCCTCAAGAACTGAGTTCTGTGTTTGTGATCCACGAACAGTTACTACCACACATTGGGTTCCGGTAACTCGACCCCTCTCGACTTATTGATCAACATGATCTCTGTCCAGGAGTTGCAACTAGTTTCTGGTGTTTGTAGGTAGTGTTAGTAGTCTACCAAGTGGCACCCGGTACAGGTGGGCTTGGGACAGACTAGGCACCGTGGCCGGGTATGCCAAGCGCCGCCTGTTTGGTGGGCTTGGAACCCTGTACACATCGTTTGGGGCCGTGAGCGACGCAGGGCGGATCTCCTTGTGGATGGAACCCGAATAGGCGATAAACCTGGACGAGAGACTTGTGGTTAGTCGGTCGTGGCCGACTCCACGCCCGGCTTCCGCTTGAAGGTTGCCGAGGTACATAGCGATGTCTGGCGATAAGTGGCGAGGCGTGTGTGAAGAAGTACACCCTGCAGGGTTATCATTATCTGTTGAATAGCGGATTCCTCGGATATGGAAACTTGGACCCTTGCATAGTTCATAGACAAGTGAAATTGGATACTCTAAAACTCGCAAGATAGCGTGAGTGCTATGGATGGCGTCTCGTAGGTAGACGGGAGCGGATCCATAGTGGTGTATTGATATGGTGAATATGTGGACTCGTGCGCCACCTCAAAAGAGTTACTTGCAATGTAGTTCGGGATAGCCACCGAGTCAAAGCTGGCTTGCTGCGGTCAAACTCCACCACCCCTTTGTTGATAATGATGCATATGTAGATAGTTCGATGTAAGTCTTGCTGAGTGCGTTTGTACTCACGTTTGCTTATTTTATGTTTTGCAGAGAGACGTCAGTCTCGGTAGTAGTTCCGCTTGGACTTTGACGTTTAGCTTGTTACCTCAACTACGATCTTGTGCCCTCAGCAGGATCTGGTAGATAGTCGGGCTTCTCAGCCTTTTCCATTTGTAGATGTCTGTACTCAGACATGTTAAGCTTCCGCTTGTGCTTGTTGCTTGTATGCTCTGTATGTTGGGTCATGAGACCCATGTTTGTAATATCTCGCTCCTCGGAGCCTAATGAATAAATACTTGAGTCGTAGAGTTATGTTGTGATGCCATGTTGTATTTACACATATTGAGCATATTGTGTGTATGTTTGAAATGCTTGGTATGTGTGGGATCCGACAATCTAGTTATTTATCCTTGGCAGCCTCTCATATGGGGAAATGTAGTCTAGTGCTTCCTGAGCGATAGTAGTCCGCTACAGCTCGGTTCACCGGAGTCCTGCTAGCCCAGCACTACTGCTCTGGTGTAACATCCCAAATTTTCAATTTGGAATGTTATACATTAAGACATCATGCATATCATATTTTCTCGCATTTTCCGATCCTAGAAAATTTCACGCAACTCAAGGAGCCTCGGAGAGAGTTGGAGATTTCATTATTTTCATATTTGGGTTTTCTCCAAATTTTGAAAATAGGATCATTTGGATTTATTTAATTATCTTCATAAGATTTTCCTATAAAAAAAATAAGAGAGGGAATAATATGACTTTCCCAACATTTAGAAAAAATGAAGATTTAATAAATAAATCAATTTTGGGTTTTTCAAAGTTTATTTGCTTTAGAGAAAAAAAATGAGTATTTTAAAAATATGCATTTTGGCCCCGGATTAAAGTTCATTTTGTTCGACTCATTTTTAATAGTCGGGGAAAATTAATTTTATTTAATTTGGAGTTCGTTTAGTTTTATTTTAAATTGTTTCGTTTTGTTTAAAAAAAGCACCAAGGCGCGCGGCTTTGGGCCAAGGGCCCAGCTGCCCACCGCCGCCTGCCCAGCACCCCCTCCCCTCGCGTGCTCCCCGCTCGGGAGGAGTCCGCCCCGCCCGCCGACCGAGTCCGGTCGGCCACGCCACCCGCCGCCGTTGCCCCCTCCCAAGCAACCCCCTACCCCTTTATATACCCCCCTCTCTCTCTCATCACCTCGCCGCCGCCGCCCCTAACCGAGCCGCCTTGCCGCCAAAGCCGCCGCCGCCGCCCCAACCGGCCGCCGCCGCCCGGCGTCGCCATCGCCCGACCCGCCGCCACCCGCCGACCCGCCGCCGACCCGGAGCCGAGCCCGCCTGGCGACCTCGCCGGAGGTAGCACTGCGCCACCCCGGTCCGGTTTTTTTTGCTAAAACCGTCCGGTTTTTCTTTCGTTATTCGGTTTTCTAAAAAAAAACCCCCTAGATTGGTTTTTTTTTCTCGGTTTTATTAATTAGTGAACGTTCACCGATCCGTTCGTTTTAATGAACGTGTTCGTCGGTTAGTTTCTGTTAACGAACGTCCGTTCGTTTAACCGTTCGTCGTCTTTCTTTTAATCGGATTTAATCCGTTATTTTCCGATTTCGATTTCCGATTCAATCTTCAAATCAGTTTATTTTCTCGCTCGTTTATCGGAATCAGGTGATTCAGGCGCGTGGAGTTTCGTTTCGAAACTGCCGTTCCGACTAACCCACTTAAACCAAGTTTTGCTACTGTAAAATTTGACCTAGTTTCAAATTGCTAAAACCGAGTCGTTTTCTCTTGACATTCGATTTTCATTGCTTTATTTGATTCGATTCTTTTGCAACCAGGGTTCTTAAGTTGAACTCTCTGGTTAGATCTTTTATTCAAGATTTCCCTGTGCATTAGATGAGTACTTCTTGTATGCTTATTGTTTGTCTGCGTTAGATCACCCGGAGTGCGCCGCTTGTTACTTCGAGTCTCTAGGTTTCGCGGATCATCAGCAAGGCAAGTAACACTTGATCATACCTTTTCTACTACCCAGTTTTATGCATTAGCCTTATTCCTCAAACACTTGCATGTTTAGGATCTAATTAAATTGTGGGATGGGAAGTAGATTGAGGTAGTACCTATTACCTGTTTTACTTATGAAACCTTGGGAGTTACTTCTACGTTTGCTTATTATGCCATGCTATGCCGTGAGCGTGGATTGGGTGAGTGAATATCCATGACAGATGTGAGAATGTTAATTAATGGTTTATCTAAGGTGGCAACTTAAACACACATCTGGGTGGATTGAGGCACCTGGTTTCTATCAGGACTTGCCTGTATTTCTTCGGACCGCCACCCAGGCTCAAAGGGATCATGAGATTATTTAAACTAGAAACTTCCGTGTGCAGCCACAAGCCAATATGGGCTCTGGCATAGTTGAGTAAGTTGTGCGAACTCTTACGGGTAGGCTAGCTGATGTAGGGGATGTAGGTTGGTACGGTCTACCCACATGTAAGGTGCTAGTGCTTCTGAAAGATTGTGTCTCGGTCATCCATCTCTCAAACACCATGTAGTGCGAGAATCAAGCGGAGGCGATCGAGTCTTATGGGGAAAGTGCACAAACCTCTGCAGAGTGTATAAACTAATCATGATTAGCCGTGTCCCCGGTTATGGACGTCTTGAGTATCTAGTACTTGAATGTCATGTGAATCTCAACATGTTACTTCTGATAAATGTTGTTGGGTTTTGATAAGAATTCTTAATTGGGATTGAGGATGCTGTCAACCATTCTCAATGTTTAACAACCACCATGATAGTTAAACAAAATTATTCTTTTGTTGTAGGGAAAAATTATCTTTATGCAAAAGCTGTAACCAGAGAGCTTTACCACCAGCCATATATGCATGTAGTATAGGCTTATTCCTTCATTACTCTCTATGTATTACATTGCAGCATATTCCATGTGACCCGTTTCGGGCTGCAACTTTCATGTTGCAGACTTTTGAACGACAGTAAGGTGTTAGGTCGTGGTTCTATACTCGGTGATGCCGATGGAGTTGATGGACTCACTTATCTTCCAAGCCTTCGCTGTTATCGTTATTAGATGGCCTTAAGCCATATTTATTGTAATAAAGTTCCCTTGTGGACAACGCTGTAATAAGTGTGTGATTGCTACTCGCTATAAATCCTTCAATCTTGTGTGGTGTCGGCATTCTTGATCCGGGGATGACAACGAGCACAGAGACTTGATCCATTCAGGTCGGGTCGCTCTGAGAGATGGTATCGAGCACACGTTGTTGTAGGACACGACCACTAAGTTAAAGCCTTAGATCACTACTCTCTTCCCATTTTCTAACTCCTCATCTTTTCTACTCTTTTAGGATGAAGGGCGCCAAGATCAAATCGCCCAACCAGATGAAGGCACCCTTTTGGATTTCACTTGAAGGAAGTCACCAAGTACCGAAGTTGGACTACCAAGTTTCACGGGACTTTCAACGCCACTCTGCTGAAGAGGATATTTGGAAGATTCAAGCTCACGTTCCGGAAGGACATTCACCCCAATCACCAAGCCTATAGATAGTGTTTTTGAGTGCACCAACTTCGAGTGCGGGAAAGAGCATGGCAGCTCATATCACCATGGGACGCATTGGAGAAGTTTACCAAGAAGACCTCAAGGACACTATCTACCAGATTTGCGGACGCCGAGATGAACAATGGGACATAGTCAGCACCAAGAAGGATAGATCCATTGCAGCTTTCATCCAGAGTTAAACCAGCACATTCGGACGCCAGGAGAACCGGATGTGCAATGATATGTTAGAGTTGCAGAATGCAAAAGGAAGGATCATCGAACTTGAAGAAGAGCTAAAGACTACACGCAAGGACTACATGGACGAGATCGTTGCTCTGGCAAGACACAATAACGATCTTAAGTATGAGATTGAAGAACTCAAGAAGAAGTTGGCGCTCAAGAATGAGGACAAACACGTCGGCTGTCAAAGCAACTACATCATCATCGACGACACCGATTCGGATCCAAGTGAACCCGAATTTGAAGACGAAGCTGGAGCAGACATCATGGAGTCTTCCACCGGTTCAAATTAGTAGAAGTCCCCCACATATTAGTAGAATTACCTCCATGTAAACATTATAGTACACACACTTTTGCGCTAGTTAGATCGTTGTAAGCCCTTTGTTTGAATTGAATGAAGTGATTTTGTGTGCATTTGCTCATGTGCATTTGGGTAGTGTTTCTCCTTATACCTCATTCTATTCTTAATTTCTCGTCTTTTCCAAACCCATCAGATGCCTCCGAGACGCGACCCCGGGTTTGTTTTCCCGCCAGAGATCACCCAATTGATTCAGCAGCAGAACACCTTGATTCAAACATTGGTGCAGAACCAGGGCAACAACAACAACAACAACCCACCACCACCACCACCCGCGGATCACTTGACTCGTTTCCTTAGACTAAATCCGCCGGTGTATTCCAGTAGCACCGAGCCGATTCTAGCAGATGATTGGCTCCGCAAGATAGGAAGGAGTTGACCACTGCGGGATGCACGGATGGAGAAAAGTGAAGTTTGCTGCACACCAGCTTGAAGGACCCGCAGCAGCATGGTGGGAGAATTTTACAGCCACTTACCACTGAGACATTGTCACATGGGATCAGTTTCAACAAGCTTTCAAGACTTGCCCATGTTTCAGCAGGAGCTATGGCCATGAAGAGGCGTGAGTTTCGCAACTTACACCAAGGAGGAAGGACTGTTGGCGGTATGTGGATGATTTTAGTAAGTTAGCACGTTATGCCCCGGATAGCGTTGCTACCGATCTTGACTAAGCGGAGAAGTTTCGGAAGGACTGAATGATGAGTTCAGCATGCAGTTGATGGTAGCAAGTTTCAATAACTACCAGGAGTTGGTAGACCGAGCCCTCATGATTGAAGGAAAGCAGCAGCAAATTGAGAACCGTAAGAGGAAGTATGGACAAGGAAAGTATAACTCGGAGCTTAGCGAAGCCTCGTTATACCCCTAAACCAGGAATTCAGTTTCACATACCCATGGAGGTGGTAATTCGCACAACCATAATGGCACCAAGAATGGGAACGGGAATGGAGGAAGCAATGGACAGAACCGCACCAACCCGTCAACACCATCCAAGGTAGACCTGAGTCACATTACTTGCTTTAAGTGCCGCAAGACTTGACATTATGCAAATGACTACCCAGAAGGCCAGAATGGTAATGGCAATGGAAGCTCTGGAAAGAAGCCAAACCCTTTCAACAGGGGACAGGTGAACCACATTGATGTGGAGGAGGTTGAAGATCAGCCCGATCACGATGTCGGTAAGTTTTGGTTAAGTCATTTCTGCAGTTGTTCTTTTCGATCTTGGTGCATCGCATTCATATATATCAAGGGATTTGTGGATAAGTACAAATTACCGACCCAAGCCCTTAGGTCACCCATGCTAGTAACCTCACCGGAGCAGAATACATGGCTAGTAAATGGTGTGATCGATCGCCATTGAGGATTGGACACTATGTTTTCCCTCGGACCTAATAGTTCTGGAATCCCAAGGATTGGATGTGATATTAGGAATGGATTGGTTATCGAAGTATGGAGGGAACATTGATTGCTCCACTAAGTCAATTTTGCTCACCACTCCAGAAGGAAGAAGGATCAAGTACGTACCACGGCACGGGCCGAGGAGAGCGCAAGTAAATTGCCTATCAGGAGTTGTGCAGGAAGAAGTACCAGTGGAGAAGGATTTTCCTGATGTATTTCCGGAAGAGTTGCCAGGGATGCCACCGGATAGAGACATTGAGTTTTTGATTGAACTTTTGCCAGGAACAGGTCCAATATCAAAGCGACCGTACAGGATGCCCGCACAGGATTTGGCGGAAATCAAGAAGCAGATTAAGGAACTATTGGATAAAAGTTTTATTCGCCAAAGTTCTTCACCTTGGGGATCACCCGTACTGTTAGTGGAGAAGAAGGATGGATCGTTAAGGATGGTTGTTGATTATCGTGGATTGAATGAAGTAACAATCAAGAACAAGTACCCACTACCAATGATAAATGATCTGTTTGACCGATTGCAAGGAGCTAAAGTGTTTTCAAAGATCGACTTACGATCAGGGTACCATCAGTTGAAGATTCGGGAGCAGGACATACCTAAGACAGCGTTTACCACAAGATATGGACTATATGAGTATACCGTTATGTCATTTGGACTGACTAACGCACCAGCCTATTTCATGAACCTGATGAACAAAGTGTTTATGGAGTTTTTGGATAAGTTAAATCGTGGTGTTCATTGATGATATTTTAATTTTCTCGAAGAATGAAGAGGAACATAAGGAACATTGCGATTGGTTTTGGAGCGAGGAACACCGATTATATGCCAAGTTCAGCAAATGTGAGTTTTGGCTAAAGGAAGTTGGATTTCTTGGACATGTTATATCCGAAGAAGGAATAGCAGTTGACCCCACGAAGGTTGAGACCGTAACCAAATGGGAAGCACCAACGACAGTTGGAGAGATTCGGAGTTTCCTTGGACTTGCAGGATACTACCGAAGATTCATTGAGAATTTCTCAAGGATTGCAAAGCCTATGACAAAATTGTTGAAGAAGGATAACAAATTCATATGTACTGAGGACTGCGAGGCAAGTTTTCAGGAGTTGAAGAAAAGATTGGTTACCTCGCCAGTTTTAATATTGCCGGATCAGACCAAGGATTATGAGGTGTATTGCGACGCTTCACGTCGAGGACTTGGAGCAGTGCTTATGCAGGAAGGAAGAGTTGTTTCGTATGCTTCACGACAACTTAAGCCTCACGAGTTAAATTATGCCACACATGATTTGGAGTTAGCAGCCGTTGTGCATGCATTGAAGACATGGAGACATTTTATCATAGGAAATCATTGTGAAGTGTACACGGATCACAAGAGTTTGAAGTACATCTTCACACAGAAGGAACTAAATCTCAGACAGAGGAGATGGTTAGAGCTTATCAAGGATTATGATATGAGATTGCATTATCACCCAGGAAAGGCTAACGTTGTAGCAGACGCATTGAGCCGTAAGAGCCACGTCAATACCCTAATTATGGGAGGAATACCCAATGAGTTAGCCGAGGACCTTCGAGAGCTATGTTTGGAAATAGTTCCGAGAGGCTATGTAGCAGCATTGGAAATTCAGTCTACACTGATGGACAAAATCAGAGAAGCCCAAAAGGCAGATAAGGAAGTTGCCTCTATAAAGGAGAAAATGAGCAAAGGAAAAGCTAAAGGATTTCGTGGGGATGAGCACGATACCCTATGGTTTGATGACCGTGTTTATGTGCCAAATAACCCAGAGATCAGGAAGTTGATTTTGCAAGAAGCCCATGATTCACCCTATTCGATTCACCCAGGAAATACCAAGATGTATTTGGATTTGAAGAATACTTTCTGGTGGACCGGAATGAAGAAGGATATTGCAGAGTATGTAGCAGTTTGCGATGTATGTCAGAGAGTAAAGGCAGAACATCAGAAGCCAGCAGGATTGTTACAACCATTGCCGATACCCGAATGGAAGTGGGATAAACTAGGCATGGATTTCATCATAGGTTTGCCAAAGACTCGTTCAGGATATGACTCGATTTGGGTTATAGTCGACCGCTTGACGAAGGTAGCTCATTTCATTCCAGTCAAGACTACCTATAGCAGTGCTAAGTTGGCAAAGATATACATGACCAGAATTGTGTGTTTACACGGAGTTCCGAGGAGTATCGTATCGGATAGAGGAACCCAATTTACCTCAAAGTTTTGGAACCAGTTGCACGAAACATTGGGAACCAGACTGGAATTCAGTACAGCTTTCCACCCACAGACCGATGGGATGGGTGAGAGAGTCAATCAGATTTTGGAGGATATCTTTGAGAGCTTGTGCACTAGATTATGGATCTAGTTGGGATGATAATTTGCCGTATGCAGAATTTTCTTATAACAACAGTTACCAAACCAGCTTGAAGATGGCACCTTCGAGGCTCAGATGGAAGGAGATGCAGGACACCGTTGTCATGGGGGAAACCGAGATAAATCAATTGTTTGGACCAGATTTGATTAAGGAGTGCGAGCAGAAGGTTAAACTGATTAGAGATAGGCTCAAGGTAGCCCAGTCCGCATGTAAGAGCTATGCGGATTCAAAGCGCAAAGCGATTGAATATGAAGTTGGAGACAGGTATATCTTAGAGTATCCCCTTGAGGAGTTCAGCGTTTTGGAGTTAAAGGAAAATTAGCACCACGTTTCGTTGGACCGTATAAGATTTTGCAACGCATGGGGGAAGTTGCTTATAAACTGGAATTGCCAGAAGGACTGTCAGGAGTTCATGATGTATTCCATGTTTCTCAGCTAAAGAAATGTCATTCCGAGATAGCAGAGATACCGTTAAGAGACACAGTGCCACTGGAAGCAATTCAGTTGAAGGATGATTTAACATATGAGGAAAAACCAGTTAAGATTCTCGATTATGCCAGTAGAGTTACTCGCAGCAAGGTTATCAAGTTTTGCAAGGTTCAGTGAAGCCACCACACTGAAGATGAAGCCACCTGGGAAAGAGAGGAAGACTTGCTTAAGGACCACCCTCACCTATTTTCTAGCCAACCCGAATCTCGAGGGCGAGATTCATCTTAAGGGGGGTAGGTTTGTAACATCCCAAATTTTCAATTTGGAATCTTATACATTAAGACATCATGCATATCATATTTTCTCGCATTTTCCGATCCTAGAAAATTTCATGCAACTCAAGGACCCTCGGAGAGAGTTGGAGATTTCATTATTTTCATATTTGGGTTTTCTCCAAATTTTGAAAATAGGATCATTTGGATTTATTTAATTATCTTCATAAGATTTTCCTATAAAAAAAAATAAGAGAGGGAATAATATGACTTTCCCAACATTTAGGAAAAATGAAGATTTAATAAATAAATCAATTTTGGGTTTTTCAAAGTTTATTTGCTTTAGGGAAAAAATGAGTATTTTAAAAATATGCATTTTGGCCCCGGATTAAAGTTCATTTTGTTCGACTCATTTTTAAGAGTCGGGGAAAATTAATTTTATTTAATTTGGAGTTCGTTTAGTTTTATTTTAAATTCATTTCGTTTTGTTTTAAAAAACGCGTCGCCTCAAGATGGGCCAAGGGCCCAGTGCCCACCGCCCTTGCCCAAAGACCCTCCCCTCGCGCTTCCCCGCTCGGGAGGAGTCGGCCGCCGCCGCCGACCGAGTCGGCTCGGCCACGCCACCCGCCGTCGTTGCCCCCCCCAAGCAACCCCCTCCCCTTTATATACCCCCCTCTCTCTCCTCCTCACCCAGCGCCCCCGCCCCCCAACCGAGCCGCCGCCGCCAAGCCCGCCGCCGCCCCCAACCGCCGCCGCCCGCCCGACGTCGCCATCGCCCGACCCGCCGCCACCCGCTGACGCCGCCGACCCGCGGAGCCGGAGCCCGCCGGCGACCTCGCCGGAGGTAGCACCGCGCCACCCGCCCGGTCCGTTTTTTTTCTAAAACCGTCCGGTTTTTCTTTCGTTATTCGGTTTTCTAAAAAAAACCCCTAGATTGGTTTATTTTTTTATCGGTTTTATTAATTAGTGAACGTTCACCGATCCGTTCGTTTTAATGAACGTGTTCGTCGGTTAGTTTCTGTTAACGAACGTCCGTTCGTTTAACCGTTCGTCGTCTTTCTTTTAATCGGATTTAATCCGTTATTTTCCGATTTCGATTTCCGATTCAATCTTCAAATCAGTTTATTTTCTCGCTCGTTTATCGGAATCAGGTGATTCAAGCGCCTGGAGTTTCGTTTTGAAACTGCCGTTCTGACTAACCCACTTAAACAAAGTTTTGCTACTGTAAAATTTGACCTAGTTTCAAATTGCTAAAACCGAGTCGTTTTCTCTTGACATTCGATTTTCGTTGCTTTATTTGATTCGATTCTTTTGCAACCAGGGTTCTTAAGTTGAACTCTCTGGTTAGATCTTTTATTCAAGATTTCCTTGTGCATTAGATGAGTACTTATTGTATGCTTGTTGTTTGTCTGCGTTAGATCACCCGGAGTGCACCGCTTGTTACTTCGAGTCTCTAGGTTTCGTGGATCATCAGCAAGGCAAGTAACACTTGATCATACCTTTTCTACTACCCAGTTTTATGCATTAGCCTTATTCCTCAAACACTTGCATGTTTAGGATCTAATTAAATTGTGGGATGGGAAGTAGATTGAGGTAGTACCTATTACCTGTTTTACTTATGAAACCTTGGGAGTTACTTCTACGTTTGCTTATTATGCCATGCTATGCCAGTAGACGTGGATTGGGTGAGTGAATATCCATGACAGATGTGAGAATGTTAATTAATGGTTTATCTAAGGTGGCAACTTAAACACACATCTAGGTGGATTGAGGCACCTGGTTTCTATCAGGACTTGCCTGTATTTCTTGGACCGCCACCTGTGCTCAAAGGGATCATGAGATTATTTAAACTAGAAACTTCCGTGTGCAGCCACAAGCCAATATGGGCTCTGGCATAGTTGAGTAAGTTGTGCGAACTCTTACGGGTAGGCTAGCTGATGTAGGGGATGTAGGTTGGTACGGTCTACCCACATGTAAGGTGCTAGTGCTTCTGAAAGATTGTGTCTCGGTCATCCGTCTCTCAAACACCATGTAGTGCGAGAATCAAGCGGAGGCGATCGAGTCTTGTGGGGAAAGTGCGCAAACCTCTGCAGAGTGTATAAACTAATCATGATTAGCTGTGTCCCCGGTTATGGACGTCTTGAGTATCTAGTACTTGAATGTCATGTGAATCTCAACATGTTACTTCTGATAAATGTTGTTGCGTTTTGATAAGAATTTTTAATTGGGATTGAGGATGCTGTCAACCATTCTCAATGTTTAACAACCACCATGATAGTTAAACAAAATTATTCTTTTGTTGTAGGGAAAAATTAGCTTTATGCAAAACTGTAACCGTAGAGCTTTACCACCAGCCATATATGCATGTAGTATAGGCTTATTCCTTCATTACTCTCTATGTATTACATTGCCAGCATATTCCATGTGCTGACCCGTTTTCGGGCTGCAACTTTCATGTTGCAGACTTTTCAGACGACGAGTAAGGTGTTAGGTCGTGGTTCTATACTCAGTGATGCCGATGGAGTTGATGGACTCACTTATCTTCCAAGCCTTCCGCTGTTATCGTTATTAGATGGCCTTAAGCCATATTTATTTTAATAAAGTTCCCTTGTGGACAACGCTGTAATAAGTGTGTGATTGCTACTCGCTATAAATCCTTGAAATCTTGTGTGGTGTCGGCATTCTTGATCCAGGGATGACACCGAGCACGAGACTTGATCCATTCGAATCGGTCGCTACATCTGGACACTTGATTCGGCGGCATGTGTTTCACCGTTCACGTATACGTCCCTTCGGGAAATGTCACGCGGTGACATCCGAGTCCTGCCTAGCCTGCTATAGCCCGGTTACGGAGTCCTGTTAGCCCAAATGCTACATCCGGATTCACACGTTGATGACCGACATGCTCGATGTGATTCATGTATGCCTCCCCATGGGTTAGTGCCGCTTTGGGTTCACGACTAGCCATGTCGGCCTGGGTTCTCTGTCATATGGATGCTAGCGACACTATCATATACGTGAGCCAAAAGGCGCAAACGGTCCCGGGCCTTGGTAAGGCGACACCCGTGGGAATACCGTGCGTGAGGTCGCAAAGTGATATGAGGTGTTACCGGCTAGATCGATGTGACTTGGAATCCGGGTCCTGACAGTTTCTTCATGCGCTTTATACCAATATGACCTAAACGGCAGTGCCACAAATATTTGCACTATCATTATCAACTTTGCATCTTTTGGCATCAATATTATGAATATGTGTATCATTATGATCGAGATTCAATAAACTATTTACATTAAGTGTATGACCGTAGAAGGTTTTATTCATGTAAACAGAACAACAATTATTATTTGACTTAAACGAATAACCGTATTGCAATAAACATGATCCAATCATATTCATGCTTAATGCAAACATTGAATAACATTTATTTTGGTCTAACACTAATCTCAAAGGTAGAGGGAGTGTGCGATGGTGATCTTATCAACCTTGGAATCACTTCCAACACACATCGTCACTTCGCCCATAACTAGTCTGTGTTCATTCTGCAACTCCTGTTTTTAGTTACTACTCTTAGCAACTAAACCAGTATCAAATACTGAGGGGTTGCTATAAACACTAGTAAAGTACACATCAATAACATGTATATCAAATATACTTTTGTTTACTTTGCCATCCTTCTTATCCGCCAAGTATTTGGTGCAGTTCCTTCACACTAGAAGCACTCAGTTTTAGGCTTGGGTCTAGCTTTGGAATTCTTCATGGGAGTGGCAACTTGCTTGCCATTCTTCTCGAAGTTTCCTTTCTTTCCCTTGCCCTTTTACTTGAAACTAGTGGTCTTGTCAACCATCAACATTTGATGCTTTTGTTGATTTCTACCTTTGTCGATTTCGGCATCGCGAAGAGCTCGGGAATCGTTTTCGTCATCCCTTGCATATTATAGTTCATCACTAAGTTCTAGTAACTTGGTGATAGTGACTAGAGAACTTTGTCAATTACTATCTTATCTGGAAGATTAACTCCCACTTGATTCAAACAATTGTAGTACCCAGACAATCTGAGCACATGCTGACTGGTTGAGCTATTCTCCTGCATCTTGTAGGCAAAGTATTGTTAGAGGTCTCATACCTCTCGACACAGGCATGAGTATGAAATACCAATTTGAAATCTTAGAACATCTTATATGCTCCGCGGCGTTCAAAACGTTTTTGAAGTCCCGGTTCTAAGCCGTAAAGCATGGTGCACTAATCTATTAAGTAGTCATCATACCGAGCATTGTCAAACATTCATAACGTGTGCATCTGGTCCTGCAATAGTCTGTCACCTAGCGGTGCATCAAGGACATAATTCTTCTGTTCAGCAATGAGGATAACCCTCAGATCACAGACCTAGTCCGCATCATTGCTACTAAAAATTTTCAACATAGTTTTTCTCTAGGAAAAAATAAACTGGGAGCTACATCGCGAGCTATTGATCTACAACATAGACATGCAAACTACTACCAGGTACTAAGTTCATGATAAATTAAAGTTCATTAATAATATTACTTATGAACTCCCACTTAGATAGACATCTTTCTAGTCATCTAAGTGATCATGTGATCCAAATCAACTAAACCATGTTCGATCATAACGTGAGATGGAGTTGTTTTCAATGCTGAACATCACTATGTTGATCATATCTACTATATGATTCACGCTCGACCTTCCCGTCTCAGTGTTCCGAGGCCATATCTGCATATGCTAGGCTCGTCAAGTTTAACCCGAGTATTCTACGTGTGCAAACCTGGCTTGCACCCGTTGTATGTGAACGTAGAGCTTATCCCACCCGATCTTCACGTGGTGTCTCGGCACGATGAACTTTCGCAACGGTGCATACTCAGGGAGAACACTTGTACCTTGAAATCCAGTGAGAGATCATCTTATAATGCTACCGCCGAACTAAGAAAAATAAGATGCATAAAGGATAAACATCACATGCAATCAAAATAAGTGATAGGATATGGCCATCGTCATCTTGTGCCTTTGATCTCCATCTCCAAAGCACCGTCATGATCACCATCGTCACCGGCTTGACACCTTGATCTCAATCAAAGCATCGTTGTCGTCTCGCCAACTATTGCTTCTACGACTATCGCTACTGCTTAGTGATAAAGTAAAGCAATTACATGGCGATTGCATTTCATACAATAAAGCGACAACCATATGGATCCTTCTAGTTGTCGATAACTCTGTTATAAAACATGATCATCTCATACAATAAAATTTAGCATCATGTCTTGACCATATTGTTGGGGAACGTAGTAATTTCAAAAAAATTCCTATGCACACGCAAGATCATGGTGATGCATAGAAACGAGAGGGGAGAGTGTTGTCCACGTACCCTCGTAGACCGATAGCAGAAGCGTTAGCACAACACGGTTGATGTAGTCGTACATCTTCACGATCCGACCAATCAAGTACCTAACGCACGACACCTCCGAGTTCTGCACACGTTCAACTCGGTGACGTCCCTCAAACTCCGATCCAGCCGAGTGTTGAGGGAGAGTTTCTTCAACATGACGGCGTGGTGACGATGATGATGTTCTACGGACGCAGGGCTTCGCCTAAGCACCGCTACAATATTATCGAGGTGGATTATGGTGGAGGGGGCACCGCACACGGCTAAGAGATCAAGAGATCAATTGTTGTCACTGTGGGGTGCCCCCTGCCCCTGTATATAAAGGAGCAAGGGGGAGGCGACCGGCCAAGGAGGAGGGCGCACCAAGGGGGGAGTCCTACTCCCACCGGGAGTAGGACTCCTCCTTTCCTTGTTGGAGTAGGAGAGAAGGAAAGAGGAGGAGAGCGAGAAGGAAAAGGGGGTTGCACCCCTTGTCCAATTCGGACCAGAGGGGGGGTGCCGGCCTCCTTCCTTTTGGCCTCTCTCCTCTATTCCCGTATGGCCCAATAAGGCCCATATACTCCCCGGCGAATTCCCGTAACTCTCCGGTACTCCGTAAAATACCCGAATCACTCGGAACCTTTCCGAAGTCCGAATATAGTCGTCCAATATATCGATCTTTACATATCGACCATTTCGAGACTCCTCGTCATGTCCCCGATCTCATACAGGACTCCGAACTCCTTCGGTACATCAAAACTCATAAACTCATAATATAACCGTCATCGAACTTTAAGCGTGCGGACCCTACGGGTTCGAGAACTATGTAGACATGACCGAGACACGTCTCCGGTCAATAACCAATAGCGGAACCTGGATGTTCATATTGGCTCCCACATATTCTACGAAGATCTTTATCGATCAAACCGCATAACAACATACGTTGTTCCTTTTGTCATCGGTATGTTACTAACTCATTAGTCACATTGCTTGCAAGGCTTATAGTGATGTGCATTACCGAGAGGGCCCAGAGATACCTCTCCGACAATCGGAGTGAGAAATCCTAATCTTGAAATACGCCAAGTCAACATGTACCTTCGGAGACACCTGTAGAGCTCCTTTATAATCACCCAGTTACGTTGTGATGTTTGGTAGCACACAAAGTGTTCCTCCGGTAAACGGGAGTTGCATAATCTCATAGTCATAGGAACATGTATAAGTCATGAAGAAAGCAATAGCAACATACTAAACGATCAAGTGCTAAGCTAACAGAATGGGTCAAGTCAATCACATCCTCCTCCTAATGATGTGATCCCGTTAATCAAATGACAACTCATGTCTATGGCCAGGAAACTTAACCATCTTTTATTCACGAGCTAGTCAAGTAGAGGCATACTAGTGACACTATGTTTGTCTATGTATTCACACATGTATCAAGTTTCCGGTTAATACAATTCTAGCATGAATAATAAACATTTATCATGAAATAAGGAAATAAATAATAACTTTATTATTGCCTCTTGGGCATATTTCCTTCACATCACAACATGCCCTGCAAAAACAAGTTAGACGTCCTCTACTTTGTTGTTGCAAGTTTTACGTGGCTGTTACGGGCTGAGCAAGAACCATTCTTACCTACGCATCAAAACCACAACGGTTTTTCGTTAAGTGTGTTGTTTTAACCTTCAACAAGGACCGGGCATAGTCACACTCGATTCAACTAAAGTTGGAGAAACTGACGCCGCCAGCCACCTGTGTGCAAAGCACTTCGGTAGAACCAGTCTCGCGTAAGCGTGCGGTAATGTCGGTCCGGGCCGCTTCATCCAACAATACCGCCGAATCAAAGTATGACATGCTGGTAAGTAGTATGACTATTATTTCCCACAAATCTTTGTGTTCTACTCGTGAATATAACATCTACGCATAGATCTGGCTTGGATGCCACTCATGGGGAACGTAGTATTTCAAAATTTTGCCTACGCACACGCAAGATCCATCTACGTGATGCATAGCAATGAGAGGGGATAGTGTAATCCATGTACCCTCGTAGACCGAAAGCAGAAGCGTTATGACAATGCGGTTGATGTAGTCGTATGTCTTCACGATCGACCGATCCTAGTACCGAAAGTACGGCACCTCCGCGATCTGCACACGTTCAGCTCGGTGACGTCCCACGAACTCTTGATCCAGCTGAGTGTGGAGGGAGAGCTTCGTCAGCACGACAGTGTGATGACGGTGATGATGAAGCTACCGGCACATGGCTTCACCTAAGCACTGCAACGATATTACCGAGGTGGATTATGGTGGAGGGGGCACCGCACACGGCTAAGACAATGTCAACTTGTGTGTCTATGGGGTGCCCCCCTCCCCCGTATATAAAGGAGTGGAGGAGGAGGGAGGGCCGGCCCTCTATGGCGCGCCCTGGGAGGAGCCCTACTCCCACCGGGAGTAGGATTCCCCCCTTTCCCTAGTTGGAGTAGGAGAGAAGGAAGGAGGATAGAGGGAGAAGTAAAGGGGGGTGCCGCCCCCCTTCCCTAGTCCAATTCGGACCCAAGGGGGAGGGGCGTGCGGCCTGCCCTGGTCGCCCCTCTCTCTCTCTCTCCACTAAATTCCATTAGGGCCCATATACTCCCCGGGGGGTTCCGATAACCACCTAGTACTCCGGTAAATGCCCGAACTCACCCGGAACCATTCTGATGTCCAAACATAGTCATCCAATATATCGATCTTTATGTCTCGACCATTTTGAGACCTCTCGTCATGTACGTGATCATATTCAGGACCCCCAACAACCTTCGGTACATCAAAACACATAAACTCATAATACTGATTTTCACCGAACGTTAAGCGTGCGGACCCTACGGGTTCGAGAACTATGTAGACATGACCGAGACTCATCTCCGGTCAATAACCAATAGCGGAACCTAGATGCTCATATTGGTTCCTACATATTCTACGAAGATCTTTATCGGTCAAACCGCACAACAACATACGTAGTTCCCTTTGTCATCGGTATGTTACTTGCCCGAGATTCGATCGTCGGTATCTCAATACCTAGTTCAATCTATTTACCGGCAAGTCTCTTTACTCGTTCCGTAATGCATCATCCCTCAACTAACTCATTAGTCACATTTCTTGCACGGCTTATAGTGATGTGCATTATCGAGAGGGCCCAGAGATACCTCTCCGACAATCGGAGTGACAAATCCTAATCTCTATCTATGCCAACTCAACAAACACCATCGGAGACACCTGTAGAGCATCTTTATAATCACCCAATACGTTGTGAAGTTTGATAGCACACTAAGTGTTCCTCCGGTATTCGGGAGTTGCATAATTTCCTAGTCATAGGAACATGTATAAGTCATGAAGAAAGCAATAGCAATAAACTAAACAATCATAGTGCTAAGCTAACGGATGTGTATTGTCCATCACATCATTCTCTAATGATGTGATCCCGTTCATCAAATGACAACACATGTCTATGGTCAGGAGACATAACCATCTTTGATTAACAAGCTAGTCAAGTAGAGGCATAGCACTATGTTTTATCTATGCATTCGCACATGTACTAAGTTTCCGCTTAATTTGGCATGGGCCCCCACTGCTTGCGGACCTAGTCGACGCGTGGCTCTTGATGGGACGTGGGCTTCTCTGCTTCCCCATGCTGCCTCCGCAGCCATTTGACTTGACAAGAGCCTGCTGCATGCAGAAAAGATTATCACTAATGGGGATCATGGAGGCCGACGGTTGGCCTCCCTCTGGCTATAAATGGGGGAAGGGGCGGAGCCCCCTGCTCATCTCCGTCTTCTCGCTGCTTGCTCCTTCCTCTTCTTTCTTGTCTCCCCATCTTGTCAAAGCATCCATGGCGCCGATGAGCAGGTTTTTTGTGGCGGAGAAGGGAAGGCCACTCGGGAGGAAAGTGGGCCACTCCCGCCGAAGAAGAGGCTCGGCCACTCCCGCGACGCCGGTGAAGAGAGCGAGGTGACGCGGCCTTGGCACGAGCGGCCTCCTCAGGGCTTCCCGCTCCCCGTGTTCGCCCGTGCGCAGGGCCCTGGGCACGAGGGAGACGCCCAGCACCACAAGGGTCGGGGTCACAGAGGAGGATAGGCCGCGGTTGCATGGCCACGCAGCTTGCGGACCCATGCCGAAGGCACAACCCGTGAATTTGTGGTGTGGGCGGCAATGTAGCCGCGCACATAGATCCGGCTCCCGCGGTTCTTCGCAGAGGATATACCACCGAGGGGCCCCCCGAGCTATGGCGGCAACACGCCGGGTGCTGCAGCCAAGCCACCGGAGCAGAGGTCGAGGTCGTCTCTTTGGGTGACGTCTTCATGACTCGAGGATGGGGCGAGATCACTCGCGCCTGCTACTCGGAGGGGGCCCTCGCCATCCACTTCAAATATGATGGAGCCTTGATGCTTTTCTTAAAGGTCTTTGGCGAGGACGGTCGGCTCCTGGAGTGCTGCTCCAGAAGAGACAATCCCCGTGGCGCGGCCATAGGCGTTGAACTTGCCCTTGGCCGTGCCAACAGCTCCTCTAGCAGTAGGAGTGACTCTCCGGAATCCAGCGATTCTCCGGAGTCCAGTGACAACGAAAACTACGAGCCGCCGACCTCCTGTCGTGCCCAGAGCACGGCAGCAGCATTGACTCGGCACCGTCAGTGACGCAGCTGAGGCTGGGGTTCTTCTGGGTCCCTTCTTTTGCTTTCCCTGCGCAGAAACATGACGAGCCCCATGGGGGAATGTAAAAAACTGTAATGCTTTTGCCTTAATGCTATTATTCCTGGTTCGGTGTTGTGATCGCGTATCCTGCCTTGGCATGGTGTTCTCTTTCATTCTCGAAGTAGCTCAGTGCTCTACATTGACACGACCCAGTCCCCAGGCAGGCTTCAGCCGTTGCTGGTATGCCAGGTCGCGATGCAGTGGTCAAGGCCAGGAGGTGAGCGTCCCGAGGTCCGGTAAGAGCCCCTGAGGCACGATGCTCAGGGGGGACCTTTAGCGCGCAAGCGGCTCCCTGAAGGCCGAAAGGGAAACGTCCTTGCCCAGGCGAGGTCGCGAGAGTCGAAGTACTGTGTCGTGAGGTTCATGCAAGCGCGTAGGTGGTGACTTATCTTGGTGTGTCCGTGATGGTACTTGTGGCATGATGCCCAACCGCGTCCTGGTGGTGGTGTTCTTAGGCAGGGCTCACGCCGACCCCCTCTTCCCTGCTCATCTAAATGCACTACGTCCTCGGGTCCCGGCCCCCAAGCAAGGCTCAACTGCCGCTGGTATGCCAGGCCGCGATGCTGTGGTCAAGGCCAGGCGGTGAGGGATTGAGAGCCAGTAGGAGCCCCTGAGGCGCGATGCTCAGGGAACCCCCTTTAATGTGCAAGATAATTGCGTGAAAAAGGAGTGGCTGGCGGGGCTGCCCGTAATCCTGACTCCGGAGGTCCCTGCGAGTTAGTCATAGGAAATGAGAACATATCACATATCCGCGCTTGCTGTCCTGCCGTTGATCTTTCCGCAAGAAGATGAATGCACTGAGGACCTAGTGAGGTGAGATGCGCGGGGCGGACGTGAGTTAGAGCTCGGTCTCTCAGATTTATCAGCGCTGCAGGGACGGACCCGAGCACAGGCGTCGTGCCAGCAGCCCACATCATGCGCGGGGCGGACGCGAGTTAGAGCTCGGTCTCTCAGATTTATCAGCGCTGCAGGGACGGACCCGAGCACAGGCGCCGTGCCAGCAGCCCACATTGCGGGATGAGGGAGAGGCGAGTTAGCAACACGCGGAGGCTGCGAAGGGCGACTCCATAGACAATAGGACAACAAAGATAGTGTCGGTAACCATGATAATAGAGGCAACCATATTGGTCCGGAATACATAAAATGAAATGGTGTGACCACGGGAGTGACACTGGCGGCTTGGGGATGATGCAGCCTGAGGGGCGCGCCAACTGAACAAACCAAAAAGTGTCACCTAGCACCATTGCTGAAGAAGTCTCGGAGTAGCTGAAGACGTGTGTCGCAGAAGTCGTTCCTCGCGAGCCGTACAGCTCCCGAACCTCGTGAGGCTCCGGGGACCCGGGGGGCTCGTGAGGGTTCGGCACCTCCTCCGTCTGGACCGCCTCGCGCCCCGCCTTGTGAGCCTCCAGGACGACCCGCATGTGGCGCTGGTGCGTGGCAGCCCTGTTCAGCAGACCGAAAGGCATGCGAACATAGCTGTGAGGGGGGCCTCGCACCGGCCAACGTGGGACGGCCAGAAGAGCTCCTGAGATGCGATCATGTTGAGCCCTGGTATGTTGACACAGGCGTGCAGCTCGCTGCCCTCATCAGGGGCGGGAGCTGCGCCCGGGGGTGCAGGGTGCTAACTCTTGAGCACTGCGTTAGTTTTCCCTTGAAGAGGAAAGGTGATGCAAGAAAGTAGCGTAAGTATTTCCCTCAGTTTTTGAGAACCAAGGTATCAATCCAGTAGGAGACTACACTCAAGTCGCCTTGTACCTACACAAACAAATAAGAACCTTGCAACCAACGCAATAAAAGGGTTGTCAATCCCTTCACAGCCACTTGCAAAACTGAGATCTGATAGAGATAATAAGATACATATTTTTGGTATTTTTATGATATAGATTGAAAGTAAAGATTGCAAAGTAAAATAGATTGGAAACTTATATGATGGAAAATAGACCCGGGGGCCATAGATTTCACTAGTGGCTTCTCTCAAGATAGCATCTACGGTGGGTGAACAAATTACTGTCGAGCAATTGATACAATAGTGCAGAATTATGAGAATATGTAGGCATGATCATGTATATAGGCATCACGTCCGTGACAAGTAGACCGAAACGATTATGCATCTACTACTATTACTCCACACATCGACCGCTATCCAACATGCATCTAGAGTATTAAGTTCATAAGAACAGAGTAACTGTCACGCCCAATATGCGACCCTATCCAAAAGGAAATCGACGGTCCCACCAAGGATAGACCCGCATATTGAAACGCTTTTGCAAGGTGGATATCATTACATCAACATTACATAATAGATGGGGATACATACATAAGGCACAAATGCCACAAGAATACATCAACATCATAATACATCAGAGCATCATCCGACTACGGATGAAACATAAACAGAAGCTCAAACGACATCCACCCTGCTAGCCCAGGCTGCCGACCTGGAACCTATCCCCTGATCGAAGAAGAAGCAGAAGAAGAACTCCAACACAAGCAAACATCGCTCTCACGTCATGATCATCGCAAACCTGTACCTGCAACTGGTGGTGTAGTAATCTGTGAGCCACGAGGACTCAGCAATCCCATTACCATGGGTATCAAGACTAGCAAAGCTTAATGGGTAAGGAAGAGGATAAAGTGGTGAGGTTGCAGCAGCGACTAAGCATATATGGTGGCTAACATACGCAAATGAGAGCGAGAAGAGGAACAAAGGAACGGTCGTCAACTAGTAATGATCAAGAAGTGATCCTGAACTCCTACTTACGTCAAACATAACCCAGAAACCGTGTTCTCCTCTCGATCAACCCCGAAAAGAGACACTCACGGTTACACACACGGTTGGTGTATTTTAGAAGAGTTTGCTTCAAGTTTACTACAACCGGATATCAACAAATTCCCATCTGCCACATAACCGCGGGCACGGCTCTCGAAAGTTTATACCCTGCAGGGGTGTCCCAACTTAGCCCATGATAAGCTCTCGCGATCAACGAAGGATATTCCTTCTCCCCGGGAAGACCCGATCAGTCTCGGAATCCCGGCTACAAGACATTTCGACGGCAATAAAACAAGACCAGCAAAGCCGCCCGATGCGCTGACAATCCCGATAGGAGCTGCACATATCTCGTTCTCAGGGCAACACCAGATGAGACATCCTACGAGAAAAATCAATCCTCAAGTTGCCCCAAGGTGGCCCCGCAGTCTACTCGGTTCAGGCCAGCACTTAGAGAAGCACTGGCCCGGGGGGGGCTAAAATAAAGATGACCCTTGGGCTCCGGAAACCCAAGGGAAAAAGGGCATAGGTGAGTCAAATGGTAAAACCAAAGTTGGGCCTTGCTGGAGGAGTCTTATTCGAAGCGAACTGTCAAGGGGGTCCCATAAATCACCCGACCGCGTTAGGGACGCAAAATCCGGGAACATAATACCGATATGACGGAATCTAGGGCGGCAAGAGTGGAACAAAACACCAGGCATAAGGCCGAGCCTTCCACCCTTTACCAAGTATATAGATGCATTAATTAAATAAGATATATTGTGATATCCCAACAAGTAAACATGTTCCAACAAGGAACAACATCTCCATGTTCCGACAAGGAACAAACTTCATCTTGACCTGCAACTAACAACGCTATAAGAGGGGCTGAGCAAAGCGGTAACATAGCCAAACAACGGTTTGCTAGGAAGGTGCAAAAGGTTAGAGGCTGACATGGCAATTTGTGATGGCTTGAGGAACGAGTGATAGGTAGCGCAGCATAGCGATAGAACGAAGCAACTAGCATAGCAATGATAGTAGTGAGATCCAAGGTAGCGGTCATCTTGCCTGAAATCCCGCAAGGAAGAAGAACGAATCCATGAAGAAGACGAACGGATGAATCCGAACCAAGCGTAGACGAACGAATCCTCACGATCGCAACGAAACAGGAACTAACAAGAAGAAGCACACAACATAGTAAACACACCACACATGAACAAGGCATGATGCACAACAAGCATGATGAATGACCAAGCTACATGAAGCTACTCACGGCAAGAGATGATGCATACAAGAGCAACACATCAAGGCAAGTTTAAATGAGGCCGGAAACAACATAGAACAATTCCGGTAAGTCCTCATATGCAAATTTCGAAATTGGTCCAGATCTGAATAAGTTTATGTTCGAGTTGTTAACCAGCAAGTTAAGATGCACCACGATGATCTACACGAAATTCTAGTCAAGTTACATATCAAGTTCATTAGATTCGGAGCTACGGCCTAGAAGATATGAGCAAAACAAGATAAGCATGGCATTGATGCAAGATGCATACAAACATCAAGCAAACACCTCAAAACATGGATGCAACATGATAATATGACACTACATGCAAAATCAAGCAAGTTTCATATAGAGCACACTCAAAACGGAGCAACGGTTCAACACATACACCCTATACAAGTCATGACAACAATCTGTCCAAAACAGCAAGTAGGCATATTGCAAGCATCAAAACAACATGCTACAGGATCTTAACAAGAAATCGAAAGGCATGGGCATGATGTACAGGTAAAGCATTACAAAACATGAACACTGAGCTATCTCCAGAAACAACTAGAACATGCTCAAAATGACATGGCAAGATTGCAAATAATAACAGTTTCAGGCTTAGCAGAAAATAACATCAGGTTGCAATGTTTAGAGCTATCAAACAGCATGCTACAGGAACTTATCATGGCAAACAAGGGCATGGAATGAATCTACAAAATGCATAGAACAAATGTCCCTTACTGACCATGAGCCAAAAAGGATCAGAAAATATGATAGCACCCATGTAAACATGGCAAGTTATATTACACATTCAAACATGTCAGGAACAACAATAAGTAGGCATGTTGGTGAGCTTGAATCACTCACCACAGAGCAATAAATGGCATGGCAAGGCAACCACCAGTAATAATACATGGCATAGAAGCTATACATGGCAAGAACAACATCATAGCATACACTGATCAACTACAACAACCTTGGCAAAATTGAATAACATGTAAACAACCTGCCAGGAAACATTTTATAGCAAAAGTAGAGCTCGATTGACTCAAGCTATGGCACTCCATAATTGCAAACAAGGGCATGGATGGATATAGAACAACCATATGTTCAAAGCATCCTAACTGAAGTATCTCAAAATATGCATGGATCTCTCGGTAGCATCAAGTTTACATGGCATAAAAATATCAGCAGAACAGGGCTGAAATCAGCAACATCAAGAAGCCTAGTTTGCATGCTTGTGCTAGTCACCACAGAGATCACAAAAATACATGGCATAAACCCCTGTAAAGATGGCATGGCATATTACAAAACACATGTAGGACTCAAGTTCAAAGGATGCACACATCAATCATGGCAAAAATGACAAAAGTGCATGTTCTGATAAGAATCTGAAACTAACATCACATAGCCCTCTTCTAACAGCATTCCGGGCGTCAAGATGAGCTCAAATGAAAATGATGCAGTGAGATGAAATGATCTACTCTTCGAGACGAACAATTTGACATATTATACGCACGAAACGGAGCAATATGCAGAGAGTTATGGCATGATGAAAATGCAACAAAATAATCACAGATTCGGGACTTAGTGGATTTCGGAGGGGGGGAAGAAGTCAACCGAGGGCACGGACGACGAGGACGCCGGGATCTCGCCGGAGATGGAGGGAGAGGTTACCGGAGTCCTCGGGAAGGCGCGGGGAGGCGGCCCGGACGGATCCGGCGGATCCGCCGGGCGGCGCGGGAGGCGGCCCGCCCGGCAGAAGACGAGGCCGGGCGGCGGCGCGAGAATCCGCGATTGAGGGGCACGCGGAGTTGGCGTGCGGGCCTGGAGAGGCGGCGGCGGGCGCTGGGCGCGGCGGCCAGCGGCGGGGAGCAGGCCGGGCGGCGGCGGTCGAGCTCCGGCGAGGCTCGGTGGCCGGAGCTCGACGGCGGCGGCGGGCGGGCGGTCGGCGCTCAAGGCGACGGCGGAGCGGCCGAACTGGCGGGCCCGCGACAGGCTCGTCGGGCCGGGCGGCGGTGGGTGGCGGTGCGGACAGGTGGCGGCGGGATTGGGCGCTTGGGCGGCGGCGCTGACGGGCGGACACGTCCGGGCGGCGGGTGGACGTGTCCGTCGGCGGGAGTAGGAAGGAGCTAGGGTTGTGGACCCGAAATTTCGAAGGGGTGCACATATTTATAGGTAGAGGGAGCTAGGAGACTCCAAATGAGGTGCGGTTTTCGGCCACGCGATCGTGATCGAACGACCGAGAGCATAGAGGGGAGTTTGGTGGGTTTGGGGCCACTTTGGAGGGGGTGTTGGGCTGCAACTCAAAGAGGGCTTTGCGGTTACCCGGTTAACCGTTGGAGTACCAAACGACCTCCAAATGGCACGAAACTTGACAGGCGGTCTACCGGTGCTATACCAAGGCCGCTTGGCAAACCTCGGGCCATTCCGAGAAAGTTTAACACCCGCACAAGAAAAGAGGTAAAAGGGGGCGCCGGGAGACCTAGGAGTGCCGGATTGCAAAACGGACAACGGGGAAAATGCTCGGATGCATGAGACGAACACGTATGCAAAATGAGATGCACATGATAACATGATATCAAATGCAGATGATGACATGGCAAAATGCAACACGCAAGCAAATGACATGGCAACGACGGCGAATAACTAGCAGACACCTGGCGCATCGAATCCGGGGCGTTACAGTAACGCATTAGGCAAGATGACATGATGTAGAGGGATAAACTCAAGCAATATGATATAAACCCCAGCTTTTTATCCTCGATGGCAACAATACAATACGTGCCTTGCTGCCCCTGCTGTCACTTGGAAAGGACACCGCAAGATTGAACCCAAAGCTAAGCACTTCTCACATTGCAAGAAAGATCAATCTAGTAGGCCAAAGCAAACTGATAATTCGAAGAGACTTGCAAAGATAATTAAATCATGCATAAAAGAATTCAGAGGAGAATCAAATATTGTTCATAGATAATCTTGATCATAAACCCACAATTCATCGGATCTCGACAAACACACCGCGAAAAGAATTACATCGAATAGATCTCCAAGAGAATCAAGGAGAACTTTGTATTGAGATTCAAAGAGAGAGAAGAAGCCATCTAGCTAATAACTATGGACCCAAAGGTCTGTGGTAAACTACTCACACATCATCGGAGAGGCTATGGTGTTGATGTAGAAGCCCTCCATGATCGATTCCCCCTCCGGCGGAGCGCCGGTAAAGGCCCCAAGATGGGATCTCACGGGTACAGAAGGTTGCGGTGGTGGAAATAGGGTTTCGTGGTGCTCTTGGATGTTTTCGGGGTATATGAATATATAGGCGAAAGAATTCGGTCAAGGGAGCCACGAGGGGCCCACGAGGGTGGGGGCGCGCCTACCACCCCTGAGCGCGCCTCCCTGCCTTGTGGCTTCCTTGTTGCTTGCTTGGCGTCCACTCCAAGTCTCCTGGATTGCGTTTGTTCCAAAAATCACTCTCCCGAAGGTTTCATTTCGTTTGGATTCCGTTTGATATTCCTTTTCTGCGAAACACTGAAATAGGTAAAAAAACAGCAATTTGCACTGGGCCTTTGGTTAGTAGGTTAGTACCAAAAATAATATAAAAGTGTATAATAAATCCCATTAAACATCCAAAACAGATAATATAATAGCATGGAATAATAAAAAATTATAGATACGTTGGAGACGTATCACAGGGCGACACTCGCCTCGCATGGCTCTTGCCTCCTGAAGCTCCTTGATACATCTCCGACATATCTATGATTTATGAAGTATTCATGCCATGTTTACAACAGTTCTACATGATTTTGGTATGATTTGATTAGAACTAACCCGGACTGACGCTGTTTTCAATAGAAATACCATGGTGTTTTTTTTTGTGCAGAAATAAAAGTTCTCGGAATGGGCTGAAAATTAAAGTAGAAATTTTTTGAAAAAAAATAAAAAATACTTTAGCAAAAAGATACCAGAGAAGATTCCCCGGCTAACCACAATGGTGGGGGCGCCCCCACTACACTAGGGCGCGCTCCCCGTCCTTGTCTTTGCCTCATGGGCCCCCTTGATTTGCCCCCGATGCCAAACACTCCTATAAATCCCAAAAACTCCAGAACAAAACCTAGATCAGGAGTTCCGGTGCCGTAAGTCTCTGTAGCCATGAAAAACCAATCTAGGCCCTCTCTAGTACCCTGCCGGAGTGGGCCATCATCATCGAAGGCCATGGAGGAGGAAGACGGAGGGGCCATCATCACCATGAAGGCCAAGGACCAGATGAAGAACCTTTCCCCATCTAGGGGGAAGGCCATGGAGGACGAAGCACAAGGGGGAGAACCTCTCCGCCTCTCTCTTGGTGGCGCCGGAGTGCCATCGGGGGAACCATCAGCGCGGTGATCGTCTTCATCAACATCACCATCTTCATCGCCATCCTCGTCTCTTTTACGCAGTCGACTCTCCCGCACCCCGCTGTAATCCCCTACTTGAACATGGTGCTTTATGCCACATATTATGATCCAATGATGTGTTGCCATCCTATGATGTTTTGAGTAGATTTCTTTTGTCTTTTGGGATGATTGATGATATAGATTGATTTGAGTTGTATGTTTTATTTTGGTGCTGTCCTATGGTGCCTTCCGTGCCACGCACACATGAGGGATTCCCGCTGTAGGGTGTTGCAATACGTTCATGATTCGCTTATAGTGGGTTGCTTGAGTGACAGAAGCATAAACCCGAGTAAGGGGGTTGTTGCGTATGGGATAAAGGGGACTTGATACTTTAATGATATGGTTGGGTTTTACCTTAATGATCTTTAGTAGTTGCAGATGCTTGCTAGAGTTCCAATAATAAGTGCATATGATCCAAGAAGATAAAGTATCTTAGCTTATGCCTCTCCCTCATATCAAATTGCAATAATGATTACCGATCTTGTTAACACTTGCCTAGGACAATTCCGCACATCGGCCCATCATTATTCCACACTCGCTATTTATAATATATAGCAATATATTCTAACTTTATGTTAACAGTACCTACTTTTATATTTTTGTTCTCCGATATCATGCAAAGTTATCCTCTTCATACCCACAACGTAGTTTCATTTCTCGTTTCTAGTTGGAAGCAAACGTTCGGTGTACGTACAGTCGTATAAGTGGCAGATAGGACTTGAGAGAATATTGATCTTACCTTTAGCTCCTTGTGGGTTCCACACTCCATGCTTATCACTTCCACCTTTGGAAATTGCTACGATGATTCCTTACACTTGAGGATTATCAAGCTCTTTTCTGGCGCCGTCGCCGGGGAGTGATAGCGTGGGGTTGATATTTTCGTGTATGCTTGTTTTCTTTCTTGGATAAGTAGTTTTTTCCCTTTTGTTTTTCTTTAGTTGTGGTGAAACAAACAAAAATAATAAAAAATGCAAAATACAAAAAAAATTACTTGCCTCTTATGCTTAAAAACATTTTCAAAAAGAGAAGTGATTGGTAGGTTGTGCATTGGAGAAGTGAGGGTCGACCTTGAACACTTGTGTTCATGGTCATGGAAACAACGTAGAATTTGTCATGGAAGTTTCTCAAAAATAGGTACCCCTTTTATATATTCATTGTATTATAAAAATAATGTGCCAAGTTTTGGTTTTACGATGATTAGATTGTTTGTTTGCTATGTGTAGTGCAAAAACAGAAACTTTGGCTGTAGTGCGTGGATTTTCATTTTTTACTGGAACATCAAATGCCTCTGAAACTTTTTGCGCAGTACTTCTATACATATTTTTTAGACTGTCCTAATTTTTTAGAATTTTTGAAGTTAGAGCATCTCCAACAGCCGCGCAAAGCGCCGCGCACAAAAAACCTGTTTGCCGCGCGCTTCGGCATGTTGAACGCGGCCGCCATAGCTGCTCCAGCAGCCGCGCTATAATGCAGCGCGCGCGTCGCTCCAGCAGCGCGCAAAAATACAGCGCGCGTGACTCGCCGGGCATTAAACATATATATTTTGGACACAAAATGAGTTTGAAACATTCATCAAAATGTAATGAACATGTGAAATTTGACACAAACAAGTTCATGCCCACAAGTTCAAAATCATGCCCACAAGATCATCCAACCAAGTTCAAATGCAAACTAAAGTTCAAGACATGAAAGACACATCAATCATCTTCCTCGTCTTTGTCCTCATCTTCCGAAGACGATTCTTCCGCCTCCGAAGATGAATCTTCCTCCCTCTCCTCATCACGCACCGCATCACGTGAAGCTCCGATGGTGTTGGCAAGATCTTCAACGGCATCTTCATGGGAATGTGTGTGAGAAGGCACATCGAAAGACATTCCACCCATGGCGGCCGGAGGTGCACCCATGCCTCCCATGAGAGAACCAAAACTCATGCCTCCCATGGCGGCCATTGCGTCGGAGGGTGCTCCAAAGCCACCTATGGCGGCCGGAGATGCACACATGCCTCCCATGGCGGCCGGAGGTGTACCCAGCGGCCGGAGGTGCACCCATGCCTCCCATGGCTCCGAAGCCACCACAGCCTCCCATGGCGCCAAGGCCACCGCCACCCATGGCACCAAGGCCACCGCCACCCAAGTCGCTGAAGCCACCGCCACCCATGCCACCGAGGCCACCGCCACTCATGCCGCCAAGGCCACCGGCACCCATGCCGCCAAGGCCACCGCCACCCATGCCACCAATCTTGTCAACCGCCTTTTGACAAGCCGCCCACTTTTGACAATCCGAGTTGATTGTCGACCATCGGGACCGAAGTGATCTCTTGGAGCGGTCAATTCCACTCACGTTGTGAGCATCAAAGTGTTCTTTCATTCGCCCCCAATACGCGTCTCTACTTTGATCACCTCCAATGGATGGATCCCTCGACACTTGCAAATAAGTATAGCATAGTAACTTGTCATCGTTGGTGGTGTAATTTCCCGCTCTTCCTTTCGCCGCCTCGACAATGCCCTCACCCTCCTCGTCCACCTCAAACTCATGGTCTTCGAAATGGATGTCATTGGTTTGCGACCAATGCGAATTGTTGGACCCAACACCCATAGTTGACATGTATGCATCATCGTTGAGACTACAAAGTTTTTTGAACAATGCAAATAAGCTATCTATATGTGATGATGCATTGAAAAAATAACAAGAAAAGAAAAGTTGGAAATTTTTTCACCTTGGGGCCATTTCGTCGAACAAGTGGTGGTTGCTGCGGGCGCCGGCTCAACGAGTGAGCTCTTGGCGCAGGTAGCCGCCATGCCGCCGTCGCCGCCTACAAGCTTCTTTCCTCTCGCCTTCATGCTGCCGGAGCCGTACGCCGCCTTGTTCTTCTTCGCGGATGTTTTGCCCTTCTTCAGCCGCGCCGCGTTGGGGACCTTCGACGGTGCGCCGGCGGCACAGGACGGCGCCGGCGCGACACCACCCGACGCCGTGGTCATCCATGGCGGCAAGAAGAGGTTTGTGCGAGGCCGGGCTTCGGCGGAGCTCGGCGGTGGCGATGCAACGCCCCGCTTAGGGATTCGGGCGCGGGGGGGAGGGGGAGTCGCGGCTGTACAACGGGTGAGCGGGTGCGGTGTCGCGTCCATGGGTGGGTGGCAGGGCGCCGGCGCCGGCGCGCGTGGGGCGTAGGGGGAGGAGACGAGAGAGTGCGGCGCGAAGCTTCGAGTGTGCTGCGCCAGAAGTGGCGCTCAAATACACCGCGGGACAGTGTTTCGACCGCGCGCCCAACTAGTTATAGCATGCGAGCCGTTTTTGCCCGCCCGGTGGAGCGACCCACCGCGTTGCGTGCGCGCTAAAACAGACTTATTTGCGGCGCGGCGCTAGTTTAGTGCAGCTGTTGGAGATGCTCTTACAGAAGTATGCAAAAGTTCCAGATTGCTACATACTGTCCTGTTCTTAACAGATTTGATTTCTATGTGTTGTTCAATTATTTTGATGAATCTATGGGTAGTATTGGGGGTATGAACCATGGTGAAGTTCGAATAAAGTAGATATAATGCTAATATGAAATTGGAATGAGTTTACAACAATACCTAAAGCTAGTGATTTGCTTTATTATACTAACGGATCTCACAAGGTTTTTTGTTAAGTTTTGTATGGATGGAAGTGTTCGAAGAACGAGGAGTTATCGATATGATTAGAATAAGGAGAGGAAAGCGTTCAAGCTTGGGGATTCCCAAGGCACCCCAAGTAAATATTTCAAGGATACTCAAGCATCTAAGCTTGGGGATGCCCCGATTGGCATCCCATCTTTCTTCTTCAACAATTATCGGTATACCTCGGTTTTTGTTTTGTTCACATGATATGTGTCTCTTGTATTTATCTCTCTTTTCTTTTCCTATATGCTCCATGCTAGTGTGAGATTGCCCTTCATTTATTTGTAGTTGTACTTCACTTAAATATTTTGAGTATGTCTTTGTAGAATGCTCTTTGGGCTTCACTTAAATCTTTTGAGTATACCTCTATAGAATGATCTTTGTGCTTCACTTGAACCTTTTGAGTAGGGCTTTATAGAATGCTTCATGTGCTTCACTTATATATTTTGAGCTTGGATGTTGGTAAATCTATATTTTAGAATGCTCCATGAACTTCACTTATATCTTTTGGAGTATGGATAAGACTATCATCGGAATTGGGCTTGAAAGAGTATCATTATAATATCATGCCTAGCTAAAAAGGCATTAAAGAAAAGCGCTTGTTGGGAGACAACCCAAAATTCATCCTTACTGTTTTGTGTGTTCACATGATTATGCTACTGTCGTAATCATGTTTTATAGCTTTTAATTTCAATAAAGTGCCAAGTAAGACCTTTGGGATGGCTTATGGTGATAGTTGATTTGGTCTTGCTGAAAAACAGAAACTTTTGCACTCATTGCCCGAATTTTAAAAAAATCAAAGAAGAATTCTTTTGATCTGAATGTTTTTCACAAGATTGATATGAAAATTTCCTAGGTTGTCCTAACTTTTTAGATTTTTTGGAGTAGAAGAAGTATGGTTGTTGTTCAGATCATTAAAGACTGTTCTGTTTTTGGCAGATTCTGTTTTCAATGCATAGTTTGCTTGTTTTCTAGTTTCTATGGCTTATATTGCTCAATATAATTTGTAGAAATGATATGGTACAGTAGGCATAGTGTGAGAACAATTATGAATCTTGTCTTTGACAGTACCAAAGTGAATGATTTACTCTTTATCATACTAACCCATCTCACGAAGTTCCGCTAAGTTTTGTGTGATTGAAATTTTCAAGTTTTGGGTGAGATATCGATACGAGGAGAATATGGAGTGGAAAAACCCTAAGCTTGGGGACTCCCAATGCACCCCAAGGTAATATTCAAGGAAGACTCTAGCGCCTAAGCTTGGGGATGCCCCGGTAGGCATCCCCTCTTCCGTCTTCAAAACCATCGGTATACCTTACTTGGAGCTATATTTTTATTCGTCACATGATATGTCTTTTGCTTGGAGAGTATTTTCATTTTAGTTACTGTTTGAATAAAATCATTGGATATCAAATCTTGAATGAGATAGAGTCATCCCATGGCTAGTTAATTATTTGACTAGTCATTGTTCTTCACTTATATCATTTTGGAGTAGTTTGTCATTGACTCGCGAGCTTCACTTATATCTTATGAGTAAATGGTTGAATGAATTGAATATCATAGATCTGAAATTATATATGCTTCATATGCTTATCCCATGGGGAGTAATGACTTCACTTATAAGAAGTATAGGTGGTAAAATTTATTGAAAGTTAGCAAACTCAACATTGGTCACTTGAACAATTCATGAAAGAATATTGAAGGAAGAGAGATTTCACATATAAATATACTATCTTGGACATATTTTGTAATTGTTAGTACTCATTAAAATATGACATGCTAAAACACTGATGTTGGACAAGGAAGACAACATAATGGGTTATGTCTTCTTATATCTGAGTATAAGTTATATTGTCTTGGATCATCCAACATGTTGAGCTTGCCTTTCCCTCTCATGCTAGCCAAATTCTTTGTACCAAGTAGAGATACTAGTTGCGCTTCCAAACATCCCTAAACCCATTTTTGCCATGAGAGTCCACCATATCTACCTATGGATTGAGTAAGATCCTTCAAGTAAGTTGTCATCGGTGCAAGCAATAAAAATTGCTCTCTAAATATATATGATCTATTAGTGTGAAGATAATAAGATTTATACGAACTTGTGATATGGAAGAAATAAAAGTGGCGGACTGCATAATAAAGGTCTTTATCACAAGCGGCAATATAAAGTGACATTCTTTTGCATTAAGATTTTTTGCATCCAACCATAAAAGCGCATGACAACCTCTGCTTCCCTCTGCGAAGGACCTATCTTTTACTTTTATCTTCTACCTTTATACAAGAGTCATGGTGATCATCACCTTTCGTTTTTACACTTTTTCTTTTGGCAAGCACTATGTGTTGGAGACATTCGAATATATATATCCACTCGGATGTAGGTTATCATAAATTATTATTGTTGACATTACCCTTGAGGTAAAAGGTTGGGAGGCGAAACTATAAGCCCCTATCTTTCTCTATGTCCGATTGAAACTTTGTACCCATAAATAGCACGTGAGTGTTAGCAATTGTGGAAGATTATATGATAGTTGAGTATGTGGGATTTGCTAAATCAAAGCTTGTAGGATTGCGGGTTCCGGCAAAACCCTTGAGGTTCGAACTCTGGGGTGCGCACGAAGATCTCTCTCCCCCTAGCTCACTCTCTTGCCACGATCTCAAAGCCTAGCTCGCCGAACCCGAGGAACAAGGGACACAAGAGTTTATACTGGTTCGGGCCACCGATGTGCTGTAATACCCTACTCTGGTGTGGTGTGGTGGATTGCCTTGTAGGCTGAGGATGAACATGTACAAGGGATAAACATCCTACTTCGGAGAGGTGTTCTTGAGCTTGGTGAGCTTGTATGGTGGCATTGGTGGAATGGATCCAGTCCAAGATGAGATGCCTCCCACGGTAGTGGCTAGTCCTATATGTGGAGGCCCGGGTCCTCTTCCCAAATATTAGGCGGGAAGGGATCCCACAACGGCCAATTTTAAGAGGGACAACTAGTACAAGCTATGCTAACAAATGGTGGTAGGCTCTAGTGGTGACGCCGTCGTGGGCTCCGCGATGACCTCCGTCCTGCCGTCCTGCTGGTCTTGGTCTTGTTGCACCGATATGGAAACCTTTGCCTGATGCCTCGGGACTCCGCGCCTGACCTGCCCCTTTAGCACCAAAGAGGCAACCAGACTCTGCGCCCGCTGGCGCCCGCCTGGCCTTGGTCGTCATGGCTCACGTCATGGAAACCTCGCGAGGTGCCCCTCGCCTTGATCTCTCCGCTCCTCGTGAGCCAGCCTAGTGAGGCCGCCCCTGAGGAGGTCTTGTGTCGTCCGCCTCGCGAGGCTTGGCCCCTCGCTCGAATCTTCGAAACCCCATTTATGCTGAATTCAACATGTATTCCATTTCGTAGCTAGCAATTTGGAATGTATCCATATAAGTGACAAATGTATAAAGTGCGTGACACTAACAACATGGTGTGCACTAATTAATGTTTATATATGAATTGCAAAAGCAATACATTGTCTGGATTTCAAACCACTCTCACTCTATGGATCGATAATGTGAAATAAACCCATGCACATGCTAGAATTCAATAGAGTTTGGGTGTCTGACGACCAATGTTCGTTCATACGCAAATTGCAAAATTCATGAGCTTATCCAAAAATAATAATGCCATTTATATTTTAATTTAATCGCAGAACCACCATTTACATGTAGATGCACTATGCCTCGGCCCGTTCTTACGCACGCGCTATATATCTCTTTGTCTGATGCATAAGTGCACACACTTTATATACATCGACATTTCTCTCTCACACATGCTCACAATCTCTCCCGGGGTGTCTCATGCACACACTCTCTATGTATCTCCCTCTCTCTCTTACTACTATGTACCACTCTTTTCACTAATCTTAGTTGAAAAACACTATTTCTCTCACATGCATATATACACCCCATGGTCTCTACTAGCCCTCTATAGGCACATATATGTGCCTATGTGTCTCCCGCACGCACATTATCTTTAGGCCTCTCTCGCACACATTGCCCCCCCCACCTCTCTCTTAGTAGTTGGCAGATATGATTCCATCAGATCATTCGATAGGATATCCCTGACTGTTAGGCTGGATGGTAATACGAGGCAAAGTTTTACCCAAGTCCGGGCCCTTGCATTTGAGGGGAAAGCATACTTCTGGTACTATATATTTGTGATAGGGGAGTGTACAAAGTACACGTGTGTCGGGACCCCGATTCTAAGTCACACCGATCTAGCCTGTAACACCTCATATCACTTTGTGGCCTCACTCACGGTATTCCCACGGGTGTCACCTTACCATGGCCCGGGACCGTTTGCGCCTTTTGGCTCACGTATATGATAGTGTCGCTAGCATCCATATGATAGAGAACCCGGGCCGACATGACTAGTCGTGAACCCAAAGTGGCACTAACTTACGGGGACAGGCATACATGAAACAACATCGAGCATGTCGGTCGCGACATGTGAATCCGGGCTGTAGCAGTGGGCTAACAGGACTCGAAACCCGGCTGTAGCAGGCTAGGTAGGACTCGGATGTCACGCGTGACATTTCTGAAGGGACAGAACCACAGAACGAAGTGAATCACATGCAGAGCCAGTCTAAGTGTTAGGAGCAGTAGTCTTTGGGCTAGCGGGACTCCGATAAACCGGGCTGTAGCGGACTACCATGGCTCGGTGGAAGCACTAGACTACATTTCCCCATAAGAGAGGCTACCAAGGATAGACAACTAGGTTGTCGGATCCCACACATAGCAATACACGTTACACGTACGCATAACATGCAAGTATGTGTTGTACAACATGGCATCACAACATAACGCAAACTCATATAGATAAAGGCTCAGAAGAGCCACATAGAATTTAATACAAACAGGGGTCACATGACCCATCATTCAGAGCATACAAGCAACAAGCGGAAGCATTACATGTCTGAGTACAGACAACTACAAAAGAAAAAGGCTGAGAAGCCTGACTATCTACAAGACCCTCCCAAGGGTACAAGATCGTAGCTGAGGTAACAAGCTACTCGTCGAAGTCCAAGCGGAACTACTAGTAAGACCGAAATCTCCGCTGCAAAACATAAATAAAGCAACGTGAGTACAAAGGTACTCAGCAAGACTTACATCAGATCCTATTATACATGCATTTGTATCAAGAAGGTAATGTGGGGTTTAGTTGCAGCAAGCCAGCTTTGACTTCGGTGGCTATCCCGTTCTCGACTACAAGAACTTCTTTGAGGTGATATAGGCGCACGAGTCCACAAGTCACCACACAATACACTACTATGGATTCATCCCCGTCTCCCTACGAGAAGGCCATCCATAGCACTCACACTTGTCTTGAGCATTTTAGAGTATCCAGTTCAAGTTGTCTATGTACCACGTAAGCATCCAAGAAGTCCTAACCAAGGACACGACTATTCGAATAGATCATGATAACCCTACAGGGGTGTACTTCTTCACACATGCTCTCACCACTTATCACCATGTACACGTCATGTACCTCGGCAACCTTCAAGCGGAATCCTGGCGAGGGTGTCGGCCACGACCTGACTAACCACACAAGACTCTAGCCCAGGTTTATCGCCTATTCGGGTTCCATCCGCAAGGAGATCCGGCCGGGGTGTCGCTCACTGCCCCAAATGATGTGTGCAGGGTTCCCGAGCCAACCATCCGGGTGCCACTCGGTACACCAGGCCACATGTGCCTAGTCTGTCCCAAGCCCACCCTGCCGGGTGCCACTTGGTAGAAAAATAGCACTACCTACAAACACCAGAAACTAGTTGCGACTCCTGGACAGAGACCAAGTTGATTAATAAGTTGAGAGGGGCCGAGTTACCGGAACCTAATGTGTGGTAGTATCGAGTCATTGGACAACATACATAGAACTCGATTGCTTAAGGACGGTTCGGTGAGACAACCCACCATGTACTCCTACATGGCCTCTCACCGCTACCTTTACCAAATCGTGTTCACACACTTCACTCTCAAAGATCGTAACATATCGTAACACTCCAATTCATTCCCACTTGAATCAGACCTGACACAACTCTAAGCAATAGCAGGCATAGCATGGTAGGAACACAACATGGCTCAATCAACTCCTACACATGCTAGTGGGTTTCAACTATTTACTGTGGCAACGACAGGTCATGCAGAGGAATGGGTTCAACTACCGTAGCACAAAGTAGCAGATGAATCGTTGTTGTCCTAATGCAATAACTGAGAGCAGGAGCGAGAGAGTAGGATTGTATCAGAATGAACAAGGGAATTTGCTTGCCTGGTAAATCAACAAGGGAGGCACTGCTTCACAGACAGGTACTCTAGAACGGTCTCCGGAGCAGGACCTATCGAGAAGGAACGGTGACAACAATCAATACACAATCATATGCAACAATATGATGTATGAACATGGCATGAAGATGTGATGCTGTTTGAGCTAATGCAACTAGTATTCAATTTGAATGAAGTCCATTTGAACCAAGGGTTAAAATGCAACTCCAAATTAAGCTCTTATATATGCCATTTATATGTTTTCACCTATACAGCAGGTATAAGTTGTTTTGTCGTGCATGAAACTGATACAGATGGATAGATTGCATTTTTCTGATAATTTTTCATATATAAATTATTTCAATCTGAGCTACAGTTGAATTTCTATGATTTTTTGAAGTTTTGGGCATTTTCTGGAAATTCCTTAATAAGAATAAATCCAGAAAATTGTATTACTGCATCAGCTTGAGTAAGCATGACGTCAACAAGTCAACTGCGGCTGACTGGGGTCAAACCTGACGTGTGGGGTCCACACGTCAGTGTCATGGTTAATTAACAGAGGTTATAATTAGCCTAACTAAAAATTAGGGGGCGCCGGGGCCCATCTGTCACTGACCCACACGGTCAAACACCAGGTCAACTGGGGGGTGGGGTTAGACCCGGTCAACCGCACCGGCGTTTAGCCGCCAGCGACCACGAGGCTCGGCGGAGTCCCCGCTGGAGGCCACGAGAGCGGCGGCTGGGGCACCAGGAGGTCGCCCGCGCTCCCGCGCATCCAGGGAAGCAGCCGGGAGGCTGCGGGGGCGGCGGAGCTCGCCGGAGCGAGGCTCACAGCGGCGGCCGGAGCTTAGCTCGAGCGGGCGCGCGGCTACAGAGCGCTGGGAGGCATTGGAGAAGGGGAAATCGATGCAGGGGCTCACGGCGGACTCGATGGCGTCGACGGCGAGCTCGTGGACGGCCGGACGGCGACGTGCGGGCGGTGGAGATCTGCGGCGGCCTGCGATGAAGAAGATGATGGTGGCGACGATGGAGGCCGTCCGGAGGTGCGTGGCTCGACAAGGAGGGAGAGGGGATCGCGGAGGAGCTGTGGAGCGCGTCGCGGAGGCGAGGCCGTGGCTGTGGGCGCGGCAACAGTGGCCGGTGGCGGCGGTGGTGTTCGGGCACGGTGGGAGAGAGATATCCAGGGGAGGGGGAGGAACGAGAGAGAGTGAGAGAGGCCTGGGGTGGCGCGTGGCGTCGTCCGGAGGCCAGAGCGTCGAGGGGGAGGGCACGCAGGCAGGCTGGTGGCGTGGCGCCCATGCGCGCGGGCGGTGAGCGCGTGCCCCTGTCCTCCTGGCGCGAGGAAGGGGATGACTGGCAGTGCCAGTCGGCTGGGCCAGCCCGTTGGGCCGCTGGGCTGCATAGTGCCCGGCTGCACAGGTAAGTGGCCCGGGTAAGTTCCTCTTCTGTTTTCTATTTTTCTGACATTTGTTTGGTTTAATAAAAATACTAAACCATTTTACTAACTTATGCCAATTTTTGTAGGGGCTAGTGGTATTATTCCAGAGCTCCTCATCAACTAGCATAATTTTTGGACAATATTATATATATAACAATATATATCCAAAGCAAATAATTATGCATTAATTCCAAATGCCCAAAATAAATACTTATGAGCTCCTGCAAATATTGGTTTGATTTATTTATCTCTGCCCAACATTTTCAGAGAGCAGCATGAACATTTTCTTGGACCCTTTTGGAGCAATTTTTATCTGGGTCATTTCCAGAAATGATTCTGAGGGTTTCACAAATCCCCAATTCAAAGTTAAATGGAAATTAAACATGATGCACAAATGACTAGCTGGTCTAGGTCATACCAGAACTAGGGATGTGACAACGTGACTACCAGGCATTGTGTGTGTGTGTGTATATACTATCGACGAACTAGCCTGCAGGCTTCTATAACATAATCTGGGCCTAGGGTTACAAATCTTATATAGTCGGCTTATCAGCAGTGGGGATAAAGTCCTCCACGACTCTAGTAGCTTCGTCTTGTACGCGAAGTACTCCACATGGGTCTTTGTATAATGCGTCTCGGTCCAACCTATGTGGCACAGGATGGAACCGACCCATGAGTCCTCACGTTGACCCACCACAACTAGAAATGATGTGCCCACCACACCCCACATGCAATCGACCACTAAGAAAATAAGCATATACAATAGTACAAAGTTATACATGAAAGTTAATTGCATGGTGCATCCAATAATATTTGTTCTGCATTGTGAATGTTTATATTTTATCCTAAAATATTAGTCACGGGAAAGAGAAACGAAGGGCATATCTCTCCTTGTCTCCACCGGACACCCCCTCTTTCTACACCACTTTCATGTATGCACACAAAATATCTCTCAGCCCTCTAAAAGTATGCATGCCCCTGACACATTCACGCTTGACGGTAACTGTATTTCAAGCGAAAGCACTATACAGTCACTCTACTTCAGAATATGCTCATTACGGTGACCGTATACATTCTCGTGGTGATCATACGGTATCTAGCTCATGACACGTCTCCGTATTTTGTAGATGACACTGACGAACATTGTATTTGATGCGTGCTCTGTATTTTGTTGACGACACTTATGGTCATTGTATTTGAAGCGAAAGCACGATATGGTCACTGGACTTCAGACTAAGCTCATCACGGAAACCATATAAATTTTGTGGTGCTAACCAACCTGCGGTTGGATGGTTAGGAGGACAGTGGTTTCCCCAGCCCACTAGGGTTAAACTCCTGGTGCTCGCATTCATCCTGCATTAATTTCACTATTTTCCGGCGATGTGCGTTTAGTGGGAGGAGACGTTCCCCTCGACCATGAGGCACCTATGGTGACTTTGTTAAATCTCAAGATCTTATGATGGCTCACTCTCTCGAAGGTGCTCAGAGGGGTAGGGTGTGCGTGTGTGCGCTTATAGCGGTGAGTTTTTGCGCGTATATATGAGCGCTTGCGTCTGTACTGTGTTAAAAAAATACATGTCGGGATTATACGGTCACTGGCTCACCCGTACAACTCCGTAATGTGTTGATGACACGATCAATTGAACAGTCAAACATACCACGCAGCGCAACTAGTGTTGCACCATCAGCGCGCGCAACCATGGGGCCCACCTGTCAGCGCGTATATGAAAGAAAGAAATGGTAGTCTGAGTATGAACTGTGTTAATAATATACATTTTATGGTGATCATATGGTCACTGGCTCACCATACAGCTCCATAATTTTTTGATGACAAGATCAATTGACCAGTCAAATGATTCACATTCACCAGCACACATTACCGTAGGGCCCACCGTCAGCGCGTATATGTAAGACAGAAATGGTAATAAATTAGTGGTCAGTGGGGATTTGACATCGTGAGACCTCTGGTTGGCAACCCGATGTCGGCGTCCTGGGAACGGGGGTACCCAGACTTTCCTGCCTGTGGCCCAGGGCGTGGCTCCTCCAGCGGCCTGGTACGACCCATCTTCATCAACAACCACTCAAGACCCTCACGAGGGGCCAAGCCTCGTGAGACGGACGATGCAAGACCTCCTCAGGGGCAGCCTCCCTAGGCTGGCTCCTGAAGAGCGAAGATATCAAGGCAAGGGGCACCTCACGAGGTACTCGTGACGTCAGCCGTGACGACCAAGGCCAGGCGGGCGCCAACGGGCGCAGAGTACTCGTTGCCTCTTTGGTACTAAAGGGGCAAGCGCAGGCGAGGAGTCTTAAGGCAGCAGGCAAAGGTTTCCATATTGGTGCAACGAGACGAAGACCAGCAAGACGACAGGACGGAGGTCACCACGGAGCTCGCGATGGCGTCACCACCCGAGTCTTTGGCACGCGAAGACCACCTTTTGTCAGGATAACTTGTACTAGTTGTCCCCCTTCAAATTGGCCGTTGTTGGATCCCTTCCCGCCTAATATTTGGGAAGAGGACCCGGGCCTCTATATATAGGACTAGCCACCACCGTGGGAGGCATCTCATCTTGGACTGGATCCATTCCACAAAGGCCACCATACAAGCTCATCGAGCTCAAGAACACCTCTCCTCAGGAGGCTGTTCATCCCTTGTACCTGTTCATCCTCATCCTACAAGGAAATCCACCAAACCACACTAGAGTAGGGTATTACACCACATCGGTGGCCCGAACCAGTATAAATTCTTGTGTCCCTTGTTCCTCAGGTTCGGCGAGCTAGGCTTTGAGATCGTTGTCGGAGTTATTGGCCATGGGTAGCCTCATCTGCCCCCCATGGAATTTCAAGACATCGGGGCCCACTGCGCCCCTCAAACCTCCATGCCTGACCGCCGCCTTCTTGAGGCCGGCTGGTCCAAGCAGCCGGCTATCGGAAGGTGGCTGACCCCAGAAGACGGCCACAAAGCGGCTGCCTCCTAGCAGGCGGCTCCAAGCGCCCTCAAAGTCTGTGCCCTCTTGGGCATGACGGGACGGGGCATGGCTACAGCGAAGCCTGCCACCACCGAATCCAGGGCGGGTCGTGGCCATAGTGCGCCGTACCAGCTACAGATCTCCTGAGCGGCGCGAAACTGTGGCCGCTCCGCTCGTGACATCACCTACGCCACTAGGGACCATGCTCCCATGACGGGCTGTCAGTACGGCCCATGGGCGGTGGGCCTTACCTGTCAGAGAGAGGCCAGAAGGCGGCAGGCATGGCCTTGTCGGCATGGGGGGAAGCCGGCCCCCAGAAGGCGGCCCTCCCCTTTCCTAGGGGTTTGTGCGCCATTAACCAGAAGAGACAGGGAATGGCTACAGTGTACGCCCACCAGGTGGCGGGACTGTAGCCACGCCCTCCCCGACAAAGCAAACATCATTAGAGGCACGGCTACAGTAACGAGCAGCCGGCAGGACCCGCAAGCGGCGGGCGCGGCCTGTCGGCCAAGTACGAGACAGCTGGCGGGGCCCACCAGTTGGCGGGCCCCAGCAGCCAGCGGAGAAGCCGGCCACAAGAGACACCGACGGCACAGGCCTACACTGCCGGGTTACCATTGTACCCCTGGGGTGTAGGCCTATATAAACCCCCCAGGGCACGCATGCAAAGGGTTCAGATCCTTAGACTACACAACCACATACATAGAGAGAGGAGAGAGCTAGCCTTGCCCTTCTTCCTCCTCTAGCAAACAGCTCAAGGAGCAACTTGTAGCTCTTTGCTGAGATAGTGATCATGTGGAGATCCCGCAGAGCAGGACAAGGGGTGTTATCTCCTAGGAGAGCCCCGAACCTGGGTAAAGTTCGCCGGCGTACGTGTCTACGCCTCATCCCGCTTCCTGGCACTGGCGACATCTTACTATCCCCCACCATGATAAGACACCCGTTGGCATATGTTGCACCAAAACCCTGACATTTGGCACCCACCATGGGGCTAGGTGCACCGTCGTCCGGAGACCTGTTCTGGACGGGAACCCTCTTCCTCCTTGGCGAGCGCAGCCAGCTAGGCACGCCGGATGGCATTTGCACTGACACGCTGCATGGCGCGGAGGTCGCCTGCGCGGCAAGCTGCCTCGCCGACCTTGTTGGCGAGATCCGCCTCTCCGACAAGCCTGCGTCCGACGTAGCCACTGACAGCCCTGAGAGCCGCCTCGTCAGCCTCCTCGACCAGTTCCACGTCGCCAATGAGCCAGCCGTCGACTTGGAGTTGGTCGGCTCCACCGACCCGATGCTTGTCGACTCCGACACGGCATCTCTCGACGCGTTCCCCACCAACGTGGTGGTCATTGACGATCCTCTCCCTCGCGCCGATAGCGGTGGCATCACCATCACGGAGGTGTTTGTCATCAGTCACGATGGAGCTTCCGCTGACGGCGCCCGAGATCCGCTCGAGGCAGTGCTACGACACCTGTCTGCACCCATTGCAGAAGACGCCAACACCAAGACGCTGGAAGCCCGCCGCGTCCAGCTCGTCGAGAGCGCCAAGAAGCTGGCCAGCATGAGACGCCTCTCAGAGGCTTACCGGCGCGAGATGGACCGCGATGTTGGCGGCACGCGGGCTCTTGGAAGGCCCAGCCGCATCGGCACGGTCTGGCAACATGGCGCGACCATTGCCAGCATGTTCGGGGCAGACCGCCCCGTCTACGCCACGCCCATGAAGAACATATGAGCTGCCCAGGCAGCAGCAGATGAGCCGGACAACCTCGAGGGCGACGAGCGTCGCCACATGACGGAGCGCGTCCAGCGGCTCATCGACGCGACTACTGAGCAGCAAGAAGCCGGCTGCCGCACTGAAGCACCCAACCGGCAGAATGACGACCCGCCTCCCCACCGAGAGCATGGCGCGACATCCCGGACACCGACGGGTGGCGCCCGCGGACGACGAGACAAGGAGTCGGCTGCAAGCCGCAGCCGGACACACATCACCATCGAGCACGACCAAGACGGCCGCCTACGGGCGGTGGAACGACCAGGCCACTATCAGCCTCCCCCGCGCAGAGAAAGGAGCGTCTCCCTGCCGCCTGTTGATCATCCGAGTCTCGGAGGCCAGCTTGTCCCCTGAGAAGGAATCGGAAACAATGATGCCCGCCACCGGATAGATCGCCTCAATCGATCCCTGGTGCTAGAAGAAGAAGACGCGCTGGGCCCGCCTTGTTTCGCCCCCCGCATCCGTGACGAGCCCTTCCCCAAAGGGTTCATGGTCCCAAGAGATACGCCCAAGTACACCGGCTCCATGAAGCCGGAAGACTGGCTGGTCGACTACTCCACAGCCATCAGTGTAGCAAACGGCAAAAGGCGCGTTGCCGTGAAGTATGTTCCGTTCGTGCTCCAGGGCACCGCCCGGACATGGCTGAACAGCCTGAAGCCCCGCAGCATCAACGGCTGGGTAGATTTCACTGAGGCCTTCATCCGCAACTTCACCAGCACGTACAAGCGGCTGCCCAAGCCCCGCCAGCTCTCTTTATGTGTCCAGGGCCCCACCGAATCGAATCACGACTACCTCACGCATTGGGCCGAGCTGCACAATTCTTGTGAAGGCGTGCACGAGGTGTAGGCCATCGAGTACTTCACAGCTGGGTGCAGAGAAGGCACCCTGCTCAAGCACAAACTTCTCTAGGACGAGCTGGCAACCCTCGACGAGCTGCTGATCATAGCAGACAAGTACGCCACGGCCGACTCCTCCATGAAGACGGAGCTTCAAGTTGACGCATCCGGCAAAGTGGCTCCTTAGGCCCCTCGAACTCCGGCTGGTGACACCAGTCGGCTTCAGCAGCAAAACGACAACAAGCGCAAGGCGCCACAGCTGGCTTCCACCAGCCGGCAAGTGGCGACAGTCGAAGACCTGTAGCCGGAGGGGCAGCCTGCTCCCAAACATCAGAGAGGCGGCAAGCCAAATTGGTTGCCCACCTTCTCCTATGAGCAAACCCTTGATGCACCCTGCAAGTTTCACAGCGGCGCGAAGCCGTCCAACCACATCACTCGGAAGTGTCACTGGCTCACCCAAATCGCCAAGGGTGAAGGATTGCTGCCTCCTCCACAAGTCGGCCCGCCGCCGCTGCCTCCTCCCCGGCAGCAGGCGGCCCGACCAGTTGCCGCTATTCAAGATGAGTACCCAGAAGAGCAAGGAGCCTACGTCATCTTCAACAGTGTGGCAGACAACAGGCATAGCCGTCGCCAGTAATCCCGAGAGGTGAATGCCATAGATACTGAAGCCCCATAGTTCATGCATTGGTCAGAAAAGCCAATCAGTTGGAGCCGAGCTGATCACCCGGAAGTAATGCCTTCTCCGGGTTCTTATGCTCTGGTGTTGGAAGCCACCTTTGCTACAGAGAGGTGAGCTGCTCGTTTCTCCCGAGTCCTGATAGATGGCGGCAGCAGCATCAACATCCTGTACCGCGGCACCATGGAGAAGTTGAACATCAAACCGAAGCATCTCCTGCCCAGTTAGACTGTCTTCCATGGCATAGTCCCTAGCCTTTCTCACTCACCAATCGGCAAGATCAAGATAGGTGTCCTCTTTGGAGACAAAGATCATCTCTGTCGGGAGCCCGTCTGGTTTGAAGTAGTTGACCTTGACAACCCTTACCACGCACTGCTTGGCTGTCACATCCCAGATAGACCATGCATTAGGGTGTGCATCATGTTTAAATTTCATCTGAATTTGAAATGGGGAAAGCAGGAAACCCCAGAACACCCCCCCCCCTTTAAAATAACTAGGGTTTACTAAAATTTAATTCAATGAATCCGAAATGCCCTTCAAAATGCTCATCCTCTTTGTTTGGGTTTAAGATCCATGTCAAAGAAGGTGGGACATTTTCTAGGTCACCCAAGGGTTCTAAATTTAATTCACAAAATTCTGAAAAGAGCATTTTAAATTTATGAAAAATATTTTAAGTGTTAAAAAATTGTTAAACTAAAATGTTTCATGTTGGGAATATTCCAACTAGTGACCAGGAGCATTTGGTAATTTTTGAAAAGGTTTTGATATTTCTAAAACCCTAAACAGAGTTGCATAAATAGAAAAACGTTTAAAATGAAAAACCTTACTGTCGCCAGCTCGGCCCACTGCTGCCCAGCCCAAAGACCAGCTGGTAGCTGCTTGGCTCAACCACAGCAGAGTGGTGCCGGCCGGCGTCTTGCAGTAGCGCCACGCAGCCGCCGCCTGCCGCCCTCGCCGCCTCGCCGACCGGGGCGACCCACACGTCGTCCCCGAACCCCGGACACCGCACTTTCCCCCTCTCTCTCTCTCGCTCGCTCTCGACCTGGCCGACGCCATCGCCGACACGCCACCGTCGCCGCCGTGCTCCCCGCCGTCCACGCACCTCGCCGCCATGTCTGGCCGCTCCGCCGCACCCAGTTACCCCTAGCCAGCTAGTCCCCCTCGCTCCAAGACCCCCCGAGGCCACTACTCCGACCTCGACCGAGTCCAAGGCCGCCGGAGATCCCCATCGTCGCCGCCGCCGCATCAGTCCGCCCCCGACCCCGACGAAGCTGCCCGCAGGTTCACCGTGAACCTAGCTACCTCTCTATCCTCTCCGTTCTCTCCTTCTTGCACCACAGCGAGCACCCGACGATCGCCTGAACCCACCGCCGCGGCGCTCGTCGCCGACGAGCCTCCGGTCACCTTTTGGCCGCACCGCTATGTCCATCACACTCACCACTCTCCAACGAGGCTAACCGTGCACTCCCCGCGCCTCGCCGAGGCCGCTAACCCCTAAACCGTCGGTGGCCGAGCCCTGGTCGCCGCCCGACTCGTCGCCGGCGCCCACTCCGGCCACCCCCAACCCAATTGACCCCACCAGACACCGCGGCTCACCTCTAGCTACCCGTAGATGCTCTCCGCGTTCCATTTGGAGCCCGAAACGTGCAAAGTCACTTGCTCCGCCGCGTCTGGCCTCGCCGGCGGCTAGACGCCGGTGAGTTGACCTCACCCGTGGGCCCTGTTGACCCTCTGGGTCGATGACAGGTGGACCCCTCCAGCTAATCTAATTAGGATTAGTTTTAATTAAAACTAATCAGTTAAACTAACCTGACATGCGGGTCCCACTGGTCAGTTTGACCTGGACGACCCCCCGTTGACCCCCTGACGTCATGCTGACCTCATGCTGACGCATTAATTTAAATTCTGGAATTATTTTTATATAATAAAATCCAGAATATAATTCAAATTTCAAATGCTTATAACTTTTATTCTATAACTCCAAATGCAAAGATTTATATATGAAAATTTATCAGAAAAATACACTCTATCCATTGGTACAGGTTTCATGCATGTTAAAACAAGTTAACTATGCTGAATAACCAGATTAAGATTTTGCACCATTAGGACTAACTCACATGATCTATCATTTGAACCTTTGGTTCAAATGAGATCATCCATCCATCCAACTTGCATTAGGCCAACACACATTCATCTTGCCATGTCATAGCATGCATCATATTGTTGCATATTGGTTGTATGTTTATTTGGTGTGTTTTCATGATAGGTTCTGCCCCGAAGATAACCTCGATAACCCATCGAAGGGCAGTTCTCTACCCAGTTCCATCAGGCAAGCAATTCATTGAACATTCCGATACAAACCCATGTTCTCGCTTCTGCTCTCATTTTACTGCATTAAGACAACGCGATTCAACTGTTGTGTGCTGCGGTAGCTGAACCCACTTCCTTTGCATGACCTGTCATTGCCACAGTAACTAGATGAAACCCACTAGTATGTGTAGGAGTTGATTGAGCCATGTTTGTGATTCCTACCATGCTATGCTTGCTATGCTTAGAGTTGTGTCAGGTCTGGCTCATCGGGATGATGAAGCTGGAGTGAAAGGTTGTGTTGGTTCGAGAGTGTAAGTGTTGAACACGATTTGGTAAAGGTATCGATGAGAGGCCATGTAGGAGTACATGGTGGGTTGTTTCATTGAGGCCGAACTTAAGAACTGAGATCTGTGTTTGTGATCCATGAACCAGCTACTACCACACATTGGGATCCTTAATTGACCCTCTCGGCTTCTTAACCACCCCTGTTCATAGTCCGGGAGTTGCAAGTAGTTTCTGGTGTTTGTAGCATCTTTGGGGGCAGACGCAACGCTGACCCTAGGGGTGGGTTGTGTTGCGGTAGGCACTGTGTTGATGTGTACCGAGTGCCCGTTTGGTATCTCGGGAACCCTGCACACATCGTTCGGGGCTGTATGGGAAACCTCGGCCGGACTCCCTGCGGATGGAACCCGAATAGGCGATAAACCTGGACTAGGGACTTGAGTGTTTGGGTAGGCTGAGGCCGACACCCACGTTGGGCTTCCGCTTGAAGGTTGCGAGTACATGTCGTGTATCTGACGATAAGTGGTGAGCGTGTGTGAAGAAGTATACCCTGCAGGTTAAATATGATCTATTGAATAGCCGTGTCCACGGAGAAGGACTTCGGGTTACCTATATCAGTTCATAGACAAGTAAATGGATACTACTAAAAGCCTCAAGATAAGTGTGAGTATCGTGGATGGCCCTCTCGGGGATGACGAGAGAGGATCCACAGTGGAGTATTGTGATGGTGATTAGTGGACTGTGTGCGACAAATGCTTTACAAAGTGTGTCACGTGGGATAGCTTAGCCAAGAGTCAAAGCTGGCTTGCTGCATTTAACTCCACTACCTTCCTTGAGAATGTGCATGTATGATAGGATTACGTGGTAAGACTTCTGAGTACTTTTGTACTCATGTTTGTAATCAATATTTTTCAGAGGACTATACTACCCCCTCCGACGCCATTCTATGTAGATGTTGACTTGACGAGTAAGCTAGCCACCGGTGGCGATCTAAGACTTGTGAAGGGCCATTGTAGATAGAAAGGCTCCAACAAGCTTTCTTTCTTTCTAGAGTGCATACCAGACTACTTTGCTTCGCTTGTGCTTGTATGATTGTGTGACTTGAGTGTTGGGTCATGTGACCCCTACTGTATGAATATGTTATGTATGGCTCCTGAGCCTCTTAAATAAAGTACTTGAGTTGTAGAGTTTTGTTGTGATGCCTTGTTGTATTTACTCATATCGGGCATATTGCGTGTATGATTGAAATGCTTGGTATGAGTGGGATCCGACAATCTAGTTGTTTATCCTTGGCAGCCTCTCATATGGGAAAATGTAAGTCTTGTGCTTACGGCGATAGTAGTCCGCTACTGCCGGTTCACGGAGTCCTGCTAGCCCAAAGACTACTGCTTGGACACTTGGTGGCGGCATGTGATTCATTTCGTTCCTATGTACATCCCGGGAAATGTCACGCGGTGATACTTGGAGTCCTGCCTAGCCGCTACAGCCGGGATACGGAGTCCTGATAGCCAGTGCTACAGCCCAAGTTCATACGTTGATGACCGACATGCTCGAGGTGTTTCATGTATGCCTGTTCCCATAGGTTAGTGCCGCTTTGGGTTCACGACTAGCCATGTCGGCCCGGGTTCTTGGTCATGTGGATGCTAGCGACACTATCATATACGTGAGCCAAAAGACGCAAACGGTCCCGGGCCATGGTAAGGCGACACCCGTGGGAATACCGTGCGTGAGGCCGCAAAGTGATATGAGGTGTTACCAGCTAGGTCGATGTGACTTGGAATCGGGGTCCTGACAGTGGCCGACCTGCCTTGGCCAAATTCATGGCGGTGCCGCACTATGCTAACTCAATATGAAGATGCCAAGAGCCAAAGGAGTTATTACCGTCTCTGGAGATTACCAGAAGTCGTCCGCCTATGCGGCCGCTAGCAGTCGGCTGGCCGAGTCGCTTGTGATCGCTGCCGAGAAGCGGCTCCTTGACCGGGTTGTGGCCATGGCCGGCAAGCAGCCAGACATATCCCCTGATCCCAAGGAGTCGGAAGCTGAAGGTTCCTTCAAGCCGGCCAAGGAGAGAAAGAAGATACCATTGGACCCAAAGCACCCGGAGAGGTACGCTGTCATAGGTGCAAACCTCGACAGCAAATAGGAAAGCGAGCTCGTCGATTTCCTCCGTGAGAATCGGGACATCTTTGCAGGGTCTCCCAAAGACATGCCAGGTGTTCCAACGGATCTCGCCAAGCACAAGCTACACATCCGACCTGAAGCCAAACCGGTCAAGCAGCCCCTCCGCCGCCTGTCGGAGGAGAAGAGAAGAATTGTTGATGAAGAGATAGCCCGGCTCCTTGCAGCCGGCTTCATTATGGAAGTGTTCTATCGAGATTGGCTGGCCAACCCAGTCCTTGTACTAAAGAACAACAAGTGGCGCATGTGTATTGATTATACCAGCCTCAACAAAGCTTGCCCCAAAGATCCATTTTCCTTGCCAAGGATTGACCAAGTGATAGACTCCACTGCCGAATGCGTGCTATTGAGTTTTTTGGATGCATATTCAGGGTACCACCAGATCAAGTTGAACCCAGCTGATAGGCTGAAGAACTCTTTCATCATGCCATTCAGAGCCTTCTGTTACCTGACATTGACGTTCGGCTTGAGGAATGCTGGCACCACGTTTCAGTGTTGCATGCAGAAGTGCCTCCTCAAGCAGCTCGGCAGAAACGCCCACATCTATGTGGACGATGTTGTGGTGAAGACGGAGAAATGAGGGACCCTCCTAGAAGATCTCAAGGAGACTTTTGAAAATCTGCGCCGAGTTCAGATCAAGCTTAACCCAGAGAAGTGCGTGTTCGGAGTACCAGCCGGCCAGCTCCTCAGCTTCCTGGTCTCCGAACGCGGCATCAAGTGCAACCCTGTGAAGATCAAGACCATCGAGAGAATGGAGAAGCCTACCCGACTGAGAGATGTCCAAAAGTTCACCGGCTGCCAGGCGTCCATGAATCGTTTCATTAGTTGGCTAGGCGAGAAGGCACTACCCCTGTACCAGCTCCTGAAGAAAACCACTCACTTTGAATGGAATGACAAGGAGGATGAGGCTTTTCTCCAGCTCAAGAAGATGTTGACCACGCCGCCTGTCCTGGCCGCGCCGGCTGCTAAGGAGCCCATGCTCCTCTACATCGCCGCCACCAGCAGGGTGGTCAGCATAGTCATAGTAGTTGAGCGCAAGGAAGACGGCAAGGTTCTGTCGGTCCAGTGACCGGTCTATTATCTAAGTGAAGTGTTGAGGGCTTCCAAGCAAAACTACCCCCATTGCCAGAGGATGTGCTATGGTGTGCACTTTACTGCCAAGAAGTTAAAGCCGTATTTTCAAGAGCACCCCATCACGGTTGTTTACACCGCTCCGCTTGTTGAGATCATAGGCAGCTGAGACGCTTCAGGCCGAGTGGCCAAATGGGCCATTGATTTGGCTCCCCACACCATCTTCTACCAGCCTCGTACCACCATCAAGTCCCAAGCACTGGTCGCTTCCTCATCGACTGGGCCGAGACCCAGTACCTGCCGCCAGCGCTGGACTCCACCCATTGGCGAATGCACTTTGATGGTTTGAAGATGCGCACCGGTTTGGGAGCCGGCATCGTCCTCACCTCTCCCAAAGGCGACAAGCTTAGATACACACACAAATCCATTTTGGCGCCTCCAACAATGTGGCCGAGTACGAGGCACTAGTACACGGACTCCGGCTTGCCAAAGAGCTCGGCATTCACCGGATTCTGTGCAACGGTGACTCCGACTTGGTGGTCCAGCAGTCGTCTGGCGACTGGGACGCCAGGGATGCTAACATGGCAAGCTACCGCTTCCTCGTCCAGCAACTCAGCGGATATTTTGAAGGGTGCGAGTTCCTTCACGTGCCACGAAACGACAACGAGCCAGCCGACACCCTGGCACGGATTGGCTCCACCCGTCAAGCAATACCAGCCGGTGTCTCCCTCCAGTGCCTCCGCAAGCCGTTGATCAAACCTTCTCTAGTATCAGACTCTATCTTCGTGACAGCTGCTCCTTAAACAGTTGGATCCAACTCAAAGGCTGCAGCAGTCGGCTCGGGGACTTCGGCAGGCGGCTCGGGGACTGCAGCAGTCGCACCCGGCCCGGGGACTTCAGATCTCGACTCGGGGACTTCAGCAGTCGGCTTGGGGACTTCAGTAGTCGGCTTGGGGACTTCGGTAGTCGGCTCGGGGACTTCAACAACACAGCAAGCGGCGGCCGACTCCAACCCGCCACCTCCCAACCAAACAGCCCTCGTACAAGTGGCCATAGTGGCGGTAGAAGAAATTCAAGCACCATCATGGGCAGAGCCCATCCTCAAGTTTCTGGTACACAAAGAGCTGCCAACTGACGAGATCTCGGCCCGACAGGTGCAACGTCGGGCAGCAGCATACACCATCGTCAATAGGGAACTTGTGAGGCGCAGTGTCACTGGTGTGTACTAGTGTTGCGTAGAGCCGGAGAAGGGCCAAGAAATCCTCAAGGATATCCACCAAGGCGATTGCAGCCACCACGCGGCCTCAAGATCTTTGTACCCGCTAACAGCCCATGATTCACATGGGCTGTTTCCAGCCCGTGTTAGCTTTCGGCTTACTGACGGCCCATACGTTCTCGGTCTCCTTTCCGTCACTCGATTACTTCCGGCCCGTTGCTGGCATGTTCCCCTAATGGGCTAAATTCGACATGTGGCAAGAGTCGGCCCGTTTCTAGCCTGTTAACCCGTGGCGTTATTTCCAGCCCGTCCTATATTCTGGCCCATTAACGAACCGTCATGCCTGTGACAGAATTAAGCCTTTGCTATCCTCCGGCCTGTTAACGGCCCAAAAAAAGTGCAATGTTTCTGTTTTTTTCTGGATCGCATTCCTCCAGCTTTTGTTCTTTACCGTGTTGGGCTGATACCAATTACGCCCGTTTACGACCCATGTAGACCCATTTATCTAACGGCCCGAGGCCCACCGATTCTACGGCAATGTTGGAGGCCCATTTAAAGATGGCCCGTAGGAGGCCCATGGATCCTACGACCCATAGCAGGGTCAAGGCTACCACGGTCCATATATGACCCATGGTTGTTGCGGCCACTAGCAAACCTCGCAAAAAGAAGACTAGGAAATAAATAAGCCCGAAACTAACGCTAGGCTATTAAGGCGATTGCACAGATTACATCCACTGGGCATTAAAGATCGCCACCAGTGCAAATATAGGGAACACCCTACACTATACAAAAATGGCTTGCTGTTTTCTTCAGCCAGTGGCTGGACGTTAAGAACAAATTTCATATCACAACATAACAAATTACAACTATAAAACAAAAGGAAGGTTGGCATAAAGTTAACGATCGGCAGATAAATGCACCACCGAAGTTGAAGCTTCGATTCATTTGACCTGGTATTACGTTTTCATCTTTGTATTGTCCGATGGAGCACCATAACCTTTGCCTTCATTTCTCCTAGGCTCCTAAATAACATAGCAAATATCATATAGTCTGGTTTCAAAACCATGCATATCTTGACGACATCGAATAATGTCTGTCCTTGTTTCACAAAGGGTCTCTTTTAAGGAACGGACTTGTGTCTGGAGCGCAGATATAACATTGTTTTCAGCTTGCATATCTTGATCATGAGGCAGTTTGCACGAGATTGCCTTAACAACCAACCCAGTATTACACGAGGCGTGCTTTTGGCCTTTGTTAGTGGACAAATCTTGACCCCTGCGCAGAAGAGCGACATTGCGGTTATAGTTGCCTCGCCACCTTCAGAAGGCGGAGGTTCCACTATTTTTTCCATAGCTTCCTGAAAAGTTGAGTTTTTACATTAGTAGTACCAGAACAGAAGATATTAAGGAGGCAGCAAAACCAAACAAAATAGCTTTGGTCTATATATAGAACTTATTCTGGTGAACCCATGTAAAATATTAGTTGTATTTTACTACAAAGTACATAATAAAACCAGTTTCCAAACATATGAACATGTACCATGGCTAATGTATTGTCTATTTCTTCACATTGTATTTACAACTAAGGATAAAGAGACAATGTTTATAATACGGTAAACATAGTATGACATCATTCATATCACAGAACAACTGAGAATAGACAAACAGGCAATTGTAACGTTGTGTGGGCAAGTCCAACACGGAACTAGATTACACGTCAAGATCAAAGGAACATCACTCCTCTCTTTTAAACCTTGTAAGGTGCAATGATACGCTAAGGCAATTGTGTATAAAATTGAAAAGAGTAATAGACATTGGCTGCAAACCATGTAGTTCAAGGCACAAGTCAGAGTAAGTAGTAGTTAAAAGGCATGAGGATGACTTACAACAACGGCTTTGACTGGTGTAGTCATGCCCTTTGTCTTGATGGTGTGACAGTCCTTGAAGATTTCCACAGCATTTCGTTCAGGTACTTTTTGGTCCTTGCGGGCTTTCCTCTGCATTTGGAACAAGTCAATATAGATCGATAATATGGTACAACAAAAGAGTGAAACAACAGCTAATTACAAGAGCCTCGCGATTGTGCAATATAGCTACGAGATCACGTAAATGCATTGGAATTTCACTTTAAATGCAGTTGGCCTTGTTCTTTGAGCAGTTCACCTACAAGAAGATAGATTTGTGTGGCACATGCGTAAATAGGACTTCAACATGTGATCGATCACATATATATATATATATATATATATATATATATATATATATATATATATATATATATATATATAATGTACGATACTTGGATCAGACCCGTGTTTAACGAGGCCTCTCCAGTCTTCATCCGATATATTTTCCTTTGGAGATGTTTGGGCAATTTCCTTTGTTAGCCTTGCCTTCAAAGTGAGTTTTCCTCAAGTTATACCGATACTATTGCGAGCAGACTTAAAAACATGGAGTGCGAGCTTGTGCAGGTTGCATCATATTGGCTATCAACTTGAACCTCATCATTGAAAATGATGGGAGTCTCATTATCGACAACCTAGAAAGTATTGGACGAGCAAGGCGATATTACTAGTTTCCATACATAACCATACTTACAGATAAATTGGCGAGGAAGGTGTTGAACTGGGTTTCATCTTTATCATTCCTGTACTGAATCCATGTTGGGAGGATACGTACATGACACCTAACGGCAACCGCTGCCTCTGATACTAACTAGGCTGACTCTGTAGCATCACGTGGCCTTTTTAAACCTGCCTCAAAACGGATCTCCATTCTTCCTCCTCTATTTTTAGTTAACCTATCGAGCATTATCCCTAATGTTTGTTTCCTCTTGCGCCTAGGTGCTAGTCCAACAACGAAAATAGGAAGTGTTAGTGTACATCAAACTGTGTGACTACATATAAAGAAGCATGCAACTGTAACTTGACTCCAGCAACTACCTTCTTGCTGTTGAAGCTCACAAAGTTCATCTGATCTTGCCAACTCATCTTGTGTCAAGAGTGCTTCAGAAGTAGTGTCAGGTGGCAAGGGAGCTTGGGAACATGCTGCTAGTTGAGTTGACAAACGAGTAAATCGTGCAGCTAATGGTACTGTGGAAGCTGTTGCAACAACTAGGGCTGTCTCTGCTTGTTTGATGGCAGCTATTTGTTTCTGTTTGGCTTGTTCTGCAGCTTGTGTAGCACGGGATACCCTGTCGGTACAATTTTCCGCTGGACTTTGACCTTCTATTGCACCATCAGTATCAGCAGAGTCTGCAGGATTGTTCCGCTTCCCTTTCCTTGTCGTTCTGTGTTGCTTCCTCTTTCTCTATGCCATGTTAAGTCAAGCCGACAATAAAAACGAATAACAGTTTAGTTCTTTAGAACAAATGTACTTTGATGTAAGAACATGGTGTGATAGACAGATACTGTATGTTCTAGAAACATGAACACGTGTCTTAGTCACAAGTATAATGTGTAAAGTAGGCAGATGAAATTCAACAAAATTAGAAGCAATACAAGCTAGACATCATACATAACATGCAACCACATATAACAGTGCCAAGTTAGAGGGAGCACCTGTAATGGTGCACTAGGGGAGACGTGATCATCACCAACACAGCTACGTTGAGTGTCTATGCATGTGTTGTCTTGGAAATCATCTTGGGGGGATGGAGGAGTAGAATCTGTAGAGGCCCTCCGTTTGGAAGGAGCACCTTCATCCGCTGCCTTGCTAACTTCCTTCCGCTTTATTGATTTTGAATTGTCAAGTAAAACCGACAAGAAAAAGCAAAAAAATTGACTCTTCAGAACTCTTCCGTGCATGATACTGACAATCACTACTTTGATGTCACGCAAACACATGATTCCAGGATGGGATAATACAAAAAACAGGACGACATGGCATATTCACAACTGTTTGTGTAAACTATGCAGAAACCATTTCAACAAATAAGAAGCAATGCAAGCTAGACACCACATGAAAGATGCAACCAATATGACTCTGCCAAGTTAAAAGCGTCCCATCAGAAATGGCATTTCAACAAATTAGAAGCAGTGCATGCTATAAATCATATGAAAGATGCAACTAATATCACATTGCATATACTGAAGGTGTCTCCTGATATTGATTTATGCGGGATACAAAAAACAATAGTTTTATGTGAGGACATGCTTAATAGACAGAAATACTATGTACTAAAAACATGAAGGCATGTTACTTAACAGGTATAATGTATAAACTAAGCAGAATAACACATGCATTTTAACCAGATTAGAAGAATTACAATCTAGACACCATATGCAACATGCAACCACATATCACGCTGCCAAGTTAGAGCAAGCACATGCGATGCTAGTGTAGGGGAATGCGGTAATCAACTATAGAGCTACGTTCACTATCTTCATCTAGCCTTGTTGTTTCTTAAGAATCATGTGGGGAGGCTAACGCTGCATTCTCTAAATGAGGATCTTTTATCACAGTACTCCACTGGCCTGACTGCCTCATCATAAGTGATTGATGAGGGATACAAAAGAACATTAGTTTGATGTAAGAACATGGTTAATAGACAGATGTACTAGTATGTACCAAAAACAGGAAGGCGTGTCATATTCAAAGGTATAGTGAGTAAGCTAAGTAGATGCAATTTAACCAAATTGGAAGCAATACAAGCTAGACATGTAACACCCCAGATGTAACTTTCCATATTTGTAACTCCAATTCTTGCCATTTCCGGCTATGTGATATGATAATTTCCTTCGTGGTTGGGTTTTGTCTTTCATTTTTGCATTTTGTTCATGTCATGCATCTCATCTCATAGCATCATGTGCATTGCATCTGCATGTTTTCATAAAACTTGCATCAGCTCGTAGTTTCCGTGTTACCCCTCGCTTTTGTTGACCGTTCCGAGACCAAACTTGGTCTTCATTTTTCCCTCTTGCCTAAACCGGAGTCTCTCTGTAAAGTGCACAGACCCCCTCGCTTGCTCATCCGAAACCTCTCCCCAACCCGAACCGCTCTGTCACCACCGTTGCATACAGTTCATGCCCAAACATCTATAAAACATCTCCGTTTTCTTAATTGGACTCCATAGCCTATTTTATCTCGACCATCCAATTTTAATTGGATGATCCCAACTTCCCTCTTTTCCCTATATATAGTCATACCTAATCTAGAGAAACCCTAAATTTTAGGAGGATTGTCCCCCGCCGCCGCGCCTTTTCCCGACCCCCACGACCTCCTCCGGCCACGTTCCCGTCGAAGGCCACCGTCGTCGCTCTAGTTCGGCGTGACCTGCTCGTCTGACTCGCGTCTCGTCCTCATTGCAGGGAGGAGGAACGCCCGCGCCCAGCCCGTCTTCGAGCCAAGCGGACACGCTGGAGCTTTTTCCCTGTCCAGCAGGTCCCGCTGACCATCCCCTGTACGTCTCTCACCTCGCTCTCCCGGCGTCGTTATTCCCAGGGAATCAGGAGCTCAAACCCCTCCATGGCCGCGCCCGACCTGCGCGACCCCGCCGGCCGGATCTGCTCGAGCTCGCTGTCCCCTGCGCCTCAAGTTCCTCCCGCCGGAGCCCCAAGTCCACCTCTGCCCCACGCCAAGTCCTCTGCTCGCACAGCCGCGCGGCGCCCTCTACTTCACTCTGCGTTGACTGCCTGCATCGCGCAGCCCAGCGCCTCCCTAGCCTCTCCCCGAGCCGGCCTGATGGCCCATGGTGAGCCCCCACGGATCCAGCACCCAGCCAGTTTCAGCCCAGTTCATGTTTTTTTCCAGATATGCAAATTTGTCTAATTTCTAGAGAAACCTGTTTTGCAGAAAACCCCCTAGACATCATGCATATAATAACTCCACAACCGTGCATCGGATTAAAATGATTTAAACATGTAAACTGCTTAGAATTCAGTCTAGTTTCATAATATGCCACTTTCATCCATGTTAAAATGTTCAAATTTGTTGTTTGTTTAATTTTGCATAAATGCCATGTTAAAATGATTTATTTCATAACTAAATAACCGTAGCTCCATTTTAAATAAATTTTATAGTTAAATGGGGTAGAAAAATGCCTAGTTTAACATGGTGCGGTTTATTTTACTGTTTAACAACATTAATATATGGTTTAGGGAAGAACAAAATCAAATTCAAAATATGGACATGAGGATTTTCCGGGATTGTTGTTTGTTGTTTCGGCCTCATTTAAATTTGTGTAGATAGGTAGTTTTCATATGTTTTACCTCTTGCCATGTTTAACAACATTTAATATTGTTGCGTACATAACCGAGAGAGAACTAAATAAGTCATGTGGTGTTTCGTTAATATGCAACTCGTTGCATATTGTGCTCCGCTTAATTTGTAGTATTGTTTGTGCACTTTGCCATCCCATGCCTCATTAAACCGGACATGCATCATACTTGATTGTGCATCATGCCATGTTTATGTGTTTGTTGTTTACCGTGTTATTTGCTTCTTTCCGGTGTTGCTTCTTCGGGTTAGTTACGATAACGTCGCGCTTGTGAGGATTTGTTCGACTTCGTCTGTTTGTCTTCCTCATGGACTCGTTCTTCTTCCTTGCGGGATCTCATGCAAGATGACCATTAGCCTCGATATCACTTCTATATTTGCTTGCTAGTTGTTCGTTCTATCGTTACGTCGCGCTACCTACCACTTGTTTATCATGCCTCCCATATTGCCATGTCAAGCCTCTAACCCACCTTCCTAGCAAACCGTTGTTTGACTATGTTACCGCTTTTGCTCAACCCCTCTTATAGCATTGCTAGTTGCAGGTGAAGTTGAAGCTGGTTCCATATTGGAACATGGATATGTTGGGATATCACAATATCTCTTATTTAAATTAATGCATCTATATACTTGGTAAAGGCTGGAAGGCTCGACCTTATGCTTGGTGTTTTGTTCCACTCTTGCCGCCCTAGTTTCCGTCATACCAGTGTTATTTTCCTTGATTTTGTGTTCCTAACGCGGTTGGGGATTTATGGGACCCCCTTGACAGTTCGCTCTGAATAAAACTCCTCCAGCAAGGCCCAACCTTGGTTTTAACATTTGCCACCTAAGCCTTTTTACCTTGGGTTCTGCAGACTCAAGGGTCATCTTTATTTTAACCCCCTCGGGCCAGTGTTCCTCTGAGTGCTGGTCCAAACAGGGAGATGTCCGGCGCCACCTGGGCAACCAGGGTCTATGCCAACCCGACGTCTTGCCCATCCGGTGTGCCCTGAGAACGAGATACGTGCGACTCCTATCGGGATTTGTCGGCACATCGGGTGGCTTTGCTGGTCTTGTTTTACCATTGTCGAAAAGTCTTGTAACCGGGATTTCGAGACTGATCGGGTCTTCCCGGGAGAAGGAATATCCTTCGTTGACCGTGAGAGCTTGCGATGGGCTATGTTGGGACACCCCTGCAGGGTATAAACTTTCGAAAGCCGTGCCCGTGGTTATGTGGCAGATGGGAATTTGTTAATGTCCGGTTGTAGAGAACTTGACACTTGTCTTAATTAAAATGCATCAACCGCGTGTGTAGCCGTGATGGTCTCTTTTCGGCGGAGTCCGGGAAGTGAACATGGTTCGGGTTATGTATGAACGTAAGTAGTTTCAGGATCACTTCTAGCTTCTCGACTGTTACGTTGCTTCTCTTCTCGCTCTTATTTGCGTATATTAGCCACCATATTTGCTTAGTGCTTGCTGCTGCTCCACCTCATTACCACTTCCTACCCATAAGCTTAAATAGTCTTGATCTCGCGGTTGTGAGATTGCTGAGTCCTCGTGACTCACAGATTCTACCAAAACAGTTGCAGGTGCCGACGATACCAGTGCAGGTGGCGCAACCAAGCTCAAGTGGGTTTCGATGAGGACCTTGGTCGTTTATACGTTTCATTTCCTGATGATCAGTAGTGATGCCCAGTTGGGACGATCAGGGATCTAGCATTTGGGGTTATCCTATTTTCATTTGGATTTGACCGTAGTCGGTCTATGTGTGTATTTTGAATGATGTATGATTTATTTAAGTATTGTGTGAAGTGGCGATTGTAAGCCAACCCTCTTTATCCCATTCTTTTTCATTACATGGGATTGTGTGAAGATGACCCTTATTGCGACAAAACCTACAATGCGGTTATGCCTCTAAGTCGTGCCTCAACATGTGAGAGATATAGCAGCATCGTGGGCGTTACAAGTTGGTAATCAGAGCCATCCCCGACTTAGGATCCCCCTGCTTGATCGAATCGCTGACGTTGTTGAGTCTAGAACAAAAAAATGTTTTAAATCTTAGGATTATATATATCGGAGAGTAGGATTCTTTTTAGTCCTCAGTCCCTTCGTCGCTCTGGTGAGGCCTCCTGACGTAGAAGTTTTGACTTTCCTCTCCTCAAATTTCACTAAAAAGAATTTAGGATCACGCGGGTATCTTGGGGTCGTTCCGATATTCTTTTGACGAGAACATTGTTCTTGGTGCCTCCTGACATTTAGGGGTTGTGGCAGTGTCCCGGGGAGTTGAGCTCCGAGGTGTTTTCGTCACAATTTTATCGTTGCAGTTCCAGAATACTTTAGTTTCACCGACATCGAAAATCTCTTTTATGCAGTTCGTTGGTGAGATCACCTCGACGCCACCCAATACTGGGGCGTGAGTTCGGGAGTATTGCCATAACTTCATTATAACGAATGCTTTTGAAGGTTGAGGTACGATTTACGGAGTTTTCTTGGTTATGTGCTGACGGATGGATACAGCTGGATCTAGGGATTGTTAGTTTGGGTGAGATATATTGCGTCCTCTGTATCCCCAACACCAGATTGCATAACCAGAAAGTTTTGGGAGTTTATAAGTGGGAATTCAAGTAGCTCCTAGAATATCTTTCCAACAGACACATGATACGATATGGGGTCTATCATATGTTTGTTCCAGCTTATTTTGCAAGCCAATCCTTTGTTTTGTATTAAGTTGTGGTATTCGAGTTGCTTCAAAGTCAAATGTGGATTCCATACCTTTTCTAAGTGGTGTTCGCATATTCCTATGTGGATACTAATCCTTCTTGATCATCGAGATTGCCACCTTAATTCTATTTCCAACCGGTGTGCTTCTCTCCAAGTAAATCTGATCATTCCAACATTCGCAAGATCAATTCTATGATTTTTCTCAACGGTGTTTGTTTCATCTGACCCAAGTTGCCTTTGTTTTCCCACCCTCCCACCCTTTTCTTCAAGGATTCAGATTGCTTAATCAAGTATCCTTTTTATTGATGTGAAGTCTCTTCATTCTTTTCCTCCTTGTTCTTATCCGGTGATTATCAGGAAGATACTAATGGAGCTTCAAGTTCACCATTCTTCGTTCTTTTTCTTTTCCGGTGGATTAAATTCAAGCCTTCAGTGTTGATCACATTCCTTTCCTCGTTTCAAATGCTTTCTCATGCCGGTGCAACTCTTAATCATTCTTCACGTGCTATTCAATTGTTCCGGAGTGCTAAAGATATCCCAGAAGATTCAAGTTTCTATTCGAAATACTTTCAAGCTATTTCGAGGTCTTACCTTATTCAAGCCATTTAATTCAATAGGCGCAATCTTTCTTTTAATCGTTCAACGGTGTATTTTTTTGAGTGGGCCCTAACCCACAGGTCTTTTCCCAGGATCTTACCTGACTCTTATAATTTTCCTGGAGCTATTCCCAAATTATTTTCGAAGTTTGATGTAAGAATGATTTACCATCAGTCAAATGTCTTTCTCCAAGATCTTTCAAATTCTTTTCATCATTGGTTCAACCTTTATATTCTTCATTCCGGAGTGCCTCAACAATTCATGGTGGTTCCCATCATCATTCTCAACATTTGAACACCGAGGAAGAAATTTCTCCTAAAATCTTGGTCCATTCTCTTGTAGATTCATTGTCGGGGAAACTGATCCACGAACACCTATGGGACCGGCGGACCGAGCCCCTTTCGGTTGGTGAGGCGGAGATCGCACGAAGAAGCGGATCGGCGAAGCACCTGAGCAGTTACCCGGCTTGGAGCTCTCGGAGAGATAACACTCCCTCTTGCTGCATGTCAGAGTGTATTGAGTTCTTGCTCGGGAGTCTTGAGTGCTACATTACACACTAGATGCTAACGAGACCAAGCGTGAGTGTTTTTCTGCCCTCGAACCCCCCTCTCGTTGCGCATGGGCCTCCTTTTATATGCTAAAGGGTCTCCGAGCAGGTGTAGCGTAGACAAGGGTAAAAATGGAAAAGGAATTGCGGTTGGTACAATTGCACCGCGATGTATCATACCTAACCACGGCGGCAAGGGACAAAGGCATTAAATGCCGTCTCGTCGCCCAAATAGTGCAAAAAGGACCGTCGGGGCGCCACGCTGCCATGATGGCAATCTTGTCGCGTCGCTTGCCATCGCGCACGACCGCTGGCGCCTGACCTCTTGCCACGCGTGCACAGAAAGGTCGAGGCGACACGTTGGTGGATGTCTTTGGGCCTGGTCTGAGTGGTAGTTTACATGACAGCGCCTTGCCGCGGTTGTTGTCTTGTCGCGTCCGGAAGCTTGTTGCTCACCGGGCCTCGCCGGGACGCGTGGCGCGTCGCGTCAAGTTCCTTGAGTTGCCTTGGTTGGCCTTCCCGACAAGCTCCTCTTGCCGGGGCCTTGTCTCCTTGGCTTGAATACTTTGTTCTTGAATGGCTCCAAAGGAAACACGGAGGACCTTGGCGGTCACCGGCAAGCCTTGCCCGCGAGGTGCTGCAACTGCCCGTGCACAAGTTCGGGTACTAAGGTACCCTACTCTAGTACACCGACAGGAGCCCCGGGCTGGGCCACACCACGGTGCCGCGCTGTTGGGCCAGGCCCAAAACAGGCTGCGAACGCAGCGGCCTGGTTACGCCGTATCTCACTTTGTATCCACCACGCCCTCCTCGAGCGCCACACGTCGAATGCGGCGTCGTGGGGAAGATCGTGGGCGGTTTCTTTATTCGAAAGGCGGGCGCCTGCCCCTCCCTCTTTATAAGCAGGGAAGCAGGGGCAGTTCGCCCATCTCGCGGTTGCTATTCAATCTCAAAACCTCCGCCGCTCCCCTTCTTCCCAAAGCTGAAAAGAGAAGCGCTCCGCCCCCCATCGCCACCGGCACCACCTGCGCCGTCGATCTCTCTCACCACCTCCGCCATGGCTCAAAGCCGGGAAGGTTGTGAAGTCGGCGGCGCAGCGGCTCCGGCGCTGCGAAAGGCGGGCAACCTTCCCCCTCAGCTCGCCGCGAAGGATCGAGGGTATTACTACCTCTTCAGTCGGCGGAGGCAGCGCATCCAGCGTCTGAAGGTACTCCCAGCTGCCGCCGGAACTGGCTCCGAATGGATATCCCTTCTTCGCGTTGTTCTTCTACTGCGGGCTCTGCCCGCCTTTCTCTTAGTTTTTCTGTGACATTATGAACACCTACGGGTTCCGCCTCCTTGACTTCACCCCCAACGCCGTTTTGACCATGGCAGTTTTCGTACATCTCTGCGAAAACTTTGTCGGAGTCTATCCAAATGTAGCTCTTTTTCGCCACTTCTTTATGCCCCGAGTTGAGAGAGGGAGCCTTTATCGGCGGAATCACGGATCTCGAGAACTGGCAAGAAGGAAGCTTATCGGAGGAGAGCTCCGCAGCAAGTGGGATGAGTGGAAGCGGTGGTGCTGGATTGTCGAGGAGAACCGCAGCCATTTACCGCCAGCGCCAAGCCCGATGGCTGCGGCAGCGATTGAACAACGTTCCCTCGGAAGACGATAGGCTGAAGATTGCCGTCACCCGGATCCTACGCCTCAGGCTTGCCGGGCTCACCGTAGGCGCCGTTGGTGCAGATTTTCTTCGCCGCCGCATCGCCCCCCTGCAGGAGAGGAGGAGACCCGCCTGGGAGTTCCAGAATGCGGCGGATATCATGAGGCTGCGCCCGGGCCTCAACTTCAACTTCACAGTCCTGGAACTGGATGCGATGCCCCTGGAACTGTTCAAGCACGATCCTCAACATCCCGAAGTGTTCAGGTTGCCGAGGGGTGTCGTTCCGCTGTGCAAAAACTCCTCGCTCGACCGCATCCGTGCAATGATGCCGCTGTGCGATTCGCATGGAATTGTCCCAACTTGGCAAGAGCCTGCAGACGACATCGTGCGGGTGTTCTTTGACAACTTGGTAGAAATGCCGGTCCGCTCCGATGAACAGAAAAGCCTTACTCGCGACACCACCAATGCGGAGATGCAGCGCGCCGCCACTAAGGCTGGAAGAAGCGGCGGCAGCGCTGCCGTGGCGGTTGGATTCACCGTGGAGGCGAGGCAGAGGCGACAAGCCTGGCGGCGAGAGGAGCTTGCGGCGAGGAAGCTTGTCGGGCTGAAGCTGAGTCGGCGAGCCCGCCGAGCGCGGCGACTTCGTTGAATCGACTCCTCCTCTTTCCCCCTTCAGATAGCTTCGCCCATGGCGAGCCCCAGCTCCACCAAGATGGCGTCTCCGCAAGGCTGGGGGCGTGGCGCGGCGGCGGGCGGGTCAACAGCTGCCGGCGCCATGCGCGCTTCCACCGTGGCAAGCACTGTTGCCGCGGGAGCACCTCACGCCGCTGCGACAACTGGAGCGGGGCCCTCCCGGACCACCGCTTCTGCTCCCACCAAGCGGCTAAGGGAACCTACTCCTCCGCCTTGCCGCGCCGAAGGTGGGCCGGACTTCGACCTCTCCGCGCTCAGCTCTGACGAGGAAGAGGAAGAGTAAGATTCTTTCTTTGTACTAGTAGTTCTTCAATTCTTGCTGTTTTGTCTTGTATCTGATTTGCTTTACTCGAACCCATTCCTTTTCGGGACTCGGCCCGGAGAGCAGCGAAGAGAGCCAATGTCCGGTGATTGTCATCGAGGGCGAACCCACCGCGACAGCAGGGGGTGTGTCGAGACCACCTTGCCGGACCGGCAACTATTTCCCAGCAGACCCAGCGCAGCCCCAGCGTAAGTATATGGTTTACTTCCTGCTGTTAGCGCGCATGGGTGCTCTTTCTTCTTGACATCTGTCTATTGGTTTGCGTGGGAGCGAGCAGTCTCACCGGAGTGCCGGAAGCCGCTCCCGACATGCCATCTGCCCGACTACACTGCCAAGGAGGATTCCCCGGCAAGGGAGAATTTTCCGGTAAGGGAGAAGTCTCCGGCAAGGGACAGTTCTCCGGCAAGGGACAGCACCAGCGACCCCCCGGTGGCGGAGACCACGACTGTAGATCCTAGTATAGGTAATCCTCTTGCTTGAAAACTTCCCTTGGGTTCTTCTTCTTCTGATTTTCTTTTTGAATATTTGCTTGACTTTTCTTCCTTTTCCGGTCGTCGGGTCCATCTGCCATGGAGCCGATGGAAACCGAGTCGCCGGCGAGGAGAAGCAGCGGCAATACCGGCAACGCCGCTGTCACGAAGAAGAAGCCGGCGCTGATGATCCCGCCGCGGAGAGGCCGCCAAAGCTGCCGCCACGAAGTGGCGAGGGCCAGCGATCGCCTTGGCGGCCCCGAGGCGCGAGAGCGTCAGGCGCTACACCGACCGCCGATCCCTCCGCCGCTGCTGCAGCTTCAGGCTCGAAGAGCCCCAGCCAGCGCCTATTTGAAGGCCGGCAATGGCGTCTTCATCAAGCTCCCCTAGGCGTTGAGCTCCAGGGCGCCGATCGAAGGAGAATCCTTTGATGAAGAGTTTCGCCTCCGCTGGCTGGCGCTGGTGGGCCGCGCGGACAGCAGCAGCGGCGAGCCTGAGGAGGAGCTGCTGCGGAAGCTCTTTGTCGCTCTACCGCCCGACAGGCCAAGCTGGTATCCCAGAAGCGCTTGTCGCGGGCGAGTGGACATCAAGAAGCGCGCGGAGGAGCTCGGGGCCTCAACCAGGAAGCTCTCGGTCCTGGCAGAGGAGCGGAGCAACTTCGCCGAGGCGTAAAGCCTTCCTCCTCGAGAGGGCTGAAGTTGAAGAGCAACAATGACTTGCTGCCGAGAAGCTGTCTGCTTGAGGAAGGCGAGTTAGGCGCAGCGGAAGGTTAAACTTGACAGCCACGAGGAGGAGCTTGCCGCGCGTGAGCAAACATTCAGCGGCGCTCTCAAGGAAGCAGAGGATGCCGAGGCTGCCAAGAAAGAGCTGGAGATGAAGGTGGCGCAGCTGGAGGCCGATCTCAAGGTGAGCGGCGAGGAGCTTGCTGCACTCAAGCCTACACCCTTGGCAAGCTGCAGGGTCGTCTCGCCGAGAGGAGCAAGGAGCTTAGCGACGCCAAGGACTCCAACGCAGATCTTGAGTTGAAGCTGACTACTTTGACCGAGATCTTTGGGCCGGCGCCGAGGGCAGGAGGTGGCCTTGAAGGAGAAGATCAAGGCCGACGAGGCGCTGCTTGGCGAGTCTTCTGCCGCCGAGAACACTTTTAGGGAGAATGTGGAGCCTTGGACCGAGGTCTCGTGGATGTTGCTGCAGCCATCGACGGGAGCTGGCGCTTGTTGGGGATGGAGGATCTCGGGTATTCCTCCGATGAGCACCTCCAACCCAGCGCCAAGCTCAGCTTGTTCTTCAAAGGCGTGGCGGCGGCCCTCCAGCGACTCGGGAGAAGATCCCAAAGCAGCTGGCTGACGAGTCGCGCCCGGATCTGCGGGAGCTCTTCAAAGGTCTGGTGAAGGTGGCCTTCCGCAACCAGGCCTCAACCTCACCAGCGTCCTCGGGACCTTGCTGCGGATGCTGATCTCAGGCGCTCAAGACCCTGTCGCACCCATTGTGGACAAGGTGGCGGGATCAAGAGGGTTGAGGCGATCGCGTGGATTAGGCCGCCCGTTTTCTCTTTTCTTGTCGCTGCTGGTCATGTTATGAGAACAATCTGTTAGAGCTGCGACAAGCTATCTTGTAATATGACTCTATTTCGGGTAGCGATTTCTATGTTATTTCCTTTACTTGATTCCGTCCTTTGTATGTTTTTGCCCTACGCTTTTAGGGAACTTGTCGGCGCAGGCACCTTAGCCGCGAGCGCTGAGTGCGGGATGTCAGCAGCCTGCTAGCGGTGCCGCTACCGACAAGAAACCTTGTCACAACTTGTCGCAGCTCACTTAAGTTGTTGAGCGGACTCGAAACAAAGTAAGGGCGCAACTAGCTACGAGTTGGTTCCTCTGCGCACAAGTTTTTCATACAAAGCACGGTCGTTCGAGGAAGATAACTTAAAAATTTTAAAACTGATTGCTCAAACTTTAGCAACTTAGCTTTTCTGTCGTTTGCTTCCCGATAAGGCGAAACTTCCTCGAACGACGCTTGGTCCACACCATGATCTTCTCCTTTCCCCCCGGCAAACTTGTGGGCGAGGGAACCTTCCTTTCTTTGAGAAAGAGAAAGAAGAGAAAATAAAGATATGGAGCCTTATGGCTCGTTATTGCTACCGGGGTAGGCGCTGCACAAAGTGTCAGATAACGCATGCAAAAAAAGTAGAAAGCATGAAATTGACAAGATGTGCGGAGCTACTTATGCACGGGTCTGCGCCGGCTTCGTACAAAGGATTACATGCAACATCGGCAAGACTTGTACAAAAGGTGGTTGCGGAACAGGTTAAAGCAACCGCCCTCTGGTAAAACTTACGAAGATGCTCAATGTTCGGGAGTTGCTCACGGAATGCCATCTTCGGTCTCAAAGCGGACAGCGCCGAGCCTAGTGACTCGTTTCACCCGGTAAGGGCCTTCCCGCCGGCGTCAACTTGTTGGAATTCTTGGCGAACTGAGCAGCGAAGAACAAGGTCACCTTCCTCGAGACTTCGGCATTAACTGCGGCTATGGTAGCGGCGCAAAGCTTGCTGATATCGAGCAGCTCGTCTGGCTGACTGAAGGCGGTCCTCCTCAAGGAGCAGCGCGTCATTTTTTATAGCTGCTCTTGCTCAAGCTCATCATAGCGAGCACTCGAGGTGACCCGTATCTGAGTTCCTTGGGGAGAACTGCCTCTGCTCCATAGACTAGGCGAAAGGTGTCGGCGGTGGCTCGATTTGGCGTCGTCTGATCGACCAAAGAACCACCGGCAGCTCCTCAATCCAGTTCTTTCCGCACTTGTGCAGCCTGTCGATAGTCCTGGTCTTGAACCCGCGCAGCACTTCAGCATTCGCCCTCTCCGCTTGACCGTTACTTCTCGGATGAGCAACAGAAGCGAAGCAGACCTTGGCGCCAAGATCTTGGACGTACTTCATGAAGGTGCGGCTCGTGAATTGCGTGCCGTTGTCGGTGATGATCCTGTTAGGGATTCCGAAGCGGCAAACAATCGACCTGAAGAACTTGACTGCTGACTGTGTTGTCACCTTCCTCACTTCTTCCACTTCTGGCCACTTTGTGAACTTGTCGATTGCAACGTACAAGTACTCAAAGCCCCCGACAGCTCGGGGAAAGGGGCCGAGGATGTCGAGCCCCCAGACCGAAAATGGCCAGGATAAAGGGATCGTCTGGAGAGCTTGAGCTGGCTGGTGTATCTGCTTTGAATGGAACTGGCACGCTTCACACTTGGTTACTTGTGCAGTTGCATCACGGAGGCTGTCGGCCAAAAGAAACCTTGCGGGCAGCTTTGCGGCAAGTTCTCTTGCGCCAATGTGGTGACCACATATGCCTCCATGTATCTCTGCCAACAGCTTTTGTATGTCTTCCCGGTGAATACACTTCAATTTCACACCGTTGAGTCTTTTTTTGTACAGTGTGTTGTCGACAAACTGGTACATACTTGACTGCCGGGCTACTCTTTCCGCTTCTTCTTGCTCTTTGGGAAGTTCTCCTGTCTGAAGGAAACGGACAATCTGCTGTGCCCATGCTAGAGCTTGCGGCTCGACAACAAGGACTAAAGGCACATCCGCTGCTGCGGGAACATCCGCTTCTACGGCAAGGACTTGCGGCTCAGCCGGAGCTTGACGTTCCCCGGCAAGCTTGCCGAAGCAAAACTTGTCAGGAGCGTCTGCTTCAACGGACCAAACCCTAGGGCTCGCCGGAGCAGACTGCTCCTCAGCACCCTTGGTGTTGATCTTGAGGACCTTCTTGGCGGCGGCTTCGGGGAGCCCTGCCGGAAAATAGTCACCAGAAATCAACTTCCTCTTCTTGTTCTGTCTAGTTGATGGCGTTACAGACGTATGGGTCAGCTTGAGCACAAAGATCCCTAGTTCCACAGGTAACTTAAGTGCGGCGCACTTCGACAGGCCATCGGCAATGTCGTTCTGAGCTCTTGGAACATGTTCCATCTGTAGGCCGTCAAATTGCTCTTCTAGCTTTCTCACTTCATCAACGTAAGCTTCCATCAACGGGGTCTGATAATTCTTGTGCACTTGGCGGACGACAAGCTGTGAGTCACCCCTGACAATGAGCTTCTTGATCCCAAGGTCTGCTGCGATCCTGAGACCGGCAAGCAAACCTTCATACTCTGCGGTATTGTTCGTTGCTTGCTCCTTGGGAAAGTGCATCTGGACTACATACTTGAGGTGCTCTCCGGTGGGTGCAACAAGTAGCACGCCCGCACCGGCGCCTTGCAGCGAGAAGGCACCATCAAAGTACATCAGCCACTCTTTGCTTGCTTCCTTGACGGGGATGCTTGTTTCTGGAATTTCTTCATCTTGTGTTGGCGTCCATCTGCTATGAATTCCGCCAATGCTCTGCTTTGGATAGTTGAAGTGCTCTCAAACTTGAGGCCAAAGCTTGACAGTTCCAGTGCCCACTCGACAATCCTGCTGTTGCTTACGGATTTTGTAGTATCCTCTTCATTGGAAAAGCAGTGGCGATTGTGATCTCATGTGCTTGGAAGTAATGGTGCAGCTTTCGAGGCCATGAGAAGGCGAAAAGCAATTTCTGCACACAGTACCTTGACCTAGCCCCTGCAGAAGGGAACCGACAAAGTAAACTGGCGCTGCACCATTCTTTTCTGCATCTTCTCACGTGCTGCTGCAGATCCATCTTTGTCGGGACCAGAGCTTGCCGGTGAAGTCGCCTGCTTGTCGCTGGATCCATCTGCCATGGTTGCTGGCTCATCATCCGCCTCCCTCTCCGCTACTAACGCAGCACTAACCACTTGATTGGTTGCCTCTATATATAGCAGCAACTTCTCTTTTGGCTTAGGTGCGACAAGTGTTGGAGTGGAGGACAGGTATCTCTTTAAGTCCTGCAGTGCAGCCTCCGCTTCCGGAGTCCATTTCATTGGACCTACTCTTTTCAATATTTTGAAAAATGGCAGGGCGCGCTCAGCAGACCTAGAGATAAACCTGCTGAGAGCAGCTACGCAACCGGCAAGTCTTTGTACATCCTTGACGCGCTTTGGTGCTTCAATCTGCTCAATGGCATTGATTTTGTCGGGATTGGCTTCAATTCCCGCTGAGACGAAGAACCCGAGAAGCTTGCGGAGGGACTCCAAACACACACTTCTCGGGGTTAAGCTTGAGGTGGATCTTGCGCAGATTTGCAAAGGTTTCGTCTAAATCTTGAATCGAGTCGCCTTGTCCTTGCTCTTGACCACTATGTCATCCATGTAGGCTTCCACATTTCTGTGTATCTGCGGCTCAAAAGCGTCATGGACTACCCTTGCAAATGTTGAACCAGCATTCTTTAAACCGAAAGGCATCCGTGCGAAGCAGTATGTGCCACATGGGGTGATGAATGCGGTCTTCTCCTCATCCTCTTCGCCATGAAGATCTGATGGTATCTGGGTATGCATCAAGAAATGAAAGCAAGTCACATCCGGCCGTGGAGTCAACAATCTGGTCGATGCGGCAAGGGAAATGGGTCTTTGGGACAAGCTTTATTAACATCGGTAAAGTCGATACAAAGCCTCCATTTCCGTTTGCCTTCGCGCGACTACGAGGGTTGGCCAACCACATAGGATGGAGCACTCTCGACAAGGCTGCTGCTTCCAATTTCTCGATTTCTTCTGCGATGAATTCTTGGCGCTCCACTGCTGCTTCTTGACTTTACGCTTGGCGGGCGCGCGCATGAGGACGAGGCGGCAAGATGGTGCTCGATTACTTTCACAGGAACACGGGGATGTCGGGCGGTTGCCGCGCAAATCGTCGGCGTTCGCCAGAGAAAGCAACAAGCGCGCTTTCCTATTTAGGGTCGAGTGGCGATGGTGAAGGTACCACCGGTGCCATCTTCCTTGGCGGACACCTTCTTGGTCTCTGGTGGAGCTGCCATTGTCTTCTTACACTTGCGGTGGAGCTCGATGGTGCGTCCTCGGCGGTAGCGCAGCACTCGAAGAGGTGCGTTTGCGGAGTGGTCATCAGAACTCTTGCGGAGTTGGTCTTCTTCTTCGCCCGGGAGCTTCAGCGGCAAGTGACTTGTGATCTGTTGCGGCTGCTGCTTCCGGTAGATCTTGTCGGCGCAGATAAGAGCATCCTTCTTGTCGCCGAGGGCGGAGATGACACTTATCGGGTCGGCATCTTCAGCATGTTGTATGCATAGTGAGAGGCTGCCATGAATTTGGCGAGTCTTTGGGCGGCCGAGTATCCCATTGTAAGGCAATGGAAAGTCACAACGTCAAAAGTGACCCTCTCGATCCTGAAGTTCAACTTCGCTGCCAAATGTCACCGACAAGCGTGATCTTTCCCTTGGCTTGCTCCTTCCCGGATTGATTCCTTGAATGTGCGGTCTCTTGAGCTCGCCATCGAGGATCTGGAGTTTCGGATTACCGTGGAGGAGATCAGGTTCAAGCCGGCCCGCCGTCAACTAGCATCTTAGTGACCTTGAGGTTGCGGATAGTTGGTGAAACCAACATCGGCAAGCACCGACCGCAGATTATGCGATCAGGGTGGTCCTCAATATCAAAGATGATAGGCGTCTGGACCATTTCGAGGCTTGCGTGACTCGGCGGGTGGTTCGCGCATTGACTTCCGCACCTTTGCTTGAGCTGGCGGTGTGAAGTATCGCGAGAAGCACCGCCGTCAACGCCACAGGACCTCTGTGGCTTTCGGAACTCCTACTCATCGGTCTCGTCATCATCCATATCTTCATCGTCGTCGTCATCTTCATCCTTATCGTGGCCGCGGGGTCTCATCTCCTTGCCGCTGCTTGGCTTTGCTGGCGTCCTCCTCGGCAGGCGTTTCTTGCCGGCTCCTCAAGCACCTTCTGGGCCTTCTCCTTGTCGCGTCGCTCGTATTCAGCCTTTTGCTGCTCGACAAGCTGCTCGACCTTCTTGCAGCTCACGGAGGTCATGGCCCTTGGTGCGGTGGATCTTGCGATCTTGTTTGTTGGTGCCGTCCTGCTTGTCGGCGACTGCCACAGCCTGGTAGTTGGTGCCTGCGGCAATCTCCTCGCCGGAGCTGCCAGCTTTGGCTTTCTTGGCGCCACCTCCGTTGCCAGACTGCTCAATGACTAGCACGTCTTTGCTTTTCTTCTTCCTGTTGTTCCGCCGCCGGTTTTTCTTTGCCGGGGCAGCCTCCTCACTATCAGATCCTCCTGCTCCTGTATTCTCTCCGGGGAGTTTCCTCCCTTCCTCAGCACGTGCACACTTGTCGGCTAGGGCATATAGTTCACTGACGTCTCTGATCTTGCACATCGCCATCTCCTCCCACATCCTGCGGTTTCGCACGTTCTGATGGAACGCGCTGATTACCGCGGCAGGGTGGACATCTGGGATGTTGTCTTTGTCTGTGGCTGAATCTCTGAATGAACTTGCGAGGGCTCTCCTTCCTTATGGGCGAGCAGATGAAGGTCGCTCTCTTGGCCATGAGGCTTGTGGCCGCCTGTAAAGGCGCCGACAAACTGATGGCATAGGTCTGCCCAGGAGGATATGGAGTTGTCCGGCAAGTGCATGAGCCATGATCGACATTGGGCTTGAGCACCGGCGGAAGTAGTTGGCGAGGATCTTGTCGTCCGCCCCGGCAGCTTGCACCGCGATGGTGTAGATGCTGAGGAACTCCGACGGATGCGACTTGTCGTCGTACTTCTCTGGTGCGTCTGGCTTGAAATTCTTCGTGCTGGGCCACTAGACTTGCCGCAGCTCACGAGTGAACGCAGGGCAACCTACCGCGTACGGCAAGTCGCCTGGTTCCCCTGGTGCATGCATGTCGACAGAGGGCCCATCGCGCTGGTCCGATTGACGCCGCGCTTCTCTTCGGCGCTCGATGCGAGTTCGAGCGTCTTCTTGTTGTCGTTCATGAAGAACTTGGCGCTGATCGCGACGAGCTCGTGGATCTGATGATGCGGTGGAGTCGCTATCGAGGTGGATCCGGCGAGTCGGCGATCTTGGCCTTCGGGGTGGAGAGTGCATGGTGGTTGCACCCCCACCGGTTTCGTCGCCATCGGCTCGTGCCTGGCAGTCCTGCCACGGCAGCGATGTACTCGGCTGCCGCGGAGTGTCGCCGTTGGCAAAGCCGATGAGACTCTGAATGGTGGCCCTCCATTCATCGATCTTGTCTGCCGTTGGAGGGTAATCCAGGAGCAGTTGAGCTCGCGCCAAAGCTTCTGCTGGAGTGGCGGGCAGCAGTGGCGAACGGCGCGAGGAGCAGGAAATGCTCGGACTTCTAACTATGTTAGAAGGATTAGTATCCCGTCCAGGTGACCGTGCCTCGCTCGTGCCTGCATGTTGGCGTGCATGCTGGTCTTGAGCACCCCGAAATCCACCAGCTCGATCTTGGTCCAACGAACGTATGGCACTGTGAATACCATGACGCTGTCGGTCCCGCGCCTCCTGAGATGGGCGCGGTGCATGTACGGACGCCGAGGTCTGCGCAGCCTTGTCCTTGGACCTGGCAGCACCGTGGGCTCCCTCGTCGATGCCCGTTCTTCCGCCAGCGTCTACCACACCACCCGTTTGCTCCGGTGGTGGTGGATTCGACGTGGACGGAAAAGCTGCCGCCGAAGCCTTCTTCTTCGGTGGCATGTCGATGAAGAAGATGAAGATCTAGCTCGTGTGAACGTCGGATCAGTTCACACAACCTCGGCGCCCTACAGCGCGCCAAAGATGTCGGGAAGCTGATCCACGAACACCTATGGGACGGCGGACCGAGCCCCTTTCGGTTGGGGGGCGGAGATCGCACGAAGAAGCGGATCGAGGCAAAGCACACGAGCAGTTTACCCAGCCGGAGCTCTCGAGAGATAACCTCCTACTGCTGCATGTGCGAGTGTATTGAGTCCTTGCTCGGGAGTCTTGAGTGCTACTGATACACACTAGCTGCTAACGAGACCGAGCATGAGTGTTTTTCTGCCCTCGAACCCCCCTCTACGTTGCGCATGGGCCTCCTTTTATATGCTAAAGGGGTCTCCGACAGGTGGCAACATAGACAAGGGTAAAAATGGAAAAGGAATTGCGGTTGGTACAACTACCTGCACAATGTATCATACCTAACCCTGACGGCAGGGGACAAAGGCATTAAATGCCCATCTACGTCGCCCAAATAGTGCCAAAAGGGACCGTCAGGGACGCCACCGCTTGCCACGATGGCAATCTTGTCAGCGTCGCTTGCCACCGCGCACCGCTGGCGCCTGACCTCTTGCCACGCTGCGGCGCTGGAAAGGTCGAGGCGACACGTTGGTGGATATCTTTGGGCGTGGAGTGCAGTGGTAGTTTTGCGGCAAGCGCCTTGCCTTGATCGTTGTCTTGTCGCGTCCGGAAGCTTGTCGCTCACGGGCCTCGCCGGGGCGGCGTGGCGCGTCGCGGCAAGTTCCTTGAGTTGCCTTGGTTGGCCTTCGGCAAGCTCCTCTTGCGGGGCCTTGTCTCCTTGGCTTGAATACTTTGTTCTTGAATGGCTCCAAAGGAAACACGGAGGACCTTGGTGGTCACCCGGCAAGCCTTGCCGCGGGGTGCTGCAACTGCCCGTGCACAAGTTCGGGGTACTAGGGTACCCCTACTCTAGTACACCGACATTCATGGTTCTAGCTTCATGACATCCTCATAATTGTTTTTGATTGTGACAATTTTTTTTTACCATCCAGAGCTTTCAAGAGTCTTTTCAGTTTGATTATCCGCAGGCCATCATCTCAAAATGATTATTTATTCCCGCTTTCTGCTCTCGTTCTCCAAATCTTACCGGTGCATCGTTCAAATATCCGCTAATTAGTTCATGATCTCTTCATTCTCATGTATCTAAATTCTTTCAAGTATCTTTATTCATTTTCTAGTTCTTCCCGATGAATTGTGCCTTTGCTACTTTCATTTCAGATTCTTACGGCGGTTCGTTCAAGAGTTCTCTTCCTTGGTTATCATATCAACTCATTCATTCTTTCCAATCCTACCGGCGGATTGTTGAAGACTTTTCTCAAGTTTGGCTATATCACTTCAACCTTTTCAAGAAGAATAAGTAGTACGCCAAATCCGTTGCTTGTCATCAATTCAAGTTGATGAAGGATAAACATACAGTAAATATTATTCTTGTTTCCTTGAGGTGATTCAATTCTTTTCTTCCAGAGTTCGTTCATGATATCAATTTGTCGGTGCTAAGTTGTTCATCTTTTGTTTCCGGAGTTCCAAGATCTCTCAGTTAACTTATCGCGAAGCTCCATCTAAATCATTGCAAGGCTCCATCTTATTGTTTTCAAGCTTTTTTTCTTTGCGACCATCCTTTTATCTATCCGGAGTTCTTTGAGAGTTTCTACATGGTGGTTCATCAAGGATTCTTTTCATTCTTCAATTGTTCTTCAAGATTTCTCTCAGAGTTATGATCCGCCAATCTATTCTCAAAATTAAACATGGTGCTCAACACATGTCTTATTCTTGCATTCCGATGTGTAATTCATGCTATCTTATTTTTGAGGTGGTGATATGTCATTCTTGACAATTTCCTTTCATGTTTCATGATTCTCAAGTTCTCAAGAATGAGATATTTAAACCCATCATTTTCTTACTTGGACTTATCTTGGGTTAGATTTCACCTAAAGCCTTCCATTGGGAATGTTGCTATATGTGGTGCTTATCAATGATCCAAATTTTCTCCTATACTCTTGGCGAGAGAAGGTTTCATCTCTTCGTTGATCTCAAGCAAGCAATTGTTTTCGTTAGTGGAAGAATTTCACCTCAAGTTTTGAGATGTATCCATAAGCCCACAAAGGATCATATACTTTCATTGTTGGTTTTCCAACAACTCCGCTCCAACCTTCTTGCAAGGGTGCTTTCCAAGATCATTTGTGGCAAAAGTTGGCATTTTCTTCTCCATTCCTTTATTCCAATGAGCTATCTTCTATTATTTCTTCCGGAGGCATTGTGATGTTGCTCTCTTCACTCATCATCTCGGATTGTGAGGACCATGTTCTTTTCGTGCTTATCCATTCAATTGGAGTGTCGTGTCCTCTTTTCAAGTATCCTCTCATCTTGTCAAGATCATGTTCAATTCCTTCCATTTACAGCCGGAGTGCTGCCCAAATTATATCATTGTTATTCCTTCTCTATCTTGTTTTAACTGGAGTGGTTTCAATATCTATCTTGTCACTTAACCACTTAGTTCTCGTTGTATCCCATGTTCTTCTTATCTAACAGAGTGTTTTGAACTTCGTTCATCTCCGTTGTATACTTTTCAAAAAAATTGTTTAACCTCTGAAGGTTCCTTGGTTTCACTCATTCGTCGAAGAAGCAACTTAGTTTTACCTTTTATCTTACTCTTCCGTTTCTCCCCGGTGCCATCCTATATCTCGGGACGAGATCCTCTTGTAGTGGTGGAGTGTTGTAACGCCCCAGATGTAACTTTCCATATTTGTAACTCCAACTCTTGCCATTTCCGGCTATATGATATGATAATTTCCTTCGTGGTTGGGTTTTTTCTTTCGTTTTTGCATTTTGTTCATTTCATGCATCTCATCTCATAGCATCATGCGCATTGCATCTGCATGTCTTCATAAAACTTGCATCAGCTCATAGTTGCCGCGTTACCCCTCGCTTTTGTTGACCGTTCCAAGACCAACCTTGTTCTTCGTTTTTCCCTCTTGCCTAAACAGGAGTCTCTCTGTAAAGTGCACACACCCCCTCGCTTGCTCGTCCGAAACCTCTCCTGAACCCGACCTGCTCAGTCACCACCGTTGCATACAGTTCATCCCCAAACATCCATAAAACATCTCCATTTTCTTAATTCGACTCCATAGCCTATTTTATCTCGATGATCCAATTTTAATCGGATGATCCAAACTTCCCTCTTTTCCCTATATGTAGTCCAACCTCATACCTAATCTAGAGAAACCCTAAATTTTAGGAGGATTGTCTCCCGCCGCCGCGCCTTTTCCCGACCCCCACGACCTCCTCCGGCAACGTTCCCGTCGAAGGCCGCCGTCGTCGCTCTGGTTCGGCGTGACCAGCTTGTCTGCCTCGCGTCTCGTCCTTGTTGCAGGGAGGAGGAACGCCCGCGCCCAGCCCATCTTCGAGCCAAGCCGCGCTGCTGGAGCTTTCACATCCAGCAGGTCCCGCTGACCATCCCCTGATCTTTTCCTCTCCATCTCCCTTCATTTCTCCTGTACGTCTCTCACCTCGCTCTCCCGGCGTCGTTTTTTCCCAGGGAATCAGGAGCTCAAGCCCCTCCATGGCCGCGCCCGACCTGTGCGGCCCCGGCGGCCGGATCTGCTTGAGCTCGCCGTCCCCTGCGCCTCAAGTTCCTCCCGCCGGAGCCCCAAGTCCACCTCTGCCCCGCGCCAAGTCCCCTGCCCGCACAGCCGGGCGACTCCCTCTGCTTCACCCTGTGTTGACTGCCTGCATCGCGCAGCCCAGCGCCTCCCCAGCCCACTGCGCAGTCGACCGAGCCTCTCCCCAAGCCAGCCTGATGGCCCATGGTGAGCCCCCACGGATCCAGCGCCCAGCCAGTTTCAGCCCAGTTCATGTTTTTTTCCAGTTATGCAAATTTGTCTAATTTCCAGAGAAACCTGTTTTGCAGAAAACCCCCTAGACATCATGCATATAATAACTCCACAACCGTGCATCGGATTAAAATGATTTAAACATGTAAACTGCTTAGAATTCTATCTACTTTCATAGTATGCCACTTTCATCCATGTTAAAAATGTTTAAACTTGTTGTTTGTTTAATTTTGCATAAATGCCATGTTAAAATGATTTATTTCATAACTAAATAACCGTAGCTCCATTTTAAATAAATTTTATATGTAAATGGGGTAAAAAATGCCTAGTTTAACATGGTGCACTTTATTTTACTATTTAAAAACATTAAAATATGGTTTAGGGCAGAACAGTACCAAATTCAAAATATGGACATGAGGATTTTCCGGGATTGTTGTTTGTTGTTTCGGCCTCATTTTAATTTGCCTAGATAGGTAGTTTTCATATGTTTCACCTTTTTCCATGTTTAACAACATTTAATATTGTTGCGTACATAATCGAGAGAGAACTAAATAATTCATGTGGTGTTTCGTTGATATGCAACTCGTTGCATATTGAGCTCCGCTTAATTTGTAGTATTGTTTGTGCACTTTGCCATCCCATGCCTCATTAAACCGGACATGCATCATACTTGATTGTGCATCATGCCATGTTTATGTGATGGTTGTTTACCATGTTATTTGCTTCTTTCAAGTGTTGCTTCTTCGGGTTAGTTCCGATAACGTCGCGTTTGTGAGGATTTGTTCGACTTCGTCTGTTTGTCTTCTTCATGGACTCGTTCTTCTTCCTTGCAGGATCTCACGCAAGATGACCATTAGCCTCGATATCACTTCTATCTTTGCTTGCTAGTTGTTCGTTCTATCGTTACGTCGCGCTACCTACCACTTGTTTATCATGCCTCCCATATTGCCATGCCAAGCCTCTAACCCACCTTCCTAGCAAACCGTTGTTTGACTATGTTACCGCTTTTGCTCAGCCCCTCTTATAGCATTGCTAGTTGCAGGTGAAGTTGAAGCTGGTTCCATATTGGAACATGGATATGTTGGGATATCACAATATCTCTTATTTAAATTAATGCATCTATATACTTGGCAAAGGCTGGAAGGCTCGGCCTTATTCCTGGTGTTTTGTTCCACTCTTGCCGCCCTAGTTTCCGTCATACCAGTGTTATGTTCCTTGATTTTGTGTTCCTTACGCGGTTGGGGATTTATGGGACCCCCTTGACAGTTCGCTTTGAATAAAACTCCTCCAGCAAGGCCCAACCTTGGTTTTAACATTTGCCACCTAAGCCTTTTTACCTTGGGTTCTGCAGACTCAAGGGTCATCTTTATTCTAACCCCCTCGGGCCAGTGTTCCTCTGAGTGCTGGTCCAAACCGGGCGATGTCCGGCGCCCCCTGGGCAACCAGGGTCTATACAAACCCAACGTCTTGCCCATCCGGTGTGCCCTGAGAACGAGATACGTGCGACTCCTATCGGGATTTGTCGGCACATCGGGTAGCTTTGCTGGTCTTGTTTTACCATTGTCGAAAAGTCTTGTAACCGGGATTTCGAGACTGATCGGGTCTTCCCGGGAGAAGGAATATCCTTCGTTGACCGTGAGAGCTTGTGATGGGCTATGTTGGGACACCCCTGCAGGGTATCAACTTTCGAAAGCCGTTCCCGTGGTTATGTGGCAGATGGGAATTTGTTAATGTTCGTTTGTAGAGAACTTGACACTTGACTTAATTAAAATGCATCAACCGCGTGTGTAGCCGTGATGGTCTCTTTTCGGCGGAGTCCGGGAAGTGAACACGGTTCGGGTTATGTATGAACCTAAGTAGTTTCAGGATCACTTCTTGATCACTTCTAGCTTCTCGACTGTTGCGTTGCTTCTCTTCTCGCTCTTATTTGCGTATATTAGCCATCATATTTGCTTAGTGCTTGCTGCAGCTCCACCTCATTACCACTTCCTACCCATAAGCTTAAAGCTTAAGCTTAAATAGTCTTGATCTCACGGTTGTGAGATTGCTGAGTCCTCATGACTAACAGATTCTACCAAAACAGTTGAAGGTGCCGACGATACCAGTGTAGGTGGCGCAACCGAGCTCAAGTGGGTTTCGACGAGGACCATGGTCATTACTATGTTTCGTTTCCTGATGATCAGTAGTGACGCCCAGTTGGGACGATCGGGGATCTAGCATTTGGGGTTATCTTCTTTTCATTTGGATTTGACCGTAGTCGGTCTATGTGTGTATTTTGAATGATGTATGAATTATTTAAGTATTGTGTGAAGTGGCGATTGTAATCCAACCTGTCATGACCGGTTTTTCAATAAACATATTTATTGAGCAACCGATCTATGAAATCCAGTATGAGGAAAATCCTCCATACCGGTAGACAAAACTTTGATACAATAACCCAGTAGCATTAAAATATTACAGGGTCGAGCTGAAGATGCCCAACCAATTATTACAAACACGCCAATAATTATACATAATGGCGGATATGACACAATGGTGTGGGGTGGAAATACTACTGACTCGAGATATGAGTGATTGGTGGAATAACACAATGGGGGTGGATAATAAGACTACTACACTGGCGGCTCATCGAGCGTCGAGGTGAGGCTCGAGGATTTCCGTAGTCACAAAGGACTAGTTCCGTTTACGGTATTTCGGAGGAAACACAGCTAACCAGTACACACCCATCATACCTCAAGTTGCCAGGAATCACCCTAGACAGAGTTCAAGAAAAACTTTGAGACGGGGAGATCACAATCTCGAATAGCATGGGATCAAATTTATTTACGTGCGCTCTAAGGGGTGCCCCCCTCTCGGTCCCAACCGGAAACACCCATGCCCCCTGACCGGATGAAAGGCTTTAATCCAGGGCCATGGAACCCTCATCCTGGCCTCTCGATTTGGTGTGTACCAGGAAGTGGTTTGCAACTTACTAAGCTGTATCCCTTGCGGGAAACAGGTGGTAGTACGAAAGGGGAGACGGACGGGAATTTGACTGATTTATGTTGACACTGGGTCAACGATCTGGCATAAGGCTGGCATGCTACAACACTGCCATCTTACCCATACTCATGCCAACTCATGGCCATGCAACATGTTTCCAACAACTCATGGATTTTCCGAAACTCACTTGCCTCAACTCTTACGAGATAATCTATCATCGAGACGCTCATGAACGTGCCATGATACAAAAATAATGCAAACATGCCCAAACACTCATCATATCAAAATTTCAAACATTGCTTGCCTGGTTCGGAGTAGTCGGGGTCTAGCTCGGTGAAGTTCACGGTTCCGTCACCTCCTTCGGTATCTACGGTACACAAAACACACGTGCTAACGTAAATACCGTGGGGTACAGAAAAGTAATCCAAATATTTTTCAAATAAATATGATAAAAAACTAGACAAAATTTTGAAGAGGACAGAAAAAGAATCACTCAAAATTCCTTTCTGTTAAAAAGTTATAAGAGTTTTGGTCTAAGGACCCATCTGTAATGAAACAGAAAACCCTCGGGGCCTAAGCGAAAAGTGCAGAAAAATGGTTGAGTAGAAAGCGTATTTGCAGTACGCTTTGAAAACGGTTCAAAAAACAATAGAGAGGGTGGCGGGTCCCACCGTCAGGTTTGAATATTTGAAAGAGGCGGCAGAGCACGACGGTGCCGAGAGCGGTGGTCGTCGCGACGGGATCCACGGCGAGTAGGGAGATCGGAAGGTACCTCCGTGCTCAGGCGCCATTCCTCGTTGGTGGGTGGTTGTGGTGGTGGCCGGCGAGCACCACGTCGACGGCGGCGCTTGCTCCGTGGACGGCGGTTCGGGTGGTCGTGGGCCTCGTCGGAGAGTCTTTGCGGAGGTCAAATTGAGGTGGGGTTAGCCTCCTAGTGGTGCCACGAGGCTACGGGCAGGAGTAGGGCGGTGGAGGAGTTCTCACCAAGAGAGCGTTGCGAGCTCGAGGCGACGGAGTTGGCGAGTCGAGGAAGAAGGGCCCCTCGAGGCTCTTCCGGTGGCTAAGCGGGTCTGGTGAGGTGGTGGAGTTGTGCGGCGAGAGCAAGCTCGGGGTGCTATTTATAGATGGCCCGAGGCGGTTGCCGTGAACGGATAAGTCCGGTGAGTGTTCTGGCGGCGCAGGCATTGGTCGGGTGGTTTTAGGGTTGAGTGCCATCGTGGAGGTCAAGCTGATTCCGTTTAGGTGCTGAACGAGCGGGTTTTGGTTGCCGGGTATGCTTAGCGGGGACGGGCGGCGCGGACCCGTCTGGCGGGAGCATTTTCTGTGCTTGCCGAGCCACGCCAGCGGTGCATGGGCGTCTTGCTGGCATGCATGAGCCACGCTGAGCGCTTAGGGAGAAGCTGGGCGCGCAGAAGCGACATTGTGCCGGGTGGTGCCTTACGTCGACCGCCACAGGAGGTCCCGACGCCCTTGAAGAAGACGCCGGTGAGGTTGGGCCAGGGCGCCACCGACGCCAGGAATGAGCCAAGCACTCGTGTGGTGCTCCGGACAGGGAGAAGGGGCTGTGAGCAACATGCCAAGTGCACTGTCGACGCGCGACTGAACTCTGACGAAGGGAAACGACACTGAACTCTGAAACTCTGAACTTTACTGAAAATGCAAAGAAACAGTGCCGGCCAGGTGTTCGACAGAATGATTTTGGCATGTGGGAGTCTCTCCTTGAGCTGATTTTTGGTGGAGGGGCCTCTCATTGCATCTAGAGGCTCCCTGAATTTTTGTGGAATTTTTGGAGCAGAGAAGATATGAATTTCACCAAATTTGACAAATCTGGTCCAAACTTGCAGAGGCTGAAATTTGAAATTTTTGAAAAGAAGAAGAATGGATCTTGATTTTTCTAGGTTGTGGGTACCAAGGAATATCCAGGGGAGTTGGTTTGAGGTCAAAGCTCAAATGCATTTAGGTACCTGCTTTGCAAATCACCTAGGCTCAAAATAATGGACAGAAAAGATTTGGGAGGAGAAATAAATGAAATAAAATTCAGAAATGGATTGAACTTGTTGAGACAGAACGTTTGGATTGCCCTCAAGCTGAAGGAGAGATTTTTGGGAAGATTTTACCATGTGGTGCATGGTAAAATCAGGAGTGGTTCCAATATTGGAGAAGATGCAGAACTCCTAGGGTTTTCTTTTTAAAAGAAAGTAGAATCCAAAAATTTTGAATTTTGAGAAGAGGGCAATCAGAAGAAAAGTTTAAAAACCAAACACCAGAGTTGAAGGAGATGCCAAAATAAAATCCTTGCTAAAGGGGAAAAGTTTTTGAGAGAGAGATTTTTTTTGGAAGGGTTTAGAAGACCTTCTTCAAATCCAACAAAGTTTTTGAAGAAAACCAAAAGAACATTTTTGGAGTGTCACAACACCTACCCCCTTAGGAAAAATCTCGTCCCCGAGATTCCAGCTGATCCTCAAATAAATGTGGGTGCTCTGTCTGAAGGAAATCCTCTCTTTCCCAAGTGGCTTCACTTTCAGTGTGGTTGCTCCACTGAACTTTGAAGAACTTGATGTTTTTCTGTCGGGTTCTCCTTTCAGACTCTTCCAAGATTTTTATTGGATGCTCCCGATATGTAAGGTCTATCTGCACATCAATGTTTTTATGGGGTACTTGTTTCTCTGGGTTGCTTACGCACTTCCTCAATTGGGAGACGTGGAATACGTCGTGGATGTCGGATAATTCTTCGGGTAAGTCTAACTGGTAGGCTACCGTGCCTCTTCGTGCCACTATGCAGAATGGTCCGATGAATCTTGGTGCTAGCTTCCTTTAATCTTGAATCGATGCAGGCCTCTCATAGGGATACTCGTAGGTACACAAATTCACGGGTTCAAAATTGACTCCACGATGTTTCGATCGTAATAACTATTACATTGACTTTGCGTTGTCTTGAGTCGGTCCTTAATCACCTTGACCTTATCTTCAGCCTCCTTGAGCATGTGCGGGCGAAGATATGGCTGTCTCGATTTCCGACCAATTTAGCGAGTACGACATCTTCGCCCATCTGAGCTTCAAATGGTGCCATTTGCAGGCTGACTGATAACTGTTGTTATATCACGAATTCTGCGTATGGTAAGCTCTCTTCCCAACTGGTCCCATAGGTGAGGACACATGCTCTCGGCATATCTTCTCGAATCTGGTTTACTCGCTCGATCGCCCATCCATGCAGGGATGGTATGCGGTCTGAATGCCAGCTGAGTTCGAGCTTGTTGTAAGTGATCCCAAAATCGGAGGCGAATTGAGTGCCTCGTCCGAGATTATTTTCTTTGGGACTCCATGTAAGCGGGCGATACGGGAAAGGTAGAGCCTTGCAAGCTTCGAGTGGTGTGGGTTGTCTTCACGGGGATGAAGTGTGCTACTTTAGTCGATCTATCGGTGATGACCCATATGGCGTCATGTCCGTGTCGTGACCGAAGTAGTCCAACAATAAAATCCATTCCAATCTCGTCCCATTTCCACTCGGGTATCTTATTTGGTTGCCATAGTCCGGCGGTTTCGGTGCTCGGCCTTGATGCGTTGACATGAGTCACAACATGCAATAAGCGTGGCTATGTCTCTTTTATACCATGCCACCAAAATGTTTCACGAAGATCTTTGTACATTTTGTTCCTCGGGATGGATTGAATACGGAGCGGTGTGGCCTTCAGCCAAGATTTGCTGTTTAAGGTCATGGATATTTGGTACGCAAAGCCTATTCCCGTACCACAATATTCCTTGCTCATCGACAACGAATTCTGAGGCCTTGCCCAAATTCATCTTCCGTTTTATGCCTTGAATGCTGGGGTGTCCACGTTGAGCCTCTTTAACCTTCTCTATCAGGGTAGGCTGTGTAACGCCCTCGATGCGGCTATATCTCCCACGTGTCGAAGCACGACTTAGAGGCATAACCGCATTGAAAGCAATGTCGCAAGTGAGGTAATCTTCACACAACCCATGTAATACATAAGGGAAAGAGATACATAGTTGGCTTACAATCGCCACTTCACACAATACATGAGTATAGCATTACATCATATAGGGACAATCAAGGTCCGACTACGGAACCAAAATAAAAGAAGACTACCCCAAATGCTACACAGATCCCGATCGTCCCCAGCTGGGCTCCACTCTTGATCAAGCTGAAGCGAAACAACACAATGAACAGGATCTTCATCGAGCTCCTCCTTGAGCTCGGATCGTCACCTACACAGTTTCCTCGGCACTGCAAACTGGTTTTGGAAGTATCTGTGAGTCGCGGGGACTCAGCAATCTCACACCCGCGAGATCAAGACTATTTAAGCTTATGGGTAGGAGAAGGTAGTGAGGTGGAGCTGCAGCAAGCGACTAGCATATCTGGTGTCTAACATACGCAAATGAGAGCGAGAAGAGAAGGCAAAAGCACGGTCGAACAACTATGATCAAGAAGTGATCCTAGAACATCCTACGTCAAACATAACTCCAACACCGTGTTCACTTCCCGGACTCCACCGAGAAGAGACCATCACGGTTACACACGCGGTTGGTGTATTTTAATTAAGATCGACTTCGGATTTTCTACAACCGGACATTAACAAATTCCCATCTGCCACATAACATGGCACGGCTTTGAAAGTTCAAACCCTGCGGGGTGTCCCAACAGCCCATGATAAGCTCGCGATCAACGAAGGATATTCCTTCTCCCCGGGAAGACCCGATCAGTCTCGGAATCCCGGCTACAAGACATTTCGACAGTAATAAAACAAGACCAGCAAAGCCGCCCGGATGTGCCGACAAATCCCGATAGGAGTCGCACGTACCTCGTTCTCAGGGCACACCGGATAAGTCAAGCTACGAGTAAAACCAAGCCTCGAGTTTCCCCGTGGTGGCCCCGCAGGCTGCTCGGTTCGGACCAACACTCGAAGGAGCACTGGCCCGGGGGGGCTAAATAAAGATGACCCTTGGGCTCCGGAAACCCAAGGGAAAAAGGGCATAGGTGAGGCAAATGGTAAAACCAATGTTGGTCCTTGCTGGAGGAGTCTTATTCAAAGCGAACTGTCAAGGGGGTCCCATAAATCACCCAACCGCGTTAGGGACGCAAAATCCGGGAACATAATACCGATATGGCGGAAACTAGGGCGGCAAGAGTGGAACAAAACACCAAGCATAAGGCCGAGCCTTCCACCCTTTACCAAGTATATAGATGCATTAATTAAATAAGATATATTGTGATATCCCAACAAGTAAACATGTTCCAACAAGGAACAACATCTCCATGTTCCAACAAGGAACAAACTTCATCTTCACCTGCAACTAACAACGCTATAAGAGGGGCTGAGCAAAGCGGTAACATAGCCAAACAACGGTTTGCTAGGAAAGGATGGTTAGAGGCTTAACATGGCAACATGGGAGGCATGATATAGCAAGTGGTAGGCATCATAGCATAGGCATAGCAAAAGAGCGAGCATCTAGCAAGCAAAGATAGAAGTGATTTCGAGGGTATGGTCATCTTGCCTGAAATCCCGCTAGGAAGAAGAACGAGTCCATGAAGAAGACAAACGGACGAAGTCGAACGAATCCTCACAACTCCGGAACGAAACCGAAGCTAACGAGAGAAGCAACCCGGAAAGAAACAAACAACATAGTAAACAACCAACACATGAACATGATGCACAAACAAGAATGATGCATGTCCGGTTTAATGAGGCATGGCATGGCAATATGCACAAACAAAACTACAAGTTAAATGGAGCCCAATATGCAACGAGTTGCATATTGACGAAACTTCACAACATTTATTTAGTTCACTCTTGTTTAAGCTACCAAACAATATTAAATGTTGTTAAACATGGCAAGAGATGAGGCATAATTAAACTAGCTATTTATGCAAGTTTAAATGAGGCCGGAAGAACAAACAACAATTCCGGAAAATCCTCATGTCCATATTTTAGATTTGGTACTGTTCTGCCCTAAATCATATTTTATAGTTGTTAAACAGGAAAATAAAGTGCACCATGTTAAACTAGGCATTTTTCCACCCCATTTACATATAAAGTTTATTAAGATTGGAGCTACGGTTATTTAGTTATGAAATAAAGCATTTTAACATGGCATTTGAGCAAATTTAAACAAACAGCATTTGAAACATTTTAAACATGGGATGAAAATGGCATATTATGAAACTAGATGAAATTCTAAGCACTTTACATATATAATTTGTTTTAATGCGATGCATGGTTAATTAATTATTGATGCATGAACATTAAGGGTTTTCAAAACGGCAATCTACGGATAATTAGGAAATTCGCAGAACCCAAAAAAAACATATACTGGCGAATCTGGTTGAGCTGCTGGGCTAAGAGAGGAGGGCTTTGGCGCTCACCCATGGGCTATGGCCCGGTTTGCGAGAGGAGACCAGATTGGGGATGGGCCTTGCGGCGTGGGAGAGCGGTGGGCAAGCAGAGAGGCCGATCCGTGGACAAAACAGGCGCAGTCAGCGGATCGGCGGGGTGCAAAGCGAGGAACTTGGCGCCGATCGTCGTTGTCTGAGAAGCAGCGGCTGCGACGAGGAATGGCGAGGCGGCGCCGGTGGCGATGCATGGTGGCGCTGGAGGCGGTCGGAGAAGCGGATCCAGGCGGCGAGGTAGCAGGCCGGCCGCGACGGCTGCTGCCGAAGGGGATCGAGGTGGCGTGGTGCGGATCCGGTGCAGAAGTGGCGGAGGGGCTGACGAACTCCATGGCGGTCCGGATCCTACAGGCGAAAACGACGCGGGGATTAGAGGGAGAGAACCAGGGGAAACGGGGTGAGGAGGAGGAGAGGCACGGACCTGGGACCTGGCGTCTATGGCGGAGGAGCCCGGATGGCGGCATCCATAGCGGCGAACAGAGGAGACTTGGGCGAGTGGGGCGGCAGCGAGCGCGAGAAGCGAGGCTCGCGAGGAGATGGCTGCTGCTCTTGGGTGCTGGGCGGCGAGGAGGAGGCCTTGGCGACGGCGAGGAGGCTTCGAGGTCGGGCGCTGCAGTCCGCAGGATGGATCGAGGAGCTCGGCTCTGGGCGAAGGAGGTTGGAGAGGAAGGGCACGGGGACCACTGGTGCTCCGGTGGCTTCTGGTCGAGGCGAAGCGAGGCATGTGAAGAAGGTTGCCTCGATCCGTCGGATCGAGCGTTGCAAAAGGTTGCGGGTGGCTCGGCGCTGGATGTGTGTGCGGTGGAGGCAGAGAGTGGAGGCGCTGGGTTGGGGTGTTGGGGATCCCGAGGAAGATGCGGCAGCGGCGGCCCGAGGGACAAATGTCCTAGATTTTTAGGGTTAGACCTCGTGTATATATAGCAGGTGGGTTTTGGTTTAGGGGCATTTGGTCCCTCCGATTTTAATCGGACGGATGAGAAAAATATAGGTTAGGACGTCCAAATAAGAAAACGGATATGTTTTATAGGCGTTAGGGGATGATCCGGATCAACGGTGGCGACAGCCCGGTCGGGTTCGGGAAGATTTGGACGCTTACGAAAGAGAAGTCGGAGAGAGGTTAGGTGGTTTGACAAGAGGAACCGAAAACACGGTTGATCTCGAAAGGGTCAACGAACGCAACATAGAGGGAAGCGAGGAGCGGCAACTACGTGCGGATGCAAGTTATAAAAACAATGACGGCAACGAGTGCCGATGCAATGTGAATGATGCCATGAGATGAGATGCATGACATGAACAAAATGCAAAACAAAATACAAAGACCCAACCACGAAGGAAATATCATATCGCATCTCCGGAAAAGGCAAGAGTTAGAGTTACGAATATGGAAAGTTGTATCCGGGGCATTACAGGCTGTAACTCTAAGTTCGACACACTACCTTCGGTGACCACCATCAGATTGAGCTTAGCGAATTCCTGCTGGAATTCAGGTCTCAAGTTTGGCATGCTGTCGTTGTTCGGACTGGGGTTCCGACTCAGAGCATCTGCTACAACATTTGCTTTGCCTGGGTGGTAGTGGATTCCAACATCATAATCCTTTACTAATTCCAACCAGCGTCGTTGCCGTAAATTGAGTTCTGGTTGTGTGAAAATATACTTGAGGCTTTTGTGGTCCGTGTATATTTCTAGCGATTTCAAGTAAAGTGTCTCCCTTCCTTGAGTGCATGAATAACTCTGCTAATTCCAGGTCATGAGTAGGATAATTTTCCTCATGCTTGTGAAGTTGTGCGAAACATATCGACAACCTTGCCTTCTTGCATTAATCGCTTTTGAGGCCCTTTCGAGATCGTCACAATATACCTCAAAATTCTTGTGTATATCGGCACAATTAATCTTTGGTCTTGTCGTCGGTTTCCTCTTGAGTTCTTGGAAACTTTTCTTGCAAGCTTTCGTCCATTCAAACTTCCTGTCTTTCTTGAGTAGTTGCATCATTGGCTTTGCTATGGTGGAGAATCCTTCAATAAATCTTCGGTAGTATCCTGCCATTCCCAAGAAACTTTGTACATCCATCACGCATTTGGCTGGTGGCTTCCGATAAATCGGCCTTGACCTTTTCGGGTCTCTGACGATACCTTCTTGGGTCGATCGTGGCCCAGAAAACCTACTTGCTTTAGCCAAAATTCACACTTGATGAATTTAGCGTACAATTGATGTTTCCTGAGTTCCCCTAGTACAATTCGGAGATGTTCAGCGTGCTCTTACGGTGTTTTGGGTATACCAGAATATCATCGATAAATACCACAACAAACTTCTCCATAAACTTCATGAATACTTTGTTCATGAGGTGAACAAAATATCTTGAGGCGTTTGTTAGTCCGAATGGCATTACGGTGAATTCATACAATCCGTATCTGGAGGTGAAAGCTGTCTTGGGAATATCTTCGGTTCGCACTTTCAATTGATGGTATCCCGACCTCAAGTCAATCTTTGAGAACACCTTGGCCTGAGCGAGTTGATCGAATAAATCATTTATTCGTGGCATCGAATATTTGTTCTTGATTGTGACCATGTTTAGCGCTCGATAGTCTATGCACAATCTCAGTGTTCCATCCTTCTTTTTGGCAAACAAAATTGGTGAACCCCAAGGTGAGGAACTGGCTCGTATATACCCTTTTTCCAATAATTCATTTATTTGCTTCTTCAGTTCTACCAATTCGGATGGTGCCATTCTATATGGTTTCTTGTATACGGGAGCGGTTCCGGGTGCTAGCTCAATGCTGAATTCTATCTCTCGATGCAGTGGCATGCCCAGTAGCTCTTGGGAAATACATGGAAATTCACACTACGGGAACCTTGCTCAATTCAGAAATATCCACCTTGTTCAATCTCGGTTGCCGGGATATTTTTCTTTCCTTGGCTGAAACCTTTATGGTCTTCCCGTGGTAGTGGGTGAGTATTACGGACCTGTTGAAGCAGTCAATAAAACCTTTGTTGGTGGTTAACCAATCCATCCCTAAGATGACATCCAGCCCTTTATTTTCCAACACGATAAGATTTGCGTGAAACTTCAACCCTTCAAACTCGATAACCACACCCTGGCAATAATTATGGGTAACTTGCTTAATTCCAGGGGACTTGATGACCATAGATTTTTCCAAGGGAAGCATCGAAAAATTATTTTGCAAGGCAAAACTTTTCGAAACGAATGAGTGAGAAGCTCGAATCAAACAAAACCATGGCAGGTATTGTGTTGACAGGAAGCGTGCAGTCACGATATCTGGGGCATTTGTGCTTCCTCTTTGGTCACGTGGTTCAGATGACCCTTCCTATGGTTGTTATTTGGGTTGAAATTGTTGCGCTTTGGCGCGAATTATTGCCTCCGTTGTTCGGCTTTGGGGTCGAGTTCCTCGGCTTGGGGCCTTTGCTTGGCATAGTGCCCTTCTTCTCCTAGCGTAACAGAGTAGCGCCTAGGCGGTATGTGAACTCCTTGTCCCTTGCATGGAAATTCTTGATTGGGCGTGAGGCGCTTGTCGTGGGTTTGGGTGTCAGTTTTTACGAACATCTGTCTTTGCTGCGGTGGTTGCGGGCGTGATTAGTCTGGTCCCTCTTCCGCTTGCGGAAATCTTCTAAGCTGCGTCTCTCATTTTCCAAGGTAATGGCCTTATCCACCAGCGTCTTAAAATCTGGAAAGGTGTGTACGACCAATTGGCATTTAAGCGTGGTTGTCAGACCGTCTAGGAATTTCTCCATCTTTTTGTTTTCCGACATACGCTCCTCGTTGGCGTAGCGAGACAGCAGAGTAAACTGACTGTTGTATTCTGACACCGTCATTGTCCTTTGCCCGAGGTCATCAAATTCTCTCTTTTTGATCCTCATAAGACTCTTAGGAATATGTGCCCCACGAAAACCTTCTTTAAATTCCTCCCATGTTATATTATTTTCGTTGGGGTGCATGTGTACGAAATTTTCCCACCACGATGCGGCTACTCCAATGAGATAGTGCGGAGCATAAAGCACTTTCTCAAGATCTGAACACTGGGCAATAATTAACTTTCTTTCCATGTCTGAAGCCGGTCTTGACTTCAAGAGGTTTGTCGATGTGAGAAAAAGTTTGGGGCGTGTCTTGTGTAGCTCGAGATAACTTTGATTGCTGTTGATCTGTCACGGTGATTCCCCATATTGATGACTTGGTTCATTATTTCCTGATGTTGCTGCTGACTTTGTTCATAAAGGCGGCACATTTGGGAAAGTGTCGTTTCAACTGTCATGTTGACTTATCTGCCTGTGTGAAATTGTTGCACAGGGGTGTGCCATAATTTTCCTCTATCGGAGTTGGCATGGAAGCGCGTCCAAGGGCGAGACATAGTTCACTCTGGGGATATATTTTGAAACACTCATAAGAAAAGAAATTGAGTCATAAAAATCAATAAATTCAAGAAGGCGGAAAAAAGTCGCAAATGCTCCAAGATTTTCAAGAGAATAAAAGTTTGCATACGGAGAAGGACTGCTCATTACATACCATACACATAAGCAATAATTATACAATACATCACTCGGGATATCGTACATAATCCGACATGTTATTAGGCTAGTGCACTCCTCCAGTTCCTACATGATGCGCAAAGAAGCTACTCCTCACAGCCTATGTACATATAAACATATCTTACAAGTCGGTACATCGCATGGCGCTAAGCGTTTAGTCGGAGATGGTAAGGATTTCCTTGGCCTGCCAAGGGTGAGGTGCGATGAGGTGGGGACTCAACCTCCTCTTCGGTGATAGGCTCCAGATGTGAGGTGCTGCGCTGAGTTGGTGGAGCAGGTGCCCTATCTTGGGACAACTCGAACATGGCGGGCACGAGGGTGGTGCAGAGCGAACGGAGTAGGCGCAATGACATGGTTGAACTCCTCCGTGGTAGGCAGGCAACGAGTAGTGGTGAGAGCAATAGGAGCAAACAATGTTGATGGCGAGGCGAAAGTCGGTGGCGGTCGGCGCGACAGGAGCTCCCTCTGTTGGCGGCACAGCCATGGGACTGAGTCCATGCGGCAACTACAAAGTAAATCCACCAGGTTGTCGAAGGCTGCCTCAAAGCCCGGAGATACTCGATGAGCATCTCAAAAGCTTCGTCCCGTTCTCCTCTGGGGCAAGAGAACGCGTAGTGGCAGGTATATGGCAGGTAGCCGTAACGACGAGTCTTCATTGAAGGAAGGATGTCCCTGAGATGAGCTATCGCCTCACGGGCTGCCATCTGCAGTGCATGCTTCTCCGTGGGCATGGCTCTTCCCAAGAACCGGAAGCGGCGTAACTCAATACGCCCTCCTTTGAATTGCACCGCGGCTTGGTGCATGGTTAGACGGTCATTGACCTTGTGCTGAGAGAGTGAGAAGACCGGGCTCACAGGCTGGCCCCATCGCGACTTGGGCGATGAAGGAGAGAAGCAGCGAACCCATCGGGCATGTTGGAGAACATCTGCGACTTCGCGATCGTTGCCGACCATCTACAAAAGTAGGCAAAAATCCTGAGTAGTCAAATCATAAATTTATCTTGTTGTCGAAATTGACTACATTTGTAAAAATAATAAACAGCTCTATTCTGCTAATAACCGATTAGCGATCGCACCTAGTGGCTTCCTACAGTCATCCTGGCTCTGGTACCAAGCTTGTCACGACCGGTTTTTCAATAAAAATATTTATTGAGCAACTGATCTATGAAATCCAGTATAAGGAAAATCCTCCATACCGGTAGACAAAACTTTGATACAATAAGCCAGTAGCATTAAAATATTACAAGGTCGAGCTGAAGATGCCCAACCAATTATTACAAACACGCCAATAATTATACATAATGGCGGATATGACACAATGGTGTGGGGTGGAAATACTACTGACTCGAGATATGAGTGATTGGTGGAATAACACAGTGGGGGTGGATAATAAGACTACTACATTTGGCGGCTCATCGGCGTCGAGGTGAGCTCGATGAATTTATTTGGGTAGCGGGCGGATATATCACAATGACTAATCCAGGGTCGACGAGACTATTTGGGATTCCTCTAGGCGTCGGACTCGCTATCGAACTCTTCATCCATGCGATCGCCACGTCGACATCTGGCCAAATCAACAAGCCGGTGAGTACTTTGAAAGTACTCGCAAGACAGTTCGGGCAAAAGATATAACAAATGTATGCATGAATGCGACATGATTGATTTATAACAATGTGCTATCAAAATCAGTAACACAAGTAAGAAAAAAGGGGATCGGCGGTAGTCCGCTCGAAAACCCAAAGAAGATAAACTCAAAACCGATCGGGTGTCTGAAGCGACGCCTCGAAGGTGAACAAATAAGTAAAACATGCCACAGTCGGGCGTCTAAGCGACACCTCATAAAGGGCTTATATTCAAAGAATAGACATGCGTGCCACAGTCAGACGTCGGAGCGACATCACAGAAAGGGCTTATAACAAAATTAAATAATAATAATGCCGCAGTTGGACGTCTGGGCGACATCGCAGAAAGGGCTTATAACAAAAGTAAATAATAACAATGCAGCGATCGGACGTCGGCGACATCGCGAAAGGGCTTATAACAAAGGTAAATAATAACAATGCCGTAGTCGGACGTCTGAGCGACATCGCAGAAAGGGCTTATAACAAAAGTAAATAATAACAATGCCGTAGTCGGACGTCTGAGCGACATCGCAGAAAGGGCTTATAACAAAGGTAAATAATAACAATGCCGCAGTCGGACGTCTGAGTGACATCGCAGAAAGGGCTTATAATTCATTTTACATAACTGACAAGAAATGGTGCTCACGGAAAATATTCCTCACAAGGCAATAAGCGGGTTAGTCCATTCACAGGGAATAAATATTTAACACTCATATGGTTCTCGGAGTTTACATCACCGAGGCCGACACTTGACAAGATGAGGTGAACACGTTACTCGGACATGAATAAGATGAAATTCAAAATTTTGACTCTGCGAGTTTGTACCAAAATTGTCCACAGCCAGCAGTTCCGTAGTCACGAAGGACTAGTTCCGTTCTGATATTTCGGAGGAAACACAGCTAACCAAGTACACACCCATCAAACCTCACGTTGCGGGAATCACCCTAGACAGAGTTCAAGAAAAACTTTGAGGCGGGAGATCACAATCTCGAATAGCATGGGATCAAATTTATTTACAGCGCTCTAAGGGTGCCCCCTCTCGATCCCAACGGAAACACCCATGCCCCTGACCGGATGAAAGGCTTTAATCCAGGGCCATGGAACCCTCATCCTGGCCTCTCGATTTGGTGTGTACCGGAAGTGGTTTGCAACTTACTAAGCCGTATCCCTTGCGGGAAGCAGGTGGTAGTCTGAAAGGGGAGGCGGACGGAATTTGACTGATTTATGTTGACCTTTGGGTCAACGATCAGCATAAGCTTTGGCATGCTACAACACTGCCATCTTACCCATTCTCATGCCAACTCATGGCCATGCAACATGTTTCCAACAACTCATGGATTTTCCGAAACTCACTTGCCTCAACTCTTACGAGATAATCTATCATCGAGATGCTCATGAACGTGCCATGATACAAAAATAATGCAAACATGCCCAAACACTCATCATATCAAAAGTTCAAACATTGTTTGCCTGGTTCGGAGTAGTCGGGGTCTAGCTCGGTGAAGTTCGCGGTTCCGTCACCTCCTTCGGTATCTACGGTACACAAAACACACGTGCTAACGTAAATACCGTGGGGTACAGAAAAGTAATCCAAATATTTTTCAAATAAATATGATAAAAAACTAGAGGAAATTTTGAAGAGGACAGAAAAAGAATCACTCAAAAATTCCTTTCTGTTAAAAGGTTATAAGAGTTTTGGTCTAAGGACCCATCTGTAATGAAACAGAAAACCCTCAAGGGCCTAAGCAGAAAAGTGCAGAAAAAGCGGTTCGAGTAGAAAGCGTATTTGCGAGTATGCTTTCAGAAAGCAGTTCAAAAAAAACAGAGAGGCTGACGGCGGGTCCCACCCGTCAGGTTTGAATATTTGAAAGAGGCGGCAGAGCACGGCGGTACCGAGAGCAGCGGTGGTGGCCGTGGCGATCCACGGTGAGGTAGGGAGATCGGAAGGTACCTCTGTGCTCAGGGCGCCATTCCGCGTTGGTGGGTGGTGGTGGTGGTCGCCGGCGAGCACCACGTCGATGGCGGCGCTTGCTCCGGCGGACGGCAGTTTAGGTGGTCGTGGGCCTCGTCGGAGAGTGCTGCGGAGGTCAAATTGAGGTGGGGGTTAGTGTAACGCCCCGAGACCGACGCTCGAGAAGACTTCCTTATATTCCGGGTTTCGCCATGTGTTTCATTTGTGCCTGCCCTTTTATTTTTGCATTGCATCATGTCATCATGCCATCATCTCATAAATCTTTTGCAACTCAACTAAATAAATGGCATGGATCTTTGATCCATTTAAATCGAGGGAATTCACATGGTGATTCTCTTTAAAACATATCCTCTCGATATTTAGAGAGCTATAGTAAATATTCCAATTATTTGGATTTACTGCAAACACACTTGCAAAATATCCCAATGCCTTTTGTTATCTTAATTCTTGGTCTCCAACCTTGCCATATATTATTTCGTCTTTTTCCGGAGCCCCACCGAAATCCTCAACATTTTTGGACCTTCCTTTTACCTAGTCCCAATTCAAACCCATTTGAATGATATTCAAATGAGTTTGAATTTAAATCTTGCATTCGTGCTTCTTTTCTTTTTTTCTTGGATCAAGCTCATTTTTATGAGTCCGGGAAAATTGTCCGCATGCGCAAATTCTTTCCCTAACCCTCTCTTCTTTTATTTTCTCTAATTCTTTTCTGCTAAAGAATATAAGAGAGAGAGAGAGAGAGCAGCTCACCCAGACCCCCCTGTTCCCCCTCAGCCCACCAACACCCAACAGTTGTAGCTGCCAGTTCGGCCCAAGGCCCACCTAACCGTCCTAACCCTAGCCGCAGGGAGACCTCCGCTCGATCTCCATCTCATCCGCATCTCTCTCCCTCGTCTCCTCCCTCGCGCCGCCAGCGCCCGATCCCCTTGCCCGTCGCTCGCTGGCCCCCTCTCCCTCTCCTCACGATCCCTTCCTTCCCCTCGTCACGTCCTCCCTCCGCTGCGCGTGAGGCCGTTCAGCCCCGCGCCCGGCCTCTGCAACTCCACCGGGGCGGCCAACTCCGGCAGCCCTCGTCGCCTGCGCCTGCGTCCTCCGCGTGCCTCGCGCTGGGCCTCCCTCTCTTCTTCACAGGAACAAGAAGAAGCCTTCCAGGTGCCGATGGACCTAGCCATGGCCGCTTCCCCTCCCTCTGCGGCTCACCTCTTCTCCAACTCGCGTCGCTCCGCCCCGCGCTGACTTCGCCGGCATCGCTCCCTGCGCCAAGTCCGGCCGCCGTGCCGCCTTGCTCCGTCGCCCTCCTCCCTTGCGACCTCGCGTCATCCCCGCTGCACCGAGCCTCTGCACCTTCCCGTCGGTCCTGCCTTCCTCGCCGAGCCCCATGTCGTCAGCCACCTCCCGCACGAAGCTCGTGCCCTCCTCCTTCAGCAAGTTCTCATGCCCCCCTGCCATGGCCGTGTAGCCCAGCGAGCCCCTGCTCCTTCCCTTGCTGCCCTCCTGGCCTCATCGCCCCTCTCGTTGCTGCCAAGACTCGGCAACCAGGGAAGCCCAAGGACGCCTTCATGGATTTCGCCAAGATCCTCTCCGACAAACGCACGACTACACGGTGATGCGCCAAGTACCCCCTTCGTTTCGTCAATACCGACAAGTTCAGAAGATCTCAAGTACCACTACGAACTGTGTACCACGACACCCACGTGCGCCAAGTTCGGCTACATGACGACCCGCCAAGACCTTGAACAACTACCGCCGCCGCCGTGTACCACTACTTCCTCCACCGCCGACATGTACGACTACGAAGCGAGAACGACTACTTCCACGACGTCCGTGAACCACAACTTCCGCTACCGTCGCGAGAACGACTACTTCCCACTACGACCCGTGTACCACTACTTCCCTCGACGAACTCGACCCTCCCCGAAAATGCGCTTGAAGGTATAACGCTGAGGCGATGCCCGTGAGCGAATGCATGTTGTATAAGATGAACCGTATGTTTGCCTCGTGCCCGTTTGTTTCGTGCGTTCCTCCTCATTGCCATGCCGTCGACCCATGGGAACCCGGTAACAGGAGCACCCACCATCTTTGCATGTTCGCATCCACACTTTCCTTTGCACCGCATCTCAATCGAGTTATCGGAACGGAATGTTGCCGTGGCACCATTTCCGTTGTCATTGCCGTGGCACCTTTTTGTTCGCCATGGTGACAAATGCTTCATAACATGCTCATGTCAACATTTTCATAAAATTGCTTAAAACTTGCATATGTCATCTGCATCATGATAACAACATTTAAAATGTTTAAAATTGTTGTTGCATTAAATTGCTAAATGCATATGGGGATTTACCGGATTTGTTGTTTTTATATCCGACCCCATTTAAATTGTTTAGATGGTATAGTTTTGTTATGCTTCACCTCTTGCCATGTTAACCAATATTTAATATTGTTGAGTACCTAACCAAGAGAGAACTAAATAATTGATGTGGTGTTTCGTCAATATGCAACTCGTTGCATATTGGGCTCCATTTAACTTGTAGTTTTGTTTGTGCATATTGCCATGCCATGCTATTTAAACCGGACATGCATCATACTTGGTTGTGCATCATGCCATGTGTATGTGATGGTTGTTTACTATGTTGTTTGCTTCTTTCCGGTTTGCTTCTCGCTTAGCTTCGATTTCCTTCCGGAGTTGTGAGGATTCGTTCGACTTCGTCCGTTTGTCTTCTTCAGGGACTCGTTCTTCTTCCTTGCGGGATTTCAGGGAAGATGACCATACCCTCAAAATCACTTCTATCTTTGCTTGCTAGATGCTCGCTCTTTTGCTATGCCTATGCTACGATGCCCATCACTTGCTATATCATGCCACCCATATTGCCATGTCAAACCTCTAACCATCCTTTCCTAGCAAACCGTTGATTGGCTATGTTACCGCTTTGCTCAGCCCCTTTTATAGCGTTGTTAGTTGCAGGTGAATATGAAGTTTGTTCCTTGTTGGAACATGGAGATGTTGTTCCTTGTTGGAACATGTTTACTTGTTGGGATATCACAATATCTATTGTTTAATTAATGCATCTATATACTTGGTAAAGGGTGGAAGACTCGGCCTTATGCCTGGTGTTTTGTTCCACTCTTGCCGCCCTAGTTTCCGTCATATCGGTATTATGTTCCCGGATTTTGCGTCCCTAACGCGGTTGGGTGATTTATGGGACCCCCTTGATAGTTCGCTTTGAATAAGACTCCTCCAGCACGGCCCAACCTTGGTTTTACCATTTGACTACCTACCACATATACCCCTTCCCTTGGGTTCTGCAGACTCAAGGGTCATCTTTATTTAGCCCCCGGGCGGTGCTCCTCAGTGTTGGTCCGAACCGAGAGCAACCTCTTGGGGCCACCACGGGAAACTTCGAGGCTTGGTTTTACTTGTAGCTTGACTTATCCGGATGTGCCCTAAGAGCGAGATATGTGCAGCTCCTATCGGGATTTGTCGGCTGTCAGGCGGCTTTGCTGGTCTTGTTTTATTCTTTGTCGAAATGTCTTGTAGTCCGGGATTCGAGACTGATCGGGTCTTCGGTAGAAGGAATATCCTTCGTTGACCGTGAGAGCTTATAATGGGCTAAGTTGGGACACCCCTGCAGGGTATTATCTTTCGAAAGCCATGCCCGCGGTTATGAGGCAGATGGGAATTTGTTAATGTCAGGTTGTAGAAAACCCAAAGTTGATCTTAATTAAAATACACCAACCGCGTGTGTAACCGTGATGGTCTCTTCTCGGCGGTGTCCGGGAAGTGAACACGGTGTTGGATTTATGTTTGATGTAGGTTGTTCTAGGATCACTTCTTGATCATAGTTGTTCGACCGTGCTTTTGCCTTCTCTTCTTGCTCTCATTTGCGTACGTTAGACACCAGATATGCTAGTCGCTTGCTGCAACTCCACCTCACCACCCTCTCCTAGCCATAAGCTTAAATAGTCTTGATCTCGCGGGTGTGAGATTGCTGAGTCCCCGTGACTCACAGATACTTCCAAAACCAGTTTGCAGGTGCCGATGAAACCGTGCAGGTGACGCATCCGCGCTCAAGGAGGAGCTCGATGAAGATCTTGTTCATTGTGTTGTTTCGTTTCAGTTGATCAGTAGTGGAGCCCAGTTGGGACGATTGGGGATCTGTGTAGCATTTGGGGTAGTCTTCTTTTATTATTTTTTTGGTTCCGTAGTCGGACCTTGATTGTATCTGTATGATGTAATGCTTTACTCATGTATTGTGTGAAGTGGCGATTGTAAGCCAACTATGTATCTCTTTCCCTTATGTATTACATGGGTTGTGTGAAGATTACCTCACTTGCGACATTGCTTTCAATGCGGTTATGCCTCTAAGTCGTGCCCGACACGTGGGAGATATAGCCGCATCGAGGCGTTCAAGTTGGTAATCGAGCCGTCCCGACTTAGGAGCCCCCGATTGATTGTTTGCTGGCGTTGTTGAGTCTAGAACAAAAATGTTTTCAGTCTTAGGATTATATATATCGGAGAGTAGGATTCTTTTTACTCCTCAGTCCCTTCGTCGCTCTGGCGAGGTCTCCTGACATAGATGTTTTGACTTTCCTCTCCTCAAATTTCACTAAAAAAAATTTTAGGATCACGCGGGTATCTTGGAATCGTTCCGATGGTTTTGGGAAGAGAACATTGTTCTTGGTGCCTCCTGAAATTTAGGGGTTGTGGCAGTGTCCCGGGGAGTTGAGCTCCGAGGTGTTGTCGTCACAACTTTATCGTTGCAGTTCTGGAATACCTGAGCTTTTGCCGACATCGAAAATCTCTTTTATGCAGTTGTTGGTGAGATAACCTCGATAACCCAGTATTGGGGCAAGCTCGAGAGTATTGCCATGACTCATATAACGGATGCTTTTCTAAGGTCGAGGTACACGATTTCCGAAGGTTTCTTGGTTATGTGTTGAAGGATGGATACAGCTGGATCTAGGTATTGTTAGTTTGGGTGATATGTTTTGTGTCCCCTGTATCCCCAACACCAGATTGCATAACCAGAAAGTTTCGGGAGTTTATAGGTGGGAATTCAAGTATCTCGTAGGATATCTTTCCAACAGACACATGATACGATATGGGATCTATCATATGTTTGTTTCCGGCTTATTCTGCAAGCCACTCCTTTGATTTGGTTTTAAGTTGTGGTATTCGAGTTGCTTCAATGTCAAGTGTTGATTCCATACCTTTCCTAAATGGTGTTCTCATATTCTATGTGAATACTAATCCTTCTTGTTCATCGAGTTTGTCATCTCAATTTCTTCTCACGGGTGCGCTTCTCTTCGAGATGATCCCATCATTCTCCCCATCCGCAAGATCAATTCTAAGTTTTCTCAACGGTGTTTGTTTCATCCGTCACAAGTTGTCTTTGTTTTCCCACCCTCCCACCCTTTTCTTCAAGGACTTACATATTTTAATCAAGTATCCATTTATTTATGTGAAGTCTCTTCACTCTTTTCAATCAATGTTCTGATCCAGTGATCCCTCATGAAGATGCTCAACAGCTCCAAGTTCATCATTCTTCATCCTCGTATTCTTTTCCGGTGGATTTAACTCAAGCTTTCAGTGTTGATCATATTCCTTTCCTTGTTGCAAATGTTTTCCCATACCGGTGCACCTCATAATCTTTCAGTTCTTGTTATTCAATTGTTCCGGAGTGTTGAAGATATCTCAGAAGATTCGCATTTCCATTCCCAATCCATTCAAGCTATCTCGAGATAATTATCTCATTCAAGCCATTTAATTCAACCGGCGCAGTCTCGCTTTAAATCGTTCAATAGTGTTTCTTTTGAGTGGGCCCTAACCCACAGGTCTTTTTCCAGGATCTTACCTGACTCTGCTAATTCTTTCCGAAGTTATTCTCAAATTCTTTTCAAAGTTTGACGTCACAATGGGTTATCATCAGTCATATGTCTTTCTCCAAGATCTTTCAAATTCTTTTCATTGTTGGTTCAACCTTTCTAATTTTCATTCTGGAGTGCCTCAACAATTCATGGTGGTGTTTCTCGTCGTCATTCTCGAATTTTGAAGACTGAAGAAGAGTTTCTCTTTAATCTTGCTCCATTCTCTTCAAGATTCATGGTTCTAGCTTCGTGCCATCCTCATAATTGTTTTGATTGTGAGAATTCTTTTCACCCATCCGGAGCAATTCAGGAGTCTTTTCAGTTTGATTCTTCGGAGCCCATCATCTCAGAATTATTCATTCCAGCTTTCAGCTCTCGTTCCCCAAATCTTACCGGTGAATCGTTCAGGTATCCTCTAGTCATCTCTTGATCTCTTCGTTCACTTGTATCTAAATCCCCTCAAATATCTTCATTCGTTTTCTAATTCTTCCCGGTGAATTGTGCCTTTGCTACGTTCATTCTCAATTCTTACGGTGGTTTGTTCAAGAGTTCTCTTCCTTCGTTATCATATAGATTCATTCGTTCTTCCCAAATCCTACCGGCGGATCGTTGAAGACCTTCCCAAGTTGAGCAATATCTCCCTTCAATCCTTTTTCAACGAGAATAAGTAGTATGCCTAATCCATTGCTTGTCATCAATCTAAATTGGTGAAGGATACGCATAACTTAATTCTTGTTCTTGTTTCATCCAAGTGATTGATTCATTCTTCCGGAGTTCGTAATGGTATCAATTTCTCAGTTCTAAGTTGTTCATCTCTTCTTTCCGGAATTTGTTCATCTTATCACATTCTCGTCCGAGATGCTTCATCTTTTATTTCCGGAGTTCAAAGTTTTCTCGGTTATATCATTTCAAAGCTTCATCTTATCACTGCAAGGCTTCACCTTGTGTTTTCAACTTCTCTTTCTTTTATCATCTTTTTCTTACCGGAGTTCTTCATGGAGGCTCTACATGGTGCTTCGTCAAGGATTCTTTTCATTCTTCAATTGTTCATCAAGATTTCTCTCGGAGTTAAGATCCGTCAAGCCATACTTCAAAATAAACATGGTGCTCAACACATGTTTTGTTTTGAGGAGTTCAAGCATTCTTCATCTTGCATTCCGAAGTGCAATTATTTCGACCTTATCTTTTGAGGTGGTGTTATGTCATTTTTGTGATTTCATTCATGTTTCGTGATTCAACAGTTGTCAAGAATGAGGTAGTTAAACCCATCAACTCCTTCGAGCATGAGTTCTTCTCAATCCATCAATCTCTTCATTGGAGTTATCTTGGTATAGATTTCACCTAAAGCCTTCCCTAAGGAATGTTGCTATTGTGGTGCTTATCAATGATCTAAGTTATCTCTCCATCATCTTGGTGGAAGAAATTTTTCATCTCGTTGGTGTTATCAATTATATTATTTGTTTCCATAGTGGCAGTATTTCACCTCAAGTGTTGAGATGTTTCCATAAGCCCACTACAAGCTTATTCTTTTCGTTGTTGGTTTTCCAACAACTCCATTATAACCTTCTTGGAAGGGTGCTTTCCAAGCTCATTTGTGGAAGAAGTTAGCATTTTGTTCTCCATTCTATTATTCCAATGATCTATCTTCAATTTTTTCTTCTAGAGGCATTGTGATGTTGCTCTCTTCGTCCCATCATGTCGTTTTGCCAAGATTATATTCTTTTCTTGCTTATCCATTTAACCAGAGTGCGGTCTGAAATCTTTCTTACCCCTTGTGCCATTTTTTCAATAGTTCCGGAGGCAGTGTGTTGTTGATTTCATCAAGTATGCTCTCATATTTCATCAAGTATCCTCTCATCTTGTCAAGATCATGTTCAATTCCTTCCTTTAACAATCGGAGTGCTGCCCAAATTATATCATTCTTATTACTTCCCTATCTTTTTTTAACCGGAATGGTTTAAATATCTATCTGGTCACTTAACCTCTTGGTTCTCGTCGTCTCCCACGTTTCCCTTATCTAATGGAGTGTTCGCAATCTCACTCATCTCCATTGTATTCTTCTTTAAATTTTTTAACCTCTCAAGGTTCGTGGTTTCACTCGTTTGTCAAAGAAGCAACTTAGTTTTACCTCTTCTCTTCCTCTTCCGTTTCTCTCCGGTGCCATCCCAGATCTCGGGACGAGATCCTCTTGTAGTGGTGGAGTGTTGTAACGCCCCGAGACCGACGCTCCAGAAGACTTCCTTATATTCCGGGTTTCGCCGTGTGTTTCATTTGTGCCTGCCCTTTTATTTTTGCATTGCATCATGTCATCATGCCATCATCTCATAAATCTTTTGCAACTCAACTAAATAAATGGCATGGATCTTTGATCCATTTAAATCGAGGGAATTCACATGGTGATTCTCTCTAAAACATATCCTCTCGATATTTAGAGAGCTATAGTAAATATTCCAATTATTTGGATTTATCGCAAACACATTTGCAAAATATCCCAATGCCTTTGTTATCTTAATTCTTGGTCTCCAACCTTGCCATATATTATTTCGTCTTTTTCCGGAGCCCCACCGAAATCCTCAACATTTTTGGACCTTCCTTTTACCTAGTCCCAATTCAAACCCATTTGAATGATATTCAAATGAGTTTGAATTTAAATCTTGCATTCGTGCCTCTTTTCTATTTTCTTGGATCAAGCTCATTTTTATGAGTCAGGAAAATTTTCGCATCATAAATTCTTTCCCTAACCTCTCTTCTTTTCTTTTCTCTAATTCTTTTCGCTAAAGAATATAAGAGAGAGAGAGAGAGAGAGAGAGAGCAGCTCACCAGACCCCCTGTTCCCCTCAGCCCACCAAGACCCAACAGTAGTAGCTGCCAGTTCGGCCCAAGGCCCACCTAACCCTCCTAACCCTAGCCGCAGGGAGACCTCCGCTCGATCTCCATCTCACCCGCATCTCTCTCCCTCGTCTCCTCCCTCGCGCCGCCAATGCCTTGATCCCCTCACCCGTCGCTCGCTGGCCCCCTCTCCCTCTCCTCGCGATCCCTTCCTTCCCCTCGTCACGTCCTCCCTCCGCTGCGCGCGAGGCCATTCAGCCCCGCACCCGGCCTCTGCAACTCCACCGGGGCGGCCAACTCCGGCGGCCCTCGTCGCCTGCGCCTGCGTCCTCTGCGTGCCTCGCGCTGGGCCTCCCTCTCTTCTTCACAGGAACAAGCAGAAGCCTTCCAGGTGCCGATGGACCTAGCCATGGCCGCTTCCCCTCCCTCTGCGGCTCACCTCTTCTCAAACTCGCGTCACTCCGCCCCGCGCTGACTTCGCCGGCATCGCTCCCTGCGCCAAGTCCGGCCGACGTGCCGCCTTGCTCCGTCGCCCGCCTCCCTTGCGACCTCGCGTCATCCCCGCTGCACCGAGCCTCTGCACCTTCCCGTCGGTCCTGTCTTCCTCTCCGAGCCCCATGTCGTCAGCCACCTCCCGCACGAAGCTCGTGCCCTCCTCCTTCAGCAAGTTCTCATGGCCCCCTGCCATGGCCGTGTAGCCCAGCGAGCCCCTGCTCCTTCCCTTTCTGCCCTGCTGGCCTCATCGCCCCTCTCGTTGCTGCCAAGACTCGGCAACCAGGGAAGCCCAAGGACGCCTTCGTGGATTTCGCCAAGATCCTCTCCGACAAACGCACGACTACACGGTGATGCGCCAAGTACCCCCTTCGTTTCGTCAATACCGGCAAGTTCAGAAGATCTCAATTACCACTACAAACTGTGTACCACGACACCCACGTGCGCCAAGTTCGGCTACATGACGACCCGCCAAGACCTTGAACAACTACCGCCGCCGCCGTGTGCCACTACTTCCTCTACCGCCGACATGTACGACTACGAAACGAGAACGACTACTTCCACGACGTCCGTGAACCACAACTTCCGCTACCGTCGCGAGAACGACTACTTCCCACTACGACCCGTGTACCACTACTTCCCTCGACGAACTCGACCCGCCCCGAAAATGCACGCTTCGAAGGTATAACGCTGAGACGATGCCCACGAACGAATGCATGTTGTATAAGATGAACCGTATGTTTTCCTCGTGCCCATTTGTTTCGTGCACGTTCCTCCTCATTTGCCATGCCGTCGACCCGTGGGAACCCGGTAACCGGGAGCACCCCACCATCCTTTGCATGTTCTGCACATCCACACTTTCCTTTGCGCCGGCATCTCAATCGAGTTATCGGAACCGGAATGTTGCCGTGGCACCATTTCCGTTGTCATTGCCGTGGCACCCTTTTTGTTCCGCCATGGTGACAAATGCTTCATAACATGCTCATGTCAACATTTTCATAAAATTGCTTAAAACTTGCATATGTCATCCGCATCATGATAACAACATTTAAAATGTTTAAAATTGTTGTTGCATTAAATTGCTAAATGCATATGGGGATTTACCGGATTTGTTGTTTTTATATCCGGCCCCATTTAAATTGTTTAGATGGTATAGTTTTGTTATGCTTCACCTCTTGCCATGTTAACCAATATTTAATATTGTTGAGTACCTAACCAAGAGAGAACTAAATAATTGATGTGGTGAGCCATCAATATGCACTTCGTTGCATATTGGGCTCCATTTAACTTGTAGTTTTGTTTGTGCATATTGCCATGCCATGCTATTTAAACTGGACATGCATCATACTTGGTTGTGCATCATGCCATGTGTATGTGATGGCTGTTTACTATGTTTTTTGCTTCTTTTCGGTTTGCTTCTCGCTTAGCTTCGGTTTCCTTCCGGAGTTGTGAGGATTCGTTCGACTTCGTCCGTTTGTCTTCTTCATGGACTCGTTCTTCTTCCTTGCGGGATTTCAGGCAAGATGACCATACCCTCGAAATCACTTCTATCTTTGCTTGCTAGATGCTCGCTCTTTTGCTATGCCTATGCTACGATGCCCATCACTTGCTATATCATGCCACCCATATTGCCATGTCAAACCTCTAACCATCCTTTCCTAGCAAATCGTTGATTGGCTATGTTACCGCTTTGCTCAGCCCCTCTTATAGCATTGTTAGTTGCAGGTGAAGATAAAGTTTGTTCCTTGTTGGAACATGGAGATGTTGTTCCTTGTTGGAACATGTTTACTTGTTGGGATATCACAATATCTATTGTTTAATTAATGCATCTATATACTTGGTAAAGGGTGGAAGACTCGGCCTTATGCCTGGTATTTTGTTCCACTCTTGCCGCCCTAGTTTCCGTCATATCGGTATTATGTTCCCGGATTTTGCGTCCCTAACGCGGTTGGGTGATTTATGGGACCCCCTTGACAGTTCGCTTTGAATAAGACTCCTCCAGCACGGCCCAACCTTGGTTTTACCATTTGACTACCTACCACATATACCCCTTCCCTTGGGTTCTGTAGACTCAAGGGTCATCTTTATTTTATCCCCACCGGGCCAGTGCTCCTCCGAGTGTTGGTCCGAACCGAGCAGCCTGCAGGGCCACCACGGGGAAACTCGAGGCTTGGTTTTACTCGTAGCTTGACTTATTCGGATGTTCCTTGAGAACGAGATATGTGCAGCTCCTATCGGGATTTGTCGGCACAATCGGGCGGCTTTGCTGGTCTTGTTTTAATTCTGTCGAAATGTCTTGTAGTCCGGGATTCCGAGACTGATCGGGTCTTCCCGGTAGAAGGAATATCCTTCGTTGACCGTGAGAGCTTATAATGGGCTAAGTTGGGACACCCCTGCAGGGTATTATCTTTCGAAAGCCATGCCCGCGGTTATGAGGCAGATGGGAATTTGTTAATGTCAGGTTGTAGAAAACCCAAAGTTGATCTTAATTAAAATACACCAACCGCGTGTGTAACCGTGATGGTCTCTTCTCGGCGGAGTCCGGGAAGTGAACACGGTGTTGGAGTTATGTTTGACGTAGGTTGTTCTAGGATCACTTCTTGATCATAGTTGTTCGACCGTGCTTTTGCCTTCTCTTCTCGCTCTCATTTGCGTATGTTAGACACCAGATATGCTAGTCGCTTGCTGCAACTCCACCTCACTACCCTCTCCTACCCATAAGCTTAAATAGTCTTGTTCTCGCGGGTGTGAGATTGCTGAGTCCCCGTGACTCACAGATACTTCCAAAACCAGTTTGCAGGTGCCGATGAAACAGTGCAGGTGACGCATCCGAGCTCAAGGAGGAGCTCGATGAAGATCTTGTTCATTGTGTTGTTTCGTTTCAGTTGATAAGTAGTGGAGCCCAGTTGGGACGATCTGGGATCTGTGTAGCATTTGGGGTAGTCTTCTTTTATTTATTTTTTGGTTTCGTAGTCGGACCTTGATTGTATCTGTATGATGTAATGCTTTACTCATGTATTGTGTGAAGTGACGATTGTGTTCGCACACAAACACGTCACCGTGTACCCTCGACGCCGGGGGTGATGCACCGCAGCTCACGTCGAAGGAGACCCGTCGGAAGCGCTGATGCGCAAGACAATCCGGTGGCGCTTTGTGAACCGAAACCCCACACACGGGAGGGACCCGTCGAGGGAGCGGCTGGCTATCGGCTGCCCTAGGTCGGCCTGACCGCCCCTAGGGCCTCGAGGTTCGCCACCCTGCAATGGAGAAGAACGAACGAAGAACGAGGAAGAAGAAGAACTAGGGTTAAGGAGAAAAGATAAAAGATAAAAAGTGATAGATGATTTGATCGATTGTGTGTTGTTCAATCGGCCGTCAGCCCTTAGATATATAAGAGGCGGCTGGACTTCCCGTGCAAGGAAAAGGCTTGGATTCACGTCCAAAACCCTAGTCAAATTCGGATTGGTTTTGTCCGAACTTTCCAAAACTGTTCGGTTTAAACTGGCTGCACTTTGCGGGTCTTTTTTGTGGTGGTAAACGACCTCGGACGGAAACGAGACCAACAGCAATCTTGACCGTTTTGACGAGACGAACAACTTTCGCGTTGAACGTTTTCCGAATCGCGGCCATCTTCTGGGGCAAAACACTCACGCATTACGTCAGACACTTGCCAAGACATGTCTGGTCTCCCGCGTCATATTTCGCCTCTTGACAGGGCTGCATTGAGATGATTTTTGTATAAAAATCGACCGATTTGACGAGACGAAGACAATTCATGTAGAGCATTCCTTCATCTGAGGTTGTCTTGGAGGCTTAGTTGACCAAAAAGCACTCAGAACACCTAAACATGACAATCTGAGTGTAGTTTTGGTCTTTGATATGATGCCGAATAATTATGGTCCAAACATTAAAGTTGTTCCATTCGGTGATGTGAAACTTTTCATGCTGAAAACTCTTTCACTCTGTATCTTGCCAAAATCAGGCGTCAACACATGCCCCCCTATTTTTCGGCAAAGCTTGCACGCCGAAAAATAATATGCATAGTGTTTGTTCTAAGGACGATGTCAACACTCCATCGGCCATTTATTTTCCTCGAGCGATAATTATGTATCGGCCATGTTTGTGCTAAGGCGATAGTCGTATATCGGCCATTGCCTACTCAGGCTTCCTGCCACACACTCGGGTGGTACTTCTTCAAATATTTTCCATTGAGAGCTCGGGGTAACAATGCCCCTTGTATTGACTCCACCAAATATGAATTTCCGGGAACAACCCTTGTAATTCTAAAAGGACCTTCCCAACTCGGAGACCACTTTCCGAATTTCCTATCTCTTGAACCAATCGGCAGAATCACCTTCCAGACGAGATCACCAACTTGAAAATTCTTCAACTTAACTTTCTTATTGTAAGCTCTTGCAACCCTCAACTTGTCTCTCTGTATGTACTTCAAAGCAACCAAACGTTTATCGGCAACTTCATCAATATTGTCCATCATCAAGTTATAAAACTCTACTACCAATAAATCATTTTGTTTGGCTATTCTCAAAGCATTCAAATTTACTTCCACTGGTAAAACTGCCTCTTGGCCATATACAAGCTCATATGGAGTCACCTTGGTAGCACCATGCCTTGAAATTCTATGTGCCCACAAAGCTTCAGGCAACAACTCATGCCATCTCCTCGGATTATCCTCAATCCTCTTCTTGATGAGCTTGATTAAAATTTTATTGCTAGACTCAGCTTGTCCATTAGCTTGGGCATAATACGGAGAGGAATTGAGCAACTTTATGTTATAAGATTCGGCAAAATCTCTGACTTGGTGTGACATGTAAGATGAACCTTGATCTGTAGTTAACGTTTGAGGAATACCGAATCTATGAATAATGTGCTCCGTGATGAACTGAATTACCTCCGTATGTGTCATGTTCTTCAGAGGTACTGCTTCAGACCATTTAGTGAAATAATCAGTTGCCACCAATATGAATCGATGCCCTTTTGAAGAAGACGGGTGGATTTGTCCAATGAAATCTAAACCCCAACCTCTGAAAGGCCATGGTTTGATAATAGGATGTAACATAGCAGCAGGAGCCAATTGAATATCACCAAACTTTTGACAAGCTTCACATCCTTTATAATATCTGAAGCAATCATTAATCATAGTCGGCCAATAAAACCCAAGACGTCGCAATAACCATTTCATCTTGGGAGCCATTGGTGAGTGCCACAAATACCTTCATGTACTTCCCCATAGCAACTCTTGCGGTCCTCATCCAAACACTTTAGAAGAACATCATCATTGTTCGGTGATAAAGACCATCATCTCTCATTGTATACTTAAAAGCCATCGCCGAACAGCCCTGTCCACCCTTTCACTCGGATTGCACAAGTAATCAACAATGGGCTTTCTCGATGGAATTATCACCGCACTAGATTTTTTGTTAATGGCTGAATCGGTGGGTTCAGTTCGGCCTCTCCCATATTGGCAAGACAAGACATCGGTTTTGAGAGATATGAAACATGCCACGATCAACATGATATCCAGATGCTTCTGTGCCAACTCATTTGCTTTCAGTTGTCATGTCTAGATATATGTGCAATGCTAAAACAATCCAAAGTAGAAATTATATCTAGACATTTATCAAGATAAACATTAAGTGATTAGTCCAAACTTTGAAAGACTCTAGATATTTGCTGCACCACTAGTAACGAATCACCGTAAGCCTCAATATGTGTAACACCTATAGCAAGTAGCATCTCTAAACCGAATAAAAATTCTTCATATTCGGCTTGATTGTTTGTGCAAAAATATTCTAAGCGGCATGAGGCTTGTTTTGGTCTCCAATTGGACTAATGACGATGTTAGGATACTACACCGGCCATGCTTTGGCATATTCTTAGGGCAATAGATAAATATCAGCCATTAACATGAGGTCCATGTAGAAATCACCCACCAAAGTATGTATAGCCGAAATAAACAAATAAAATAGGAATAAAATATTTCGGCCCCTTTGTATTAGCAACAATGTAACTAACCAAATGTATGGTAATTTGGTAATACTCTCTCATGATATAGAAAATTATGTTGCATCCATGGATCAAAATAAATCAATGGAGGTAATTGGTCATACCTAGTGATGAATTCCATGGCAAAGGCATCAACGACATGGTTGAAGAAAATGGATGATGTGCTAACCGAAGATTTTGATGTTGTGATCGCACCTTGACAATTGTTTGTTGCTTTCATTATTTTCCTTCTTCACTTTTATTGTACTTGTTGCAATGAAGCATGCACATCATTTTGTGTTGATTGATCTTCTTGGGAACCCATGGCATAGTTGAGGAATATGGATAATGTGTAGACCGATTTTCCTTCTTCACCTTTGCCGCACTCCTTGTAATGGAAACTTGCACATAATTCTTATTTTGAGTACTTCCTTTGGGAACCCATGCCATGTTCCTTTCTTCAAGTTCTTGTGCACTAAGCTTTTGTAACTCCTTCTTTTGCCAATCGATAAGCAGTGAGCACCTCATTGTGATTTTGTTTCAACCAATGGCAACTCTTTTTGGGCCTTGTGCACCCTCAACTTATTTTCTTCAGATTTGGCACTCTGATTTTTATCAATTGATTGCTTCACTTCTTTGCCTTTTGTAGCCAATGTCAACACTTTAATTGGCTCTTTGTTATTGAGATCAAATCTGAAGCAGCACACTTACGACCATCTCTTTTCACGCGGTAAACTTGCTTTACCACCTCTTTCTTCTTCCTTGAGCTCTGGACCGATTCCTTATGATTGAAGCGGTCTTTGGCGTGTGATTGTTCAAATGTTGATCTCCTTGGAGCTGCATAGTATTGGTGAGATGGTCTAGAATAAGATGGAGAATGTGCCCTTGTATCATACCTGTCCCATGATGAATATGTATCTATATGAGCATAGGGAGGCATCCACGACATTGGCATTGGCGGACCAAAATAAGGATATGAAAATTTTGCATTAAAATTATCACTTTGCCAATACCAATCCTCATATTTGCGCCTTGGGGGTGATCTTGGTTTCTTTGCATGATTTGGCCGATAAGCATTCTTCTCTTCACTCTTCTTTTGATATTTATCCAATAGTCCAGCGAAGGTGATTTTTGATCTCTTACACTTGCGCTTATTCCGGCCTTTGCTTTCTTTTGGTTTGCTTTCATCGATCATTGGATTTGCTTGCTGCCCCCCAGTTCTTGGCGTCTCCATTGTAGCTTCGATGGAACTCTCGCCCTCAAGATTATGCTCGTTATGCTCTTCAACAACTTCATTACTTGAAAGCTTGATCCCATCACCTGCAGCTTTTACATTCTCTTTAAATGGATCGGCTTGAAGCAGCCGATGCAAAAACATTTTGCCATCGGGTCCAATCGGAATAGACTGGTCATCTCTTGGTGTTTCAACAAACTTCAATCGTCCTTTTGCAATGGCCGATTTAACTATTTGACGAAACATGTTGCAATCCTCAAAATTATGCTTGGACGAATCATGCAACTTACAATACATTCGTCCTTGGATTGATGGCTTAACATGGTGACCAAGAATTGTAATGTAATTATTTTTCAGCAACAAATCAAATATTTGATCACACATGCTTGAATTGAAGGTATACTTCTTGTTTTCTAGCCGATCTTGTTGTTTGAACGGCTTTGGAGATAAGCAAACGAATGGTTCAGATTTGGAATCTCCCCATTCGACTATGCATTGTGTTTTCCACTCTATATCCGACGTCTTTGGATAAGATATTATATTAGCATCAGTTTTCTCAATAGAATTTAACCTTGGCTTTAAATTTCTGAAACGAAGATATTTAGAACATACAGGTCTCAGTTGAGACCAAGTGTTAGCCAAGTAAGAAATAAGCAAAGCTACCCAACTAGATATAAACTTTAGAGAAAGCAACGGGAAAAGCTTTGGCTGTAACAATAAGTCATTATCGGTCTTTATAAATGGTGCAATGGGTTGACCGATATGTTCCATAACAATTTTACTGCTAACAAGGAAATTACCCTTCCTCATTGGTCTTTCAAAATTACTTATGAGAATATTTCTTATAGATGCATCAATAATGAAGTTGCGACCAAATCTAAAAATAGGTAAATTACTCGCTATGCATACCTCTTCAAATATGTTGGAAGAGCATGATAGTGGTGCCATTTGAAGAACATCTTGCTCCGTCTTTGGATGGCTCCCCAACACCTTGTCATCATCTTTTTCTTGAATCCATGCATCATTGCTTTGAAGATTTTTGTCGGCCGAACTTTGTTCGGCTACTTGTTCTTGTCCTTGAAGCTTGTCAATTTCTACGGCACGGAACTCATAGGGCAGGAAGTAGGTTCCATTAAATTCAGAAAAATCAAGCACCGTTGTTTTCCTATGCTTGCCATGTCCTTTCTCAATAATGCTTGCCTCGTTGGATTTGATGGATTCAGAATATATACTACTTGATTGGCTTTTTCAGCGAAGCACTTTCATATTCAAATCATCCTTCTTTTCATTGAAAGTACCAATTGGCAATGCTTCTTTTATCTGAGCCAATTCTTTTCTATTTGTTTCGACGGCGAGCGGCAAAATTAGCTTTAAGCTTTTCTCAATTTCAGCCCACTCGGATATGATTGCCCCCAATGCTTTTAGATTCTTTGGCAATGACACACGGTGTTGCGAAATTTTGCAATTGTGTAGGGGTGTATAATATGATGTAGTACTAGGTGAAGGCATATGCAGTGTTGTAAGACCATACTTTTGCTCGCCAATTTTATCAATTGGCAAAGATTCATCTTCTTACAAAACTCTAGCTTTTATTGCGGCATAATCGGAAATAACCCTTTTCATGTTGTTCAAGGCAAAGAGCACTAATTCTCTTATTTTGGGCTAAACTCTTCAATGCAGCCACCACTACCTCATCTTCTACAATGTTGGGCACAACCGCTCCTGTAAAATTTACATTCATTCGGCTATAACCAGGAAGGTGTGAAGCCGAATTATGAGCATCTACAGTTGTGTATGGTGCCGAAGAATTACTAACATGAGGTGTAGAATATGACGGTTGAGAGTAACTGGCCAAATAGCCATTATTAGCATGGCCAATTCTCTCATTCATCGGCATGGTTGGATTACTATATTGCACATCAGCTGCCGATGAATAAAAGGGTGAAAGACTTTCTTGTATGGGATTGGAAATTCTAACTTGGGGTGTTTCAAATTGATTAATCGAACTCATCATGTTGCTCATCGGCATATGAATTTGTGGGGTTACCGATGCATGGGAGTTGGGATACATATGTTGCATGTTGCTAAATTTATAAGAATTTGAAACATGAAGATTGTTTTGCATCGGCCCTTGCACATAATTAGATGCATGATTGATAAAACTAGGGCTAGCCGATACATTATGCTCAATAGGTGATCCAGCAACAACATATGGATTATTTGCATCTACAAAGGGAATTGGGTATTCATATTACCTTTGTAGATTGCAGCAACTTGATGTGATCTCTTAGTAGCAAGAACGGGCTGGAGACCGTTCAAAGCTTAAATCCCCAGCGGAATCGCCAAAAAGTGTGTTCACACACAAACACGTCACCGTGTACCCTCGACGCCGGGGGTGATGCACCGCAGCTCACATCGAAGGAGACCCGTCGAGAAGCGATGCACGCAAGACAATCCGCGGGCGCTTTTATGAACCGAAACCCCACACGCCGGGAGGGACCCGTCGGATGTGGCGGCTATGGGCTGCCCTAGGTCGACCTGACCGCCCCTAGGGCCTCGAGGTTCGCCGCCTGCAATGGAGAAGAACGAGCGAAGAACGAGGAAGAAGAAGAACTAGGGTTAAGGAGAAAAGATAAAAGATAAAAAGTGATAGATGATTTGATCAATTGTGTGTTGTTCAATCGGCCGTCACCCCTTAGATATATAAGAGGCGGCTGGACTTCCCGTGCAAGGAAAAGGCTTGGATTCACGTCCAAAACCCTAGTCAAATTCGGATTGGTTTTGTCCGAACTTTCCAAAACTGTTCGGTTTAAACTGGCTGCACTTTGCGGGTCTTTTTTGCGGTGGTAAACGACCTCGGACGGAAACGAGCCCAAAAGCAATCTTGATCGTTTTGACGAGACGAACAACTTTCGTGTTGAACGTTTTCCGATTCGAGGCCATCTTCTGGGGCAAAACACTCACGCATTACGTCAGACACTTGCCAAGACATGTCTGGTCTCCCGCGTCATATTTCGCCTCTTGACAGGGCTGCATTCAGATAGCTCTAACTTTTGCATACGAACTCGAATTGAGATGATTTTTATATAAAAATCGACCGATTTGACGAGACGAAGACAATTCATGTAGAGCATTCCTTCATCCGAGGTTGTCTTGGAGGCTTAATTGACCAAAAAGCACTCAGAACACCTAAACATGACAATCTGAGTGTAGTTTTGGTCTTTGATATGATGCCGAATAATTATGGTCCAAACATTAAAGTTGTTCCATTCGGTGATGTGAAACGTTTCATGCTGAAAACTCTTTCACTCTGTATCTTGCCAAAATCAGGCGTCAACAGATTGTAAGCCAACTATGTATCTCTTTCCCTTATGTATTACATGGGTTGTGTGAAGATTACCTCACTTGCGACATTGCTTTCAATGCGGTTATGCCTCTAAGTCGTGCTTCGATACGTGGGAGATATAGCCGCATCGAGGGCGTTTCAGTTAGCCTCCTAGTGGTGCCACGAGGCTATGGGCAGGAGTAGGGCGGTGGAGGAGTTCTCACCAAAGAGAACGTTGCCGGAGCCCGAGGCGGACGGAGTTGGCCGGAGTCGAGGAAGAAGGGCCCCTCGAGGCTCTTCTAGTGGCTAGGCGGGGTCTGGTGAGGTGGTGGAGTTGTGCGAGGGCGAGAGCAAGCTCGGGGGGTGCTATTTATAGATGGCCCGAGGTGGTTGCCATGAACGGATAAGTCCGGCGAGTGTTACGGCGGCGCAGGGCATTGGTCGGGGTGGTTTTAGGGTTGAGTGCCATCGTGGAGGTCAACTGATTCCGTTTAGGTGCTGAACGAGACGGGGTTTGGTTGCTTTGGGTATGCTTGACGGAACGGAGCGGTGCGGACCCGTCGGCGGCAGGGAGCATGTTCTGTGCTTGCCGGGCCATGGCGACGGTGCCGCGGGCGTGCGCTGGCATGAATGAGCCACGAGGAGCGCTAGGGAGAGCTGGGCGGCGCAGAACGGCGTTGTGCTGGGGTGGTGCCTTCTGTCGACCGCCACGGGAGGTCCGGACGCCGCAGAAGACGCCGGCGAGGTTGGGCCAGGGCGCCACCGACGCCAGGAATGAGCCAAGCGCTCGTGTGGTGCTCCGGACAGGGAGGAGGGGCTGTGAGCAACGAGCCAAGTGCACTGTCGACGCGTGACTGAACTCTGACGAAGGGAAACGACACTGAACTCTGAAACTCTGAACTTTACAGAAAATGCAAAGAAACAGTGCCGGCCAGGTGTTCGACAGAATGATTTTGGCATGTGGGAGTCTCTCCTTGAGCTGATTTTTGGTGGAGGGGCCTCTCATTGCATCTAGAGGCTCCCTGAATTTTTTTGGAATTTTTGGAGCAGAGAAGATATGAATTTCACCAAATTTGACAAATCTGGTCCAAACTTGCAGAGATTGAAATTTGAAATTTTTGAAAAGTAGAAGAGTGGATCTTGATTGTTCTAGGTTGTGGGTACCAAGGACTATCCAGGGGAGTTGGTTTGAGGTCAAAGCTCAAATGCATTTAGGTACCTGCTTTGCAAATCACCTAGGCTCAAAATAATGGACAGAAAAGATTTGGGAGGAGAAATAAATGAAATAAAATTCAGAAATGGATTGAACTTGTTGAGGCAGAATGTTTGGATTGACCTAAAGTGGAAGGAGAGATTTTTGGGAAGATTTTACCATGTGGTGCATGGTAAAATCATGAGTGGTTTCAATATTGGAGAAGATGCAGAACTCCTAGGGTTTTCTTTTTAAAAGAAAGTAGAATCCAAAAATTTTGAATTTTGAGAAGAGGGCAATCAGAAGAAAAGTTTAAAAACCAAACACCAGAGTTGAAGGAGATGCCAAAATAAAATCCTTGCTAAAGGGGAAAAGTTTTTGAGAGAGAGATTTTTTTTGGAAGGGTTTAGAAGACCTTCTTCAAATCCAACAAAGTTTTTGAAGAAAACCAAAAGAACATTTTTGGAGTGTCACACAACCCTCTTTATCCCATTCTTTTTCATTACATGGGATTGTGTGAAGATGACCCTTCTTGCGACAAAACCTGCAATCCGGTTATGCCTCTAAGTCGTGCCTCGACACGTGAGAGATATAGCCGCATCATGGGCATTACAAGACATCCGGCTGGAGTGGTGAGCATGATCATCTAGGACCTAAGAGCCTGTTGGGAGGCGAGCTGCTTCGCCATCATCGTGGCTTTTTAGTTGGCTTCCAGGTGATGCATGTCTGTGCTGGGCTTGTCACTGGCTCGGCCAGTGCCCTGACTAGCTATTTGTCTTCTCGTGATCCCGGGATGGTGGTTCATGTAAAAAATATCTTTCCTTATCTTGATAAAGACCGACTTCGGCCTTTCGAGTACAAGCTAGACACCATATGCAACCACATATGACACCGTGAAGTTAAAGCAAGCACCTGGGATGGTGGTTCACGGCGAGCGAGATCATCAACTCCAGAGCTACGTTCCCCGTCTCCATCTGCTGACACTACACCCTTTAAAGTCTTGAAACGTGTCTGGCCTAGCCGCATACCATGCTGGAGTGACTTCTCTCTTCCCTTTTCTGCTTCTGTCAAGGCAGGGTCTGAAAAACCCTTCCATAAAAACACAATTGTGAGAGTATGGGTGAAGTGTGTGTAGAACTAGTGCACTGTAAAAGTAGCAGATAGCAGGTGGCTGAAAAATAAATGACAGGAGACATATGATAGCTCTACCACATTGCATGGCAAATAAAATTAGATTCTACTCCGTATGATTTTGTAATATATGAGCACATGAAATGCTGGTACTCCTCCAGCACAACATCACATGTGGTCCTATCATGATAACAGTCGACTGAAAATAAATAGGACAGTCGATTTTTTAATGAACCGTCCGATATATAAGGAACGGGCAGATGGCCTTCGTCTACCTCCTGCCATTCACTGTTGATGATCTTTCTCGAACTGCCAGTGCCCACCGGCACAGACCCCTGCCTTCGCCGCCCCGCCCTCCCCTCTACCTCACACCACCGCCGTGCTTGGTTGCGCCCCCAGGCCATCCCTTTAATCCCGGCCGACCTCTAGATCGGGCGCCAGCAGCTCTAGGACCGACACGCCCCTAAGATAAACACCGAGGCGCTGCTTCCCCAGCGTAATAGGCGGACTAGCGCCTGTTACGCTGGGGAATCTTCCGATAATTGGGAATCAACCGACCAGAATTGAAATCGAGGCGACGGACCTCTAGCTAAGGTGAAATAGTATATGAGGAGAAACCTTGTGCATCGCGAGTAACTAGGAACATCTAGTATCAAGAAGAAGCGTTCAACTAGTGTCTTCTGTGGGATGACTACCGTGCAAGCAGACACGTAAGGTTTGCACGAATAAGGGAAGATGAGTACCATTTTCGGTTGCCGGTGTGGTCGCCTCCGCATGTCGCGCCGATCTTCTTCTTTTTGCCGGGGAAACTGACGTTCTGGAGGAGTGCAGGCTTGGACAAATCCATGGCCAAATTGTTGACTATGTTGCCATGGCCGTATGTCGGCGGAGGGGAAGCAGATCCGAGGCGGCGAAGGACGGCGTAGCAGGAACAACTCCATGCGGGGGATGGTGCGAAGTTGGAGAGGTAGCGGTGAGGCGCAGGACGGTGTGGTTGAACTGGCTCGGTATGGACGGCTCGGCCTCGGCTTCAACTACTAGCCGTGGAGGGCGTTGCGGCTGAGGTTGCGGTGGACGACGACATCAGGGTATCGCCTCCGGCGCGATGGAGGAGGGCGGCGGTTGATGGGTTGGATGGGGTGGCGGACGGAGGACGCCGGGGTTTCGCGACTGGTGGAGAGGTAGTTTTGGTGCCCAAAGAGTACGAATGGGGAATCAGACGGGGCGGGGGGCAGGGGAGCTAAGGGAGAACCATGTGTCGGTCTGGGACGCGCTTGTTTTTGGCTTTTTTGAACAGATGGGACGCGCTTGTTTGAAATTTGGGGAAATTACAAACTTTACCCCCCCCCCCCTCTTAAATTTCGGACCTACTCCTGGTCGGGGTAGGATGGTAATCCCAGGTGTCCCAAATAGTGGGCAGGAGCGATTTCGGCTGCGCGCATGTGTGCTTAGGCGACCATTGTGTATGAATGTTTTTCGGAGGCGGTTGTGTGGCGTCTAGATGAAGCTACAAACCTACCCCGGTTTAGACCTTTGGACGTCTGGCCGGTAGGTTTGACGGGTCAGAGTTAGAAAAGTAATTTCCTTGTACTACCAAACATTGGTCTCATGCGGTTTCTGTAGTGACCTGACCCAAAATCGGTCAAATCTCTGTGTCTGTACCATCCCAAGATCATGCTGGTACTCACAGTACATCGATGAAGTAATCAAAGTTCAATCACACCTGAATTTTATTACGATTCTCATATAGAGTCTTTATTACAAGAGAATAAATTGGCTCAAGGCCAACTCATGAGAAATAAACTACTAATGCTGCTTGAAGCGTAGAAGATAAAGCGAGTCCATCCGACTCCAAAGGGCAATCGCCAAGCGCGGAGCGTAGCCTCACTCCTGATCGGAATATACCTCTGCAACATAAGACGTTGCAGCCATGTAGGTCAGCTTTTTGAATAAGCTGGCAAGTCATGAAGAGAATAATAATAATAAAATTACTATCACTATATGCATTTTTGGCTGTGGGGCTCTAAGTTTCATTATTTTGCGAAAAGCAAATTTTCTCCTACTACAGTGGACTTGCTTGCAAATTACTACATAATTGTTGGTAGTTATTGAGATGGTTCCGCCAACCAATCTCATTCCCAAATTATTAAGTCATAAACCCCTCAAATTAATTCATTAGTTTTAGTGTTGAGATTTCCGAATACTTCCAAGTTCCAGAGGCTCAATTTGTCCGTGAATCGGGACACGGCTAATCGATTAGATCTTTAACTCTGCAGAGGTTTGCGCACTTTACCCGCAAGAATCATTCCTCCTTTTAAGTCTTCGCACTTCATGGTGTTTGAAGGCGGGACGAATAAACAGGGTCTTCAAAGAGTTCTTACGGCTAGTGCGGTACCCATCCAATCCTACCGTTCTTCTACATCTCATAGTACCGCCCAGCCAGCGTCACTACTAGGGTTAACCCAGCCGAGCCCATAATGGCTTGCGGCTGCACAAGTAAGCTTCCGGTCATGGGGCATCCATCCTTCTCTTCGTGGCTGGGTGAAGTTTTCCCAAGATGTCATGGCACTTCTCCATGCATCCCGCCAACCATTGGGTTCTCGGGGTGCCCGTCAACAAATCCTCCACCCGAGAGTGAATTCAAGTCCATCTTGATCATTGTAGTTCATGGGGTTGTCATCATCATTGACTCTCACATCTTGCTTATGAATTTCACTCAACCAAAACCCGTCTACGAGCATAGCAAAGTAAACTACTTCGTCCCGGGGTCATGGTAACAAGGGGATTGGTTCATCCTACCACATGATACTACTCAAGATTAATAACTTCAAAATTTCAACTACTGCATGCATGGTGGGGTGGTGACAAATTCTAATGCACAAAAACATAGGTATAGGAAATAACATGATCAAAACTTGCCTTGCTGATGATCCTCGTAAGCTAAAGATTCGTAGTAGCAAGCTTCGCACTCCGGAAACTCTACCGAGACAAACAAATAATCACAATAAGCATATAGCAAAGCAATCACATAACACAATAGCATAACAAAGTAACACACCAAAACCAACAAAGTAAAACCCAAAGGGAAAACTCAAAGAAAACCAACTCAAAGTTTTCCTACTTCAAACAACAACTAAAAGTAGTTTTATATAACAAAATTTTCTCAACATAACCTAATCATGGTTTTATGTTAACTTAACAGAAAAGATTTCATTAAGCAACTAGGAGCAAAAAGAATTAATTTAAAATCTATTATGAAACTCCTATTAGGCCTAATTCAATTTCTATTAAGAAAAATAAAATAAAACTTTTATTTATTATAAATAAAAGTTCATCCTATTAAGTGACAGAAACTATCCTAGAATAATCAATCACATTTTAAAAATAAATTTATTTACTAATTAAAATAATAGGAAAACAGTAGCTAGTTAATTAATTAGGATTAACAAGATTCTTCTTAAAACTATTTTTTATTAATCCTAAAATACCCAAATTAATTCCTATGGTTTGGCAATGTCAAAATAAAGTTGGGACAAAAGAATCATCCAAAATAATTTTCCTAGCTCATGTTATAACAGACTTACTATTCTGACTAAAACTAAAATAAAGCAATTTTAATTAATTTTAACATAGCTAAATATATTTTCTACAGAAACTATAGAAAATTTGAAAACCAACAAAAAAAGAATCACCTAAAAATATTAACCAGAATAAAAGATATGAATTTTTCAAAACAGGAACTATTCTGTTAAAACAGAAAACAAAAATAAATGAGAAAGGGCCTAATGGGCCTAAACTACGCACTGTGCGTAATATAAACTAAACGGGCCTAGGGTTAAACGAGTCGGGCCGGCTCTAAAATAAAAACCTAACTAAAAAAACTAACCGGACTAAACCGGTCGAACCGGGCGGTTTTTATTAAAAGAGATACCCCTTCGGGGTGTTCTAATCCTAGCCGTAGGTTAGAGATCCGACGGCGGGGAGGAGTTCCGGTGACTCACCGGAGCTCGACGGCGGCGGCGGCGGCGGCGGCGGCGAGTGTGCTGGCCTCTCCGGTCGTCGGGGAGGTCGGCGGAGAGCTCCAGCGGGTGCGGACGAGCTCGGGGAGGCTCTTGGTGGAGTCGGGCGGGGTCGGGGAGGGCTAGGGCGACGGCGGCGATGAAAATGGCGGCGGCGGTGACTGGTCTCCATGGCGGGTGAGTGGGAGAGGGGGTTCGGCGAGGGGCTAGGGGGAAATGGGGTGCGGGGCCCGGCTTATATAGGCGGGGCCTCGTCGTTAACGGGGTGATCGGGAGGATCGGCATCCGGATCTCATGAGATCCGCGATCGATGGTGGCGTGGCGTGGGGCGGGGTTGAAGAAGGGGTGGGGCCACTGTCGGTGAGAGAGAGAGAGAGGGCGGGCGGGCGGTCGACCGACGCGGAGTGGGTTCAAGGCTGGGCGAGGTGAGGCGGTCTTGGGCGGCTCGGCTGGCCAGTGGGCTGGCTGAGGCTGGCGCTGGCCACCTGGTGGCGGGTTGGGCAGAGGCTGGTGGCGCCTGGGGTTTTCTCTTTTTTGAATTTATTTTTTAAATAAAACAAAAACAGAGATAACTTAATAAATATAAATATTTTATATAGGGTATATATATACCAAAATGATCAGGGAATATTCCTATCATTTGAACATTTTCCAAAGGCACAATCCAAACTTTATAAAATCCATTTTTTCAAATTCAAATAAAATTCAGATTTGAATCCAAAACTTTTGGCAATGTTTTCTCTCGATATTTTTGGAGTGTCATGTTTACTCCTCTCATACTTTTGATCAAGTATTCATCGGGCATAGTTTTGAAATGATTCCCACTTGCCAAGTTTGAATTAAAATATGAAAACTCAAAACTCTCCTGAAACTTCAAATGGCATTCAAATTCAAACAGGATGCATTAGATGCTTAGCTATAATTGTAAAACATTCCAAATAGGAAATTCGGGATGTTACAGTTTCGGGCGAGTAGATGCTCTTTTGGTGCTTCGTAAATTTTGAAACACAAGCATTCACGTTTAGAGTACTCTTGAACTTTGAGGATTGACCTAAATAGACAATGTTAAATTTGACCTTGTATGTTTGAAAACCTCATTAAATTATCCACTTCCTTTTGAAATTTTGACACTTGAAATTCCTATAACTACGATTATTTCGGAATGGAGGAGCTAAATTTGAATCTATTTTGTACACGACTATATATGCTATTATGTACAAAATCAGAGCAAAGATTGGTGCCCCCATAACTTAGGTATGATTTACAAATGCCATGATATCGAATAAAAATAATTGAATGGACTTCATGTTGAATTTGATTTTTTTAAACCACCTTAAGTTGAATTCAAATGTATGCTAGTTCATAGTTACATATTTATAATGTTCATTGTGTAATTTTCGTATGTATGATGTGCTTTATACACACAACATGAACTATACTCACGTTTATATTCGATTGCTAAAGCGGTGCATTGTCTGGAGTTCAAAATACTAACTATGTGGATCAATTATGTCGAATAATAACATAGACATGCTCAAATTCGATAGAATCTAGATGTCTGATGGATCAATGACCGTTCCTTACGTGAATTGGAAATATCATGATCTCATCCTAATATTTGGATACAATTTATATCTTTAATCAATGTGTACATCAGTCTTTTATGTGTAGTTTCACTCTCCATCGGTGGTCTCTCACACATGCTCACACACTCTCTCCCGAGGTGTCTTTCTCGCAGACATGCTCTCGATATAACCCTCCCTCCCTCTCATAAGCATTTACGACTGTTTTCACTAACCTTTATCACAAGCACTCTTCCTCTCACAAGCATACACACGCACAATCCCCACCGACCCTTTCTGTATACATAGACCTGCCTACGTGTCTCCTGTACGCACATTATCTTTAGGCCTGTCTCTCACGCATGGTCTCACACCTCTCTTCCTAATCGACGAGTATGGTTCTAGCAGAGCATTCTGTAGGATGCCCCTTAAAGTTAGGTTGGATGAATAGTCATATCAAAGATAAGGGGTTACCTTAGGCCGATAACCCAGGGTTACAAATCCTAATCGGCTTTGTTAGTGGACATAGAGTCCTTCACAATTCTGCTATCGTTGTCTTGTACGACGTCATACATGGGTCTCCCTAAATGCATCACGGGCCGACCACCGTGGCGTAGGACGGAACCGAACCAAGGGCCTCACCCCTGCCCATAGGTCTCATTATCTTCTCACACGCACACATACCAACACAGACACCAGACAAAAAAATCTCCTCGTGCCTCTATACTCTCCCCCTTGCATATACACACTCAAGGGAATCTCTCGCCCTGGCATCATATATTAGTCTCTCTCTCTCTCTCTCTCTAGACCTCTCTCATTTCTTGTGCTATCTCTCCCACGCCCCCTCCCCCCGCCGGCCCCTCTATCCATGCCTCTCTCGAATACGTAATACACACACATACCTCTCTAGGCCTTGCCAAATACATCAACTACACATTCACAATTGTTACATCACGTACCCCATTGATCTAAAAAGCCCTCTCTTCACGTTTATTTCGCATACAACATTCCTTTTGAATAAAGTGTGGCCAAAAATTATTTTAGAATTTCTACATATATACAACATTACAAAGTTATATGGAGGAGTATGAACGTTAATTTGCATTGCATGGTGCCCACAATGATATTTATTCCACACTGTGAATTTTTATATTTTTATACTATATATAAAGCTAGTCATAATAAAGAGAAACGAAGAGCATCTCTCTACGCCCCTTTCACGTATGCACACAAACTATCTCCAGGTCCTCTAAAAGTAAGCCCCCAGCACATTCACGCATGTTTCATCTTTCTCTCGCGATATATACAGTGGCGATCATTGTATTTGGAGTGAAAGCACGATACGTACACTGGACTTCAGAATCCACTCATTACGGTCACCATTTACATTTTGTGGTTATTATACAGTCACGGGCTCACCGTATAGCTCTGTATTTGCTCAAGACACGACTAGTTGTCCAGTTAAACACTCCATGTTGCACCTCTAGTGTTGCATCACATTATCTCACTACCATTGGGCCCACCTGTCGGCTTGTATCTACTCTTCTATACTCTTATAAAAAACAGAGTTGGTGATGATGGTGTGCATGCCATCCTGCAACATAGGCAGTTCGATTTATATCTGACGGATAGGAAGGAAACTATGGCAATTTTGCAAAAATGTACCCACACACATCACCACATTTGCAAATAAGGCCTTCCCTCGTTCATCCTTTTATCTCACAAGATAAACTAGTCATACTAATGCATCTTGATGTTACGTGCAACGCACAGGCCTCTTGCTAGTAAGAATGAAAACAAACGACAAAAAAATATTGGACGTTGGTTCGAGGTCATGACCGCGGGCAAAGTGGACAAGGTGGCCTTGTATTGGTATGATGAGCCGTCTGTTTTAACACAGAGGAGCTGGTGTGGTGATTATACACACACGCACGCATGCACACGAACTGCATGCACGCAACACTCACACGAACACATGCAACCACGCATGCATGCAACACTCACACATACACACGCAGCCACGCACGCACGCAACACTAGCACGCACACACGCATGCATGCATGCACACACCACACGACCAACACACACTCTCACCTCAAGTGCTCAACCTACACGTGCACGCGCACACACCAGGCCCTAACAGACACATACACAACCAGGTGATTCCCGCGCACGGGTTGGAGTCTTGTCGCGCCTGGGTAAATTTGTGTTTATCTGACCTTTTTCCTATGTGAACTGACATGTGGGACCCACAAGGAACCTGGTCAGTTTAACTAGTCAACATGGTGCCACACAGACTATTTGGCCGGTCAATAGAGTGCAATCTGATGTTGAACGGTGAGCAAGTGACCATATAATCACCGCAAAACGTATATAGTGACTGTAATGAGCGTATTCTGAAGTTTGATCACCGTATTACACTTTTCTCTCTGTAGGCCCTCCAAAACTACGTCTCTACACGTTCTCGCATGTTACATCTAACAACTATGCAATACAGCACTACTACTACACTCTAACACAATAAATCATATGTGTTTTTAGTTTTACTAGATATCATATCGTTACTTAATTATTCAGTTTGCATACATTAATATTGCCTTTGAAATGTATGGCCAGTATCATCTACCGTGCGGGAAAAATCCCGCCCTTTCCTGTTTAATCGGTTTGTATCGATGGATCGTGCGAAACAGCAAAACTATAGTACTATGCAGTACAAGTGACAGTTCACGGGGCCGCCGTGTCGTGTACTCCTCCATCGTAAGAGTGGAGCGCTCGCTTTCATAAATGTTCTGTTCCCGTTCGCCGACATGTGGGACATCATGCTACCGGGTCCATGCGCCATACTGAAATACAGTGCAGAGCAGCAGGGGTGAAGCACCCCAGTCATGGCGCCGGTGTAGTAATGAGCAATGAGGCATCAAATCACTAAGCTGCACCTTTCCCGCAGTTAAGTTCGAGGAACGAAGTAATAATGCTAAAAAAAGTTGGAGGGACGAAGCAACCATCATTTCACTCGTTGCTGAATCTGCTTCTCCCTCATCTTCTTCAAGTTTTTTTGATAAGAACTTCTTCAAGTTAACCATGTGTTACTTCTGCCGTTGTTCTGCCTCATGTGGGATGCGGATAGGCTTGGTAAAGCACTGACACATGGGACCGCATGTTAGCAAACCGCCAGGCCAATGTCCTCTAAAAATAAGAAACCTCCCCCGCCATCCGCATGGAAAAATCACCTCATTTTTACTAATCTTGATTCTGTATTTTTTAGATCAATATAATTGAGATTTGTATAGATATCACACAGGAGCAAAACCAAGTGGTACAGTTACGGGCATCCACAATGTGTAGCCAAATGTGAAAATAGCTTTTGGCATCGATGGGAACCATTGTGGACGGTGTTGCCAAAGCCAAAAAGATGGAACCGAAGCTCCCTGATTGATTGATTGAAGGAATAGAAAAATGCAACGTCTCTCCTCTTGCTCCCGTGCTTGGACGCATGTACAGTATAGAGCACAGAGTCTACTCCCCTATCCCTTCTATCACAAATCACAAAGAATTGAGGCGTCAAATCACAAAGCACGAACAAAGCAACCGTCATTTCACTCTTCACTGACTGCGCTTCTCCGTCGTCTTCTTCGAGAAACCACCTCACCGCACTAAGCTGGACGGGCGACGCTATTGTGGAGTACTAGTAGTACTAGTACATTTACACGTCCTTTGGTTCAACGGACTTCCTGGATGCAAATAAGGCGGTTGTCTCAGCTTGTAGGAGGCACTTGCGTCCGGTGGTCTTCCTCAACGGTGTTCTCCGTCGAATGCACTTCGTCAAACCACAACGTTCGAGATATCATTGACGTCACCGCAATGGGGAAGGAAGTCAAATATTTACTACCACCATTGTTTTTGTACACAAGGCCAGTATATCAAAATTATAATTTGCAAAAGGAGACTAACACTAATCGAGGCAAAATTGATGGGGTTTGCCTCATACTAGCAACCAAGGACATTAATATACCCTTGCATGCATGCAGAACTGGCAAGGTTGGTTTGCATGGCGCTGCATTAATCAAGTGATGATGAGTGAGATGGTTAGCTCTTTGGGCTTTGGAGAAAAAAATACGCATTAATTGACATGTCAAATGAGGGTTTGTATCGATTAATCCCGTGAAGGAAAACCCCGCATTTCTTTATTAACACCAGTACTCCTAGTACGTACGTACTTATCCTGTTTGGGTCTAGGCCTTGCATTGCCATACTTCGCCACACATTTTTGCCAAGCTTGCCTAAAGTTTTCAGAATGAAAAGGAGGTACACTTGCGCACGACTGTTGCGGTCGCACCGCACCCTCACACAGTCTCTCCTGCACGCCGCAAACCCAACCAAGGGAACACACCCTCACTGACACATGCTACCACATGTGAACAAACCAAACTCAGCCATCCTACCGCTGACACATAATTTTTGTTCATACAGTATGTTTATCCAACCGCATGTTGGGGAGGATCCGTACGGCCCGTGCGGTGGTCTGTTGGGGAAGAAGAAGAGGTGAGGAAGAAGGGTTAGGAGACATAGGATATTCATCCAACAGCCTGAAATGGTAGACTGACCCAAATGATGTAAGTCAGGCGACTTGCATAACAATATATGTTTTCACACAGCAAAAGATCCCTAAAAACAACAACATAAAGAAAAACTATCACTGCTCGCGTAACGAGACAGACTCATCGTCTTTGGCTGGTGGCGTGAACCAGCCGTAGCTGCCAACGTGTGTCTCCGCACCGTGGTTGTCCTTGGCCTCCAGCTACTCGTTCACGTGGAGCATGCGGGCGCTCTGGACGGATCAGAGCACCGCCCGGTTCAAGTCGATGACGTTCGGTTCTGCCTGCAGGAGGGCCTCGAGGGCAGCGGCATCCGCGCGCTCCACATCGAGTTGAGCCTCCGCCGCCGGTTCAAGTCGAGGACGTCCAGTTCCGCCTGCAGGAGGGCCTCGATGGCAGCGGCATCCGCGTGCTCCGCCTCAAGTTGAGCCTCCGCCGCCCGGTTCACATCCACGACATCCGGTTCCGCCTGCAAGAGAGCCTCGATTGCAGCGGCATGTGCACGCTCCGCGTCAAGTTGAGCCTCTGCCTCCCGGTCCTCCTTTAGTATCGCCAGGTTTAACCGTTGGTCCGCCTGCACCATGGGGGAGCTAGACGGCGGCGAAGTCGACGTCCATCATCTCATACCCATCGGGGGCCTTCTGCGCCATGACCTCCTCCTGAACATTGGATCGGCTTCCTCCTCCTCGTAGCTTGGCTCCAAAGAACTCGAGGATTGGCCCGCCGCAAAGCGAGCTTGGGAACGGAGGTCTGTGGCGCCGTCTGCCGCTGTGATTTCTGCGCGGCGCTCCCGCGTCAGCATCTTGTAGTACGTGATCTTGCGGCGCACCATGGCTTTCCAGCGAACTAGGGGACGCTTGATGCGGGCTAGGGGATCGAAAGGTGGGGTGATGGGATGGAGAGGAGGTGTGGTTTTGGGGCAGTGGCTGGCGTATGCCGAGTAGCGAAGGTTCTGGTGTAAATAGTCATTCCGGTGATGACTGGCCAATCGATTTTGACTGTACATCGCTCTTGTCGCGTTCGCGTTGCACCCCGGCACGCTGGACCCTCCACGTTGCTAACCGAATGGAACGCGCTTAGTCTTGCGTTTTCGCTCGCTTGTGAGACCACAGTTGAGAGCAAACCGTTGTCCCTCCCCCTCCCCCGCCCGCGTCATTTATACTACCACTCCCTCTGTTTTATGCGGAGTAGATAAAAACAAAGGGAGTATACTACGATGAGGATCCCCTGACGTGGCCGAACCCATTGAGTAACTAACATGCGGGGCCTAGCAAGCATGGGGTCCGCCAGTAAGTGAACGAAAGGGAGGGTAAGGCAGGGATATCTACGTCAGAGGATCCACTTCCACTACTACTCCCTCCTTCCATCTACAGGGCCTAATGATTTTTTTGAGGCTAATTTTGACCAAATTTTAGAGTAATAATATATGACATGCAACTTACACAAAGCATACGGTCAAATTCGTATGTGAAAGGAGCTTCCAATGATATAATTTTCACATTATACATCTCATGTACTATTAATCTTGTCAATAGTCAAAGGCAGTTTTGAAAAACGCATTAGAGCATGGTTAATAATATAGCCAGCCGATGGCTATAAGGAACTTCCATGTCATTTATAGCCATCATCTATATGCACTCATATAGTAGTGTGGGCTATTTCTCGCAAAAATATATATAAGGTTGGCTATTGTATTAGTACTTTTGTCCATCTCCTCTCTATCTCTTTCTTCATATTTATTGTATTTAACTAGGAATACGTATATAGCTATGCTCTTGCATGAGAGCTCACTCCCTTTACTTTTTCACATCTCTCCCCTCCACATAGGCCCGATATAAATGGAAGGAGGGAGTACTATTAGCACTGCATACTCTACTATAGATGTTGTCAGTACTCCACTAGTACTATTGTTTTAACAACTTTAGCTGATTGATCTAAATGGAGGGATTCAAGCTTATTTTTGTTAACCAGATGCAAATGACTAACAAACTGGATTCGATGCCACCTGTCGTAATAGTACCTGCGGGTTCCTTCTGTGGAGCCTTCAAATGCAATAGCTAGCTGCCCAACGGCCAATGCCACAGGCAAATCTCCATTTTCCAACTTATACAACTCTTTGGGGTCCAAAGATACTGCTTGAACAGGAGCTTAAAAAGTTACTATTGGATTTGGATATATGTGGCGAAATCCTAGTAGGAACAGCATGCGCGAGAATAAGCACATTCACGTGGTTGAAAACAAACTGGAAACCATGTACATTTGAATACAAATCTAGGAGTACGTATGAATCTAACAATATTGATTGGGTGTTGTTGAATGTTGATACTTTCTTTGTAAGTTTGATCAAAGTATAGATACTTTGACTACACATAAAACTTATATGTAAACTACTAGAAAGGATCGGAGGGAGTATATTGTACGTTCAAGAGCGAAACGAACATTGAATACACTTTATATATGATTTGTGGATGCTATGATCACCGGTTCAAAATTTTGAATCCGCCTTACGTATCACACATGCACCCACTCGTTCTCTCTCGATTTCATCTTGGGGTCCAGAGATCGATTGAAAGAGGACTAGGGTGGGTACAATACGTTCGTTTCGCTTATGAACGTACAATATCCTCCCTATGATCCCCACAGCCCCCCGCCGGTCATTTCTATCATAGAAACATACCAAACCTTTATATCCTTGCACGGCACATAAATTGATCTCTCAACATCAATCGGTCTCGTCAAGATGTGTTGGGGCATCAACCGAATGGGATGTCAAAACTAAGACGAGAAGCGACACGTAGTGGAGGCAAAGTGAAACTTTAAACGAACTGTTTGTTTGTATGCATGTCGGACAAATTACAACATTGGAAATACAAGCATGGTCTAGGCCCACATGCGAATGATACCCGGCGGAATGTTCAAATGAGGCATGCGGGAATGATACACTCATCGTCGCTTTACACGGTGGGTTTCAGTGTGCCGAGGGTGGCGTTAGCGCTGTGGCATGACCAGCAGATCAACACCCGGCTCGTTGAGGATGCACGGGGCGCCGAAGTGCGCGCGCGCCGTGACGCGTCTGCGGAGTGGTGTAGCACGGCCAACTACATCCCCAGGACCAGAGACCATGCCGGGTCATCTTGATTTTTCGATGACATGTGGGGTCGCATGTGAGCAAAGGGCATCTCCAACGTTGCCACGACTGCAGCTGACTACCCTGGCACACTAAAAACCCTCCTCCATCGCACCATCGCGCGGTGCGTTCCCAGCTGGCGCCAGCTGCCCGCATGCATGTCGTCCGTCTGTATGCCGTCGTTAAGAGGCTCGGTGCCCGAGGAACCAACTCCGACGACTTAACAACGCACCCGGATGCTTGGCCTCACCGGAATGCGCTACTTAAAGTGGCAACGCCCAGCTAACCTCCACACCATAGCGCATCGTCCTGCTACCTGGCACCACATCCGCCATGACCGCGACCGCGAACGCTCTGCGGGAGAGCTTGTCTTCGGGGATGAAGCTCGAGGTCGCCGCCCTCGCTCAAGTCACCGCACAAGCTGTGGCCACGCTGGCGGCCGACGATGGAAGCACCGTCCGCCACGCGTCCTACTTGCCACCGTCCAACGCCCGGCACCGCTGAGGTCGGGGACTCCTCCGAGGATGAGTAGGGCATGGGAGGCGGCAGGGCATGGTGTGCCAACTGGCCGGTCTGTCTCCCGTGTTCTACTCTGCCTCGCCGGAGACCGCACCTTCACTTCACGGGTCTTGAACCCTGCCCCCGTACATGGAGTTTGCAGATGGAGGACGTCGGTTGCCGCCGTAGAATAGGTTTAGGGTCGGGTTTCTTTTATTTTTCTGTCCTATAAAAGTTCAAAATGTAATGAAAATCTACCGTGTTTGCATTAATCTCGGCCGGTGTATATCAACTTTCACAATAATATAGTATATTGTAGGAGTACTAGCAAGATGCCTGTGCGTTGCACGGAACATCAAGATCTTGTGGGAGAAAAGGATGAATGAGGGAAGGCCTTATCTGGAAATGTGGAGAGGAGTGTGGGTAAATTGTCATAGTTTCCTTCCTATTCGTTAGATATAGATCTGACGGCCTATGTTGCAGGATGGCAGGCACACCATCATCACCAACTCTGCTTTTTATTGAACCGAGACAAAGCTAACATGCGAAGTAAAATAAACATATAGTCTACATACACAATTTATCTTATGCACTCCAATAGTACGTCCACTACACATTCACGCATTTCACATCTTTCTACATCTACGGGAACCTACAAAAGGGTTAACGTAAATTGCCTCTCTCTCTCCTCCTTGATTTTCATGGTGGTGGGCCCCTCCCTCCCCCCAATCTACAATCAACAGCTCACACGTTTCACATTACGTTGATTACGTAACTGGGATTACGTAGGTGTAGCATTACTCGTCCTAAATAACCCAACTAAGCCAATCTCCCAGCATATCGTGCGGGAAAAGACCCGGTCGAGCCGTTTTAGTCGGGATTACCAGATTACTAGTAGTAGTATCGATGGATCGCGCGAAGCACCAAGTTTTTTTTCTTTAGGGGGCGAAGCACCTAGTTTATTAAAAGGAAAAAGGGCGGTACACTAACAGCACCCCTGTCGCGATCGCATTGCACCCCACACACGTTCGGTCCTGCACACGGCTCACGCAAACGGAACGCGCTTCGGCTTGCCTCTTCACTGACACATGGGACTGCACTTGGAGAAACCGACCATGCGCCAAACTACCCCCGCCCACAACGCGAACCCCCCCCCCCCCCCAAATTCCCTCCTAAATCCCATATTCAACCGCCCTTCGGCCAACTAGCCAATAATATTCCCCAAACCCCCCTCCTCCCGTCCCCCTCCACTCCATTCGCTCTGCCAAAGCCGCCCTCCCTGCCGCGCCAATACGTCGGCACCGCGGTTCATCGAGGGTACGCACAGCGATCCTCTCACTCCCACAGTACACTCTCGTAGACTGCCGTCCTCTAGCCGCGCCGCCACCGGTGGTGACGTTCTTGTGGAGGCGCACGGTGGTCAGCGCCGCCACCGGTGGCGACGTTCGTGTGGAGACGCATGGCAGTCAGCTTCTCCCATGATACGCGCATTCTAGACTGAGGCCCCGTGCATGTCGGTGTAGCGCTGAATGTTAGCTGATAGACGCTCTTAATCTCACTGTTTGCCGAAGTAGTTTACTGTCAATATGCTCTGCTTAAGAACATTCCTTGCCCTGTTCTGCACTCAATCTACTTAGCTGAGATGGCATGCCAAGCCCGATTAGTTGCTAAAATATCTTACCATATATTTATTGTGACGTAGATTGCCATGGCCTAGTAGCCAATCTGTTAGGAGAAATAGCCGTACACCGTCTTATACTCGATCTTTGTTGCTGCGATGGCCTTCGATAGTTCGATGGCTGTGTGCTTGGCCTCATTGACTGCTGAAATAGCCTGCCATAATTTAGCACTCGAATCTGTTTACTGAATTAGCTTTACATATATCTCGTTACTTAGATCTGCTCGTCCAAATATCTTGCCATAGCTTTAGACATCGACCTAGGTATTTTTTTCTGGACTTGATAAAAAAGCATATATGTTTTTCCTGTAATATCTAGTAGAAGAACTAATTTGTATGTCTAACAGATGGACATGACTTGGATAACTTCTGCTCGAAGATTCTCCGTTGCATATGTCGAGGGGGTTGAAAACTTCATGAACTTTATCAGAGCTGAGTACGGTGGTCCGAAATCAGATGTGCTCTGCCCGTGTAGCAGTTGTATGAATTCAGTTACAAGACCCCAGTCAACTGTGCAAAATCATCTACACTTGTATGGGATGTCGGTCACATATACTAGGTGGGTTCATCATGGTGAAGCTGCGAACGTCAATGTTACTGACTACGTGGAAGCAGCAGATCACCATCTTGATCTGCCTGATGCTCAAGTGGAAGAGGAGGAAGAGGTGGTGGTGGCGGAGCCAGTGAGTTTGACCAACATTGAAACAAAGCTACGAAATGCTCGTGTATTTCGTGAACTTTCACCTATAGAAGAAAAACGGTGGGCCCGCATGTTGGAACAATGCAATGTGGCTGTCACCCCAGAAAATAAGCTGTCAGTATTCTCAGCTATTTTCACCATTCTTCAGGTGAAGACATCTGAGCGGATGACCAACAAATCATTCCATGCGATGTTGGCTGCTTTCTGCAAATCTTTCCCTGATGCGTCTGAGCTGCCACACACCTACAATAAAATGAAGAATTTTCTTCGTGCAGTTGGAATTGGATATGATATGATCCATGCTTGTAAGAATAATTGTGTTCTATTCCAGAAGGATTATGCCAACTTAAGTGAATGCCCGAAATGCAAATCATCAAGATGGAAAGATGGCGATGCTGTGAAGAGGGTTCCTCATAATGTTCTAAGACATTTTCCAATTACACCAAGATTGCGGAGGTTGATTCATGATGTTGAAACAAGAGAGGATGTACTGTGGCATTCTAGGAACCAGGAGTACAGAGATCAGAATGTAATGAGCCATCCATCTCATGGTAGTGAGTGGCAAAGCTTCAATCAAAAACACAAAAACTTTGCTGCTGACCCGAGAAACATTAGAATTGGCTTAGCTTTAGATGGATTTAACCCATTTGGCCACCAGAGCGCCACATATAGCATGTGGCCAGTGCTTGTTATCCCTTACAACATGCCTCCAAATGTCTGCACCAAAGGATCAAACTACATGATGGCCTTGCTCATCCCAGGTCCAAAAAGTCCTCGAAAGGATTTTGATTTATTCATGGAGCCTCTTGTGGAGGAACTTCAACAACTATGGAAGGGTGTTCTCACTCGAGACCTATATAGCAGCCCACCAGCTGATTTCTTTCTGCGTGGTGTTATAATTTGGTGCATCCATGATTATCCAGCTTTGGGCACTATGTCATGGCGAACGACACATGGTTACAATGCATGTGTTCGCTGTGCTAGGAATCTACTGTCATAGCAATACTTAGCAAGATCTGTTAGATTGGACACCGCTGTTTCCTTGCCAAGGACAAGCTGCGTCGTACAAAATACAGAAGACATGTGTTCAATGCAAAGCATGAAAACCGTGATGCGCCAAAGAGGCTCACCGCCTATGAGTTGCAAGTGGAATTAGAGAAGGTCAGGCATATTACACTAGGAAACCATCCTGGTCATGGTAGCGGGAAAAGGAAGTGTGGCAAGGCAGAAGAGAGATTATTTTTTACACGCAGGTCCACTTTGTGGGACTTGGAGTATTGGAAAGATTTGGATCTGCAGCATAATCTTGATGTGATGCACATCGAGAAAAATATATGTGACAGCATTGTCGGCACACTTCTTAATATTGAAGGCAAGACGAAAGATACCTTAAAATCTAGGATTGATTTTACACATCTGGGTATCAGAAAGGATTTGCAGGTGAAAGATGAAGGTAAACCACGGGATATGGCACAAGTTGTGTACGTCTTGGACAAGGTAAAAAGAAAATAATTCTGCAAGATCCTGTCATGTGTGAGATTCCCACATGGATTTGCTTCCAACCCTGAGAGGAGAGTCAGTGCAGATGGAAACAAGGTAGAAGGGTTGAAAACTCATGACTGCCACGTCCTACTTCAAAGGGTTTTACCTGTTATCCTTAGAGGATTGGTCTGCCCTGACTTATATAGAGCAGTTGCAGAGTTGGGACAATTCTTCAGGGAACTCTGCAGTAGAAAAATCAGGATAGATGCTTTGGACAATCTTAGAGACAAGATACCAACTATCCTATGCGACCTTGAGAAGATATATCCTCCAGCCTTCTTTGATGTGATAGTGCATTTGGCTGTTCATCTACCTGATAAAGCACTACTTAGAGGTCCAGTACAGTATGGCTGGATGTACCCTATTGAAAGGCACTAGGCACTTTCAAGGGCTATGTCAGGAACTGAGCTAGACCTGAGGGTTCCATTGCAGAGGCCTACATTGCTACAGAAGCATTGACATTCTGCTCAAAATACATTGAAACAGTTGATCAGCTTAGCAAAGAGGTGGGTGAAGACAATCCCGGGCTCAATGTTTTCAATTATTCTATTCGAGTTACAGGGAAGAGTCGACAAGAGGACAAACATAAAGATTTGGACAAAATGGTTTGGTATGTGTTGAATAACTGTCCTGAGATACTACCTTAATCAAGTAAGTGCTAAGTACTGCAGATTATACATCGTAATCTACTAAACTTGCAGCACATTCTTATATATTTAGATGTTTGACACAATCAATATGTTGTGCAGCATCTACAAAAACGAGTTACTGCCACAAAATCCAAGACACATTGACAAACTGGTTATGGCTGGATTTGTGTCGGTGTACAAAAGTAGGGGCTCTCCTTTTGACCCCTCTACTTGTGCACGGGCAGTCAGAGCCGCGCCTACGGCCACCCTTTAGCAGGGCAAAGGGAGGAACCAGAGGCACAAGACGGGCAGAGCATCGCCAAGATCAGAGACACAAAGAGAAAGAGGGTGAGGTGGACTCTCCCGGCAAGAGCCTTGCCGGGGCGGCCTCTGCAGCCCGGCAAGAGCCTTGCCGGGGCAACTTGCCCGACACCAGCAGAGCGCGCCACCCTTGAGCCGAAGGTTTCCAACACCATCAGCCACATTGGAACCAAGGGTCGGGTGGCACCTCCTTGGTGGCATGCAGATCTTTGTGAAGATCATAAAGACACGAGATCAGATGAGGACCAGAAGACGACGATCCTCGCGAGATCCTCGTCGAGGCAATCCACGAGACCTCCAGCAAGATCCTTGCCGGGGACGACCGTGATGTCACGGCAAGACCCTTGCCAAGGCCTCGACAAGGCCCTTGCCAAGGACAGCTGCGGGGCCGCAACTAGGCCCCGTCTGCCTAGACTCCACGGCCGTTCCTATACAGCTGCCAGCCCAACCAGGTGGGCAAGCACCTGCGTGGCAACGTGCGGCTTCCAGGCCAACTCAGCAAGCACCTGCGTGGCAACATGGCGCTGCCTGCCTCGTTGGCCCGGACGCGTGTCGGAGCGAGGCGGAGCGGCGACGGACGGGACGGGCCTCATTGTCGTCCCCAATAAAGCAACGGGACACCTAAGCAGTGCATTTAATGCGCCTTGTCTCGTAATGACAGGTGATAAGCATGTACCCTGTATACCTTTCCACCTCATGTGTGCCACTATGGCAGCCCCTTTGGCCTATAAAAGGAGGCCCGAGGCGCACTGGAGAGGGAATTGGATCTTTTGGACTATGCGGGCACCGTAGCTAGTTCAAGAGCTCAAGAACACTCAAATATACACCAAAGCAAGACTAGGGTATTACGCATCTTCGCGGCCTGAACCTGGGTAAACGATCCTTGTGCTGACTACCAGACCCGCTCTTTGCACAACCTCGCGTCCGCCAACCGTAGAAGGGATCCCAGTGATTCCATAGATGTCGTTTCCACCGACATCTTTGCGCGCCCGGTAGGGGGTGGCAGTTGTGGAAATTCGTTCTGGTTGGAGCAGCGGCTTCGTCGTGGTCGTCAATCCAAGGAAGAAGACGACCGAACAAGCAGCATCATCGATGGATGCGGTGAACTCCCGCGCAATGACAGAAAAGCTAAGTCATGCAAAACTTTGAGCAATTAGTTTTTTACATATAAGGTTATTGTCCTCGAAGATCTCGCCCTGTGTATGGAAAACCTGCATGCAACGGGGCCCTGCCACTATTGGCCACACCCTTGCTCTATTTCGAGTCCGCTCAACAGATCGAGTGGCTGCGTCTAGAACGGCAGAGTGACCTTCTGCAATTGGCAACGCTCTCGTTCTGTCTCGAGTCCGCTCGACAGTTCGAGCGGCCGCGTTAAGAGCAGTGAGGTGGTTTTCCTGGCAGCAAGCACACTCGGCAGGCTATTGGCGATCCGTCCTCAAGGCGCCGCTTTACGCACCGGCAAGCCTACCCGATTAACATAGGATGAACATACAAAGGGAGATCAAACGGGAAAATAACATGCATCGTTTCAGAGTACTGCAGAGTTATATTACATCAATTGTTGCCGCGGTTCTAACTAAAGATGAAAATTGTCTTGGTCATGAACTTGCACTGGCGATGAGAAACGGATTGCCTAATCCCGACGCTGGCCCTCTACCCTCCGAACTACGTCGACGTGGCTGATGATGGGCTCGATACGCTCCTCGAGCGCCGTGAGGTCCGCATCCTCCGGCAAGCTCTCCATCGTGGCGTCGAAGTCGAGGTTGGGGTTCCAGTACGCCACCTTAGTGAGGACCTTCGTCATGACACCCCGACAAAGCTTCCGGGCCTCGTCGGCCAGGGAGGCCGCCCTGTTGGAGCGGAACTGCTCCAGGGCCCCGAGAACACCCTCGAAGAATAGGGTCAGTTTGGCATTGGGACTCACGTTCGGCTCCGGGACGTACCTCACATTTGGCATCCCCATGGTAGCCAGCTGCATGGTGATCCTGCCGGCGACGTCGGCGAGGCCGCTGATCCAGAGGTTCTCGCCCTTCACAAAATCCTTGTGGTTGGCGGCGTCGTTCTTCTGTAGCTGCCTCTCCTTCTCCAGATTCTTGGTCAGGGTCTCCTCCCGGGCCTTGACCTCCGAAAGCGTCCCCTCAAGACTTTCCAGCTTCAGCTTCAGGTCATTGATTGAGTCGTTGGCCTTGGAGAGCTGCTCAGCCTTGCCGAAGACTGTGGCCTGCGCCTCAATCAGAGAACCGTTGAGCGTGTCCTTCTCCTTCGCCAGCTTCAGGGCCTAGACATTCAGCCCGGCCCGCTCCACCTCCAGCTCTTTCACCTTGCCGGCCTAGACATGGGCCTGAGCATTGAGTGCCTCCTCGTGCCTTTGCTCCAGCTCCTGGGTCTGCTACACGACAAGCTTCTCCACTTCCTCATCCTTGCCATGTAGCATTGCGGCAAGCTTCTCCTCACGAGTGGCAAGGTCCTCCTCCTGGGAGTTTAGCATGACCTGGTGCTGGTGCCGAGCGGCCTCGGCCTTGGCGGCCAGCTCCTGGGCCTTCTCGATGTCGGCCTGCTTCATCACAAGCTCCAGCTTGCGCTCAGCCAGCACATCCTGGGCGGCCTTTAGTTCCCTGTGGGCCTGGCGGAACCAAGCCTGCGTCTTGGTGACGCGCTCCTCGAGGTCCGCCTCCGCCTTGTCCACCACCGCCATCCTGGATTTGGCCTTGTCCAGGCGGGCACGGTGAATCGCCTGGAGCTTCTGAAAGTTGGTGCTCATGGCCTGGAGGAGCCGCTCTTCCTGGGAACCGCCGCCACCGGCGCTTGGTTCGTCAACAACCTCAAGCCCGGCGGCGGCGAGCACCTCGTCATCAAACACATCCCCCTCGGTGGGCGCCCCGGTGCTCGCCGTCCCTGGGAGGTGGACGAATAGGTCGTCGCTCACTTTCAGGTACCTACCCAAGCCAGAGGCAGCGGAGGAGGAAGGTTGGTTGTCAACCGCCCCCTCCTCGGCAATGGCCTTCCCGGCCTCCCCGGTAGGCCCCTTGTCGGCCTCCTCGGCAGCGGCCTTGCCGGCTCCCCGACCGGCTCCTTGGCGGCATCCTCAGCAGCACCCTTGGCGGCCTCCTCTGTGGCGATCTTGTTGGCCTCGGCCTCAGCATCCCTGGCGACCTCCTTGATGACAGTATCGATGTTCTCCTGGTCCGCCTAGGGAGCACCTAGATGCCAAGAAGGAGGATGAGGCAGAGCCAAGACCTGGATTGATGGTGGAAAGGTGGTGGCGGAGCGTAGTACACTTGCCCGGGAGGAGTTGCCTCAGGGCAGCAGCGACTACGCACGTATGGGGGTGTGAGGTATCCCACCTTCTAACCATTTCTACGGTTGCCATGGGTCTCCTTTTATAGATAAAGGGGTCACCACGATGGCAAAGTAGTCATTACGCACTGATAAGATAGCAAATAGTGCTATCATACCTAACTCTACGGGCTGACAGGGTGCATTAAATGCATTGCTCAATTTCACACCGCTGGTTGCCCAGCAAGGCTTGCCGGGCTATCTTGCCAGCTGTGCGCCTACTTGCTTGACATGTCGCAGGACGGGTGTCGTCTGTGGGTTTCTCCTGTAGAAAATGGCTGCCATGTGGCGAATGGCTGCCACTTAATCACTTTGCGTCTTGACACCGCACTGATCGACGACCTGGGTCGTGGTAAAGTGGTTGGTGAGGTGGTTTTTCCTTCATTAGCCCCAGCAGGCCCTGCCGGGGTGCTTTGTAGTCTGTTTATGGGGGTGGTCTCGCCCCGTTGACGGGCTCGCCTGCCCGGCAAGGGAGGCTTTTTTCTTGATGATATCCTGCTTCTCTGGTTTGATCTTGGTCCCTCTGATCTGCATGTTGGTCCTTCCAGTCTCTGAGGTTCTTGCACTCTGATTTGGGCTGGAGCTTCAATCTTGTTCCCGCGCCTGTGCACAGTCTGGGAAACAGACACAGGGTTTGTTGCACCGACAGAAGCCCCTGAGCCTGCCCCAAATGCGCTGCCGAGCATCGTTGGGGTAGGGCCTAATAAGTGCACAGGCGAGGGTTGCTGAAGAGGCTGGTCTCTTGAGGTCTTCTTTGCTCCTTCATTAGCCTTGATTCCTGGCCAGTTTCCGGTTTCCCCGTGCGCCGTGCGCAACATTGTGGAAGAACTTCGATCGTGGCCTGCAGGTTCTCTTCGCCCCACGGTCACGGGGCGGAAACTGCCATCCCACTTGCTTCCCATTTCGCCCGCACCTGCAACGTGTCCCGCATGCATTGGGCGTGGTAGTTGGTGGATGCAGAGCGCACGGGGAGGAATGCCATGGAAAAAAACCGAGCGCCGATGGTTGGAGCAGAGGGTCGGCCTTGATTGTCAGGATCACAGAGGGTGCAGAGAGGCCGTATTGGAGGAGCGGGGCTGCCATTTCCTATATGAGGAGCCAGCCCCCTGCCCCGTTTCTCTACAAAAGGGGCAGGGAGGCACTTCTTTGCACACACTTCTTCTTCTTCTTCTTCTTCTCCCCAGCCCTTCCCTTTTAGCCATGGTGAGAGGGCGAGGGTGCGGCGGTGTCTTGGTGAAGGGGACGAGGGCTTCTGCTCGACAACGCATTCCTCCTCCTCCGGATCCTGCGGCGGCGGAACCCGCCACGATAGGAGGAGGAAGGGGACGAGGTCGAGGTCGCCGCGGTGCCCGAGGAGGAGGAGGGTGGGGTGGCGCCTTGGTGGTGCCTCCGCCGGCGGCTCCTCTGTCGGTGTCAAAACCGGCAGATCTCGGGGTAGGGGTCCCGAGCTATCAATTCTCAGATCAGTGGTAATAGGAACGAATGAGACGACATTTTACCCAGGTTCGGGCCCTCTTGATGGAGGTAAAACCCTACGTCCTGCTCTTTTTTATATTGATGGAGTATCAAGTACAGAGTCGATCTACCTCGAGATCATATGTTGTGGTCTAAACCCTAGGGGTATGATGATTGATGTCATAATGATCTAGCATATCCCTATTGGCTAGCACGGCCTCGGCTTATATAATGTACCAGAGGCCTAGGATAATAAGAGTCCTAGTCGAATACGTCGGTGGAGAGGAGTCCTTGTCTTGATCACCAAGTCTTGTGGAATCTTCCTCGTGTATGCATCGGCTGTCCGAACTGGCCCATGAGTAAATGGCCATGGGGGTCCTCGGCCCAATCCAACTAATTCCGTGACAATGTGGGGAGTACCCCTAGTCCAGGACATCGTCAGTAGCCCCTGAACCGGTATTCAAGTTGGGGACGCTCCTCGGTTCTTCTGAACTGGTCTTCGTCTTCGGCCGTCGGCCTTGAAAACTGGTTCAACAAATCTTCCCATCTTCTATCTTGAGGATTGCAGAGCTAAATCTGAAGATCTCACACCTCGGGTATCCGAGGAGCCCTTTAAGTCTACGGCCTTTATCAATGGCTTGTTATTTTTATGCCACACATAGGGTTTGAAGTATTTGTCGTGCGGCAGTGTCCTCTTGCATCCGAGGTCCAACGCCGGACTGCATTCGAGGTATCTTTTTGCAGCCGAGCACCAACGCCGGACCGCTTACGGACTCCAACGTAGGATTGTATCCGAGCTCCAACGCCAGACAGTATCCGAAGGGTCTTGTTATAGCCGAGTTCCAATGCCGGACTGCATCCGAGCTTCAGCGCCGGACCGTACCCAAGGTGTCATAGATCACCTTGGTTTGAAAAAGTTGAAGGAGTTTAGCCGAGCTTAATGCCGGAAATGCCATCTATGGAGCCAGCCACTTGCATGTGAGCTATATCCCGAAATGCTTTCGAGGTGGTTCAACACATTGGTCCTGGGCTAATTGTTTCCGGATTTTATTTCCTATCCGTGTAAATATATTTGGTGTCAATATGTATAACGAGTAGCCCTCAAGGTGTGTGTCGATCTAAAACCCGAGATGCACCTGAAGGAAAAACTGAAACCGCTGATCCTAGTAGCCCCTGAGACTCAGGTCGATTTGCAAAATCGGCCTGAGGATCAACTCCTAGCTCGCACCATAGGTAGGAATAAAAACGCAGTGTAATATATTAGAGGTAATAGTGATCGGTGATATGTCTCCAACGTATCTATAAATTTTGATTGCTCCATGCTATATTATCTACTCTTTTGGACAATATTGGGCTTTATTTTCCACTTTTATATTATTTTTGGGACTAACCTATTAACCGGAGGCCCAGCCTAGAGTTGTTGTTTTTTGCCTATTTCAGAGTTTCGAAGAAACGGAATATCAAATGGAGTCCAAACGGAATGAAACCTTCGGGAACGTGATTTTCTCACCGAACGTGATCCAGGAGACTTGGACACTAAGTCAAGGAAGCTTCGAGGAGGTCACGTGGTAGGGGGGCGCGCCCACCCCCCCAGGGAGCGCCCTCCACCCTCGTGGGCCCCATGTTGCTCCACCGACGTACTTCTTCCTCCTATATATACCTACGCACCCCCAAACGATCAGATACGGAGCCAAAAACCTAATTCCACCACCGCAACCTTCTTTACCCACGAGATCCCATCTTGCGGCCTGTTCCAGAGCTCCGCCGGAGGGGGCATCCACCACGGAGGGCTTCTACATCAACACCATAGCCTCTCCGATGAAGTGTGAGTAGTTTACCTCTGACCTTCGGGTCCATAGTTAGTAGCTAGATGGCTTCTTCTCTCTTTTTGGATCTCAACACAATGTTCTCCCCCTCTCTCGTGGAGATCTATTCGATGTAATCTTCTTTTTGCGGTGTGTTTGTTGAGATCGATGAATTGTGGGTTTATGATCAAGATTATCTATGAACAATATTTGAATCTTCTCTGAATTCTTTTATGTATGATTGGTTATATTTGCAAGTCTCTTTGAATTATCAGTTTGGTTTGGCCTACTAGATTGGTTTTTCTTGCAATGGGAGAAGTGCTTAGCTTTGGGTTCAATCTTGCGGTGTCCTTTCCCAGTGACAGTAGGGGCAGCAAGGCACGTATTGTATTGTTGCCATCGAGGATAAGAAGATGGTTTTTTTTTATCATATTGCATGAATTTATCCCTCTACATCATGTCATCTTGCTTAAGGCGTTACTCTGTTTTCTTTAACTTAATACTCTAGATGCATGCTGGATAGCGGTCGATGAGTGGAGTAATAGTAGTAGATGCAGGCAGGAGTCGGTCTACTTGTCTCGGACGTGATGCCTATATACATTATCATACCTAGATATTCTCATTACTATGCTCAATTCTGTCAATTGCTCAACAGTAATTCGTTCACCCACCGTAAAATACTTATGCTCTTGAGAGATGCCACTAGTGAAACCTATGGCCCCCGGGTCTATCTCCATCATATTAATCTTCCATCACTTTATATATTGCCTTTGCTTTTACTTTTCTTTTATTTTACTTTGCACCTTTATCATGAAAATACCAAAAATATTATCTATCATCTCTATCAGAACTCACTCTCGTAAGTGATCGTGAAGGGATTGACAACCCCTAATCACGTTGGTTGCGAGGAGTTATTTGCTTTGTGTAGGTACGAGGGACTTACGCTACTTTGCTGCATCATCCTTTCCTCTTCAAGGAAATCCAACGAAGTGCTCAAGAGGTAGCAAGAAGAATTTCTTGCGCCGTTGCCGGGGAGTCTATGCAAAAGTCAACATACCAAGTACCCATCACAATCCCTTATCTCCCGCATTACATTATTTGCCATTTGCCTCTCGTCTTCCTCTCCCCCACTTCACCCTTGCCGTTTTATTCGCCCTCTCTTTTCCGTTCTCTTCTTTCGCTTGCTTGTCGTTATGTCTGAATTTGGGGAAATTATTGCCGATATGGAGAATAATAATATCATAGAAAATTGTGATGCTCCTGCAGAAGAACCCCCTACCTTGCATACAAAAAGATTTCGAATTGGTAGTGGTAATATTATTGGAAAAGGAGTTATTCAAGATTTCTTTACTTGTGCTGGTGCTTTGCCTTCTATGGGCAGTTCTATTCTTCATAGAACTATTAGTCTTGCGGACGCTATTGCCATGCTTATAGTTGAACTTGCAAGGCAATTTATGCACATGCATCCTTGCATACAAAGAATTTTCTTATAATTCCCTAATATTGAGCATTCTTCTGTTAAGCGTACCGCCACTATCTTTTTGGCTCATGAGTTTAGATTTATAATAAAAGAGGCCAAAGAAATCTTTGCGCATTATAGGGTAGATGCTAGTCATCCTCCCATTGAAGCTATCCTTTTTAATAAAGAAGACATCATGCGTTTACAATCTTTAGATCATATTGCTTATAACGAAAATCTTAGGAAAAAGGTTCCTGCCGATGTTCTAGTTGATAGAATTTCCGAGCTTAATGATGATTTTGCTATTCAGAATAATGAACTAGGTTTTCCTCTTGAATGAAGGCTTGTGACTTTTTGCCAAAAGAATGCTCTTAATGATGAATTGGTTGTGCAATACAAAGGGCCTAGGGAGGAACCCATACCTCCCGAGATTGATCTTGGGGACTTTTGTCCCATTAAATTTAGCCCTTTTGATTATTTTTGCTTGCCTCAAAGAAAACTTGCTGCTGAACGTAGAGAATATGAGAAAAGTTTTCATGATTTGCCGTACCACTATTATGGCAATACCTAGATCTATCCTTGCTTTTATGCCTAGCTAGGGGAGTTATACGATAGCACTTGTTGGGAGGCAACCCAATTTTTTTTATTTTTTTTGCTTTTGCTTCTGTTTAGGAATAAATCTTAGATCTGGCCTCTGGTTAGATGTGTTTTTATGTTTTAATTAGAGTTTGTGCCAAGTTAAATCTATAGGATCTTCTTGGATGATAGTTATTTGATCTTGCTGTAATTTCTAGAAACTTTTGTTCACGAAAACAATTGTTAAAAATCACCAGAACGTGATAAAATACTGATTCCAATTGCTGCTCATCAATAAAAAAATTGCCTAGGTCGTCCTATTTTGAATGAATCTTTGGAGTTTCAGAAGTTTGCGTTAGTTACAGATTACTACAGACTGTTCTGTTTTTGACAGATTCTGTTTTTCGTGTGTTGTTTGCTTATTTTGATGAATCTATGGCTAGTAAAATAGTTTATAAACCATAGAGAAGTTGGAATATAGTAGGTTTAACACCAACATAAATAAATAATGAGTTCATTACACTACCTTGAAGTGGTCTTTTGTTTTCTTTCGTTAACGGAGCTCACGAGATTTCTGTTGAGTTTTGTGTTGTGAAGTTTTCAAGTTTTGGGTGAAATATTTTGATGGATTATGGAACAAGGAGTGGCAAGAGCCAAAGCTTGGGGATGCCCATGGCACCCCCAAGATAATCTAAGGACACCAAAAAGTCAAAACTTGGGGATGCCCCGGAAGGCATCCCCTCTTTCGTCTACTTCCATCGGTAACTTTACTTGGAGCTATATTTTTATTCACCACATGATATGTGTTTTGCTTAGAGCGTATTGTATGATTTGAGTCTTTGTTTTTTTAGTTTACCACAATAATCCTTGCTGTACACACCTTTTGAGAGAGCCATACATGATTTGGAAATTATTAGGATACTCTTTGTGCTTCACTTATATCTTTTGAGTTATATAGTTTTGCTCTAGTACTTCACTTATATCTTTTAGAGCACGGTGGTGGAATTGTTTTAAAGAAACTATTAATCTCTCATGCTTCACTTAGATTATTTTGAGAGACTTAAATAGCATGGTAATTTTCTTAAATAATCCTAATATGCTAGGTATACAAAATAGTAAAAACTTTCTTATGAGTATGTTGAATGCTAAGAGAAGTTTGATGCTTTATGATTGTTTTGAGATATGGAGGTAATAATATTAAAGTCGTCCTAGTTGAGTAGTTGTGAAATTGAGAAATGCTTGTGTTGAAGTTTGCAAGTCCCGTAGCATGCACGTATGGTAAACGTTATGTAACAAATTTGAAACATGAGATGTTCTTTGATTGTCCTCCTTATGAGTGGCGGTCGGGGACGAGCGATGGTCTTTTCCTACCAATCTATCCCCCTAGGAGCATGCGCGTACTGCTTTGTTTTTTGATGGCTTGTAGATTTTTGCAATAAGTATGTGAGTTCTTTATGACTAATGTTGAGTCCATGGATTATACGCACTCTCACCCTTCCATCATTGCTAGCCTCTTCTGGACCGTGTATTGCCCTTTCTCACATTGAGAGTTGGTGCAAACTTCGCCGGTGCATCCAAACCCCGTGATATGATACGCTCTTTCACACATAAACCTCCTTATATCTTCCTCAAAACAGCCACCATACCTACCTATTATGGCATTTCCATGGCCATTCCGAGATATATTGCCATGCAACTTTCCACCATTCCGTTTATCATGACACATTCATAATTGTCATATTGCTAGCATGATCATGTAGTTGACATAGTATTTGTGGCAAAGCCACTGTTCATAATTCTTTCATACATGTCACTCTTGGTTTATTGCATATCCCGGTACACCGCCAGAGGCATTCATATAGAGACATACTTTGTTCTAGTATCGAGTTGTAAATAAATAGAAATGTGATGATCATCATTTTCTAGAGCATTGTCCCAAGTGAGGAATAAAAAAAGGCCATAAAAAATAAAGAGAAGGCCCAAAAAAATGAGAGAAAAAGAGAGAAGGGACAATGTTACTATCCTTTGCCACACTTGTGCTTCAAAGTAGCACCATAATCTTCATGATAGAGAGTCTCTTGTTTTGTCACCTTCATATACTAGTGGGAATTTTTCATTATAGAACTTGGCTTGTATATTCCAACAATGGGCCTCCTCAAGTTCCCTAGGTCTTCGTGAGCAAGCAAGTTGGATACACACCCACTTAGTTTTCTTTTGTTGAGCTTTCATACATTTATAGCTCTAGTGCATCCGTTGCATGGCAATCCCTACTCCTTGCATTAACATCAATCGATGGGCATCTCCATAGCCCGTTGATTAGCCTCGTTGATGTGAGACATTCTCCTTTTTTTGTCTTCTCCACATAACCCCCATCATCATATTCTATTCCACCCATAGTGCTATGTCCATGGCTCGCGCTCATATATTGCGTGAAAGTTTATAGGTTTAAGATTATTAAAGTATGAAAAAATTGCTTGGCTTGTCATCGGGGTTGTGCATGATGAGAGCATTCTTGTGTGACGAAAATGGAGCATGACTAAACTATATGATTTTGTAGGCATGAACTTTCTTTAGCCATGTTATTTTGAGAAGACATAAATGCTTAGTTAGTATGCTTGAAGTATTATTATTTTCATGTCAATATGAACTTTTGTCTTGAATCTTTCGGATCTGAATATTCATACCAAAATTAAGAAGAATTGCATTGAAATTATGCCAAGTAGCACTCCGCATCAAAAATTTTGTTTTATCATTTACCTACTTGAGGACGAGCAGGAATTAAGCTTGGGGATGCCTGATACGTCTCCAATGTGTCTATAATTTTTGATTGCTCCATGCTATATTATCTACTATTTTGGACAATATTGGGCTTTACTTTCCACTTTTATATTATTTTTGGGACTAACCTATTAACCGGAGGCCCATCCCAGAATTGCTATTTTTTTGCCTATTTCAGAGTTTCGAAGGAACCGAATATCAAACGGAGTCCAAACGGAATGAAACCTTCGGGAACGTGATTTTCTCACCGAACATGATCCAGGAGACTTGGACGCTAAGTCAAGGAAGCTTCAAGGAGGGCACGAGGTAGGGGGGGTGTGCCCACCCACCCAGGGCACGCCCTCCACCCTCGTGGGCCCCATGTTGCTCCACCGACGTACTTCTTCCTCCTATATATACCTATGTACCCCCAAACGATCAGATATGGAGCCAAAAACCTAATTCCACCGCCGCAACCTTTTGTACCCATGAGATCCCATCTTGGGGCCTGTTCCGGAGCTCCGACGGAGGGGGCATCCACCACGGAGGGCTTCTACATCAACACCATAGCCTCTCCGATGAAGTGTGAGTAGTTTACCTCAGACCTTCGGGTCCATAGTTAGTAGATAGATGGCTTCTTCTATCTTTTTGGATCTCAATACAATGTTCTCCCCCTCTCTCGTGGAGATCTATTCGATGTAATCTTCTTTTTGCTGTGTGTTTGTTGAGAGAGGTGAATTGTGGGTTTATGATCAAGATTATCTATGAACAATATTTGAATCTTCTCTGAATTCTTTTATGTATGATTGGTTATCTTTGCAAGTCTCTTCGAATTATCAGTTTGGTTTGGCCTACTACATTGGTTTTTCTTGCAACGGGAGAAGTGCTTAGCTTTGGGTTCAATCTTGCGGTGTCCTTTCCCAGTGACAGTAGGGGCAGCAAGGCACGTATTGTATTGTTGCCATCGAGGATAACAGGATGGGGCTTTTATCATATTGCATGAATTTATCCCTCTACATCATGTCATCTTGCTTAAGGCGTTACTCTATTTTCTTTAACTTAATACTCTAGATGCATGCTGGATAGCGGTCGATGAGTGGAGTAATAGTAGTAGATGCAGGCAGGAGTCGGTGTACTTGTCTCGGACGTGATGCCTATATACACGATCATACCTAGATATTCTCATAATTATGCTTAATTCTGTCAATTGCTCAACAGTAATTCGTTCACCCACCGTAAAATACTTATGCTCTTGAGAGAAGCCACTAGTGAAACCTATGGCCCCCGGGTCTATCTCCATCATATTAATCTTCAATCACTTTATTTATTGCCTTTGGTTTTACTTTTCTTTTATTTTACTTTGCATCTTTATCATAAAAATACCAAAAATATTTTCTATCATCTCTATCAGATCTCACTCTCATAAGTGACCATGAAGGGATTGACAACCCCTAATCGTGTTAGATGCGAGGAGGTATTTGCTTTGTGTAGGTACGAGGGACTCGCGCGTAGCCTCCTACTGGATTGATACCTTGGTTCTCAAAAACTGAGGGAAATACTTACGCCACTTTGCTGCATTATTCTTTCCTCTTCAAGGAAATCCAATGCAGTGCTCAAGAGGTAGCAATCAGCAGACGGGCCCCTGAGAGAGGGTCGTGAGAAGTCGTCGTGATATATCAGCTTGATGCTGGATAAGTCCCATATGGTACTTATTGTCGTCCGAAGATGCGCTTGTCCATAGTTCGGTTATGCCGAATGCTGAGCACTTTGAATTTTCTGCATTGAATAGGCAATGCAGTAGCCCCTGAGCCACTAGTCACATAGTCGATAGGGGCTACGCAGGATGTTTTCGCAATAAAAAAACAACCCTTAGCCGACGTCTCGGTGCCCGAAGGCGGTTGTGTTAGCGGAAATGAGGGAATCAGTTATGCGTGCTTTATGACTTTCACGTACTCATAGGAGCTTTAAATTGGGGAGGCTAGTTACGAACCCCGGTTAGTGTTCGGTGACAGCCGAGGTCAAGCCGTAAACACTTCGGTCAATATTATGATTAGCTCGTCATTTGACAAGGGGTGACCTTTATCGATCTTATATGTTAATACAGTCATCGGATCGCTGACCAGTTTACGCTTATTGTGATAGTCAGTTCACGGCTTTCTCCACTGAGGCACTTAACCATGCGAGCTGGAAGCACAATCGCAGTGGTTCTCCCTTTGCACACCTAGCCGAACAAAGCGGAACGTAGGAGGCAAGCACAGGAGCCGGGCAACCCAACTATTGACCAAAGACATAATTCGAAACCGATGCATATATAACAATATCCGAGATTTTTTTTTGCCGTACCTCTAAAGGTGTCCGGCGTTGCACTGCGAGACTTATCCTGGAAACACACAAATAGTTTAAAATTGCCATAGGCTTGGAAAATGAAAAAACTTCAGTAAACAGTGGACGCCCGAACTAGATCAAGTCTTCGATGCCAATCCAAAAATTGATCTTAGAAAAATAAAGTGCTTTTGTCGTGCTTTAACATGACACATCCTATCTCAAGGCTTCAAGTGGGTCAGCCTACGGCTTCACCCTCCTATCCCAAAGGCAGAGTACTTCTCATTAGGCCAGTTTAGCATACTAAACTCTAGCAGATTTGAGAGAGAAATTAGGACTCCCGTGTAACGCCCAGGATTCGTTGCGCCAGGTGTCCGCCAGTTATTCGTTGTCTTTGCCATGTCATGTGCTTGCGTGTTGCACTTTGCCATGTCATCATCTGCATTTCGTATCATGTCATCATGTGCATCGCATTGCATACGTGTTCGTCTCATGCATCCGAGCATTTTCCCCGTTGTCCGTTTTGCAATCTGGCACTCCTATGTTCCCTGGCGTTCCCCTTTTGTCTCTCGTTGTGAGCGGGTTTTAAACATTCTCGGAATGGCCCGAGGTTTGCCAAGTGGCCTTGGTATAGCACCGGTAGACCGCCTGTCAAGTTTCGTGCCATTTGGAGGTCGTTTGATACTCCAACGGTTAACCGGGTAACCGTAAAGGCCTCTTTTGTGTGCAGCCCAACACCCCCTCCAAAGTGGCCCAATAACCCATCCAAACCCCCTCCATGCTCTCGGTCGTTCGATCACGATCGTGTGGGCGAAAACCGCTCCTCATTTGGACTCTCCTAGCTCCCTCTACCTATTTATATGTGCACCCCTCCGAAATTTCGGGTCCAAAACCCTAGTCTAGCTCCTCCCGCAGCCACCGGACGCGTCCGCCCCCGCCGGACATGCCCGCCGCTTCCGGCCACCTCACCCCGGCCAATAGGGCGCCGCCACGTCAGCCGCCCGCCCGCCACCTTTTTTCCTCCACTCGCGCCGCCCGCGCCGCCCCCCCCCCTCTCTCTCTCCTCCGCCGCCCGCCCGCCCGAGGCAGATCTGGCCGCCGCCCGGATCCCGCGCCCGCGCCATCTACACGCGGCGGCCGCCCGCGCCGTGGCCCCGCTCCGCCTGAAGCGCTACTCCGCGGACCGGAGCCGCCGCGTCCGCACCGGCGCGCCGCCCCGCGCCCGTCACCTCCGCCGCCGCGTCCGCGCCGGCGGCGCCGCCGCCGCCGGACTTCGCGGGCGCGCCTCCGCCGCCCGCGTCCGACCTCGCCGGACCCCGCCTCCCGCGCCTCCGGTGAGCCGCCCGACCTCGCCGCCCTTCTTCTCCCTTGCCTCACCCGGTCTCTCTCTCTCTAACCGATCTCTCTCTCTCTCCGCCATGGACGCTGGAGCTCACCGGAGCTTCGCCGGAGCCAGATCCGGTCCGGGTGGATGAGATCCACCAGGACGTGATCCAAACGGCCATGCCTCCCCCGATCCACTCCGTCCCGGTACCGCGTCGTCCCATTGACTTTTTCCGCGGGGTGAGATTTATCTAAGTCCTGAGATTTGCATATTATATGCTCATGTTCATCATGCCATAACTCCATTCATACTGCTCTGTTTCATGCGTGTAATATGTCAAAATGTTCGTCGTGAGATGATCTTCATTTCGTTCCATTGCATCATGTTTATTTGAGCTCATCTTAAAGCCTGAATTATCGTTGCAAAAGTGCTATATGATGTTAACCTGCTGAAATTGTTATAACTTGATGATTTGTCATTTTTGCCATGGTTGATGTGGGCATATTATGAGGTTGGTGTCCACATGTGTTTTGAAGTATGCCATGCCATCTTTACAGGGGTGTATTCCATGTATTTCTGTGATCTATGTGGTGACTAGCACAAGCATGCCAACTAGGCTTCGTGATGTTGTTGATTTCAGCCCTTGTTCTGCTGTTATTGTGATGCCAAGTATTCATGTTTCTACAGTGAGATCCATGCCTCTTTTGAGTATGGTCAGTAAGGATGTTTTGTAGATATGGTTATGCTCTATCCATCCATGCCTATATTTACATTTATGGATCAACCTAGCTTGACACAATCGAGCTCTACTTTTACTATAAAATGTTCCTGGCAGAATGTTTACATGTTATGCAATTTTGCCAAGGTTTTTGTAGTTGATCCAAGCATGCTATGTTGTTGTTCTTGGCATGTATGGCTTCTATGCCATGTCTAGTTGTTGGGTGTATGCTTACTTTGTCATGCAATGCCTCGTAGTGAGTGCATCGAGCTCGTCAACATGCCTAGTTGTTATCTGTTTATGCCATGCTTCAGTTTTTCATTAAGTCTGAATCTGTTTATGTTTTTGCTATGTTCACATGCTTGCAATTGTATTTTCGGATCCCTTTTGGCTCATGGTCAGTAAGGGACATTTGTTATATGAGATTAGCATATTCATGCCATGCCTTTTTTTGCCATGATAAGGTCCTGTAGCATGTTGTTTGATAGCTCTAAACATTGCAACCTGATGTTATTTCTGCCATGTCCTGTAAATTCTGCTAAGTCTGTGAACCTGATATTATATGCAATCTTGCCATGTCTTTTTGAGCATGTTCTAGTTGTTTCTGGAGATAGCTCAGTGTTCATGTTTTGTAATGCATTACCTGTACATCATGTCCATGCCTTTTGTTATCATGTTTAGGTGCTGTAGCATAGTGTTTTGATGATTGCAATATGCCTAGTTGCTGTTTTGGACATATTGTTGCTATAACTTGTTTCATGTGTATGTGTTGAACCGTTGCTCCGTTTTGAGTGTGCTCTATATGAAACTTGCGTGATTTTGCATGTAGTTTCATATTATCATGTTGCATCCTTGTTTTGAGGTGTTTGTTTGATGTTTGGATGCATTTTGTGTCAATGCCATGCTTATCTTGTTTTGCTCATATCTTCTAGGCCGTAGCTCCGAATTTTATGAACTTTATATGTAACTTGACTAGAATTTCGTGTAGATCATCGTGGTGCATCTTAACTTGCTGTCTAACAACTTGAACATAAGATTTATTCAGATCTGGACCAATTTCGAAATTTGCATATGAGGACTTACCGGAATTGTTATATGTTGTTCCCGGCCTCATTTAAACTTGCCTTGATGTGTTGCTCTTGTTTGCATCATCTCTTGCCATGAGTAGCCTCATCTAGATTTGTCATTCATCATGCTTGGTTGTGCATCATGTCTCGTTTATGCATGGTGTGTTCACTTTGTTGTGTGCTTCTTCTCGATAGTTCCCGTTTCGTTGCGATCGTGAGGATTCGTTCATCTACGCTTCGTTCGTCTTCGTGGCTTCATCTTCTTCATGGAATCGTTCTTATTCCTAGCGGGATTTCAGGCAAGATGACCACTACCCTGGATCTCATTACTATCATTGCTATGCTAGTTGCTTCGTTCTATCGCTTTGCTGCGCTACCTAGCATTTGCTCTTCAAGCCTCCCAATTTACCATGTCAGCCTCTAACCTTTGCACCCTTCCTAGCAAACCATAGCTTGGCCATGTTACCGCTTTTGCTCAGCCCCTCTTATAGCATTGCTAGTTGCTGGTGAAGTTGAAGATTGCTCCATGGTGGACAGGATTTTGTTGGGATATCACAATATCTCTTATATTATTAATGCATCTATATACTTGGTAAAGGGTGGAAGGCTCGTCCTTATGCCTGGTGTTTTGTTCCACTCTTGCCGCCCGGATTTTGCGTCCCTAACGCGGTTGGGTGATTTATGGGACCCCCTTGACAGTTCGCTTTGAATAATACTCCTCCAGCAAGGCCCAACATTGGTTTTACCATTTGCCTCACCTATGCCCTTTTTCCCTTGGGAGTCGCGCTCTCAAGGGTCATCTTTATTTTACCCCCCCGGGCCAGTGCTTCTCCAAGTGCTGGCCCAAACCGAGCGATGTCCGACGCCCGATGGGCAATCAGGGTCTATGCCAACCCGACGTCTGGCTCATCCGGTGTGCCCTGAGAACGAGATATGCGCAGCTCCTATCGGGATTTGTCGGCACATCCGGGCGGCTTTGCTGGTCTTGTTTTATTGCTGTCGAAATGTCTTGTAGCCGGGATTCCGAGAATGATCGGGTCTTCCCGGGGAGAAGGAATATCCTTCGTTGATCGCGAGAGGTTATCATGGGCTAAGTTGGGACACCCCTGCAGGGTATAAACTTTCGAGAGCCGTGCCCGCGGTTATGTGGCAGATGGGAATTTGTTAATATCCGGTTGTAGTAAACTTGAAGCAAGCTCTTCTAAAATACACCAACCGTGTGCGTAACCGTGAGTGTCTCTTTTCGGGGTTGATCGAGAGGAGAACACGGTTTCTGGGTTATGTCTGACGTAAGTAGGAGTTCAGGATCACTTCTTGATCATTACTAGTTGACAATTGTTCCTTTGTTTCTCTTCTCGCTCTCATTTGCGTATGTTAGCCACCATACATGCTTAGTCGCTGCTGCAACCTCACCACTTTACCCCTTCCTTTTCCCATTAAGCTTTGCTAGTCTTGATACCCATGGAAATGGGATTGCTGAGTCCTCGTGGCTCACAGATTACTACACCAACAGTTGCAGGTACAGGTTTGCGATGTTCATGACGCGAGAGCGATGTTTGCTTGTTTTGGAGTTCTTCTTCTTCCTCGTCGATCAGGGGATAGGTTCAGTCGGCAGACTGGCTAGCAGGGTGGATGTCGTTTGAGTTTACGTTTGTGTTCCATCCGTAGTCGGATGTTGATCTCTTAATAAGATGATGTTGTATTAGGTGTGGCATTGTATGCCTTATGTATGTATCCCCATCTATTATGTAATGTTGATGTAATGATATCCACCTTGAAAAAGCGTTTCAATATGCGGGTCTATCCTTGGTGGGACCGTCGAGTTCCTTTTGGATATGGTCGCATATTGGGCGTGACAAGTTGGTATCAGAGCCTCGACCGACCCTAGGATCCCCCTTGTTTGATCGTGTAGTTTGGCCGTTGTTGAGTCTAGAAGAAAACTGGTTTTCGGAGTCTAGTTATATCAGGGAGTAGGAATTCTTTTTACGCCTCTGCCCCTTCGTCGCTCTGGTGAGGAATCTTGACGTAGGTGTTTTGAATTACTCCTCTTCCCGTTCAAATTTTTCTTTAGGATCACGTGGTTAGTTTTGTGAGTTGTCCATCCTCTTTTGTCCGGTGCATTTCTCGTCAAGTTGACTTGAGCCTCTTCATCTTTGAGTTCAATCCTCAGTTGTTTTCTTTTCCCACCCGCCCACCCATTCTTCTTCTCGGAACCGGAGTCTGTAATCGAGTATCCATCCTACTCGTGTGAAGTTTTTGCTCTCTTTCCTCAATGATTTCAACCGGTGTTTCCTCTTGAAATCATTCGTTCCAAGTTGCCTTTGTTTTTCCCGCCCTCCCACCCTCTTATTCCCGGAGCCTGAGTTTTTTTCGACCATCAATTTCATTCGTGTGGAGCCTCTTCAGTGTTCCCTCAATCATTTCAACCGGTGAATTCTCGTATCGTTCGTCATTCTTCATCCCTTTCTTTTTCCGGTGCACTCAATTCAAGTTTTTCGGGTTAATCATATTCTTTTCCTTCGAAGTGTTCTCTTTGCTCGTTCGCCTCTCACCAGTTTATCATTCCGGAGTTCGTAAGAAATATCAGGAGATTCGTCTGTGTTCTAATTAATCCGAGGTTGTCACCTCATTCAAATATTTCAATTGTTCCGATGCATCATCTATCTGTTTATCATCCCTTTTCAACGATGTTTTTTTCTCTTCAGTGGGCCCTAACCCACAGGTCTTTTTCGAGGATCTTACCTGACTCTTCTAATTTCCTGGAGCTATTCTCAAATCATTTTGAAGTTTGACGTAAGTATGATTTTCATCAGTCAGATCTTTTCCAACATCAATTTCGAATCATTTTCATTATTGGCTCAACCTCTCCGCTTTTCATTCTACCGGAGTATCTCAACAATTTTGGTGGTTTCTCCTCGTCATTTGAAGACCGAAGAAGAGTTTTTCCTCTCAATCTTGTTTGTTCTCTTAAAGTTTCGTGGTTCTGGCTTCATGTTATCCTCGCGGATTATTCCATTTGTCAGATATCCTTTTCTTAAACATCCGGAGTATGTCAGAAGTTGTTTTTTTTCCATTTCTTTTCACCGAAGGCCATCTTTCCAGCTATCGTTCTCTACTTTTCCCGGCGCTTCGTTCAAGTGCTCTTTAATCAGCTTGTTAGCTCTTCATTCTTTTGTATCTAAATCCCCTCTAGCATATTGGTTCTCCTAATTCTTCCCGGTGATTCAGTCTCTTTCATTAGTCATTTTTGAATTCTTACGGTGTTCGTTCAAGATTCTTTTCTTTGATAATCATATTAATCCATTCGTTTTTTTTTCAATCCTACCGGTGGTTCATGAAGACCTTCTCAAGTTTGCGATATATCACTTCTCAATCCTTTTCATCAAGAATAAGTAGTATGCAAATCCGTTGCTTCTCATCAATTTAATTGGTGGAGGATAAGCATAACATAATTCTTATTCTCATTTCATCGTGGTTAAGTTGATTAATTCTTTCTTTGGAGATTGTTCGTGATGAGTGATTTTCTCGGATCTAAGTCGTTCGTCTTTTCTTTTCCGGAGTTCAAATTTCCTTGGCCATCTCGTCAGAACCTCCATCTAAGTCACCGCAAGGCTCATCTTATTCTTTCTTCCTTCATTCTATCTCATCATCCTTTTTGTTACCGGAGTTCTTCATGGTGGTTCTTCATGTTTTAATTCATTCTTCAAGAGTTCATCAAGATTTTGTTGGACAAATTCAAGAATCTTTTCTTCTCCGTTCTTTTCTTTCAACTCTTTCAATTCTTTCCGGAGGTTTTGTGTCACGTCTTCATCAAGTATCATTCCATCCTCTCAAGTTCATGTTCTATTCCTCCATGTTTTAACTGGAGTGCTGACTAAATTCTTCCATTCTTATTCATTTCTTATCTCGTTCTAACCGGAGTGGTTTCATAGTCTTTCTGATTCCTTGAGCTTTCGATTCTCGTCATTCTCGTCGTTTCTCTCTTCTTCTCGTGTGCTCTTGATTCTTTGCTTCTTCTATTGAGTTCTTGTTTCACCTCATCATTTTTCCCTTCCGTATCGGTCCTAAGATCTCGGGACGAGATCTGTTGTTAGTGGAGGAGTGTTGTAACGCCCCGGATTCGTTGCGCCAGGTGTCCGCCAGTTATTCGTTGTCTTCGCCATGTCATGTGCTTGCGTGTTGCACTTTGCCATGTCATAATCTGCATTTCATATCATGTCATCATGTGCATCGGATTTGCATACGTGTTCGTCTCATGCATCCGAGCATTTTCCCTGTTGTCCGTTTTGCAATCCGACACTCCTATGTTCCCCGGCGTTCCCCTTTTGTCTCTCGTTGTGAGCGGGTGTTAAACATTCTCGGAATGGCCCGAGGTTTGCCAAGTGGCCTTGGTATAGCACCGGTAGACCGCCTATCAAGTTTCGTGCCATTTGGAGGTCGTTTGATACTCCAACGGTTAACCGGGTAACCGTAAAGGCCTCTTTTGTGTGCAGCCCAACACCCCCTCCAAAGTGGCCCAATAACCCATCCAAACCCCCTCCATGCTCTCAGTCGTTCGATCATGATCGTGTGTGCGAAAACCGCTCCTCATTTGGACTCTCCTAGCTCCCTCTACCTATTTATATGTGCACCCCTCTGAAATTTCGGGTCCAAAACCCTAGTCTAGCTCCTCCCGCAGCCACCGGACGCGTCCGCCCCCGCCGGACATGCCCGCCGCTTCCGGCCACCTCACCCCGGCCAATAGGGCGCCGCCACGTCAGCCGCCGCCGCGCCGCCACCTTTTTCCTCCACTCCCGCGCCGCCCGTCGCCCTTGCCCCCTCTCTCTCTCCTCCTGCCGCTGCCGCCGGGGCCGAGGCCGCCCGCCGGGCAGATCTGGGCCGCCGCCCGATCCAGCGCGCGCGCCATCTACGCCGCCCGCCGCCCGCGCCATGACCCTGCGCGCCGCCCGCTCCGCCCGGCGCTACACCGGCCGAGCCGCCCGTCCGCGCCGGCGCGCGCCGCCCCGCGCCCGTCACCTTCGCCGCCCGCGTCGCGCTCGGCAGCGCCAAGGCTCGCCGCCCGCGTCCGACCTCGCCGGACCCCGCCTCCCGCGCCTCCGGTGAGCCGCCCGACCTCGCCGCCCTTCTTCTCCCTTGCCTCACCTGGTCTCTCTCTCTCTAACCGATCTCTCTCTCTCTCCGCCATGGACGCCGGAGCTCGCCGGAGCTTCGCCGGAGCCAGATCCGGTCCGGGTGGATGAGATCCACCAGGACGTGATCCAAACGGCCACGCCTCCCCCGATCCACTCCGTCCCGGTACCGCGTCGTCCCGTTGACTTTTTCCCCGGGGTAAGATTTCTCTAAGTCCTGAGATTTGCATATTATATGCTCATGTTCATCATGCCATAACTCCATTCATACTGCTCCGTTTCATGCGTGTAATATGTCAAAATGTTCGCCATGAGATGCTCTTCATTTCGTTCCATTGCGTCATGTTTATTTGAGCTCAACTTAATGCCTGAATTATCATTGCAAAAGTGCTATATGATGTTAACCTGCTGAAACTGTTATAACTTGATGATTTGTCATTTTTGCCATGGTTGATGTGTGCATATTATGAGGTTGGTGTCCACATGTGTTTTGAAGTATTCCATGCCATCTTTACAGGGGTGTATGCCATGTATTTTTGTGATCTATGTGGTGACTAGCACAAGCATGCCAACTAGGCTTCGTGATGTTGTTGATTTCAGCCCTTGTTCTGCTGTTATTGTGATGCCATGTATTCATGTTGCTACAGTGAGATCCATGCCTCTTTTGAGTATGGTCAGTAAGGATGGTTTGTAGATATGGTTATGCTCTATCAATCCATGCCTCTATTTGCATTTATGGATCAACCTAGCTTGACTCAATCGAGCTCTACTTTTGCTATAAAATGTTCCTGGCAGAATGTTTACATGTTATGCAATTTTGCCAAGGTTGTTGTAGTTGATCCAAGCATGCTATGTTGTTGTTCTTGCCATGTATAGCTTCTATGCCATGTCTAGTTGCTGGGTGTATGCTTAGTTTGTCATGCAATGCCTCGTAGTGAGTGCATCGAGCTCGTCAACATGCCTACTTGTTATCTGTTTATGCCATGCTTCAGTTTTTCATCAAGTCTGAATCTGTTTATGTTTTTGCTATGTTCACATGCTTGCAATTGTATTTTCGGATCCCTTTTGGCTCATGGTCAGTAAGGGGCATTTGTTCTATGAGATTAGTATATTCATGCCATGCCTTTGTTTGCCATGATAAGTTCCTGTAGCATGTTGTTTGATAGCTCTAAACATTGCAACCTGATGTTATTTCTGCCATGTCCTGTAAATTCTGCTAAGTCTGTGAACCTGATATTATATGCAATTTTGCTATGTCTTTTTGAGCATGTTCTAGTTGTTTCTGGAGATAGCTCAGTGTTCATGTTTTGTAATGCTTTACCTGTACATCATGTTCATGCCTTTTTTTATCATGTTTAGGTGCTGTAGCATAGTGTTTTGATGATTGCAATATGCCTATTTGCTGTTTTGGACAGATTGTTGCTATAACTTGTTTCATGTGTATGTGTTGAACCGTTGCTCCGTTTTGAGTGTGCTCTATATGAAACTTGCGTGATTTTGCATGTAGTTTGATATTATCATGTTGCATCCTTGTTTTGAGGTATTTTTTTTATGTTTGGATGCATTTTGTATCAATGCCATGCTTATCTTGTTTTGCTCATATCTTCTAGGCCGTAGCTCCGAATTTAATTAACTTTATATGTAACTTGACTAGAATTTTGTGTAGATCATCGTGGTGCATCTTAACTTGCTGTTTAACAACTTGAACATAAGATTTATTCAGATCTGGACCAATTTCGAAATTTGCATATGAGGACTTACCGGAATTGTTATATGTTGTTCCCGGCCTCATTTAAACTTGCCTTGATGTGTTGCTCTTGTTTGCATCATCTCTTGCCATGAGTAGCCTCATCTAGATTTGTCATTCATCATGCTTGGTTGTGCATCATGTCTCGTTTATGAGTGGTGTGTTCACTTTGTTGTGTGCTTCTTCTCGATAGTTCCCGTTTTGTTGCGATCGTGAGGATTTGTTCGTCTACACTTGGTTCGTCTTCGTGGCTTCATCTTCTTCATGGACTCGTTCTTCTTCCTAGCGGGATTTCAGGCAAGATGACCGCTACCCTGGATCTCATTACTATCATTGCTATGCTAGTTGCTTCGTTCTATCGCTTTGCTGCGCTACCTAGCATTTGCTCTTCAAGCTCCCAATTTGCCATGTCAGCCTCTAACCTTTTCACCCTTCCTAGCAAACCATAGCTTGGCTATGTTACCGCTTTTGCTCAGCCCCTCTTATAGCGTTGCTAGTTGCAGGTGAAGTTGAAGATTGCTCCATGGTGGACAGGATTTTGTTGGGATATCACAATATCTCTTATATTATTAATGCATCTATATACTTGGTAAAGGGTGGAAGGCTCGGCCTTATGCCTAGTGTTTTGTTCCACTCTTGCCGCCCTAGTTTCCGTCATATCGGTATTATGTTCCCGGATTTTGCGTCCCTAACGCGGTTGGGTGATTTATGGGACCCCCTTGACAGTTCGCTTTGAATAAGACTCCTCCAGCAAGGCCCAACATTGGTTTTACCATTTGCCTCACCTATGCCCTTTTTCCCTTGGGAGTCGCGCTCTCAAGGGTCATCTTTATTTACCCCCCCCCCCGGGCCAGTGCTTCTCCAAGTGCTGGCCCAAACCGAGCGATGTCCGGCGCCCCCTGGGCAATTTGGGTCTATGCCAACCCGACGTCTGGCTCATCCGGTGTGCCCTGAGAACGAGATATGTGCAGCTCCTATCGGGATTTGTCGGCACATCCAGGTGGCTTTGCTGGTCTTGTTTTATTGCTGTCGAAATGTCTTGTAGCCGGGATTCCGAGACTGATCGGGTCTTCCGGGAGAAGGAATATCCTTCGTTGATCGCGAGAGCTTATCATGGGCTAAGTTGGGACACCCTGCGAGGTATAAACTTTCGAGAGCCGTGCAGCGGTTATGTGGCAGATGGGAATTTGTTAATATCCGGTTGTAGTAAACTTGAAGCAAGCTCTTCTAAAATACACCAACCGTAATGCGTAACCGTGAGTGTCTCTTTTCGGGGTTGATCGAGAGGAGAACACGGTTTCTGGGTTATGTCTGACGTAAGTAGGAGTTCAGGATCACTTCTACATCATTACTAGTTGACGACCGTTCCTTTGTTTCTCTTCTCGCTCTCATTTGCGTATGTTAGCCACCATACATGCTTAGTCGCTGCTGCAACCGCACCACTTTACCCCTTCCTTTTCCCATTAAGCTTTGCTAGTCTTGATACCCATGGAAATGGGATTGCTGAGTCCTGGTGGCTCACAGATTACTACACCAACAGTTGCAGGTACAGGTTTGCGATGTTCATGACGCGAGAGCGATGTTTGCTTGTTTTGGAGTTCTTCTTCTTCCTCGTCGGTCGGGGGATAGGTTCCAGGTCGGCAGCCTGGGCTAGCAGGGTGGATGTCGTTTGAGTTTCTGTTTGTGTTCCATCCGTAGTCGGATGTTGATCTCTTGTAAGATGATGTTGTATTCGTGTGGCATTGTATGCCTTATGTATGTATCCCTATCTATTATGTAATGTTGATGTAATGATATCCACCTTGCAAAAGGCGTTTCAATATGCGGGTCTATCCTTGGTGGGACCGTCGAGTTCCTTTTGGATAGGGTCGCATATTGGGCGTGACATCCCGGCTATTGACCACACACTCGGGTCGAAAAAAGGAGTGACAGAAAAAGACTTTGCAACGACTAAGAAGAAGAGGAACACTTATTATAAAATAGCTCACATAAATTTAAGAGCCCCCAAGTGACTTGGGTAAAAGAATTTTATGTATTATGATTGTATGTACCGAAGTACTTATATCATATCTGTGTTCACCCGAACTTTTAAACGCGTCTTAACTGACCATCGACTTCTCCCTCTTCGGTCAAGAGCCGGAAAGTGTTATGTACTCCACCTGTCGAGAATATCGACGGTGCTTCCGATAACCAGGCAATCGGGCCATAAGGCTGTAACAGACAAAGCGAGCTCAGGGAACTTATGCTATATTACTTACGAAGTGTAAGAAGCATCTTCGAAGAAAATAATACCCCCACTGATACCTTTCTTCGGTTGCACATTGTTACTATGAGAGTTGTGCAATAGATTTTTGTACTCATGAGTTCCATTGTGTGCCGACCATGATTGAAAACAATAAGAGCACTAGCTTTCGGCTTCACCCAGTCTGAGGTACGAGCTAGGATCACCCGATCGTGACAATCGCAGAGGTGCTCCCTTTACTCCCTAGCCGAACAATTGGGAACTTAGGGGTAAACACAGGAGCAAGGCAACCCAGCTTGCGGAACACTTAAGTCAACAGGGTGCATATTTTGGCATAATACACGAACAAGGAACGAAGCCATACAAGTATAATCATATGCAAGAGGAAAGGCTTCATAAAGGAAGCCTGAAGTAAACGGGGTATTTGAATTTGTGTGTCATAAACAAAGTTTTGACAAGGAAGTTTTTCACAAACAACTTTTTGCCAAAAAAAGTATAATGCTTGGTCGAACCAAACAAAATTGAAAACTGATAGTTTTTGAGCATGAAAGCGACTTATCTGGTTAATGTGTTCGGCATTGATGACGCAGTCCGAGCTTGATGTGGGACAAGATTCCATCCCCCAAGCCGGTCCCAAGATGGCGGAGCGAAGAGCTCGGCACTCCGGAGTGGTGACATAGCACCGCCAATGCAGGCCGGCAGAGTGACGCCAAAGTCCCCGGCGTGGTTTAATGAAGTGAGGACGAAGGCCCCAGTCCAGCCGAGGTGACGTGGTATGTCTGTACGCCAAGGTAACAACACTGCCCAACCCAGATCATTTACACTTGATGAGGTAGAGCTCCCTCAGCGATGCCGAAGTCCCGTGGCAACCGAACATGTCGGTATGGCAATTCGACCAACAAGGTGACCACGCGAGCCGATTTAGGCCGATTGGGATGACGACGTCGGCTTGCCGAAGTGACCGCGTGACAAAGTCGAAGTCGATTACGTACACATGTAAAATAGTGCAGTCCAACAATAATAATATAAATATGTAAAAATCCTCGCGTAATTAAGTTAAGCAAAATAATTTATTTAAAGATATGTGGCCTGGCACCGAAGTCAATGTCGATGCAGCGCATCGGCGTGATGTGGTAAAGGTGTGGCAATGCCTGAATTCATAGGTCAGTCCGAGTTCCGGATGCGGCGTTCACCGAACTGTGTATGGAAACTAACCGAACCACCACGCGACCGTCGTTAATGCGGCCACCATTTGATAGACCTGTGTATAGATGATGGAACAAACCAAAGTAATAATTCGTTGGGAAAAATAAATCCAAACAAGCAAAACTTACTAGGACTAATAGCACCTGGTTTATTTGTTGTAGCCATCCGAAGAAAGGTGACTCCCAAAATTGGGACTCGATCCGCACACCTATTGCCTGATGGGCGATAAAGCAACGACATGGCGATGCTGGCAAAGGTTGGCTCACCGAGGCAAAGCACCCTATCCAGCTAACGTGACGAAGCTGGTCGACTGGTGACGCCGAAGTCACCGGGGTATGTTGATGAAGAAATAGCAAAGTGCTCGGTCCAGCTGAGGTGTCGAAGCCTCCATATCAGCCGATCAGTCGAAGCACGTCGGCTGGTGACGCCGAAGTCACCTGAGTAGGTTTGATTAATATATGGTGAAGCCCCGGTCCAGCCAAGGTGATGGAGCAGGCCGGTAAGGAGACGTTGCAGCTGTCGTGTTAGCCGAGGTGTTGAAACAGTTCGGCGTGATGGACATCGGCTTGAAGAAGCAACAGTGCAGCCATGCCGACGCAGGTTGTAACTTGTGACGCGGTCAATGCCGGCTTGATGAAGTGACCATGCGGCGATGCCGGTGTGCCCGCTCCGTGTGATCCATGGGGTGGCGATGTTGGTGATGATTTATCCTTTGCGATTCCGAACTCTAGTTCGGGTCGCCGAGATGATGATCCGAAGAAGTTGAGCTCGGCTCAACAAAGCGATGACGTGTCTAGTGCAGGTCGGCAGCCGTGAAGCAATATTGCCGGACTGGTTTGACACCAGCGTGACGGTGAAGATTACCTTCGAAAAGGAGCAAAATTTGTGAGCATGTGTTCGGGAACAAAACACAATACCCTAGAAAGCGATTCTTCGAAAAAGGTTGTCCAATCTCGTTCATGAAAAGAGATCTCGTGGTAGATCCACTCTTGTAAACATCCACAATATCAATATCAATCGAGCAGGATGTAGGGTTTTACCTCCATCGAGAGGGCGAACACAGGTAAAACATCGTGTCCCTTGTCTCCTGTTACCATCCGCCTAGACGCACTGATTCGGGACCCTTACGAGATCCGCGGTTTGACACCGACATTGGTGCTTTCATTGAGAGTTCCTCGTGTCGTCACCGATAAACGATGGCCTCTTCAATCAACAACGGCGCAGTCTGGGTGAGACTTTTCTCCCGGACAGATCTTCGTATTCGCGCGGCCGCCTTTGCGGGCAACTCACAGCCATCGGAAGCGGGCGAAAGCTACGCACCTGGCCGTCAGTCAGGTTTGAAACCTAAACTTCACGGCCGATATCGCGGGGACTTGATCTTGATGGATCTGAGCCACGGCCGAGTGTGCGCGCTGTCACGATAGGCATGACCTAACTCGCCGCGGACAGCACCTTGGAGGTCCGCTGCGAATCCGCTCCGACCCATAGTGCGGAGCCGATCGCTCGGATCGAGGGCGGATGGCTGGACACCGCCTCGGGGCGGCAACTTCTCGGCGATGGGCGAACACTTACCTTGTCCCGCATAAAGCTCATGATTCCGAGGTGCTGGACTCTCTGCGGACTCCGAACCTCCTGCGCCCTGCCGGTTGAAACCGATTGGCGCCGATCATGGAATTCACCGCTGCGGACCTCTTTCGGCTTTTCGCCCTTCGGTGATATCATAAATTCACTAAAGCATCTCTCGCTATCCGGAGAGCCTGGCGAACTATGGCCAGGATGGTTGAGATGCGGACGACGAAGAAATTCAGACCCACCCACCACCCACCCGTAGCCACCGTCGGCGATTTAACCGGCGTGCTCGACTCGACTCCGAAGACATCGGCGGTATGGGCGGCGATGCGAAGACTACCAGAACCGGTGCCTATAGGACACTGCAAGACCACCTCGTCATACGACATATACAAGGTGGACACCCCAAAGGGAAGCAACAACGAGGAACAACGGGATGCGGCAGAGGATGATCCCGCCGATAAACAACCAAAATGGCGGCGTAAGCGCGCCCTAAATCCCGCCTCGATCAAAGCAGCCTTCCTAACGACCCAGCGATAGAGCAGGGCAAACCAGCGGACGACGAACAGGATGAGCCAGATAATCAACCCCTTCACGGAGCAATCAACAGTCCGGGCTCAACACCGGAGCATAAGAACATACACAAAAAACTCATCGCCACTGCAAGAAGTTTGAAGAAAGCGAAAGCGGAAGCTCAAAACAGCGAAGACACGCTCGAGAATGAAGTGGAGCAAAGTATTCAAGACTGCAGACAAATATGGAAATGGCCATCAAACAAAGAGCTACCGAGCGCAAGTTGCTGCGAGAATTTGACGAGGAAGCCATAGAGCCTTCACGGTCAAAAAATAAAGAGGCCACCTGGCGGATAGGCGGCAGATGATGAGGCCAAAAGCAACAAGCGGGGCCACGCACAAGCGAATTATAATCACAGGAAAATGGGCGGCCCAACTAGGTCCATCTACGGGCCAAAAAGAGGACCCGAGGAAGGAACACAACACGACAAGTGTTGAAGACAGCGGCACACCCAAATCTGGGCGCCGCACACCCGCTATGTTCTACCGATGAGGTCTTTGGACCATGAATTTCAGCAGGGTTCAAACCCATAAGCGTAGAGGCATCTGACGGCACAACAGACCCGGAGTGTGGATAGAAGATTACATACTACACATACACATGGCTAGAGGAGATGATCTCACGCCATAAAATACCTACCCCTCAAGCTCAAAGGGCCAGCTCGGCATTGGCTGAAAAGCCTCCCGAAAACTCTTGTTGGAAGTTGGGAAGAGCTTGAGGGACGCGTTTAGAACAAATTTTCAAGGGACTTATGTCCGCCCTCCGGATCTGAGACGACCTGAGTCATATAACCCAACAGCCCGGAGAGTCGGTAGCAGAATGCTGGAACAGGTTCCTTACCAAAAGAACCAAATAGTCGATTGTCGGACGAAAGCCTTAGCAGCTTTTAAACACAAGCGTCAGAGGCGAATGGCTGCATGAGACACCTTGGCCAAGAGGAGCCAAGAACAATGGCAGCTAACAAGCCTCATGGCGCGCTTTTGCGCGGAGAAGACAACTGGCTAGCAAGATGCAGCACCAGCGACCCAAGTACATCCGAGATCGGAGATGGAAAGCGGAAAGTCACGGCGCAGGAAAGATCAGCGCGGAATAAAAAAAAAGCCCAAAGACACGGCGGTCAACGTCGGATTCAAAAGCTCGTGGCCAAACAATAAAACAAGGCCTCTTAAGGACAACAGAGGCGAGCTATCGAATTTAAACAAAATTTTAGATCGGATATGTCAAATCCATGATACCTCGGAAGGCACGCAAACCATACCAACGAAATTGTTGGGTTTTAAACAGTCCGGCAGACTCAACGCCGGACACAAGGGCTCGATCGCCAAGCGAGGGCGATGACGAACCCCACCAGCAGAGCACGGAAGTCAAAGGCTTTCCCACAAGAAGTCAAAACTAAACTTCGCTTCACGTGATAATCACGGAAAACCAATACGGCTTTTCGCTTCGACAAGTGTCGCATGGTCCACCCAAGCGGAACACGAGATTGGATGTCAAAACCAATCACTTTCGACCATCTGGATTAGTCGAAGCATCCGGAGCGCAGGATAGACTGCCACGATATGGGATTCCATAGCGAGACGGACTGAATTTCCGCGAGTTTTGATGGGCGGTGGCGGCGACTTAAACCTGCTACATCCGGACACAATCCGCAAGATGGGATAGACCATACTGCAATTCGGCATAGCCGCACTTCCTTCAAAGGGTGGCGCGAGGCCCCTCGCCCGGTGCACAGTTTCATTATTACTAGAAGTTGTGTTGGGTCACGACAACTTCCGGCGAGAAAAGCTAACCTTTCATGTCGCCCCATTTAAAAGTAGCTATCAAGCATCTTTGGGACAGGAAGCTTTCGTCGCTTCAATGCAATACCACATTACGCGTCTCTTACTCTTAAAATGCCGGTCCACGTGGCATCATTTCATTAACAGTGCGCTGAGACCCGGACACGGCTGGGCGAGTCGAGAATAAATAGGCTAGGGGCTACCTAGCCGCACATCCTCACAAGGGTTTGCACATATAAGCCATAATGAGCTAGCACAGGCTCAGCTTTCTTAACCTATATTTCAATTTTTATGCACTTTCTCGCACGATTTCTTTTCCAACCAAGTTCCTCTCTTTTTACAGATGAACAGCATGCACACCCGTCCGGGATACGGCTGCGCGGAACACGGTAGCAGGCGTGCGATGGGACCCGTTGCAAGGACTCTTTTCAGACTAAGACCCTCGTAAACCTTTCTTCTGTCTCTTGTTGCTATAATCCCTGGTTTATCATTATAACCAGAGTGGAGGCTGGCGTTTTGGCATCGGCGCGCCGAAAAACCTGCCGTACACGGACACAAGGGCTTAGGGCTTTGTTTTGCCGCTATTATAGAGACCGAACACCTTCGGAGTGTTTGGCGTCTCGAGTTAGGCCTTATATGCATCAGCTCGAATCATGTCTTTGGTCAAATGTGGGGTTTGCCCGGCTCGTGTTTTGCTGCCTTCGTTCCGTATCATCGGCTAACGCGGCTCGGAGAACTCTGCGATTGTGCCCCGATTAATTGGCGAGCACCTCGATGAAAGCGAAAACTTGTCATGATCTGATGAGAGACTGGTCAACCACTCGCTCGACCATGGGAATGTTTAGGATTCCCCGCTTTGTGAAGGGCCGTTTCGGCCGAGCACATCTGCGCCCGAATTCGGAGCGCGGTGCCCCTAGGGGCTATGTCGTAGCCCCACCCTCGAACTCCATGGCTAAGTGAAAGTGATAAAGCATTATAGTCCGGTTGCCTTGTTTGCTACGCTACCACCTCCTTTACAGGACCGAGGCGTCGGATTAAGTGAAAAGCGCTATTTTTGCGAACACCCCACACCTTGTGCGTGGGGGCTGAAGCCGACGAGCGCCATCTTTCGGGTTATACAATCGTATACATGACCGGCCGCATAGGAGATATTCTATTACTTGAACGCACAAGTCTAAAAGGCGTTTACATCATAAATATCGTTTTACATCATATAAACGTTCATTCGAACGTAACATTTTCTGAGCACTGCGACTCTACTACACGAGCACCACGCAGCACGCCGCCAAAATAGTGCTTGGCGGGTAACGGTTATCATCGAACCGGGTGCAACAGCGGTGGCATCCATCTCTGTCAATGTGTCTTAACTGCGGCGGCGCCATCCGCGCACCCTCTATGCAGGCCGACCGCTTCGCCGCCTTGATATGCGGCACCGCCCCAAGAAATTGCTGCAATAAGCCAAAGTAACTCTTGGTGGGGCCTATCCAGCGGATATGAGTCACTATATCCGTCATAGCAAGCCGGACAACCTATTTAGCTCAGCCCACTCAATAGCGATCGGTCGGCGGAAGTGAGCGCTCCGGACTATGGAATTGAGACCAAAACAGCTCTTAGTCTTGTGATCCGCCGGCGAAAATGCTGCGGCATCCGCCGCTTTTCGCTGCTAAGTCCATATAAGGGTCCTCCGGACACCGCGAGTTAGCCCAGCTGAGCATATTTTGGATCCGTGAACATTGGCGCAGCGAAAAGGCTTACCGGCTACAATATCGGCTGGCGCAGCTCTTCCTTCATAGCCCGCATTGCAGGCGGGCATTCTTAACCGGCGGTGGCCTTCGCAGGTCTTCTTGCCCGCTAGGCGCTCCTTCCCAAGAGCCTCATTGCGGTCGGTAGCATCCTTTAACTTCATGGCCATTTCGGCTATCTCTTCCCTGCTCCGGCAGTGTGCGACTCTTTCGGCCGCTAACTCCTCGGCCGCCGTCGAGGCCGCCGCATTACTCCTTCTGGCCTACTCCTTGGCTTGAGAAAGTTCGGCCCGAAGGCTCTCCACGGCAGCGGCACTATCTGCATTTCATGCACATGTTGTAAGGAGATGGCGGCTCCCTTACCAAGTGACAGCGATAACACTTACCTTCGACTCATCAAGTCACTGTTGACCAGCATGATGTCGCATCCGCGACATCGAGTTGCTGCTTTAGTTCAACAACTCCATCGGTCCGGTGGCCCCGGACGACCGCCACCTGCATCGGCACGGCGGAATTTAAACCTGCGATTTTGATCCTCGGCGCGTTGTCGATTTCGACAACCTACCGAGTCTCGGGGCTACTATCTATCTGAGGCGCATTCTATATGCAAAAGCTGTTAAAAGGTGTGTCATTTTCGTACCTCAAACCCCTTGACAAACTCGGCGGCGGCATTGTGTAACCCGCCTTGGCGAACAAAATCCTTTCAATCACCATGCTCATCAATGCGTGGTGATCTTACGAATAAACGCCTTCTCAAGCAGATCCTTCAGCCGTACACCAGTTGGCGCCGAACTATCCAGCTTTGCCAAACCCGGGGCTCCCTCCGTGGCGACACTTCAGGCTCGTCCGCCCTATCCGGCAGCGCCCGGACGGGCGTCTCGCTCTCTATCATCTCGAGCGAAGGTCCCCAAGCGAGCTCATTTGCGAAGGGCGGAGATCCGAACTACAAGGTAAAAACTTTAGTTATCCTCGGAAGCACAAATAGGGATGTCACGATTATAAAACTCCTTTCTTTCTACTTACGGCTCGTTGGAGGCTGACTCATTAATGGAGATTGTGCGGCGGGGCCTCCCGGACATGAGACCTCTGGCGAAGATTTCTTCCCCGTTTAGGGGCTTTTGCCCCAGGTCCTCGGAGGCAGTCCTCTTCTCCCCTTGGTGGGAGGATTCTCGATCCCCCTCTTTCAAGAGCCTCCTTAGGCGAGGCGGTAGCTTTCTGCTTTCCCCTTCGCCTTCCTCTGAAGGCGCAACCTCAAGCATCCGGACCAGCACGGGATCCGCGCGGTCTCGGGGAGGGGCGACACCGTATCAATTTTGCTTCCGCTATCCACTCCTGTAGAAGGAAGTTGGTCATAAAGCGAATCATCGAAGGCAAACAAGCGGTATGTCGGACTCGGAACTACTTACTTGAGTATCCGGCGATTGCAGCAGGCCAGCATCCTCGGTCAATTCGGACGCACCTCTTGCGATCCGAAGAATAATTTGTACATCTCCGGGGTGTCATACCCATGAAGTGTTGAAGAATCCGTGGGCCCTCGGATTGAACTCCCATAGCGGAGAGGCGGCGTTTGCGAGGCAGGAGGCGCCTAATCAGCATAACCTGCATCACCACCACCATATCGATCTCCCTCGTTTGGAGATCCCGAATCCGACCCTGCGGTAGGGGCACGTCCTTTGGCGGCCCCAGTTGAGCCCTTGGTTGACCCGACATCAACCGTCGTGGAGGTCCCGGCGGAATAAGGGCGGCGGCTTTTACTGCGGCCCCTCGGAGCAGTAATATAGAACCACTCTTGCTGCCACGGGCGAGCTCCTCTTGGAAGGAGCCAGCGGGCCACGGGCATTGGCCCTCCTACTTATGGCCGCCCGCCACACTCCGCAGCGCCCCGATCATCTTGGCGCCACATTGAAGGTCTTCACCACAGGCGAAGTGAGGATGACCGGAGGAAGGCGCGAGATGACAATGAATGCGGAGATATGGAGGATGGGCGCGGAGCCAAATCGTGGAATTCCAACCCATAGTAAAACATGAGCCCTCTCACAAAAGGATCCATCGGAAGCCTAAACCCGGCGGAGGTGGGATCTGAAAACGACATACTCGCCGGGCTCGGGGTGGGGATAGCCTGCCCTTCGGCAGGAAACCTGTCGCGAAATCTCATAAGGCAGTGCTTGGCCTCCGCAGCTTTAGCACGTCTTCCTCCGTGACGGAGGAGGGCATCCACCGCCACGGAGGTCGGAACCGGACATCGTTGAAAGTCCAAAGCGCTCGAATCTGGAGCTCTAGGTGCTGGAACTTGGAGCGTGGAGAGGATTCGATGGAGGATTGAAGAAAAAAGCGAGCCTTGGTCCCATTATAACGAGGAGAATACCAAGAGCCGTCTCGTGACCGTTTGGGACTCGCCGATAGAGGCGTGGCGAGCAGGCGCGGTTGGGTTACCCACGTCCGTATTGATGAGAATCCTGGATTAAGAAACACGATCTCTGCTTCGACAAGGCGTGCCAAAGAAACCGCTTTGCTAAATCTTGTTGGCGGTAAAGTAAAAACAATTCAAGCAATGACTTGGTAGTTGCGTGGCGTCATGCCGCATGACGTCGGCAGATTGAACTTGTGTATATATTATTCTCTCTACGGTGGAATGTGGAATTTATTTTGCGAGCGGACACTATCTGGTGTTCACAATCTTCTATCATTTGGAGGAGGAACCCGCCTTGCAATGCCAAGCAATATCTGGCGCGGACTTATCGTCATTGAAGCCTGGTTCGAGGGGCTCTTGAGGAGTCTGGATTAGGGGTGTCCGGATAGCGGACTACCATCATCAGCCGAACTATCATTGGCGGACTATCATCATCGACCGGACTCCAAGACTATGAAGATACAAGATTGAAGACTTCGCCCGTGTCGGATGGGACTTTCCTTGGCGTGGAAGGCAATCTTGGCGTCTGGATATTTAAATCTCCTACCATTGTAACCGACTCTATGTAACCCTAGCCCTCTCCGGTGTCTATATAAACCGGATGGCTCTAGTCCGTGGGACTATCGAACAACAACCCTTACAATCATACCATAGGCTAGCTTCTAGGGTTTAGCCTCCTTGATCTCGTGGTAGATCCAGTCTTGTAAACATCCACAATATCAATATCAATCAAGCAGGACGTAGGGTTTTACCTCCATCAAGAGGGCCCGACCCTGGGTAAAACATCGTGTCCCTTGTCTCCTGTTACCATCCGCCTAGACGCATAGTTCGGGACCCCCTACCCGAGATCTGCCGGTTTTGACACCGACACCTTGTCTTGATCACCAAGTCTTGTGGAATCTTCCTCGTGTATGCATCGGCTGTCCGAACTGGCCCATGAGTAAACGGCCATGGGGGTCCTCGGCCCAATCTAACTGATCGGGAGACGATGTGGGGAGTACCCCCTAGTCCATGACACCGTCATCCTCCTCCGATGGAAGGCCACGTTGGTGACCAACCTAGGGAGTTCATCATCAGGCGATACAATCCCCTGTGTGGTCATCTTCGCCTTCCAACTCCCTTCGCGTGGGAAATGGAGCTCTGAGGTTGCACATGAGGGGTTGCGGGAATGGCAGCATGCGGGTCGATGTCGACTTCCCCGCCCCTCATGTGATGTATCTCCGTCGTGGTTGGAAGACCTTCGCTCATGCCCACGGCATCTCAGAGGGGCACGTTCTGCAGTTCAAATTAATGGAGAGCGGCCTGCTCTCCCTCAAGATCTCCGGGCACTCGGGAGTTCGCTTAGGGTGCTGAGTAGAGAGCTCAATTGACGAGTAAAGCTCCTCCTTGAGCTGTAGCGACGAGGAGGACAATGACGGCGATGACGATGCAGCGGGCGGGGGAGTGAAGACTCTAACTCCGGCTGATCGCCGCCCGCACCATCTTCATCAGGCGGTAGCACCATCATCTGCATCCGCATCTCCTCCCCGGCAATGTGATTTGTCGGGGAGTTGGATGCAGAGGTGTGGATGGTGCTCCCGGGCTTCTCCAGCAGTCCTCCAGCTGGACCCCGGTAGGCTTCCTCTCGGGCTGCAGCTCCGTTAGCCCTACCGAATCCTACTGGCCCTGGTGGCGGTGGTCGACGGGGCCGCCTCCATCGTGCTATCCATCGAGGTGTTCCCTCGCGCTCCCGTTCCCGCTGGGCTACCTCTCCTATAGCCCGAGGGGAGCGGGCTAGGCTCCCGCCCACGCGCTCATTTTGCCCTCCTCACCTTCGAGGGTCGTGCCTAGGACGATAGGGACAATAAAGGGCATTACGGAGCACTTATCTTTTTCCAATCTTAAACCTGTAGACACATGCCAACTTTTAATTCAAATAATGTAATATCTCGAGTCCATGTTTGTGTTCTGTAATGATTGCACTTGTATCAGCATATTAATGAAAAAGATGAACCTTGCCGGGAACCCGTGCATGTGTATGCCCATGCAGAGGTGAGATGCCTCTTTAATAAAAATAAATGTGTTTTTTCCCCGGTAGGCTATCCTGCCGTTTCCCATTTTGTCTGCGAAGAGCTGTGTCTGCCGGGGAACAGACAGAGGGACAAGCCACCCGTAACTTCTTTTTACCAAAGGCCACTACGACCATCCTGACCGAAGCAACGTTCGAGTCATGGATGGAAGCACCTAAGTCTCAAAAGGGTTCCGAGGCTTTCTTATGCACAAGTTATAGCTTACAAAACACTAACAAACAGGAGGTAGAACTTATCTGCTTGGCTTGTCGGGAATCACTGTGCCAGGCAATCTTCTCAACTCCTTGTCAAAGCCAAGTTCTCGGCAGGAATCTGAAACTTTATGCAGATGAGAATGAATGCAGGATGCGATCCTATCTATATGCATATGCAAATGCTTTGTACAAGGGGTTACATGCAGCTGAGGCAAGGCCTATACCAAAGGGTGGTTGTCGGGCAGGGCCCGAGAGCTGCGCGTTACGGGTAGAACTTGCAGAGATGCTCAATATTCCATGAGTTTTGCAACTGAAAGTGCAACTATCCCTAGGTGGTTTTGGTCATTCATAAAAACATATAGCTCATTGAGCTAATGCTATTCCAAGATGAACATTTCAGGAAAGCTCAATGAATGGCATGGCATGGATGATGAAAGTGGATCCCTCAAAATGCTAATGACAAAGGATTGGCTCAAGCTCAAAAGCTCAAGACTCTTCATTATATATTTTAGTGATTCAGGATCACATTGAGTCTATAGGAAAAGCCAATACTATCAAGGAGGGATGAGGTGTTGCTTAATGAGCCTCTTGCTTCATGTGCTTAGTGATATGCTCCAAAACCCTCAGCTACTTTCTCACATCCACATAGGACCTAAACCTAAAGCCAAAATCGGTCTCACCGATTCTTCCTATCCGGCGCCACCGATTTCATATGTCATAGCCACTGCCACAAACCCTAGGCAAATCGGTTCTACCGATAGGGATCTCGGTCTCACCGAGATGGGATTATAATCTCTCTGTTTCCTTTTTCGTAACTTTTCGGTCTCACCGAAGAGCGGATCGGTCCCACCGAGATTGCAATGCAAACTCTCGTTTCCTTTTGTAACATTTCGGCCTCACCGAAAAGAGCAAATCGGTCACACCGAGTTTACGACCAACTCTCGGTTAGCTAATTACCAAAATCGGTCTCACTGAGTTTGTGTAATCGGTCTCACCGAGATTACGTTATGCCTAACCTAACCATATCGGTCCTACCGAGATGCATGCCGATCCACGAAAACCCTAACGGTCACTAGGTTTAATAAAATCGGTCTGACCGAGTTTGTTGATTCGGTCTCACCGAGATTGGTAAATTGTGTGTAACGGTTAGATTTTGTGTGGAGGCTATATATACCCCTCCACCTCCTCTTCATTCGTAGAGAGAGCGATCAGACTAAACCTACACTTCCAACTTACCATTTCTGAGAGAAAACCACCTACTCATGTGTTGAGGCCAAGATATTCCATTCCTACCATATGAATCTTGATCTCTAGCCTTCCCCAAGTTGCTTTCCACTCAAATCTTATTTCCACCAGATCCAAATCCTATGAGAGAGAATTGAGTGTTGGGGAGACTATCATTTGAAGCACAAGAGCAAGGAGTTCATCATCAACACACCATTTGTTACTTCTTCGAGAGTGGTGTCTCCTAGATTGGCTAGGTGTCACTTGGGAGCCTCTGACAATATTGTGGAGTTGAACCAAGGAGTTTGTAAGGGCAAGGAGATCGCCTACTTCGTGAAGATCTACCGCCAGTGAGGCAAGTCCTTCGTGGGCGACGGCCATGGTGGGGTAGACAAGGTTGCTACTTCGTGGACCCTTCGTGGGTGGAGCCCTCCGTGGACTCGCGCAACCGTTACCCTTCGTGGGTTGAAGTCTCCATCAACGTGGCGGTACGATAGCACCACCTATCGGAACCACGCCAAAAACATCTGTGTCTCCAATTGCGTTTGAATCCTCCAAACCCTTCCCTTTACTTTCATGCAAGTTGCATGCTTTAATTTCCGCTGCTCATATACTCTTTACATGCTTGCTAGAATTGTGTGATGATTGCTTGACTTGTCCTAAGATAGCTAAAATCTGCCAAACTCTAAAACTAGGAAAAGGCTAAGTTTTTAATTGGTCAAGTAGTCTAATCACCCCCCTCTAGACATACTTCAAGGTCCTACAAGTGGTATCAGAGCCTTGGTCTCCATTTTCTTTGATTTCCATAGCTTTTGGTGGTCATAGCCTTGGTTTCACAACCTAGGAGAGTATGGCGTCTAGCGGAAATTATCACCGAGAGGTCCTTACTTTGATGGTACTAATTTTGCTAGTTGGAAGCATAAGATGAAAATGCATATTCTCGGACATAACCCCGCCGTTTGGGAAATTATTTATATTGGCTTGCAAGGTGAATTCTTTGATGGGAGAGAGCCGAACCGTGAAGCTAATGCGGAAGAATTGAAGATGTTGCAATACAACGCCCAAGCTTGTGATATCATCTTCAACAGATTGTGCCCCGAAGAATTCAACAAAATCAGCCGTCTTGAGAATGCAAAGGAAATTTGGGATACTTTGATTGATATGCATGAAGGTACCGAATCTGTCAAGGAATCCAAGTTGGATGTGCTCCAAAGTCAGCTGGACAAGTTCAAAATGAAGGATGGTGAAGGTGTCGCTGAAATGTACTCTAGGCTTGCACTTATCACAAATGAAATTGCCGGCTTAGGCAGTGAAGAGATGACCGACAGATTCATCATCAAGAAGATCCTAAGAGCATTGGATGGAAAGTATGATACCGTGTGCACATTGATTCAAATGATGCCAAACTACAAAGATCTCAAGCAAACGGAAGTTATTGGAAGAATTGTTGCTCATGAGATGTCACTTAAGGATAAGGAGGAACTTCACAACAAGTCAAGTGGTGCTTACAAAGCCTCAAGTGAAGCCCCCACATCATCGAGTGAGAAACAAACCTTCAATTAAGAATTGAGCTTAATGGTGAAGAACTTCAACAAATTCTACAGGAGTAGAAGCAAAGAAAGAAGCTCCAAGTCAAGGTCTTACAATGACAAAAGATCGTCTAGTCGAGAGCGCAATTGCTACAATTGTGGGAGACCGGACACTATTCAATGAGTGTCGACACCCTACAAAAGAAGAAGACTATCCAAAAGAAGAAGTAGAAGAGAAGAATCACCACCAGAGAGAGGAGGAGTAGAGATGATCGTTATGAGCGAAGACCCTCACGAGAAGCAAGGATTAGGAAAGAAAGGACAAGTCATCAAAGAGCTACACAAAGCGAAGACATCAAGCTCATGTTGGTGAATGGGTATCCGCTCCGACTCCGACCATCACTCGAGAGAAGCTATCACTCCGACTCCGAATATACTCAAGATGAAGGTGTTGCCGGTCTAGAACTTGTGTCAAGCAACTCCTACGACATATTTGAATCACCAAATGAAGGAATTTGTAGATGCTTCATGGCCAAAGGTCCTAAGGTAACACACCCCGAGTATATTGATTTTGACGTTGATGAAGATGACTTGCTAGGTTATGATGATTTACTTGTTGACAACTCTAGTGATGAATACTATGATGAAAACGTCAATTAATCATGCTAATCAAGGTGAAACGAATGGCAATGATAAGGAGAAAATTGAGCGTCTAACTAAAGAACTAAACACTCTTAAGTTAGCTCATGAAACTATCTTTGAAGATCATCGAGAACTTTTAAGGGCTCATGAGAATTTACGCTTTGAAAAGCTCAATCTTGAGCAAGAGCATGAGTTCTTAAAAGCTATCAATGATGATCTCCGTAAGAAAAGTTCTTCTTACATTGCCAAGCGTTTACTCTTATCTACTTACATGCCTCAAGTCAAGTCTAGTAACAAGAACAAGAAAGATTCTTCTTCTAGTAGTAACAATAACAATGCAAAATCCAATATTGTTGCTTCTAGTAGTTATCTTGATTCCACTAATGATTCTCTTAGCCAAGTTACACTTGAGCAAGAAAATAGCTTATTGAAGGGAATTATAGAGAAAGGTGTATACAAGAGCCTTGCCGGGAGTAAGCAATTCGAGGAAATTGTACACAAGCAAGGAAGGCACCGGAAGAATCAAGGTGTTGGTTTTGAACGGAAGTTCAATGCCAATGGAGTTGAGTGAGAAGAAGATCAATACCCCAAGATGAAGTTTGTTCCTCAACAAGAGAAGTATGATCCTACTTCCCTCAAGGGAACACAGGCACAAGATGATCTTCCACCACAAGACCACAAGGGCAAGGACAAGCTTCAAGAAGAGATTGATGCATTTGAAGAAGCACCTACGTCAAGTGGATTCCCAAGACTACGTCAAGTTCTACCTCATCAAGTACAACTACAACTCCAAGGATTCCCATCAAGATGATGTGAATCCAGAAGAAGAAGAACTAGAGAGTTCTTGAGGGTGACTCTGGCAACATATTTCACTCATATCATTATGGCAAGGACAAGTGCAATCAACTTCCATATCTTGCACTAGTTCAAGGAGCCACAAATCCTCATGTTGGTAAGGCAAGGGACAAGGTAACCTAATGATTTCATGGACATCATTTTGTGTGTGCATCACTCTATGTCTATGGATATACTTGTTTGTTCCTTGTGGGACTAACCCATGTAGGTATTGAAATGCAACTCACTCCAAAGGATTGCTCCAAAAAGATCTACATCAACATTGAGCATCCACATCTTCAACACCTACATGAAGTCATCATCGACAAAACCCAAGGTTAGTTCATCCCTCTAAGGGGGGATCTCACATCTAGGGGGAGCTTAACTCTAAGAATTGAGTCAAAGCAACTCTAATGATGTGAACACATAAATGCTTTATGTCAAAGTGGTAACCCCACTTGAGCTTAAACGATGAGTATGACCTATGATCAAATGTTCTCATTTGACTCCTAAGTCAATATACTCATATATAGATGACCTAGTCATCGCCAATTGCTTGATAGAAGCTAGAATTGGTTGTGCATGCTTTGTCACATATTTCATTTGCCATCTTATTGTGTGAGCATGTTGGTTGCATACTTTACTCATTCGAGGACATCCACTTGTTGTTTTGATTGATTGGCTTCTTTTTCTTTGGCCAAGTGGATGGACAAGAATGCCAAAGAACCTTCTTTAGCTATCTATGCTTTTCTCGTCTCAAACTCTGTTCATGCTACATCACAAAATTTGATCAAGTCAGATTCGAACCACTCTGTGTGAGGAGCACTCGGAGTCCCCGATTTGTCATAGACTTAAACTTCCAAAGCTTCTTTGTGATTTTCGGTCTGACCGATTCCTCCATTTCGGTCTTACTGAGATCACTTAGTCGATCTAAGTTTTCAATCTCGGTGCAACCGATTTGAAATCTTCGGTCACACCGAGTTGCAATAACTGTACACAGTTTTGCATCTCGGTGCCACCGAGTTGTTCCACTCAGTCACACCGACAGGGTCGGGCTATATATAGTCACGGGCAAAAAATTGGAAATTTCTCCGAACCTCTTCGCCCGCGTAATAGCTCGCTCTGCCTCCCTGGTCTCCGGATCGTCTCCTCATCGCCAGCCGCCCCCTGTCGCTGGTATCCGTCGCCGTCAACGGAAATCAGCCCCGCCGTTGCCGCCATAGCGAGTCTCCGCCGAACTAGGGTATGGACTCGATCACTGTGCTTTCCTCGTCCGATTCTTAGCACATTGTGTTCTTATTGATTCTTGCCATGATTGAAACACTCCTATCCAATCAATGCAATCCGTAGAATAGTTTTGATTCGAAAATTTAGGGTTAGGTTTCATGAAACCATCTCGGACCCACCGAGTTGAAAACTTGGTCCCACCGATTTGGCTTATGCCATTGCACTAGTGAGACTCGGTCGACCGAGAATTGCTAATCGGTGTGACTGATTTTAGGACTTTGTGAAACCCTAGCAGTCTCGGTGCCACAAGCTGTGACTCGGTCCAACCGAGTTCATCAGTTTAGGTTCCAAAACTGCTCGGTATCACCGAGTTTGAAAATCGGTTGATCGAAATGCTTTCTGTGGAAAACTAAAACTGAATTTTGAGTCATTCTTTGCAAAAATCTCTGCATTTTGTGATGCTCATCCACTCTACCTCATCTATAACTCTTCACGGGGTCAGTGATCGGCATGTCGAGACCAGTGTGATCGAGAACAGGTCGAGGAGCAGGTGAACATGGTGAGGGCACTAGTCCCTCCAGCTCTTCAGATGAAGGCAGCAGGAGCACCCCAAGCAATCTGCCTAAAGCTGCCACCAGGCAAAGGAAGAAGAAAACCTCAGATTCAGAAGATGAGGATTATAGGGCAGAAGAGGAAGAAGAAACCTCCAAGAAGGTTGTGCTCAAAAAGGAGTATGGCTCAGCACATAGCTCAAAGTCTGGACTCAATAAGAAGGTTCCTGCCAAGAGGACACCAATGCCAAAAGTCAGAGCATCAACTCAAATTCCTGAAAAGCCTGATCCCAAAGAGCCAACTGCTGCTGAAGGGAAGAAAAGGAAAGAGAGGGTCAAGAAGACCACAGTCAGAGTTATTGGGAAGCCTTCCATGATGGAAGAGGAAGAAGAGACAGCTACACCAGCACCAAAGGCACCCAAGCTTATGGGTGATGCTATAAGATCAGGGGCTGCCACATCTAAGCCCAAGGAAGCACCCAAAGCTGCCCCCAAGGCTAAGTCTGCACCAAATAGGAATACCAGGAGTATTCCAGCTACTGAGAAGAACAAGGCCCCCGTTCCTGAGGTTGCAGAAGAAGAAGATGAAGAAGGACAAGTTCTGAGGAAGCTCAAGCCAAAGATACCAGCCCACAATGATGCCCATCCTGTGGCTGAGGATATGAAGAGCAGAAGAGACAATGGGTAGAGACTATGGAGGATGGCAGATCCATATGCCTCAAGGAGAAGAACTGCTGTGGACTACAGGTTCCACACCAAGGAACAACAGGACTTTTATGAGACTGTTCTGCTGGATAAGAAGCCCATAGTGTGTGACATGAGGTGGGTCATTTGGACCTACATGAAGGAAAATGTAGAGCACTATCACGGAGTGCAAGACAGTTTTGTTGCTGTTGGAGTTGCAGACTTTGTTGGGCAAAAGCTCACCAAGCTGGAGCGATGAACTTATCATGTAGTTCTACTCCACACACTTTTATCCAGATGGCAGGATAGTGTGGATGTCTGAAGGTACAAGGTACCAGTCAACTGTTGAGGAGTGGGCAAAGCTGATAAATGCCCCAAAGGAGAATGAAGATGATCTTCATGTATATGCAAAGAAGAAAATGGGACACAATACCATGACACACATGTACAAGGAGATCCCAGACGAAGCCCTAGAAACTTTGTCCTTTGGATCAGTCCACTTTCTTCTGTCAGGGCTGCCTACTATCAATACCATCTTAAGGCATACCCTACTGCCAAAGTCTGGTGACCACAACATGATCAGAGGGCATGCAATCAACATGTTGCATTTGTTTGATGTGCCATAGAAATTCAAAGTCATGAGCCTTATGGTTGAAACCATTAAGAGGACTGCAGCTGATCAGAAAAGGAGTTCTGGATATGCCCCTCAGATCCAGGAGTTGATTAACTCAAAGATGGGCACAGGCAAATATCTATTGGATAAGGAACATTTTCCAATTTATCCAGACTTTGAGGACAATGAGGTTGTCATGAATGAGAATGATCCATCGTCAGTTCAAGCACAAGAGAAGAAGGAGAAGGCAAGGAAGGAGAAGGCTGCCAGGATGCCAACTCAGGAGGAGGCATCTAATTATTTCTTGAAGAACAAGCGAGGAGCAGCTCGGATACTTAATAGCATCAACCACGAGGATTGAGAAGGATTGGCCACCCTCACTCAAAATCAGGAGAGCTTGAGAGAATCATAGAACAAAAGTTCTATAACTTAGATGTGAAATGGCGAGATTCAGTTTGCGGTGGAGGAACTACAACATGACATGCAGGAGAGGAAGGGCAAAACAACAAGCGATGCATTTGCGAGTGCCTAGAGCCCAGAGGTCATCTGCTGTGCGTTTCGACACAAGAGCAACTTCATCCGCACCAGATACAACCTCAGTGCCACCAGCTCCAGCACCTACATCAGCTCCAGCTCCATCTACTTCAACTGAAGCTTTCGTCCTCGGCGTTATCCGGACTCCACCACCTGAAGATCAAGCTTGAGAGTCGATCTAGCACTATGCATTTTCTATGAACTTTTTGGTAACTTGTTGCCAAAGGGGGAGAAAAATGTATAGATCATAGGCTTCGAGAGAGAGAGTGTTGCTTTTGTTCTCTCTTGATTTTGTGGTTTTTCAAACTTGTTTGCTTGATATACTATGTTTGTGAGACATTGATGATCATGTGTTTGATCATAAGCTACACTTATGCATGTTTGATGATATTATCTTATCTATCCTATGTGATCATTCACTTGTGCTTGGTGATGAGTGCATGTATTCATTCCGTATCATTTTGGCGCTCCACCAAGATGTATGTGACATGGAAGAGTAACCCATGAGCCTAATTCCTTGTGCATTTGCAGTCCAAAGCAAATATTAAAATATGCACAAATTTAGGGGAGCTCTTGCTTATCACATACTTCTCAAAGCGACGATGTTTTCAATCTTATTATCATTTGTCGAAGCTTTGATCTATATGTTGTCATCAATTACCAAAAGGGGAGATTGAAAGTGCAGCTATCCTAGGTGGTTTTGGTAATTCATAACAACATATAGCTCATTAAGCTAATGCTATTCAAGATGAACATTTCAGGAAAGCTCAATGAATGGCATGGCATGGATGATGAAAGTGGATCCTCAAAATGCTAAAGACAAAGGATTGGCTCAAGCTCAAAAGCTCAAGACTCTTCATTTTATATTTTAGTGATTCAAGATCACATTGAGTCTATAGGAAAAGCCAATACTATCAAGGAGGGATGAGGTGTTGCTTAATGAGCCTCTTGCTTCATGTGCTTAGTGATATGCTCCAAAACCCTCAGCTACTTTCTCACATCCACATATGACCTAAACCTAAAGCCAAAATCGGTCTCACAATTCTTCCTATCCGGCCCCACCCATTTCATATGTCATAGCCACTACCACAAACCCTAGGCAAATCGGTTCTACCGATAGGGATCTCGGTCTCACCGAGATGGGATTGTAATCTCTCTGTTTCCTTTTCATAACTTTTCGGTCTCACCAAAAGCGGATCGGTCCCACCGAGATTGCAATGTAAACTCTCTGTTTCCCTTTTGTAACATTTGGTCTCACGAAAAGAGCAAATCGGTCCCACCGAGTTTACGACCAACTCTACGGTTAGATAATTACCAAAATCGGTCTCACCGAGTTTGTATGTCAGTCTCACCAAGATTACGTTATGCCTAACCCTAACCATATCAGTCCTACCGAGATGCATGTCAGTCACACCGAAAACCCTAACGGTCACTAGGTTTACTAAAATCGGTCTGACCGAGTTTGTTGATTCGGTCTCACCGAGATTGGTAAATTGTGTGTAACGGTTAGATTTTGTGTGGAGGCTATATATACCCCTCCACCTCCTCTACATTCGTAGAGAGAGCCATCAGACTAAACCTACACTTCCAACTTACCATTTCTGAGAGAGAACCACCTACTCATGTGTTGAGGCCAAGATATTCCATTCCTACCATATGAATCTTGATCTGTAGCCTTCCCCAAGAGAGATTTGAGTGTTGGGGAGACTATCATTTGAAGCACAAGAGCAAGGAGTTCATCATCAACACACCATTTGTTACTTCTTGGAGAGTGGTGTCTCCTAGATTGGCTAGGTGTCACTTGGGAGCCTCCGACAAGATTGTGGAGTTGAACCAAGGAGTTTCTAAGGGCAAGGAGATCGGCTACTTCGTGAAGATGTACTGCTAGTGAGACAAGTCCTTCATGGGCGACAGCCATGGTGGGATAGACGAGGTTGCTACTTCGTGGACCCTTCGTTGGTGGAGCCCTCCGTGGACTCGCGCAACCGTTACCCTTCGTGGGTTGAAGTCTCCATCAACGTGGAGGTACGATAGCACCACCTATCGGAACCACACCAAAAACATTCGTGTCTCCAATTGCGTTTGAATCCTCCAAACCCTTCCCTTTACTTTCTTGCAAGTTGCATGCTTTAATTTCCGCTGCTCATATACTCTTTGCATGCTTTCTTGAATTGTGTGATGACTGCTTGACTTGTCCTAAGATAGCTAAAATCTGCCAAACTCTAAAACTGGGAAAAGGCTAAGTTTTTAATTGGTCAAGTAGTCTAATCACCCCCCTCTAGACATACTTCAAGGTCCTACAGCAACTGAGTGCCATCTCCGGTCTCCAGACAGACTGCGCCAGGTCTGGAGACTCGTACTACCCGGTAAGGGCCTTCCCACTTTGGTGACAACTTGTTTGTACCCTTGGCGGACTGAACGCGCCTAAGGACAAGGTCTCCTTCCTCAAAACATCGGGCATGAACGCTGCGGCTATGATAGCAACACAGGGCTTGATGGTAGCGTGCAGCACGCATAGCAGCCCGGAGATGGTTCTCCTCGAGTAGCACACTATCGTCACGACGGTGTTGATCTTATGCTACTTCATCGTAGGCAAGCACTCGAGGCGACCCATAAATGAGTTTTGTGGGGATAAATGTTGCTGCCCCATAGACCAGGGAGAAGGGAGTCTTCCCGGTAGGTCAGCTTGGTGTCGTTCCGAGGGACCAGAGAAATACCGGCAGCTCCTTGATCCACCGCCTACGGTGCTTCTGGGGCGTATCAAAAGTTCTTGTCTTGAGTCCACGCAGCACTTCAGCGCTCGCCCTCTCAGCTTGTCCATTGCTCCGGGGGTGTGCCACAGAGGCAAATGAGATCTTGCATCCGAGGGCAAGAACAAATTGCATGAGGGCGCGGCTCGTGAACTAGGTGCCGTTGTCAGTGAGGATCCTTGCCAGAACTCCAAGACGACACACCAATTCTTTCAAGAACTTGATAGCTGACCAAGCTATCACCTTCTCACGGTAGTCACTTCCAGCCACTTTGTAAACTTGTAAATGTCAACTAACAAGAATTCAAAGCCCCCGATTGCTCGGGGGAAGGGGCCGAGGATATTGAGCCCCCAGACAGGAAATGGCCATGAGAAAGGATTGTTTGAAGAGCTTGGGCAGGCAGGTGTGTTTTCTTGGAATGGAACTGGCAGGCTTCACATTTCGTGACTAGCTCGACCGCATCTTGGAGGGTTGTGGGCCAATAGAATCCTTGCCGGAATGCTTTCCCAACTAATGCCCTTGATCCAATGTGGGAGCCGCACATTCCTTTGTGAATCTCAGCCAGCAGTTCCTTTCCTTCTTCCCGGCAGACACACTTCAATTTCACACCGTTGGGCCTCCTTCTGTACAGAGTGTCATCGACAAACTGATACATACCGGCCCTCCGGGCTACCTTTTCAGCTTCATCTTGGTCACCGGGAAGCTCTTCGGTTTGGTGGAAGTGGACAATATCCCTTGCCCAAGTTCGAGCCTGGGGCTCGACAACAAGGACTAGCGGCACCTCCTCTGCTGCGGGAGCACCAGCGTCGTTCGCGGGGTCCATGGGCCCGGATGGATGGGGTGGTCCGGTAGGCTGTGAGGAGTTGTTTCTTGCAGGGTCTCTGCCAGGAGCGGACGACTCTACCGGGAGAGGCTTACCGTAGTCCAACTTTCTCATCTTCTGGGCCATTGTTGCTGGGGATACGGAGGGCTGAGTGAGATGGAGAACAAAAGACCCTGGTTCCACAGGAAGCTTCTGCGCATCACACTTTGGAAGATGAGCAGTTATGCTGTTTTCCGCACGGGGTACGTGCTCTGTTTGCAATCCATCAAAGCGCTCCTCGAATGTCCTCACTTCCTCGACGTATGCCTCCATCAATGGACTTTGACAATCCTTGTTGACTTTTCTCACCACAAGCTATGAATCTCCTCGAATGATTAGCTTCTTAATTCACAATTCAGCGGCAATTCTGAGCCCAGCAAGGAGCCCTTCATACCCAGTTGTATTGTTGGTTGCTTCTTCCCGGGCAAAATGCATTTGGACGATGTACTTCAAGTGCTCCCTGGAGGGGCGATAAGAAGTACGCCACCTCCTGCACCTTATAGGGAAAAAGCACCATCAAAATACATAATTCATTCTTGGGGCGATTCCTTGCCGGGGATAACTTTCTCTGTCACTTCCAGATCAGGGGTTGGTGTCCATTCTGCAATAAACTCTGCCAATTCCCTGCTCTGAATGGTTGACGTGCTCTCAAACTTCAAACCAAAGCTAGATAAGTCCAAAGCCCACTCCAATATTCTGCCGGTAGCCTTAGGGTTTCGGAGTATCCTTTGCAACGGAAAATGAGTAACAACCGTGATCTCATGGGCTTGGAAGTAGTGGCGAAGTTTCCTTGAGGCCATACTGAGACCAAAGATCAACTTCTGCATGCCAGAGTACCTCGATCCAGCCCCCTGTAACAAGGAACTGACGAAGTACACTGGGTGATGCACCACTTTTTTCCTTGCTGCGTCCTTGGGGTTGCTCTCGTTGCCGTGCTCATTGTTGTCCTAGTCCTTCTCTGACTCTGTCGGTCTCTGCTCACTTTCTTCCTCATCCACTTCTCGTTGTGCTGCCAAGGCCGCACTGACCACTTGGTTGTTTGCTTCCAAGTATAGCAACAACGGCTCCTAGGGTTTGGGAGCGACCAAGGTAGGCAGAGAGGAGAAGTAGGCCTTCAACTCTTGCAAAGCTGCTTCTGCTTCTGGGGTCCACTTCATAGGACCGGCCTTCTTCAAAATTTTGAAGAACAGCAGGGCGCGCTCGGCAGACTTGGAGATGAATCTGCTTAGTACGGCAACACATCCTGTCAGACACCTCACATCCTTAATTGTCCTTGGCGCTTGGATCTTATCGATGGCCTTGATCTTGTCAGGGTTGGCTTTGATCCCACGATGGGATGCAAAGAACCCAAGCAACTTGCCGGAGGGAACACCAAATACACACCAAATGTCTCCTCCAAATCCTGAATAAGGGTGGCACTATCCTTAGTCTTGACCACAATATCATCCATATAGGCTTCTATGTTTCTGTGCAACTGTGGCTCAAAACCAATCTGGATTGCCGTTGCAAAAGTGGACCACACACTCCTTAATCCAAATGGCATGCAGACAAAGCAGTACGTACCACATGGAGTGATGAACGACGTCTTCTCTTCATCTTCCTTGGACATGAAGATTTGGTGATACCCAGAGTATGCGTCCAGGAACGAGAGAAAATCACAACATGAAGTGGATTCCACAATTTGGTCGATGCGCGGCAAGGGAAATGGGTCTTTCAGGCAAGCCTTGTTGAGATCTGTGAAATCTATGCAAAGCCTCCACTACCCGTTAGCCTTCCAGACTACCACTAGATTTGCCAACCATGTGGGATGCAACACTCCTCTGACCAAACCAGCTGCCTCAAGTTTCTTGATCTCTTCTGCAATGAACTGCTGTCTCTCCAAGGCCTGCTTTTGGACTTTTTGCTTGACAGGTCGGGCATGTGGGCAGACAGCAAGGTGGTGCTCGATTACCTCCTTGTGAACACCGGGGATATCAGATGGTTGCCAGGCAAACACATCGATATTCGCCCGCAGGAAGGCAATGAGCGCACTTTCCTCTTTTTCATTGAGGGTGGCGCTGTGATAGTACCATCAACGCCAGCCAGCCCTGTCGGGACCTTCTTCACTTGGGGTGTAGCGACCTTGGATCTCTTGCTGTTACAAGCACTCCGGCACGTCGTCAATGGGTGCCGTGCACTCGGTGGGGTCATGCTTCCCTGACTCTTTGCCGGAGTCCCTACAATCTCTCTTCTTTCCTTTACTTCCCTTGGCGGAAGCTACCGCTGCCGATGTCTCTGCCGCGACCCCGTCCCGGTACATCTTGTCCACACAAATAATTGTATCCTTCTCATCTGATGGGATGGTGATGACTCCCAGTGGCCCAGGATCTTCAAGGTGTTGTAGGCATAGTGGGATGCCGCCATGAACTTAGCCAGGGCCGGGCGTCCAAGAATCCCATTGTACGGGAGGGGGAGATCAACCACATCAAACACAATCCTCTCAGTCCATTAGTTCAGTTCTCCCCGCAAATGTTACCGGTAACGTGATCTTTCCCTTAGGATGGCTCCTGTCGGGATTAACTCCTTGAAACATGCTGGTAACCTCTAGCTCTTCCTCTCCTATCTGAAGCTTGCTAATGACTGCCGGGATATCAGATTCAACCCGGCCCCGCCATCCACCAGCATCTTTGTGACCTCGAGGTTGCGAATTGTTGCGGAGACCAACAATGGCAAACACCCTACCGCAGTGGTTCGGCTAGGATGATCCTCCTCGTCAAATATGATGGGCGTACGGGACCATTTGAGCGCCTTCCGGGCCTCTGGTGCTGGTTCCACGGCATTGACTTCTCGTGCCCACCGTTTGAGCTGGCAGTGAGAACTATGCAGAGATGTACCTCCGTCAATGCACAAGGCGTCCGTGGCCTTCTAAAACTCCTGCTCACTTGTTTCCTCTTCTTCCCCTCCATCACACTCATCATCACAGGTTTCCTTCTCTCGACCTCTAGCGGGCTTTCCTTAGTTTCGAAAGGGTTTGCTGGGGCGATTTGCTTCACCACCTCAGCCCTTATCGCCAGCAACATTCTGACCTTTTTCCTTATCATGCTTCTCATACTCTGCTCTCTGTCTCTTGACAAGCTGCTCAACCTGATAACACTCTTGAAGGTCATGGCCCTTGGTCCAATGAATCTTGCAGTACGGCCAATCACCTTTCCCGGCTTCCTCGACTGCAGCGGCTTCTCGGCAGTCAGTGCACATGGCAGCTTCCTTGCCGGGTGCCTCAGCTTTAGCCTTCTTGCCGGTACTAGCATACTCGATACTTCAACAGTCATCACTGCCTTATCTCTCCGCTTCCTACTGCGCTTCTTGCTCTTCTTCTGACTGGTTGATTCATCATCACCCTCTGAATCAACATTGACGCAATCTTCCTCTCCGGGCAACTTCCTGCCCTCCTCCATCCGAGCACACTTATCCACCAGTGTGTAAAGCTCCTTCACAGTCTTTGGCAACCGTACCTTTATCTTGGAACAAATACGACGATTGTGCACACTGGACTGGAAGGCAGCTATTACGGCTGCTGGATGAATATTTGGGATATTTCTATGAACTTTGCTGAATCTCTATAAATACTTATTGAGGGTTTCTCCTTCCTTCTGCTAGAGAAGCTGCAGGTCGCTGAGCCTGCCAGGTTCTTGATGACCACCAGTAAAGGCTCCAATGACCTCATGGCACAGGTCAGCCCATGATGAAATGGAGTTCTCCGGTAGGTGCATCAGCCAAGACCTCACATTGGACTTGAGGGCCAAAGGGAAGTACTTGGCAAACACCTTCTCATCTCTTCCCCCGGCAGCCTGAACAGTGATGGTGTAGATGCTCAGGATCTCTACCGGGTTCAGCCTCCCATCGTACTTCTCAGGTATCTCTGGCTTGAACGTGCGAACAGATGGCCAACAGACTTGCCGCAGCTCATGAGTAAAGGTAGGGCAGCCAACCTCGAAAGGTAGGCACCCGCCAACACCGAGCACGGGCTCGTCGATGTCAGGGCCATTGCACCCGTCGGTCCGGTGGAGGTCATCACGGCGTTGCTCGATCATGACACGCGTGTCTCCTCTCCACCTATACTCCAGGGCTCGTGAAAGCACAAGTGCTCCCTAGGTGGTTTTGGTAATTAATGTCAACATATCTCTTGTTGGACTAACACTTTTCTCTAGTACATTTCAGATAAGTTCAACAATGGAGTGGCATGGACTAAAGGATGTGGGAACTCCTTCAAAATGCTAAGCACAAAGGATTGGCTCAAGCTTCAAGCTCAAGACTCTTTGTCGGTGTCAAAACCGGCCGATCTCGGGTAGGGGGTCCCGAACTGTGCGTCTAGGCGGATGGTAACAGGAGACAAGGGACACGATGTTTTACCCAGGTTCGGGCCCTCTTGATGGAGGTAAAACCCTATGTCCTGCTCGATTGATATTGATATTGTGGATGTTTACAAGAGTGGATCTACCACGAGATCAAGGGGGCTAAACCCTTGAAGCTAGCCTATGGTATGATTGTAAGGGTTGTTGATGTTGTCCTACGGACTAGAGCCATCCGGTTTATATAGACACCGGAGAGGGCTAGGGTTACATAGAGTCGGTTACAATGGTAGGAGATCTACATATCCGTATCGCCAAGCTTGCCTTCCACGCCAAGGAAACTCCCATACGGACACAGGGCGAAGTCTTCAATCTTGTATCTTCATACTCTTGGAGTCCGGTCGATGATGATAGTCCGGCCAATGATAGTTCGGCTGATGATGGTAGTCCGACTATCGGACACCCCTAATCCAGGACTCCTCGGTAGCCCTGAACCAGGCTTCAATGGCGATAAGTCCGGCGTGTATATTGCTTGGCATTGCAAGGCGGGTTCCTCCTCCGAATGATAGAAGATTGTGAACACCGGGATAGTGTCAGCTCTGCAAAATAAATTCCACGTTCCACCATAGAGAATAATAATATATACACAAGTTCAATTTCTTTGGCGTTTTTGTGGCATGGCGTCACACCACTACCAAGCCATTACTCGAATTGTTTTTACTTTACCACCTCGGCGCATTTAGCGGCGGTTTCCTTAACACGTCTTGTCGAGCGAGATCGTGTTTCCCTTAATCCGGATTCTCATCAATACGGGCGTGGGTAACCCAACGCGCCATTGATGGTGACGGCAGGAGATAAGCGAGTTTTACCAGGCCGATGGGGGCGTGTAAGACTTGGCTCGCCCATATAAGGGATAAGATTCACCTTCTCACCTCGCCTTCTTCCTCCTTTCCTTATCCATCTCCGCGCTTTTCGAGCTCCAGCGCCCAAGTTCGCGCATCTCGTCTCAACCTTCTCCGACCATGTCCGGGCGGGAGGTAAATGGTTGGCCTCCACCGTTAAGGAGGAGCACATCGCCAAACTGCGCGGCGCGGATACCTCTCCGGCGACATCGCGCACCGGCTGCCCGACGAGGGCAGCTCATCCCCACCCCAGGCCCCATGAGAGGTTGTCTTTCTTTCTCACTTCCTCCATGGACTGGGCTTTCCACTTCACCCCTTTGTCAGGGATCATGTTCTACTACGGCCTGGATTTCCATGATCGGCGCGAACTTCATCCTCAACATCTCGGCGTTTATCGTGGTGTGCGAGGCCTTCCTCTGCATCCAGCCCCACTTGACTTGTGGCTCAAGACCTTCAATGTCAAGCGAAGGTAGTGAAGGGCACTCAAGCGGAGTCTTGGGCGCCATGTTGGGCAAGATGCCCAATGTCCTTTAGTTGAAGGGCCTTCGTGGAATCCATCAAGGGGTGGCAATCGGGGTGGTTCTATATCACGAGCCACGTGATCCTAAATGGGGGCGGCCCCGAGTTTAGATCTGGTATCCCCACGCAGCTCATCTCACGGAAAGAGAAGGGCTTGCTGTGGGGTAGTTGAAGGAGGCGGGACTCCAAGCACTGTATCAAGAAGTGGTGAAGAAGCTCGGGCTGGTTAACGTGGTCAGTCATGCTCATCCGCGGATTCTCCCATGCCAAGCGGGCATTCAATCTATGGGAGTTCGATCCGGAACAGCACCAGAGCTGGCAGGCTCTTGACCACGATGTCTGGCGCTGGAAGGTGCTGTTCAAGGCGCCGAAGCCCCGCATCCATGATGAAGATCGCGGATTTCGCTCGCAGCCTTGAGCCGACGAGGTAAGTGATTCTACCCCTTTATGGGACACTTGTTTTCATAGTTTGACTCTATCGGGTTTTAATTTCCCTTCTCCTTTGACGGGACTAGATGAGGAAGGCGAGCAGATTACCGCCGGCTCCTATGCGAGAAAATCCAGTGGGCGCCCGTCTAAGCGGGGCTGCTGGTTCCGGCACCGCGTGGTGCGGAGAAGAAAACCAAGAAGGAGGCCACGGGTGCTCGAAAGAGTGCCCGTTTTCAGCTCTCCGGCGACTCGGGCGGACTCCTCCCGAAAATGAGGAGGAGGAAGAGGACTCTCTCGGAGGAGGAGAGAGGAAGAGGAAGGCTTCCCCAGCGGGGGGAGGCGAAGGGTCAGAGGGAAGGACTATTCCCGGACAGCTCCGCCAACATCAACGTTGGCGAGGAAGAATAACCTTCAAGGGCCAGGCCTCGGCGAGATCGTAAGTATCCGGTTCTGAATGATTTATAATTTCTTTTTCTGCGTCACATAGTGTCATTTCGATGCCGCATCTTGCACTGTAGTCCGGCCCGGTGATGATCTTCCCGCTTCATTGGCGGGTCGTTGGCTCCGTCGGATGTAGACTCCATCCCGACCGCCTCCACCCCCGCGACACCGAGGGCGCCGAGGTGGGATCCCAGAAAGGACCCATCGGGGAGGCTCGGGCGCCACAAAGGCGTCCTCCGGACTTTCGCTGGACTCCACATCGAGAACCCGCGGTGGTTCGGAGTCCGGCCGCGCCCCGCCGAGCGAAGGGCAAGACCGTGGCGCTGCGGCTTCCGTCCAACCGGGCGTCGAGCAATTTGTTGGGCGCTGCAGGCGCCTCCATCGAGAAGAACACCGCACTATTATGAGTGCGGTGATCGAAAGGGCAACTTCGCCAAGAGCGGGCTGACGAAGCACTGTAGTAGCCTTCTATCGGGCTTTGAGGTAAGAAGTTAAAATATGCAATGTAATACCGCATAGACAGTAGCCCCGATGCTCGGTTCGGTGTTGGAAAGAAAAGCGGACTAAGGATCTAAAAAAGAAGATATACAGGGTTGCTAAAAATTATGTCAATATGGGTTGCAGGCTCGCTGCTGACCTCTGCCAGACTTGGCTGCGGAGGTCGGTCTTTGAAGCAGAGCTCGGCGGTCGAGCAAGAGCTCGGCCGTGCGAGAAGCAGCTCAGGACAAAGAAGGTGAGTAACACCACTTTGAACTTGTACCTTACAGAATTTAGGTTGCAACAAAAAATAACAAGGATAACATGGGTACTGCAGGGGCCACGAACAAGGTGGCGGCCCTGAAGGAGGCCGAGTCTGCAGCCCGAGCATAATGCGGCCACAGGCAGGCAGAGCGAGAAAAGCAGGAGGCGCGGGTGGCGGTGGTTCAACAAGAGCTCGAGGCTCTCATGGAAAAGCATGAGAGTTTGGAGCGTGACTCAAAGACTAGAGAGTCCGAGCTTGCCTCGGCCCTCGAAAGTGCCAAAACCGCCAAGGACGAGGCCCATAAGTCCCTTCAGGAGATTGAGTTGATGAGGAAGATAGCGGCGGGCAAGGCATTTTTCATGCAAAGCAAGCATGTGAATGTAAATTACGTGTTACTTACCGAATTGGAGCTCTCGAGGCGTTTGCAGATCTGCCTTGAAGCGTGTCGATGCGCCGCATTCTACCGAGCCGAGGAGGGAGCTCAGCGGAGAAGGTCTTCTAGTCTCGATATCTTTGAGACCGGCCATCCAGTGCCCCTAGCGACCAGTGAAGTAGCTGGTCGAGCTTCACAAGGTGGCCGAGCAGGCCATGAAGGGCCTCATAATCCGGTGTGGCACGGAGAGGCCATGCACAGGAGCTACCGGCCTCGTCGACGGTTGGTGGATCGTGCCCCCAGGTGGAGGTTATCAAGTGCTCGCTTTGTATTGAAGGTGCTCGTCGGGCCCTTGCCAGCGCAAAAGGTGCATTGGGGCAAGCTGGATGCGGAGAAGCTAATCAGCAGCGCGCCACCAGCCGGCAAGGAACATCGTCGCCGAAATGTACTATAAGGCTGTCTGAAGGGTGCCCGCAACATTGCGGATGAGTGCCCCAGGATGTAATTTTGAGTAAATTCGCAATGTGTTATCACGTGAGCTGAAAACTTTGTTCATATCGCTAAGCAGCGCTTGTTAATTTAAAATATTACCTTACATGCGGCCGTTTATTAAATCGAGAGATGGCAAGTCGTCGGCTTCAGCCCCCATGCCACGAGTCTTTGGGGTGTTCGGGATAAACATGGCGCTCTAGTTCCCATTTTGGGTCCATCGAGGAGGCGCTCAACACAACGAACAGGCAACGGACTTATAGTGCTTGGACACTCTCCTTAGCCATAGAATTCTATAATTTTAAATTTGGTGAAGCCCCTAGTATTGGAGGACGAATTGGGCGCTATCCACGCCTTAAATCGGACATAATCCGAACTTCGCTCGAGCGGCGTAGGTCTTTAAGGACCCGAAAGGACCTCTCGAACAGCGACCAGTCTCGCCTTATCATGACAGTCAGTTTTAGCTTTCTCGAGGCGTTAACCCGGCTCAACGAGGCGCAATCGGAGTGGTTCTCCAGTGCTACCTTAGCCGATAGAATGGAGCGTAAGGTGCCAAACATGGGAGCAGGCAAACCCAACTATTGACCCAAGACATGATTGAGCCGATTCATATAATGCTATAAGTTCGGGTGCCGCACTTGTGAAAGTGTCGGACTTTAGCACACCATAATCACGGAGAACATAAGCCCTGGTGTATTTGGCCGTACCAGAATGTCTGGATGCAACATGTCATAAATGAACATATATATATATATATAAGGTAATGCAATTATAGGCAAAAAAGTGCTGTATTTTATTGAGAAGATATGCTATGAGTGCGGAATGATACAAATAGTCACGGAAAGCAAGGTTGGGCGAATTAAAGGCGTCTCCCTCGAGGGTAGGCAGCGGAATGTTTGTATTTAACAAATTTAATCCTCGTGATGGAGACCACCGAGTGTTAAATGCAGCCTATGTCCTTCCTGGCTGTTGCATCATGAGTTGGCAGGTTCGCCGCGGACGAGTTCTGTATAAAAAGAGAAAAAAAAAAAAAAAGCGACACACTTGGGAGCCCTGGTGTGGTCGAACCGCACTCTGGGTCTGTTGTGGCTGTGCCTTTCCCCTATGCCCATGGTATCTCCAAGGTGTAATTATATACGCGGAGAGCTTCTCTTACAATTTTGCGAGGGCTGGGGTTGAGGCCGCATTACTCTGGCGTGCTCGGGCGTGCGGTGGTCTTGGTTGATGTTGCTCGGGCGCGTTTGGGCGTGTCCGGTCGTTTAACGGCGGACTCGAGAATTGCCTTAAAGGCTGCTCTGTACTTACGCCGCGAGCGCTGTATGTTCCTCCGTTCGGAGGGCGTTCGTGTTTCCATTGACCGTGATGACTCCACGAGGGCTGGCATCTTGAGCTTAAGGTATGCATAATGCGGCACCGCGTTGAATTTTACAAGCAGCGGTTCGTCCGAAAGCGAGCATGATAGCCGCCATGAGCGGGACTATGTCGAAGATTAACTCCTCGCCGGAAATTATCCGGGATCCGAAGACCACTTCGATGTGGCGAGCACTGTATAATTGGCCTCGACACCTGGTATGACACCTTTGAAGGTTGTCTTTGTAGGTTTAATCCTTGAAGGGTCTATGCCCATCTTGCGCCTTGTATCGATAAAGCAGGTTCAGCTCTGCCGCCGTCCACCAGGACTTCCGTGAGGTGAAATCCATCGACGATTGGGTCTAAAACCAATGCGGCGAATCCGCCATGGCGGATCTGGTCGGATGGTCTCTTCGATCGAAAGTGATCGGGCAAGAGGACCATGGGTTGAATTTTGGGGCGATGGCTCCATCGCGTATCGTCCCTTAGTGCGCTTCCGCTCCCTCTTGGGAATATCGTTGCGTATATCATGTTTACCGTCCGAACTTGAGGGAATCCCTTTTGTTCTCTGTTTTTCGGCTGCGGGTCTCTTCCTCGTCATCATTGTGTAGCCCCTTGTCACTGTTTTGGTGATTAATTTGCCTGCTTGCTTGAATACCCAACAATCTCTGTTGGTGTGGTTAGCTGGCTTTTCGGGGGTTCCATGTATTTGACAAGAGCGGTCGAGTATCCGGTCCAAATTGGACGGGCCCGGAGTGGTTCTTTTGAATGGCTTCTTTCGTTAACCGGGTTTGGAGCCTCGGAATCCGGCGTTGACTGCCGTATCCTCATTGCAGTCGCCGTTAATGCGGCGTTTGTTTTTGTTTCGACGCAACCTTCCATTGCGGTCCTTGGTATCCGGACTGCCAGCATTTTCTTTGAGGTTGTTGCTGCTTGAGCTAGCCAGCTATCCTCTCCCGCATGAAGCGGGTCATGAGTGATGTGAGGGCTGCCATGGATTTGGCTTCTCTGTCCTAGGTGCCGGGCCAGCCACTCGTCGCGGATTTTATGTTTGAAGGCAGCAAGGGCCTCTGCATCCGGACGGTCGGCGATTTGATTTTCTTTGTTAAGAACCGTGTCGAATTGCCTTGGCGATTAAATGCGGCTGCTGGATTATGTGGCTTAGGTCATCTGCGTCGGTGGTCGCTTTATACGTGCCTTGGAAGTTGTCGAGGAATGCGGCTTCGGGTTTTCCCAACATCAATTGACTCTGCGGGCAGGCTGTTAAGCCAATGCCGAGCTGGTCCTTTAAGCTTGAGCGGGAGATATTTGATGGCGTGAAGATGCCGCTTGCGGGCCATGTGTATATGGAGAAGATAATCCTCAATCCAAACCGCTGGGTCTGTTGTGCCATCTTAGGATTCGATGTTAGCGGGTTTAAACCCTTGAGGATTTGATGATCCATTACTTCGTCGGTGAAGCATAGTGGGTATCTTGGCGCCTCAGTATTGAGCAATATCGCGGCGTAGCTCGAGAGAGCATTATCTGCTGTGTTCGCCCGGCCGAGTAGTTATATCCGGCGCGACGGTATTCGCGTGGGTCTTGGGGCGCCCACGTGATCCGTAGATAGATCTGGATTGTCTTGCCTTGTCCTCAATATATCCATAAGTCCGGTAGCGTTCCCCGTGGCTTCATGCTTTTGAGCGATGTCGAGTGCGGTTTTGGTGGAGGGCTTGCGCCTCTCTGTCGCGGCCACGGGGTGGCCGGTTTGTCGTATTGTGCGCTGGTGATGCAGGTTTGTACGCCTCCTCCTCTAATCGGGGGAGCAACTTGCGCTTTGGGTAACTTTTGGAGGGGCGTTCGAGTTCATACTCTTCAGCCGCGAGGACCTCGGTCCATCTGTCGGCCAGTAGGTCTTGATCAGCTTGAAGCTGTTGCTACTTTTTCTTTAGGCTGTTTGCCGTGGCCATTAGCCTGCGTCTTGTTCGACGGGATCCTTAGGCACGACGAATTCGTCGTCGTCGAGGCTTGCCTCGTCTCCGGAGGGAGGTAAGTAATTGTCATCCTCGACCTCTTAATACGCCGCCCTATCGTGGGGGCTTGCTACAGCTCCTCCTGCGCTGGATCGTCTTTGGAGGGAGTTGTCTTCGGCACTTTACGGGGTGTTATTATCTCTGTGCGGAATCTCCATTCTTGCCGTGGCGGGATTTAAGCGGCGCCACGGCGTCGGCGCTTGGGCTGTTTCTTTAAGGAATCGGCCTCCGCTGCTTCTTTGCCGTCCCCATCTTTTGGGGTGTCCACCATGTATATGTCATATGGCGAGGTGGTCTTCCGGTGTCTGTAAGGCTTTGGTTCTTGTAGTCTCGGCATCATCCTCCATACCGTCGATGTCTTGGTCGTAGTCGAGTAAGTCGGTTAAATCGTCGGCGGTGGCTACGAAGTGGGTGGTGGGTGGGCTCTAAATTTCTTTGTTGTCCGCGTCCCAACCGTCACGGCGTAGTTGGCCAGGGCTCTCCGGATAGCGAGAGACACTTGATGAATTTATGATATCGCCGAAGAAGGCGAGTGCTGAAAGATGTCGAGCGGTGAATTCCATGATCGGCGCATAATCGGATTATTTGGCGGGCGCGGGAGGTTGAGTCCGCGAGTGTCGGCACCTCGAGTCATGAGCTTTATGCGAGACAAGGTAAGTGTTGGCTCCATCGCCGTAGAAGTTGCAGCTTCGAGGCGGTGTCCAGCCATCCGTCCTTGATCCGGCGATCGGCTCCGGACTATGGGTCGGGCGGATTAGTGTCTTGGCCTCAAAGCGCTGTCCGTGGCGAGTTAGGTCATGCCCATCGTGACAGCAGCGCACGCTCGGCTGTGGCTCAGATCCATCGAGATCAAGTCCCCGGATATCGGCCGTGAAGTTTAGGCTTCAAACCTGACATGGCGGCCAGGGCGTAGCTTCGATCTGCTCGGATGGCCAGCGAGTTGGACCGCGATCGCGAAGCCGCCGAATCTGAAGATCTGTCGGGAGAAAAGTCTCACCCGGGACTGCGTCGTTGTTGATTGAAGAGGCCATCAAGCCTATCGGTGACGACACAGAGGAACTCTCAATGAAAGCACCAATGTCGGTGTCAAAACCGGCGGATCTCGGGTAGGGGTCCCGAACTGTGCGTCTAGGCGGATGGTAACAGGAGACAAGGGACACGATGTTTTACCCAGGTTGGGCCCTCTTGATGGAGGTAAAACCCTACGTCCTGCTCGATTGATATTGATATTGTGGATGTTTACAAGAGTGGATCTACCAAGAGATCAAGGGGCTAAACCTAGAAGCTAGCCTATGGTATGATTGTAAGGGTTGTTGATGTTGTCCTACGGACTAGAGCCATCCGGTTTATATAGACACCGGAGAGGGCTAGGGTTACATAGAGTCGGTTACAATGGTAGGAGATCTACATATCCGTATCGCCAAGCTTGCCTTCCACGCCAAGGAAAGCCCCATCCGGACACGGGGCGAAGTCTTCAATCTTGTATCTTCATAGTCTTGGAGTCCGGTCGATGATGATAGTCCGGCCAATGATAGTTCGGCTGATGATGGTAGTCCGGCTATCCGGACACCCCCTAATCAAGGACTCCCTCACTCTTCATTTTACGTTTTAGTGATCCAAGATCACATTGAGTCTATAGGAAAAGCCTAACTATCAAGGAGGGATGAGGTGTTGCTTAATGAGCCTCTTGCTTCATGTGCTTAGTGATATGCTCCAAAACCCTCCACTACTTTCTCACATCCACATATGACCTACACCTAAAGTCAAACTCGGCCCAACCGATTCTTTCTATCCTGCGCCACCGAGTTCAATTGTCATAGCCACTGCCACCAACCCTAGGCAAATCGGTTTCACCGATAGGGATCTCGGTCTCACCGAGATGGGATTGTAATCTCTCTGTGTATGTCCATTATCAAAATCGGTCTCACCGTGTTTGTGCAATCGGTACTATCGAGATTACAATGCAAACTCTCTAGTTAACTTATTACCAAAATCGATCCCACCGAGTTTGAGTAATCGGTCCCATCGAGTTTGCTGACCAACTCTCTTGTTAGCTAATTACCAAAATCGGTCCCACGAGTTTGTATGTCGGTCTCAGCGAGATTACGTTATGCCTAACCCTAACCATTTCGGTCCTACTGAGTTGCATATCGGTCCCACGAAAATCCTACTTGGTCACTAGGTTTACTAAATCGGTTAGACCGAGTTTGTTGATTCGGTCCCACGAGTTTGGTAAATTGTGTGTAACGGTTAGATTTTGTGTGGAGGCTATATATACCCCTCCACCTCCTCTTCATTCGTGGAAGAGCCATCGAACAAACCTACACTTCCAACTTACATTCGAGAGAGAACCACCTACTCATGTGTTGAGGCCAAGATATTCCATTCCTACCATATGAATCTTGATCTCTAGCCTTCCCAAGTTGCTTTCCACTCAAATCTTCTTTCCACCAAATCCAAATCCTGTGAGAGAGAGTTGAGTGTTGGGGAGACTATCATTTGAAGCACAAGAGCAAGGAGTTCATCATCAACACACCATTTGTTACTTCTTGGGGAGTGGTGTCTCCTAGATTGGCTAGGTGTCACTTGGGAGCCTCCGACAAGATTGTGGAGTTGAACCAAGGAGTTTGTAAGGGCAAGGAGATCGCCTACTTCGTGCATATCAACCGCTAGTGAGGCAAGTCCTTCGTGGGCGACGGCCATGGTGGGATAGACAAGGTTGCTTCTTCGTGGACCCTTCGTGGGTGGAGCCCTCCGTGGACTCGCGCAACCGTTACCCTTCGTAGGTTGAAGTCTCCATCAACGTGGATGTATGATAGCACCACCTATCGTAACCACGACAAAAACATCCGTGTCTCCAATTGCGTTTGAATTCTCCAAACCCTTCCCTTTACTTTCTTGCAAGTTGCATGATTTACTTTCCGCTGCTCACATAGTCTTTGCATGCTTGCTTGCTTGTTATGTTTTGTGAATGTTAAACTTGTGCCTAAACTCCACTTAAACCTAAAGAACTTAAAAACTGCAACTTTGGTACTTAGTGCCCAGCCCACCAACCGCCTCGCCGCTCGTCGCCTACCTCTGCCAAGATGGCGAGGAGGAGGGACCTGACGCCGCCGAGCTCGCCACGCCTCCTCCTGCCCGCTTTGCCTCACCGAGGCGCCTCGCGCCTACTCCTGGCGCCGCCTCGACCCCCTGGACCCCTCGATCTCTCCCTCTCCCTCGTTCCCTCCTCTGTCTCGCTCTCTCTCCGAACCCGAGCAGGCTCGCCGGCCTTGATCGCCGTACCCGCGGCCACAGCCATCCCCGAGCCTCCCCGACATGCCCCGAGCTCCGCCTAGTCTCTCTTCCCCTCCTCACCGAGCCTCCAGACACCGGGCGCCCAGGCGCCGCCCGCCCTTTCCCCTTCTCGGACCCGCCGGTCGCCGTCGCCCGATTCGTCGGACTCCGGACGCCCCCGAGCCCGCTGACCACCTCTCCCTCTCCACGGTGAACTCCTCTCCCTCTCCCCCTAGCTCTCGTGCTTATTTGACCTCCGTAGCCGCCGTCCCCGCCTCACCCGAAAACTCCCCGCCGCCGTGCCTCGTCGCCGGCGTGGCTAGAGCCACTGATGGCTCGGCCGGGCACACCACCGTGCTCCACACCTCACGGGAGCATGTAGGCGCACTGCGCCTCCCCTAGCGCCTGCATCGCCTAAACCGACCCGCTTGAACTCCGGCCGCCGCCTTGGAGCTCGCCGCCGTTGATTCCGACCACCGCAGCTGCTGCCGCCACCACCATTAGATCGCGAGTCTCCCAGCTCGCCGTAGCCGCATAAACCCGAGCAAAATGGTGCACCGTAAGGCGAAACCGAGCCACTCCGGCGCACACCCTTGTGGATTTGGTCGCCCGGCGATCACTGCCGGTGGTGATGATGTGTACGTCATTAGCCACTAATGACCCGCTAACCACCCACCTCCTTCAGCGACATACGGGCCCCGGCGCCCATTTAGGCTAGCCTAAGTTTTCTATTTAGATTAGTGCTAAGCATGAGGCCCCACGTGTCGACTTGACTTTGACTTAGTCAAAGTTGACCCGAACCCACTGTCGGCGACTGACTAACTTGAGCTCAGCGACCAATGGGTCCCATGGTCAGTTTGACTGGCCGACCCAGTTGACTTCTTGACGTCACACCTATGTCATGCTGACGCCATAAATCATTTTCTGGATTTATAATAATTCAGGAAATTTCAGAAAATGCCCCAAACTTCAAATATTCATAACTTTTAATCTGTAACTCCAAATGAAATAATTTATATATGAAAAATGATCAGAAAAATATGAAGAATCTGTTTATGGCACTTTCATGCATGTTTGAACAAGTTAACCTCACTGAATAGATTGAATCATGATTAGGGCAAATTATGAAATAACATTTGGAGTTGGAATTTGTTCTTGTTTGAATTCCACTTCAATTAACTTGGCTAGATATTGCATTAGGTGAATTCAGTACCTTAACATGACATGTCATTCATGTGAATGTGCATTGCATTGATTGTGTTCTCTCCTGTTGCGGTGCTTGTCCCCTCTCGATGAGCGGCGTTAGGCGATTGTTCGATGACACCGATGAAGAACTATATTATCTTCAGAAGTGCCAGGCAAGCAAAACCCCCTTGTTCATTCCGATATAATCCCACTCTCTCGCTCCTGCTCTATTTTACTGCATTAGGACAACAACGAATCATGTGTTACTTGCTGCGGTAGCTGAACCCCTTTATCCTCTGCATGACCTGTCATTCCACAGTAATTAGATGAAACCCACTAGCATGAGTAGGAGTTGTTTGAGCCATGTTGTACCTACTCATTTATGCTTGTTGTCATGCCTGCTACAGCTTAGACTTAAGTCGGGTCTGATTCATCGGGAATGAATTGGAATTGTTATGAACATGTCCTATTGTGTGTGAGCTAAGTGTGTGAACATGATTTGGTAAAGGTAGCGGTGAGAGGCCATGTAGGAGTACATGGTGGGTTGTCCCATTGCAGCCGCCCTCAGGAACTGAGTTCTGTGTTTGTGATCCATGATCTGATTACTACCACGCATTGGGCCCGAAACCAATGGACCCTCTCGGCTTCTTGACCACCCTTGTCCTCGGTCAAGGGGAATTGCAAGTAGTTTACGGTGTTTGTAGCATCTTTGGGGGCACGCATAGCTGACCTTAGGGGTGGGTTGTGTTGCGGTAGGCACCGTGGTTGTGTGTGAAAGTGCCCGTTTGGTATCTCGGGAACCCTGCACACATCGTTCGGGGCTGTATGGGAAACCTCGGCGGACTCCTGCGGATGGAACCGAATAGGCGATAAACTGGACTAGGGACTTGAGTGTTTAGGTAGGCTATGGCCGACACCACGTTGGGCTTCGCTTGAAGGTTGCGAGTACATGTCGTGTATGGCGGTGTAAGTGGTGGCGTGTGTGAAGTACACCCTGCGGGGTTAATATGATCTATTGAATAGCCGTGTCCACGGAAAAGGACTTCTGGGTTGCCTATATCAGTTCATAGACAAGTGGAAGTGGATACTCTAAAATCGCAAGATAAGCGTGAGTGCTATGGATGGCGTTCTCGTAGGGAGGCGGGGCGGGTTCATAGTGGTGTATTGCTATGGTGAATATGTGGACTCGTGTGCGCCACCTCAAAGAGTTACTTGCGATCGTAGTTCAGGATAGCCACCGAGTCAAAGCTGGCTTGCTGCGGTCAAACTCCACCACCCCTTTTGATAATGATGCATATGTAGTTAGATCGATGTAAGTCTTCTGAGTACAATTGTACTCACGTTTGCTTAGTTTATGTTTTGCGAGAGGCGTCGGTCTTGCTAGTAGTTCCACGTGGACTTGACGTTTAGCTTGTTACCTCAGCTACGATCTTGTGCCTCGGCGGAGATCGGTAGATAGTCGGGCTTCTCGGCCTTTTTCATTTATAGTTATGCGTACCCGGACATGTTTAGCTTCGCTTGTGTTTTGACTTGTATGCTCGAGTGTTGGGTCATGAGACCCATGTTTGTAATATCTCGCTCCTCGGGCCTAATGAATAAATATTTGAGTCGTAGAGTTATGTTGTGATGCCATGTTGTATCTACACATATTGAGCATATTGTGTGTATGTTTGAAATGCTTGGTATGTGTGGGATCCGACAAACTAGTCGTTTATCCTTGGCAGCCTCTCATATGGGAAATGTAGTCTCGTGCTACGGCGATAGTAGTCCGCTACTGCCCGGTTCACGAGTCCTGCTAGCCCAGCACTACTGCTTGGACACTTGACTGGCGGCATGTGTTTCGCCGTTCCTATATACATCCCTTCGGGAAATGTCGCGGTGATATTGAGTCTGCCTAGCTGCTACAGCCGGGATACGGAGTCCTGTTAGCCAGTGCTACAGCCTGAATTTATCGTTGATGACCGACATGCTCGATGTGATTCATGTATACTGTCCCCATAGGTTAGCGCCGCTTTGGGTTCACGACTAGCCATGTCGGCCGGGTTCTTGGTCATGTGGATGCTAGCGACACTATCATATCGTGAGCCAAAAGGCTAAGCGGTCCGGGCCATGGTAAGGCGACACCGTGGGAATACCGTGCGTGAGGCGCAAAGTGATATGAGGTGTTACCGGCTAGGTCGATGTGACTTGGAATCGGGGTCTGACAGCGTTGGTATCGAGCTTTGTTGCTGAGGATTACCAAGCCAAACTGGTGAAGTTGAGTCTAGAAATGCTTTAGTTATGTAAGGGAATTGATTGTGGAAGGAGCGTAAGGCTCTTTTACTCCTTATACCTCATGGCCTTCGATCGAGTCATCCTCTTCTCTTCTACGGGGTTAAGAACTAGGCCTTCTCATCTATCTATCGAGTTGACATGTTACTAATCCATAGACCTTTAAGATTGTTGGTTTTAATCCCGATTCAGTTCCTACTATTTTGTATGATAGCTGTGGATCTCGGAACCTTGGCATTGTGATGTTGAGTGGTTATGCCACCATTTTCTGCAGGATGTCTCAAATCATTTTGAGCGTTTACAGCCGTTATCTTGTCGAGTCACCCTGGTCTCTAAATAGTGCGATGCATTTGCAATCCTTTACTTCCGTACTGATGTCCCTTTGGTGAGAATAAGCACACTAACGGTGCGTTGAGGTAATTTATTGCCTTGACATACATGTTGAAACTATTATTATGACCCTAGATGTTTAGGAAGTCACCTAGCAATTTAGCAATGCTTTTGTATCCCTAGTGTGATGATTACGGCCATTATTCTTGAAAGCATCCGTGATGCCATTTAGTAGTAGGTATTCTATTCTGGGTTCTTGAACCCGAGATTCATCCTACTTTATGTTGTTAGTATTTGCTAGTGCCTTTAGGATATTAGTAACCTTTGCATTAGTCCTCGAGGTCCGTGGTATTTCCTTCTTCCAAATACTATGAACCGCTTATGGCAGAAGTTCCTTGTTGAACCAAAACATCACAATAAGAGTGCTCTTGAGGAGTACTCCATTCATATTGTGACTCTGCCAGTTCTACCTTCTCCGCATGGGTTATCCGGAAGAAGTGTTGAGCTTTGCTCGACATACTAGTCTATGCATCCACAACTCAGAAAATTATATGTTCCTTTGAGTTGTTCTCTTAGATGTCTTCTGACCTTCATCTATCAATTGATAGCCAGGAGTAATTGTGCATTCGTGTTCATCGATGCCTATTATTCTTGTGGTCCGACAAGCCATTCTAATCCGGAATGACTAGGAGAAACAAACTCCAGTACCTCATCCATATCCAGATTGGGTCAAAGTAATTGTATTCCGTAGATCAAAATGCCAATCCAGCTTCTGCTCTACTCTACCTTGGAGTATTACTCTATTTATGCCAAGAATATCATAGGAATTGCACCATCTCTTATGGATTTTGACGCAGTGATACTTCTCACCATCATCATTCATTCCTCGGTCCTCGTGTTGTTGTAACCGGAATGCCGACAAGTGAATTGTGATGTGTGAAATCAATATTCCGAGCAACTCGTTGCTTGGTAGTAAATGGACAATATTCTCATTCTTAGCGTGTTGGTTATTAAATCACCATCCTAAGAGTGATCGTGCTATCTAGTCCTTATTTCTGGTGCACACTTCGATTGATGAGATAGGACTGTGCCAATCCCTCACTCCCTTGATCTTATCATCTTGCCCTGAAAAGCAAGATTGTTCTCGAGCTTAGTAACATACCGGTGGTTCATGATTTTCCAAATATCTTCTTGGAAGTGTTGCGGGTTGTTTCACGCTGTTATGTTGAGCTCGTGATCAAGTTGGTTTCCTCTAAACCACCCTTCTCCAAGAATCTGTGTTGGGTACCCTTGAGCTAGTCGGTTAAGCTAGACAACAACTTGGAGAGTTGGAGGATAAAAGCTTGCCTAGCTAAGTTCGTCCAAGGGATATTCTTGTGTAGTGTGTGTTGAAGAAAAATGATATCTTCACCGATTGGTCCCTGTGATCAGTTGTTGGATCTATTGCCTTGTCAAAACTTTGACTTGAGTATGGGCTATTGTCAAGTCGAATCAGAACCAACGATATTCGTGATGTTGTCTTACTCGTGGTTGATCCCTCGAGCATACCCCATTACATCTTTTGGTCGGACCAATGCTATCACCGTGTTCACATGATGGTGGAAGTCGATGATATGGAAATTTCGATGAGTTCTTTGTTGAGCCCATCGGTAGCATTTGTCTCCCCATGAGTCATGTTGAACATCAACCTAGTGTTGGAAATTTGTGTAAGCATTTCTTCGTGTGCCGTTCATGAAGCCTATGCTTGGATGGAAGAAGTGACTTCCTCGAACTCACGTGCATTTGATGTAAGTTGCCGCCATGAATTCGAGAAAGATTGTTTGCCTCCTGTGGAATCATCCCAAGTCAGTCATGCATGTGCAAAGTATTCTATGGTTTGATAGACTGATCATCTTCATTCCATATGTATCCCTAGCCCACCAAGCCACTGAGTGATTTGTTCAAGGAAAAGGAGCTGTTGTGTAATCCTAGGTCGTGCACAAGACTTCGATATCCTCGATGATGGTTCCCAACCTGAACTCGGTAGTGTTTTATTATAAGACTACTACGTGGTCATGCTTGTCTTGGACAGCGTGTTCACAGGTTTGTAGCGGAACCAGCTCATATTTTGGAGCTTGCTATCGTAATTCATATCGAGCATCTCATAGCGTCTTCTCGTCGGTTTTGTGTTGCAACCTTTCCTTTTCGGACATCTGAGTCTGAAGTATCCTATCACCAATCGGATCTGAATCTCAGGCAGATATGATGGTTGGAACATTCAACAGATTGCATTTCGTTCCCAGCTTGCACCGTCCCTGTGCCATTTTCACTATGGGCTGCCCTCCTCGGCAGTTGTTATGCAGGATCATCCTCAAAAGTGGACTTACCATGGGTCCCATCCATCTCCGATGTTAAGGAAAAATCATCCATTGCGTTGTCTTCAACAAGGTAGTCTACATCATCCATTCTAGTCCGGGTGTACCATTCCTTTGCACTCCGTCAAACGATCGTTGTGAATTGCCTTAGGCTGGTATAAAGAGTTTCAATGATCTCTGTATCAAAAGTAATTCTTTTTGCCACTTAAGGGAATAGTTCGTTGTGTCACCTTTTTCGAGGTGCCCCGTGACAGGATCATGGTAAATATTTCCTCGCCACCTTGACACCATCCACCATCTCCCTAAGCGTGGAATTATTGCCACCAATCAAACCCCGTCGTTTGTTCTTCCATCCCTCTCGATGTGTTTCGTGTCTCAACTCGAGATGTTTCACCATCCCAGTCCGTGAGTCGATCATGTTTATTTGATCTTCGTGAAGATCGAATCCTGTAGGGTTTCCCCTTCTTTACATTGTCGTGTCGAGTGAAGATTTACGATAGCAAAGGCGTCAAGACCAAGATGATGGAGTAAATTAACATCTTGAGAAGGGCAAATGGATCATGAAGATTGTGATAGTTTGTGACTCCCTTTTCCTCTTACCTCCGTCTTGAATCTCGGGCGAGATTCTTGTTTAGTGGGGGTGAGCTGTCACAGCCCCAGATCAGCCCTAGCCTGATTTTCTTGCATCCATGCATCATGTCTAAATTTCCTTTGAAATTGAAATGGGGAATTGGAGAGCCTCAGAAATCATTTAAAATAAATGATCAACATTAAAAAAATTGCTTCAAATGGGTCCAAGAAAATGTTCCTCTTAGTCTCTAAAAATATTGCAAAGAGGTAAAACTCAAAACAATATTTTTGGTATCTCAGAGTTAATTATTTTGGGCCTTTGAATTAAATAAATAGCTATTTGCATTGGATATATATTTGTTAATTAATTAATATATGTCCAATAATTCTGATCTTTGATGAAGGGCTTTGGAATAATCCTACTAGTCCCTACCATAATTATCAGAAGCAATAAAAATGATTTAGTGTTCAAAACTAAATCAAAACATACTACTGAGAAAATAGAAAACAGAATATAATTAGAGAAAGAGAGAGCTCACTGGCAGCCCACTTACAGGCGCCACAGAACTGGCCTTCCCCCCTCGCTGGCCCAGTTGGCCCAGCCCACCAACCGCCTCGCCGCTCGTCGCCTACCTCTGCCAGTAGGCAGAGGAGGGACACGGCGCCTGCTTGAGCTCGCCACGCCTCCTCCCTGCCCTTTGCCTCACCGAGGCGCCTCGCGCCTACTCCCGGCGCCGCCTCGACCCCTGGACCCCTCGATCTCTCCCTCTCCCTCGTTCCCTCCTCTGTCTCGCTCTCTCTCCCGAACCCGAGCAGGCTCGCTGGCCGCGATCGCCGTGCCATGCCACAGCCATCCCGAGCCTCCCGACATGCCCCGAGCTCCGCCTAGTCTCTCTTCCCCTCCTCACCGAGCCTCCCGACACCGGGCGCCCGAGGCGCCGCCCGCCGCTTTCCCCTTCTCGGACCCATGATGCCGTCGCCCGATTCGTCGGACTCCGGACGCCCCCGAGCCCGCTGACCACCTCTCCCTCTCCACGGTGAACTCCTCTCCCTCTCCCCCTAGCTCTCGTGCTTATTTGACCTCCGTAGCCGCCGTCCCCGCCTCACCCGAAAACTCCCCGCCGCCGTGCCTCGTCGCCGGCGTGGCTAGAGCCTGATGGCTCGGCCGGGCACACCACCGTGCTCCACACCTCACCGGGAGCACGTGGGCGCCTCGCGCCTCCCTAGCGCCCTGCATCGCCTAACCCGACCCCGCCCGAACTCCGGCCGCCGCCTTGGAGCTCGCCGCCGTTGATTCCGACCACCGCAGCTGCTGCCGCCACCACCATTAGATGCGCGAGTCTCCCAGCTCGCCGTAGCCGCAAACCCCGAGCAAAATGGTGCACCGTAGGCGAAACCCGAGCCACTCTGGCGCACACCCTTGTGGATTTGGTCGCCCGCGATCCTGCGCGGTGGTGATGATGTGGCACGTCATTAGCCACTAATGACCCGCTAACCACCCACCTCCTTCAGCGACATACGGGCCCCGGCGCCCATTTAGGCTAGCCTAATTTTTCTGTTTAGATTAGTGCTAAGCATGAGGCCCCACGTGTCGACTTGACTTTGACTTAGTCAAAGTTGACGAACCCACTGTCGGCGACGACTAACCAGGCTCAGCGACCAATGGGTCCCATGGTCAGGTTTGACCTGGCCGACCCAGTTGACTTGCTGACGTCACACCTATGTCATGCTGACGCCATAAATCATTTTCTGGATTTATAATAATTCAGGAAATTTCAGAAAATGCCCCAAACTTCAAATATTCATAACTTTTAATCTGTAACTCCAAATGAAATAATTTATATATGAAAAATGATCAGAAAAATATGAAGAATCTGTTTATGGCACTTTCATGCATGTTTGAACAAGTTAACCTCACTGAATAGGATGAATCATGATTAGGGCAAATTATGAAATAACATTTGGAGTTGGAATTTGTTCTTGTTTGAATTCCACTTCAATTAACTTGGCTAGATATTGCATTAGGTGAATTCAGTACCTTAACATGACATGTCATTCATGTGAATGTGCATTGCATTGATTGTGTTCTCTCTTGTTGCGGTAATTGTCCCTCTCGATGAGCGGCGTTAGATGATTGTTCGATGACACCGATGAAGAACTATATTATCTTGAAGTGCAGGCAAGCAAAACCCCTTGTTCATTCGATATAATCCCACTCTCTCGCTCCTGCTCTATTTTACTGCATTAGGACAACAACGAATCATGTGTTACTTGCTGCGGTAGCTGAACCCCTTTATCCTCTGCATGACCTGTCATTCCACAGTAATTAGATGAAACCCACTAGCATGAGTAGGAGTTGTTTGAGCCATGTTGTGCCTACTCATTTATGCTTGTTGTCATGCCTGCTACTTCTTAGAGTTGAGTCGGGTCTGATTCATCGGGAATGAATTGGAATTGTTATGAACATGTCCTATTGTGTGTGAGCTAAGTGTGTGAACACGATTTGGTAAAGGTAGCGGTGAGAGGCCATGTAGGAGTACATGGTGGGTTGTCCCATTGCAGCCGTCCTCGAGGAACTGAGTTACGTGTTTGTGATCCATGATCAGATTACTACCACGCATTGGGCCCGAAACCAATGGACCCTCTCGGCTTCTTGACCACCCTTGTCCTCGGTCCGGAATTGCAAGTAGTTTACGGTGTTTGTAGCATCTTGGGGGCCTTTTAGCGCTGACCTTAGGGGTGGGTTGTGTTGCGGTAGGCAAATGTTGGTGTACCGAAAGTGCCCGTTTGGTATCTCGGGAACCCTGCACACATCGTTCGGGGCTGTATGGGAAACCTCGGCGGACTCCTGCGGATGGAACCGAATAGGCGATAAACTGGACTAGGGACTTGAGTGTTTAGGTAGGCTATGGCCGACACCCACGTTGGGCTTCGCTTGAAGGTTGCGAGTACATGTCGTGTGGCGGCGGTAAGTGGTGGCGTGTGTGAAGAAGTACACCCTGCGGGGTTAATATGATCTATTGAATAGCCGTGTCCACGGAAAAGGACTTCGGGTTGCCTATATCAGTTCATAGACAAGTGGAAGTGGATACTCTAAAATGTGCAAGATAAGCGTGAGTGCTATGGATGGACTTAGCCATAGAATTCTATAATTTTAAATTTCGGTGAAGCCCTAGTATTCGAGGATCAATTAGCCATCCACGCCTTCGCCGGACATAATCCGAACTCGTCAAGCGCGAGGTCTTAAGGACCCGAAGGACCTCTCGAACAATTACCTCGCCTTATCATGACATCAGTTTTAGCTTTTCCACCGAGGCGTTAATCTTACCAACTGGGCGCAATCGAGTGGTTCTCCCAAACTTCCAGCCGATAGAATGGAACGAAGGTGCCAAACATGGGAGCCGGCAAACCCAACTATTGACCCAAGACATGATTCGAGCGATTCATATAATGCTATAAGTTGGGTGCAGACTTGTGAAAGTAAAAGGACTTTTACCATAATGCGGAGAACATAAGCCCTCGTGTATTTGGCCGCACTGTATCGTACAGATGCAACATGTCATAAATGAACATATATATATATATATAAGGTAATGCAATTATAGGCAAAAAGTGCTGTATTTTATCGAGAAGATATGCTATGAGTGCGGAATGATACAAATAGTGCGGAAAGCAAGGATTGGACGAATTAAAGGCGCCTCTCCGTGTAGGCCGCGAATGTTTGTATTTAACAAATTTAATCCTCGTGATGGAGACCACCTGAGTGTTCGCTGCAGCCTATGTCCTTCCCGCTGTTGCATCATGAGTTCGGCAGGTTCGCCACGACGTAGTTCTATAAAAAGAGAAAAAAGAAAAAAAGCGACAACTTGGGAGCCCCTGGTGGTCGTCGAATCACACTGGTCTGTTGTGGCTGTGCCTTTCCCTATGCCCATGGTATCTCCAAGGTGTAATTATGTACGCGGAGAGCTTCTCTTACAATTTTGCGAGGGTGGGGTTGAGGCCGATTGCTACGCGTGTCGGAACGCCTGTGGTCTTGGTTGATGTTGCTCCGCGTTTGGACGGTCCGTCGCTTAACGGCCGATTCGTAGAATTGCCTTAAAAGGCTGCTCAGATTTCCGCCGCGAGTCAGCAGATGTTCCTCCGCTCGAGGGAGTTCGTGTTTCCATCGACCGTGATGACTCCACGAGGGCCTCGCATCTTGAGCTTAAGGTATGTATAATGCGCACCGCGCTGAATTTGCAAACGCGGTTCGTCCGGAAAGCAGCATGAGCCGCCGCGGAACGGGACTATGTCGAAGATTAACCTCGCCTGAAATTATCCGGATCCAAGACCACTTCCAAAGTAATCGAGCCTGTGATGGCCTCGACACCGGTATGACACCTTGAAGGTTGTCTTTGTAGGTTTAACTTTAGGGTCTATGCCCATTTTATGCACGATCCCTGATAAAGGTGTTCACACGCCGCCCACCAGGACTTCCGTGAGGTGAAATCCATCGACGATTGGGTCTAAAACCACGCGCGAATCCGCCATGGCGGATATCGGTCGGATGGTCTCTTCGATCGAAGTGATCGGGCAAGAGGACCATGGGTTGAATTTTGGGGCGATCGCTCCATCGCTGATACGCCCCTTTAGTGCACGCCCGCTCCCTCTTGGGAATATGCTATGATCATGTTTACCGTCCGAACTTGAGGGGGAATCCTTTGTTCTTCTGTTTCGCTGCCGGTCTCTCTTCTCATCATCGCCGTAGCCCCTGTCACTGTTTTTGGTGATTAATTTGCTCGCTTGTTTGAATACCCAACAATCTGCTGGTGGTTAGCTGGCTTTTCGGGGTTCCATGTATTTGACAAGAGCGTCGAGTATCCGGTCCAAATTGACGGGCCCGGAGTGGTTCTTTTGAATGGCTTTTTCGTTAACTGGTTTGAGCCTCGAACTGGCGTTGACTGCAGATCTCATTGCAGCCGCCAGCACGCGGGCGTTTGTTTTGTTTCGACGTTAACCTTCCATTGCGGTCCTTGGTATCCGGATCGCCAGATTTTTGCTGAGGTTGTTGCTGCGAAGAGCTGCTTATCCTCTCCGCATGTAAGGGTCATGAGTGATGTGAGGGCTGCCATGGATTTCGCTTCCTGTCCTAGGTGCGTGCCAGCCACTCGTCATGATTTTATGTTTGAAGCAAGGGCCTCGTGATCCCACAGTCGACGATTTGATTTTTCTTTGTTAAGAACCGTGTCAGAATTGCCTGGCCGATTCGCTCGCTGGATTATGTGGCTTAGGTCATCTCAAGGTCCGTGGTTTATTATACGCGTTTTGAAGTTGTCGAGGAATGCGCTTCCGTGTTTTCCCAGATCCAATTGACTCGCGGCAGGCTGTTAAGCCAATGCCGAGCTGGTCCTTTAAGCTTGAGCGGGAGATATTTGATGGCGAAGATTGCCGCCATGGGCCATGTGTATATGGAGAAGATAATCCTCAATCCAAACCGCTGGGTCTGTTGTGCCATCTTAGGATTCGATGTTAACGGGTTTAAACCCTTCAGGATTTGATGATCCATTATCGCTGAAGCATAGTGGGTATGCGCGCGCCTGTATTGAGCAATATCGCGACGTAGCTCGAGAGAGCATTGTCCGTGTTCGCCCGCCGAGTTATATCCGACGCGACGGTATTCGCTGGGTCTTGCGCCATGATCCGTAGATAGATCTGGATTGTCTTGCCTTGTCCTCCAATATATCCCGAACCGGGCGTCTCCGTGGCTTCATGCTTTTGGCGATGTCGGGTACGGTTTTGGTGGAGGGCTTGCACGCTCTTCGCGCGCTAATGGTGGCCGGTTTGTCGATTGCGCGCTGGTGATGCAGGTTTGTACGCCTCCTCTAATCGGGGAGCAACTTGCGCTTTGGGTAACTTTTGAGGGGCGCTCGAGTTCATTTCACCGCGAGGACCTCGGTCCATCCGCGGCCAAGAGGTCTTGATCAGCTGAAGCTGTTGCTACTTTTTCTTTAGGCTGTTTGTCGGCCATTAGCTCCCGCCTTGTTCGACGATCCTTAGGCACGACGAATTCGTCGTCGCCGAGGCTTGCCTCCTCCGGAGGGAGGTAAGCATTGTCATCCTCGACCTTCGCCCCGCCGCCCTATCGTGGGGGCTTGCTCGCTCCTGCGCTGGATCGGCTGGAGGGAGTTGTCTTCGCACTTTCTCGGGTTATTATCTCCTGGCCGGAATCTCCATTTGCCGTATGGATGAGCGCGCCGACAAGGCCGCTGGGCTGTTTTTCAGAACGGCCTCCGCCGCTTTTGCCGTCCCCATCTTTTGGGGTGTCCACCATGTATATGTCATATGATCGAGGTGGTCTTCCAAAGGTCCGTGAGGCACTGGTTTTGGTAGTCTCCTGCATCATCCTCCATACCGCCGGCGTTCGGAGTCGTAGTCGGTAAGCGGTTAAATCGCCGACGGTGGCTACGGGGTGGTGGTGGCTCTAAATTTCTTTGTTGTCCGCGTTCTAACCGCCCCGGCCGTAGTTCGCCAGGGCTCTCCGGATAGCGAGACACTTCGATGATATCGCCAAGGCGAAAAGGAAAGATGTCCGGCGGTGAATTTTATGATCGGCGCAATCGGATCTGACTGGCAGGGGCGGAGGTTCGGAGTCCGCAGAGTGTCCCGCACCTCGAGTCATGAGCTTTATGCGAGACAAGGTAAGTGTTCGCCCCATCGCCGAGAAGTTGCCGCTCGGTAGGTGTGTCCAGCCATCCGCCCTGATCCGAGCGATCGGCCCGACTATGGGTCGGAGCGATTCGTAGCGGCCTCCAAGGCGCCGGTCCGCCGCGCAGTTAGGTCATGCCCATCGACAGCTGCTGCACGCCGGGTCAGGCTCAGATCCATCGAGGATCAAGTCCCCGGATATCGGCCGTGAAGTTTAGGCTTCCAAACCCGACATGACGCCAGGGCGAGCTTGATCTGCTCCATGGCCAAGCGAGTTGACCGCAGGCGGCCGCCGAACACGAAGATCTGTCCAGAGAAAAGTCTCACCCAGACTGCTGTTGTTGATTGAAGAGGCCATCGCTTCTATCGGTGACGCACGAGGAACTCTCAATGAAAGCACCAATGTCGGTCAAAACCGCGGATCTCGGTAGGGTCCCGAACTGCGCCTAGGCGGATGGTAACAGGAGACAAGGACACGATGTTTTACCCAGGTTCGGCCTCTTGATGGAGGTAAAACCCTACGCCCTGCTCGATTGATATTGATATTGTGGATGTTTACAAGAGTGGATCTACCAAGAGATCAAGGGGCTAAACCCTAGAAGCTAGCCTATGGTATGATTGTAAGGGTTGTTGATGTTGTCCTATTGACTAGAGCCATCCGTTTATATAGACACGGAGAGGGCTAGGGTTACATAGAGTCGGTTACAATGGTAGGAGATCTACATATCCAGACGCCAAGCTTGCCTTCCACGCCAAGGAAAGCCCCATCCCACGGGGGCTAAGTCTTCAATCTTGTATCTTCATAGTCTTGGAGTCCGTCGATGATGATAGTCCGCCAATGATAGTTCGGTTGATGATGGTAGTCCGCTATCCGACACCCCTAATCAAGGACTCCTCACTCTTCATTTTACGCTTTAGTGATCCAAGATCACATTGAGTCTATAGGAAAAGCCTAACTATCAAGGAGGGATGAGGTGTTGCTTAATGAGCCTCTTGTTTCATGTGCTTAGTGATATGCTCCAAAACCCTCCACTACTTTCTCACATCCACATATGACCTACACCTAAAGTCAAACTCGCCCAACCGATTCTTTCTATCCTGCGCCACCGAGTTCAATTGTCATAGCCACTGCCACTAACCTTAGGCAAATCGGTTTCACTCGATAGGGATCTCGGTCTCACCGAGATGGGATTGTAATCTCTCTGTGTATGTCCATTATCAAAATCGGTCTCACCGTGTTTGTGCAATCGGTACTATCGAGATTACAATGCAAACTCTCTAGTTAACTTATTACCAAAATCGATCCCACCGAGTTTGAGTAATCGGTCCCATCGAGTTTGCCTGACCAACTCTCTTGTTAGCTAATTACCAAAATCGGTCCCACCGAGTTTGTGTAATCGGTCTCAGCGAGATTACGTTATGCCCTAACCCTAACCATTTCGGTCCTACCGAGTTGCATATCGGTCCCACCGAAAATCCTAACGGTCACTAGGTTTACTAAATCGGTTAGACCGAGTTTGTTGATTCGGTCCCACCGAGTTTGGTAAATTGTGTGTAACGGTTAGATTTTGTGTGGAGGCTATATATACCCTCCACCTCCTCTTCATTCGTGGAGAGAGCCATCGTAACAAACCTACACTTCCAACTTACTCTCGAGAGAGAACCACCTACTCATGTGTTGAGGCCAAGATATTCCATTCCTACCATATGAATCTTGATCTCTAGCCTTCCTGTTGCTTTCCACTCAAATCTTCTTTCCACCAAATCCAAATCCTGTGAGAGAGTTGAGTGTTGGGGAGACTATCATTTGAAGCACAAGAGCAAGGAGTTCATCATCAACACACCATTTGTTACTTCTTGGGAGTGGTGTCTCCTAGATTGGCTAGGTGTCACTTGGGAGCCCGACAAGATTGTGGAGTTGAACCAAGGAGTTTGTAAGGGCAAGGAGATCGCCTACTGCAGCATATCAACCGCTAGTGAGGCAAGTCTTCGTGGGCACGGCCATGGTGGGATAGACAAGGTTGTTTCTTCGGACCCTTCGTGGGTGGAGCCTCCGTGGACTCAAGCAACTGCTACTCCTTCAGAGGTTGAAGTCTCCATCAACGTGGATGTATGATAGCACCACCTATCGTGAACTACTGACAAAAACATCCGTGTTCCAATTGCGCTTGAATTCTCCAACCCTTCCCTTTACTTTCTTGCAAGTTGCATGATTTACTTTCCGCTGCTCACATAGTCTTTGCATGCTTGCTTGCTTGTTATGTTTTGTGAATGTTAAACTTGTGCCTAAACTCCACTTAAACCTAAAGAACTTAAAAACTGCAACTTTGGTACTTAGTGCCCAGCCCACCAACCGCCGCCGCTGCCGCCTACCTCTCGCCAAGAGGCGAGGGAGGGACCACGCACGCGCCGAGCTCCCGCCACGCCTCCCGCCTCACCTGCCACCGAGACGCTGGCCACTCCACGGGCCGCCACCCTGACCCTCGATCTCCTCTCCCCTCCCTCCTCTGTCTCGCCTTCCCGAACCTGAACGCTGACGCTGATCACAGACCATGGGCCACAGCCATCCCTGAGCCCTGACATGCCCTCGAGCTCTAGTCTCTTCTCCTCCTCACCGAGTCACACCGGAGCGCCTGAGGCGCCGCCCGCTTCCCCTCTCGACTCCGCCGGCTGTCAGCTCGATTCGCCGGACTGACGCCCCGAGCCCACCACCACCTCCCTCCACGTGAACTCCTCTCCTCTCCCTAGCTCGTGGCTTATCTGACCAGAGCTGGCCCCCGCCTCACCCGAAAATCCCTCATTGCGCTGTCCAAGGTATAGAGCCACAAAGGCTCAAGCCGCGGCACACCACCGTGCTCCACACCTCACCAGAGCATGTAGAGCGCACTAACGCCTCCCCTAGCGCCTCAGACGCTTAAACCGACCTTCCCACCCGGCCGCCGCTTTGGAGCTCACGCTGATCTCGACCACCGCAGCCGCTGCCGCCACCACCATTAGATGCTGAGCTCCCAGCTCCGTGAGCCGCAAACCCCGAGCAAAATGGTGCAATCAGAGGCTAAACTGAGCCACCCGGCGCACACCCGCCATGATTTGGTCGCCGGCGACACGCCGTGGTGATGATGTGGCATCATTAGCCACTAATGACCCCGCTAACCACCCACCTCCTTCATCGACATACGGGCCCCAGCCCATTTAGGCTAGCCGCTTTTAGATTAGTGCTGCATGAGGCCCCACGGTCGCCTTGACTGACTTAGTCAAAGTTGACCGCCCACCTGTCATGCACTGACCAACCCAGTTTCATCGACCATGGGTCCCGCAGGTCGCTTTGACTCGCCGACCTGGGGCTGACTTGCCGACATACCGTTGTCATGCCGATAAATCATTTTCTCTGATTTATAATAATTCAGAAATTTGAAAATGCCCAAACTTCAAATATTCATAACTTTTAATCAGAATCCAAATGAAATAATTTATATATGAAAATGATCAGAAAAATATGAAGAATCTGTTTATGGCACTTCATGCATGTTTGAACAAGTTAACCTCACTGAATAGATTGAATCATGATTAGGCAAATTATGAAATAACATTGGAGTTGAATTTGTTCTTGTTTGAATTCCACTTCAATTAACTTGGCTAGATATTGCATTAGGTGAATTCAGTACCTTAACATGACATGTCATTCATGTGAATGTGCATTGCATTGATTGTGTTCTTCCTGTCGTAATTGCCCTCTCAAGAGACGACGCCCGACGATTGTTCGATGACACCGATGAAGAACTATATTATCTTCAAGTGCTGTGCAAGCAAAACCCCTTGTTCATTCCGATATAATCCCACTCTCTCGCCTCGCCTATTTTATGCTGCATTAGGACAACGAATCATGTGTTACTTGTCATGTAGCTGAACCTTTATCCTTCGTGATGACTGTCATTCCACAAGAATTAGATGAAACCCACTAGCATGAGTAGGAGTTGTTTGAGCCATGTTGTACCTACTCATTTATGCTTGTTGTCATGCCTGCTACTGCTTAGACTTAAGTCGGGTCTGATTCATCGAATGAATTGGAATTGTTATGAACATGTCCTATGTGTGTGAGCTAAGTGTGTGAACATGATTTGGTAAAGGTAGCGTGAGGCCATGTAGGAGTACATGGTGGGTTGTCCCATTGCAACGCCTCGGAACCAGTTCTGTGTTTGTGATCCATGATACAGCTATTACCACGCATTGGGCCCCAAACCAATGGACCCTCTCGGCTTCTTGACCACCCTTGTCCTCATCCGGGAATTGCAAGTAGTTTCGTGTTTGTAGCATGTCAATGCACGCAACGCTGACCTTAGGGGTGGGTTGTTAGGCGGTAGCACCGTGGCCCGTGTACCGAAAGTCCGCTTGGTATCTCGGCCCTGCACACATCGTCGGGCTGTGGGAAACCCGGCGACTCTCATGGATGGAACCCATAGGCGATAAACCCGACTAGGGACTTGAGTGTTTAGGTAGGCTATGGCCGACACCCACGCTGGGCTTCCGCTGAAGGTTGCCGAGTACATGTCGTAAACGCAGTGGTGAAAGCGCAGTGAAGAAGCACCCCGCAGGGTTAATATGATCTATTCGAATAGCCGTGTCCACGGAAAAGGACTTCGTTGCCTATATCAGTTCATAGACAAGTGGAAGTGGATACTCTAAAATGCAAGATAAGCGTGAGTGCTATGGATGGCGTTTCGTAGGGAGACGGGAGCGGGTCATAGTGGTGTATTGTATGGTGAATATGTGGACTGTAGTGCCACCTCAAAAGAGTTACTTGCAATGAGTCGGATAGCCACCGAGTCAAAGCTGGCTTGCGCACCAAACTCCACCACCCCTTTGATAATGATGCATATGTAGTTAGATCTGATGAAGTCTTGCTGAGTACAATTGTACTCACGCTTGCTTATTTATGTTTTTGCGAGAGACGCTGGCCTGCTAGTAGTTCCACGTGGACTTCGACGCTTAGCTTGTTACCTCAGCCACGATCTTGTGCCCCGGCAGATCTCGGTAGATAGTCGCTTCTCAGCCTTTTTCATTTATAGTTGTTCTACCTGCATATGTTTAGCTTCCGCTTGTGTTTTGACTTGTATGCTTCGAGTGTTGGGTCATGAGACCCATGTTTGTAATATCTCGCTCCTCGGAGCCTAATGAATAAATATTTGAGTCAGAGTTATGTTGTGATGCCATGTTGTATCTACACATATATTATATGTGTATGTTTGAAATGCTTGGTATGTGTGGGATCCGACAAACTAGTTGCTTATCCTTGGCAGCCTCTCATATGGGGAAATGTAGTCTCGGCTTCTCGAGCTAGTAGTCCGCCACAGTCTTGGTTCACCGAGTCTCGCTAGCCCAAGACTACCGCTTGGACACTTGACTGGCCGGCATGTGTTTCACTTCGTTTTATGTCTGTTCCTTCGGGAAATGTCACGCGTGATATTCGAGTCCTGCCTAGCTCGCCAGTTCGGGATACGGAGTCCTCATAGCCCTGCTACCTCGAATTTATACGTTGATGACCGACATGCTCGATGTGATTCATGTATGCTCGTCCCCATAGGTTAGCGCCGCTGGGTTCACGACTAGCCATGTCGGCCCTTCTTGGTCATGGATGCGCGACACTATCATATACGTGAGCCAAAAGGCTAAACGGTCCCGGCCATGGTAAGGCGACACCGTGGGAATACCGTGTGAGGCCGCAAAGTGATATGAGGTGTTACCGCTGGTCGATGTGACTTGGAATCGGGGTCTCCCGGCATGCTGGTATCGAGCCCACTGCCTCAGGATTACCAAGCCAAACCGGTCAAGTTGAGTCTAGAAATGCTTTAGTTATGTAAGGGAATTGATTGTGGAAGGAACGTAAGGCTTTTACTCCTTATACCTCATGGCCTTCTCGATCCGAGTCATCCTCTTCTCTTCTACGGGGTTAAGAACTAGGCTTTCATCTATCTATCAAGTTGACATGTTACTAATCCATAGACCTTTAAGATTGTTGGTTTTAATCCCCGCTCAGTTCCTACTATTTTGTATGATAACTGTGGATCTTAACCTTGGCATTGTGATGTTGAGTGGTTATGCCACCATTTTCTCTGCAGGATGTCTCAAATCATTTTGAACGCTTATACCAGTATGCTGTCCGAGTCACCCTGTGTCTCTAAATAGTCCGATGCATTTGCAATCCTTTACTCGTGACTGATGTCCTTTGTCGTAATAAGCACACTAACCGGTGCGTTGAGGTAATTTATTGCCTTGACATACATGTTGAAAATTATTATGACCCTAGATGTTTAGGAAGTCACCTAGCAATTTAGCAATGCTTTGTATCCCTAGTGTGATGATTCGCCATTATTCTTGAAAGCATCCTTGATGCCATTTAGTAGTAGGTATTCTATTCCTGGGTTCTTGAACCCGAGATTCATCCTACTTTATGTTGTTAGTATTTGCTAGTGCCTTTAGGATATTAGTAACCTTTATTAGTCCTCGAGGTCCGTGGTATTTCCTTCTTCCAAATACTATGAACCATTATGGCGAAGTTCCTTGTTGAACCAAAAATCACAATAAGAGTGCTCTTGAGGAGTACTCCATTCTATATTGTGACTTCCAGTTCTACCTTCTCCGCATGGGTTATCCGAAGAAGTGTTGAGCTTTCTCGACATACTAGTCTATGCATCCACAACTCAGAAAATTATATGTTCCTTTGAGTTGTTCTTTAGATGTCTTCGACCTTCATCTATCAATTGATAGCCGAGTAATTGTGCATTCGTGTTCATCGATGCCTATTATTCTTGTGGTCCGACAAGCCATTCTAATCCGGAATGACTAGAAACAAACCAAAGACTTCATCCATATCCAGATTGGGTCAAAGTAATGTATTCCGCAGATCAAAATGCCAATCCAGCTTCTTCTTTCTACCTTGAGTATTACTCTCATTTATGCCAAGAATATCATAGAATTGCACCATCTCTTATGGATTTTGACGCAGTGATACTTCTCACCATCATCATTCATTCCTCGGTCCTCGTTGTTGTAACCGAATGCCGACAAGTGAATTGTGATGTGAAATCATTCCGAGCAACTCGTTGTTTGGTAGTAAATGGACAATATTCTCATTCTTAGCGTGTTGGTTATTAAATCACCATCCTAAGAGTGATCGTGCTATCTAGTCCTTATTTCGTGCACACTTCGATTGATGAGATAGGATCGTGCCAATCCTCACTCCCTTGATCTTATCATCTTGCCCAAAAGCAAGATTGTTCTCGAGCTTAGTAACATACCGGTGGTTCATGATTTCCAAATATCTTCTTGGAAGTACACGGTTGTTTCTCGACTGTATGTTGAGCTCGTGATCGTTGGTTTTCCTCTAAACCACCCCTTCTCCAAGAATCTGTTGGGTACCCTTGAGCTAGTTTGAAGCTAGACAACAACTTGGAGAGTTGGAGGATAAAAGCTTGCCTAGCTAAGTTCGTCCAAAGGGATATTCTTGTGTAGTGTGTGTTGAAGAAAAATGATATCTTCACCGATTGGTCCCTGTGATCAGTTGTTGGATCTATTGCCTTGTCAAAACTTTGACTTGAGTATGGGCTATTGTCAAGTCAATCGTAACCAACGATATTCGTGATGTTGTCTTACTCGTGGTTGATCCCTCGCATACCCCATTACATCTTTTGGTCGGACCAATGCTATCACCGTGTTCACATGATGGTGGAAGTCCAAAGGATATGGAAATTTCATGAGTTGTCGTTGAGCCCATCAAGAGCATTTGTCTCCCCATGAGTCATGTTGAACATCAACCTAGTGTTGGAAATTTGTGTAAGCATTTCTTCGTGCCGCTCATGAAGTATGCTTTGATGGAAGAAGTGACTTCTCGAACTCACGTGCATTTGATGTAAGTTGCCGCCATGAATTCGAGAAAGATTGTTTGCCTCTGTGGAATCATCCCAAGTCACCATGCATGTGCAAAGTATTCTATGGTTTGATAGACTGATCATCTTCATTCCATATGTATCCCTAGCCCACCAAGCCACTGAGTGATTTGTTCAAGGAAAAGGAGCTGTTGTGTAATCCTAGGTCGTGCACAAGACTTCGATATCCTCGATGATGGTTCCCAACCTGAACTCGGTAGTGTTTTATTATAAGACTACTACGTGGTCATGCTTGTTGGACAGCGTGTTCACAGTGTTTGTAGCGAACCAGCTCATATTTTGGAGCTTGCTATCGTAATTCATATCCCGAGCATCTCGCAACGCCTTCTCGCCGGTTTTGTGTTGCAACCTTCCTTTTCGTATGCTGAGTCTGAAGTATCCTATCACCAATCGGATCTGAATCTGGCAGATATGATGGTTGGAACATTCCAACAGCTTGCATTTCGTTCAGCTTGCACCGCCCTCGTGCTATTTTCACTATGGGCTGCCCTCGGCAGTTGTTGTCCGGGATCATCCTCAAAAGTGGACTTACCATGGGTCCCATCCATCTCCGATGTTAAGGAAAATCATCCATTATGCTGTCTTCAACAAGGTAGTCTCACATCATCCATTCTAGTCCGGGTATACCATTCCTTTGCATCCGTCAAACGATCGTTGTGAATTGCCTTAGGCTGGTATAAAGAGTTTCAATGATCTCGATCAAAAGTAATTCTTTTTGCCACTTAAGGAATAGTTCACAGTCACCTTTTTCGAGGTGCCCCGTGACAGGATCATGGTAAATATTTCGCCACCTTGACACCATCCACCATCTCCTAAGCGGGAATTATTGCCACCAATCAAACCCCGCTGCTTGTTCTTCCATCCTCTCGATGTGTTGGTTCTCAACTCGATGTTTCACCATCCCCCGTGAGTCGATCATGTTTATTTGATCTTCGTGAAGATCGAACTGTAGGGTTTCCTTCTTCGTTGTCGGTCGAGTGAAGATTTCGATAGCAAAGACGCCAAGACCAAGATGATGGAGTAATTAACATCTTCAGAAGGGCAAATGGATCATGAAGATTGTGATAGTTTGTGACTCCCCTTTCCTCTTACTCACGCCTTGAATCTCGGGCTAGATTCTTGTTTAGTGGGGTGAGCTTGTCAGATCAGCCCTAGCCTGATTTTCTTGCATCCATGCATCATGTCTAAACCTTTGAAATTGAAATGGGGAATTGAGAGCCTCGTAAATCATTTAAAATAAATGATCAACATTAAAAAATTGCTTCAAATGGGTCCAAGAAAATGTTCCTTCTTAGTCTCTAAAAATATTGCAAAGAGGTAAAACTCAAAACAATATTTTTGGTATCTCAGTTAATTATTTTGGGCCTTTGAATTAAATAAATAGCTATTTGCATTGGATATATATTTGTTAATTAATTAATATATGTCCAATAATTCTCGATCTTTGATGAAGGGCTTTGAATAATCCTACTAGTCCCTACCATAATTATCGAAGTTAATAAAAATGATTTAGTGTTCAAAACTAAATCAAAACATACTACGTAAAATAGAAAACAATATAATTAGAGAAAGAGAGAGAGCTCACCGCAGCTCACTTCATCGCCACGAACTGCCCAGCTTCCCCGCTGGCCTGGGCTGGCTCAGCCCACCAACCGCCGTCGCGCCACCTCCCGCTAGGGCAAGGAGGGACACGGCGCGCCGAGCTCGCCACGCCTCCCCGCCCGCTCCGCTTTCACCGAGCCAAGGCCACTTCCACTCACACGCCACCCTCGGACCTCGATCTCTCCCTCCCTCGCTCCTCCTTCCGCTTTCTCTCCGAACCCGAACGAGCCTGGCTGACGCCGATCGCTGCATTCATGCCCATCCCCGAGCCTCCCGACATGCCCCGAGCCCCCTAGTCTCTTCCTCCTCACCGAGCCTCCCGACACCGGAGCGCCTGAGGCGCCGCCGCTGCCTTCTTCTCGACCTGGCTGTCGCCCGCCTCGATCTGCCGGACTCGGACGCCCGAGCCGGCTGACCACCTCTCCTCTCCACGGTGAACTCCTCCTCTCCCCTAGCTCTCGTGCTTATTCGACCTCCAGAGCCGCCGCCCCGCCACCCGAAACTCCTCCACAGGCCTGTCAGCCAAGGCATAGACAGGTCAAGTCGCACACCACTGCGTTCCACACCTCACCAGAGCACGAGCGCACTCCAACGCCTCAGCGCCTCGACGCCAACCCGACCTCGCCCAACTCCGCCCGCCTTTGAGCCGCCAGCCGCTGATTCCGACCACTGCAGGCCGCCACCACCATTAGATGAGCCCCAGCCTGGCCAGAGCCGCAAACCCCGAGCAAAATGGTGCACCGAGGCGAAACCCGAGCCACTCGGGCGCACACCCGCCAAGGATTTGGCTGACGACACATCACGGCAGGGATGATGTGGCACGCCATTAGCCACTAATGACCCCGCTAACCACCCACCTCCTTCATCGACATACGGGCCTCAGCGCCATTTAGGCTAGCCTAATGACAAGCAAATGGATACTACTAAAAGCCTCAAGATAAGTGTGAGTATCATGGATTGCCCTCTCGTGGGATGACGAGAGAGGATCCACGATGGGGTATTGTGATGGTGATTAGTGGACTCGTAATACGACAAATGCTTTACAAAGTGGTGTCACGTGGGATAGCTTAGCCAAGAGTCAAAGCTGGCTTCTTGCAAATAACTCCACCTCCTTTCTTGAGAATGTGCATGTATGATAGGATTACGTGGTAAGACTTGCTGAGTACCTTTGTACTCATGTTTGTAATTAATGTTTTGAGAGGACAATACTACCCCTCCGATGGATTCTATGTAGATATTGACTTGACGAGTGAACTAGCCACCCGGTGGCGATCTAAGACTTGTGAAGGGCCATTGTAGATAGAAAGGCTCCAACAAGCTTTCTTTCTTTCTAGAGTCCGTACTCAGACTAGTTTGCTTCCGCATGTGCTTGTATGATTGTATGACTTGAGTGTTGGGTCATGTGACCCCTACCTGTATGACTATGTTATGTATGGCTCCTCGGGCCTCTTAAATAAAGTACTTGAGTTGTAGAGTTTTGTTGTGATGCCTTGTTGTATTTACTCATATCGGGCATATTATGTGTATGATTGAAATGCTTGGTATGAGTGGGATCCGACAAACTAGTTGTTTATCCTTGGCAGCCTCTCATATGGGGAAATGTAGTCTCGTGCTTACGGCGATAGTAGTCCGCTACTGCCCGGTTCACGAGTCCTGCTAGCCCAAAGACTACTGCTTGGACACTTGACTGGCGGCATGTGATTCATTTCGTTCCTATGTCTGTCCCGGGAAATGTCGCGGTGGTATTGAGTCTGCCTAGCCTGCTACAGCCCGGTATACGAAGTCCTGTTAGCCAGTGCTACAGCCTGAATTCATCGTTGATGACCGACATGCTCGAAGTGATTCATGTATGCCTGTCCCCATAGGTTAGTGCCGCTTTGGGTTCACGACTAGCCATGTCGGCCGGGTTCTTTGTCATGTGGATGCTAGCGACACTATCATATCGTGAGCCAAAAGGCTAAGCGGTCCCGGGCCATGGTAAGCGACACCGTGGGAATACCGTGCGTGAGGCCGCAAAGTGATATGAGGTGTTACCAGCTAGGTCGATGTGACTTGGAATCGGGGTCTGACAGCGTTGGCATCGAGCAGGGCTGCTGTAGGTTCGCTAAGCCAAACTGGTGAAGTTGAGTCTAGAAATGCTTTAGTTATATGTAGGGAATTGATTGTGGGAGGGAACGTAAGGCTCTTTTACTTCTTTACCTTATGGCCTCGATCCGAGTCATCCTTTCCTCATTCGGCGTGGGTATAGGACTAGGCTCTCTTCTCTCTATCGAGTTCACGTGTTACTAATCCGTAGTAACTTATAGGATTGTTGGTTACATCCTCATTTCGGTGCTACTAAATTTTTAGTATGCTATCGGTTGAACCGAACCTTGATATGATGTTGTTGAGTGGTTTTGCAATCTGTTTTGAATGTCTCAAATCTGATTTTGAGCATTTACAGACGTTATGCTGCCCGATTTTCCTAGAAATTCTAATGTCTTTGCATTGTGGCTGTGCTTTCGGATGGCCACCGTCCCCGAACCAAGTGGTTCGCTGACCCGTTGCATTGATGTGTGTGGTCACACGGCAATGCTGGTTGGTGATGATTGAGTCTGTTATCGATGGTATCCTGAATATACCGTCGAGGAGCAGTTTAGGATTTCATCAAAGCCAATACCTATGCACGGTCCGGATTTATCCATCTTATCCCGAGCTCTTGAGCCACTTCATTGTTCTTATGGGCTCGGAATCACTCTTTGGAATGTCGTGCAAGATGCAGCCTATTCCATGATGACTATTATTGAGCGAACTGCTTTGTTGGGCAACACCGATTTTCGCTATATGCAGCATCCCTCCACAGGGGCGCAGGGCTACCTTGAGGTTTGTACAGCGATGCATCCCATGAGGACTCACTCCTTCGCACTACTCTTGAGTTCTTTGGAGGACAAGGACCGTGAGAACCGGGCCTTGCGTATGGAGCTTTTAATGCCCGTTCGACCACTGGGCTACTCGACTAGGTTTGCACTGCCGTGCAAGCGGGTATATGGACATGAGGGACTTGTACCCGTGCGGGCGAGTCTGCCGGACTTTATGGAGTGGCGTGAGGTTGAGGCATCACTCCTCCTCGTGGGCCTCGTCTGCCACCGTTTGTTGGACCACGGCCACATCCGAGTCCTTATGGTCCACAGGCCCCACAGGATTGTCTGTTTCCGGACGATCATGTTCCACTTCCAGGTCTGGTTGGTGACTTCTATGAGGACTACTATGGAGCTGCCTGAGATAGTAGTAGTATCCCTAGTATGGTAATAGTTGTGTTTCCACCGTCCTGCGTGACTCGTGGAATACGACTTAGTGTGTATCGTTCCGGAAGTGTAGAAAAATAATGTATAGAAGTTGGGATGCCTCCGATGAGATGTAACGCCTTTCCTTATAGTTGTACTCCGTCAGGCTTGTACTAAACTATGAATGGTGTGTATGACCGTTGGTATATATATATATGGCAGTTTTATATTACCATGTCATACGGATGAACATCTTCGCATTCCATGCTATCCATTACCTTCCGCACTTCCTTGTTAAATTCTGCCATCCTGGTTTAAACCTTTGATTTGTCTCCCAGGATGGTCAACACTCGCAACACTCCTGCTGCCCGGAGCAGGGAGAAGCGATGCAGCCGAAATGTGAATCTGCGCAACCGCCATCTTTGGCGAGGTGATCTTGGAAGCGAGCGCAATAAGCGTGAAACCAACCGCTTATTAGAGCGGATTGAACAAAACACAGCACGCCAGCCAAGAAACGATGTGGTTTCACTCAACGACTTCGTCAAGCTGTATCCCCCAAAATTCAAATATTCCGTCGAGCCTCTCGACGCGGATGATTGGCTCCGCAGCATCCACCACAAGCTGCGTTCCGCCAACGTGGCTGAGGCTGACAAGGTCACCTTTGCCGCTTATCATCTTGAAGGCCCTGCTAGCCTCTGGTGGGAGAATTATGAGGCTATGCGTCCGGTTGGACAAGTTACAACTTGGGCTGAATTCTGAAGGAAATATGCCCTAGAGGCAATAATAAAGTTATTATTTATTTCCTTATTTCATGATAAATGTTTATTATTCATGCTAGAATTGTATTAACCGGAAACATAATACATGTGTGAATACATAGACAAACAGATAGTCACTAGTATGCCTCTACTGGACTAGCTCATTAATCAAAGATGGTTATGTTTCCTAACCATAGACATGTGTTGTCATTTGATTAATGGGATCACCTCATTAGGAGAATGATGTGATTGACATGACCCATTCCGTTAGCTTAGCACTTGATCGTTTAGTATGTTGCTAATGCTTTCTTCATGACTCATACATGTTCTGTAACTATGAGATTATGCAACTCCGTTTACGGAGGAACACTTTGGGTACTACCAAGCGTCCTGGCGTAAGCTGGGTGATTATAAAGGAGTACTACAGGTGTCTCCAAAGGTACTTGTTGGGTTGGCGTATTTCGAGATTAGGTTTTGTCACTCCGATTGTCGGAGAGGTATCTCTAGGCCTTCTCGGTGATACACATCACTTAAGCCTTGCAAGCATTACAACTAATGGGTTAGTTGTGAGATGATGTATTACGGAACGAGTAAAGAGACTTACCGGTAACGAGATTGAACTAGGTATTGGATACCGACGATCGAATCTCGGGTAAGTAACATACCGATGACAAAGGGAACAACGTATGTTGTTATGCGGTTTGACCGATAAAGATCTTCGTAGAATATGTAGGAACCAATATGGGCATCCAGGTTCCGCTATTGGTTATTGACCAAGAATAGTTCTCGGTCATGTCTACATAGTTCTCGAACCCGTAGGGTCCCATGCAACAAGGTTTCGATGGCGGTTATATTATGAGTTTATGAGTTTTGATGTACCGAAGGAGTTGAGTCCCGGATGAGATCGGGGACATGACGAGGAGTCTCGAAATGGTCGAGGCGTAAAGATCGATATATTGGACGACTATATTCGGAGTTCGGAAGGTTCGAATGATTCGGTATTTTGGAGTACCGGAGAGTTACGGAATTCGCCGGGAGAAGTATTGGGCCTTATTGGGCCCTGCGGAAAGAGAGAGGGGCTGCCTAGGGCAGGCGCGCGCTTCCCCATGGCCTAGTCCGAATTGGACTAGGGGAGGGGCCGCACCCTTCCCTCTTCCCCTTCCCCAAGTCCTAGTCCAACTAGAGAGAGGGGAGTCCTACTCCGGTGGGAGTAGGACTCCTCCATGGCGCGCCCTCCTAGGGCGGCCTCCTCCTCCCTCCCTCCTTTATATACGGGGCAGGGGCACCCCATGACACACAAGTTGATCTCGGATCTTGCCTTAGCCGTGTGCGGTGCCCCTTCCACCATATTCCACCGGTCATAACGTCGCGGAGCTTAGGAGAAGCCTGCGCCGGAGAAGTCATATCGTCGCGGAGCTTAAGCGAAGCCCTGCGTCGGTGGAGCATCAACATCGCCACCACGCCGTCGTCTTGTGGAACTCATCCCGACACTTTGCTGGATCGAGTCCGGGGATCGTCATCGAGCTGAGCGTGTGCAGAACTCGGAGGTGCCGTCGTTCGGTGCTTGGATCGGTCGGATCGGAAGAAGTACGACTACTTCCTCTACGTTGCGTCAACGCTTCCGTTGCTGGTCTCACGAGTGCGTGAGACAACACTCTCATCTCGTTGCTATGCCATCACCATGGTCTTGCGTGATCGTGAGGAAATTTTTGAAATTACTCGTTCCCCAACGATGGCATCCGAGCCTGGTTTTATGCGTTGATGTCATATGCACGAGTAGAACACAAGTGAGTTGTGGGCGATACAAGTCATACTACCTACCAGCATGTCGTACTTTGGTTCAGCGGTATTGTGAGATGAAGCGGCCGGACCGACATTACGCAGACGCTTACGCGAGACTGGTTTCACCGCCCGAGCACTCGTTGCTTAAAGGTGACCGGCGGTGTCTGTCTCTCTCACTTTAGTTGAACCGAGTGTGGCTCGCCCGGTCCTTGAGAAGGTTAAACGGAGTCTATTTGACGAAATATCGTTGTGGTTTTGATGCGTAGGTAAGAACGGTTCTTGCTCAGCCCGTAGCAGCCACGTAAAACTTGCAACAACAAAGTAGAGGACGTCTAACTTGTTTTTGCAGGGCATGTTGTGATGTGATATGGTCAAGGCGTGATGCTATATTTTATTGTATGAGATGATCATGTTTTGTAACGAGTTATCGGCAATCTGGCAGGAGCCATATGGTTGTCGCTTTATTGTATGAAATGCAAGCGCCATGTAATTGCTTTACTTTATCACTAAGCAGTAGCGATAGTCGTAGAAGCAATAGTTGGCGAGGCGACAACGATGCTACGATGGGGATCAAGGTGTCGCGCCGGTGGCGATGGTGATCATGGCGGTGCTTGGCGATGGAATCACAAGCACAAGATGATGATGACCATATCATATCACTTATATTGATTGCATGTGATGTTTATCCTTTATGCATCTTATCTTGCTTTGATTGACGGTAGCATTATAAGATGATCTCTCACTAAAATTATCAAGAAGTGTTCTCCACGAGTATGCACCGTTGCGAAAGTTCTTCGTCTTTGAGACACCACGTGATGATCGGGTGTGATAGGCTCTACGTTCAAATACAGCGGGTGCAAAACAGTTGCACGCGGAATACTCGAGTTAAACTTGACGAGCCTAGCATATAACAGATATGGCCTCGGAACACGGAGACCGAAAGGTCGGCGTGAATCATATAGTAGATATGATCAACATAGTGATGTTCACCATTGAAAACTACTCCATCTCACGTGATGATCGGACATGGTTTAGTTGATTTGGATCACGTGATCACTTAGATGACTAGAGATGTCTGTCTAAGTGGGAGTTTTTAATATGATTAATTAAACTTTAATTTTATCATGAACTTAGTCCTGGTAGTATTTTGCAAATTATGTTGTAGATCAATAGCTCGCGTTGTTGCTTCCCTATGTTTTTATATGTGTTCCTAGAAAATTGTATTGAAAAATGTTAGTAGCAATGATGCGGATTGGATCCGTGATCTGAGGTTTATCCTCATTGCTGCCTGAAGAATTATGTCCTTAATGCACCGCTAGGTGACAGACCTATTGCAGGAGCAGATGCATACGTTATGAGCGTTTGGCTAGCTCAATATGATGACTACTTGATAGTTTAGTGCACCATGCTTAACGGCTTAGAATCGGGACTTCAAAGGCGTTTTGAGCGTCATGGACCATATGAGATGTTCCAGGAGTTGAAGTTAATATTTCAAGCAAATACCGAGTTGAGAGATATGAAGTCTCCAACAAGTTCTATAGCTAAAAGATGGAGAGAATCGCTCAAACTAGTGAGCATGTGCTCAGATTATGCAGGTACTTCAATCGCTTGAATCAAGTGGGAGTTAATCTTCCGAGATAAGATAGCGATTGACAGAATTCTCTAGTCGCCATCACTAAGTTACTAGAACTTCGTGATGAACTATAGTATGCAAGGGATGACGACAAAGATTCCCGAGCTCTTCGTGATGTTGAAAATCGACGAAGGTAGAAATCAAGAAAGAGCATCAAGTGTTGATGATTGACAAGACCACTAGTTTCAAGAAAAGGGCAAAGGGAAAGAAAGGGAACTTCAAGTAGAAAGACAAGTAAGTTGTCACTCTTTGAAGAAGCCCAAAGCTGGACCATAGCCTGAAACCGAGTGTTTACTTTGCAAAGGAAATGGTCCTTTGGAAGCGAAATGCCCTGAATATTTGGTGGATAAGAAGGATGGCAAAGTGAACAAGAGTATATTTGATATACAGATTATTGATGTGTGCATTACTAGTGTTTATAGTAGCCCCTGAGTATTTGATACTTGTTAGGTTGCTAAGATTAGTAACTTGAAGCAGGAGTTACGAATAAGCGAAACTAGTTGAAGGGGAAGTAACGATGAGTTTTGGAAGTAGTTCCAAGATTGATATGATCATCATCGCACACTCCCTATACTTTCGGGATTAGTGTTAAACCTAAATAAATGTTATTTGGCGTTTGCGTTGAGCATGAATATGATTTGATCATGTTTATTGCAAAACGGTTATTCATTTAAAGTCAAAGAATAATTGTTGTTCTGTTTAAATGAATAAAACCTTCAATGGTCTTACACCCAATAAAAATAATTTGTTGGATCTCGATCGTAGTAATACACATATTCATAATATTGATGCCAAAAGATGCAAAGTTAATAATGATAGTGCAACTTATTTGTGGCACTGCCGTTTAGGTCATATTGGTGTAAAGCGCATGAAGAAACTCCATCTTGATGGGATTTTGGAATCACTTGATTATGAATCACTTGATGCTTGCGAACCATGCCTTATGGGCAAGATGACTAAAGACTCATTTTCCGGAACAATGGGCGAGCAAATGACTTATTGGAAATAATACATCTTGATGTATGCGGTCCGATGAGTGTTAAAGCTCACGGCAAGTATCGTTATTTTCTGACCTTCACAAGATGATTTGAGCAGATATGAGTATATCTACTTAATGAAGCTCAAGTCTGAAACATTTGAAAAGTTCAAATAATTTCAGAGTGAAGTGGAGAATCATCGTAATAAGAAAATAAAGTTTCTACGATCTGATCGTGGAGGAGAATATTTGAGTTACGAGTTTGGCCTTCATATAAAAACAATGTGGAATAGTTTCACAGCTCACGCCACATGGAACACCATAACGTAATGGTGTGTCCGAACGTCAAAACCGTACTTTATTTTGATATGGTGCGATCAATGATGTCTCTTACCGATTTACCAATATCGTTTTGGGGTTATGCATTAGAGACAGCTGCATTCACGTTTAATAGGGCACCATCTAAATCCGTCGAGGCGACACCGTATGAACTATGGTTTAACAGTAAACCTAAGCTGTCGTTTCTTAAAGTTTGGAGTTGTGATGCTTATGTGAAAAAGGTTTCACCTGATAAGCTCGAATCCAAATCGTAGAAGTGCGTCTTCATAGAATACCCAAAGGCAACTATTGGGTACACCTTCTATCACAGATCCGAAGGCAAGTTTTTCGTTGCTAGGATGGATCCTTTCTAGAGAAGAAGTTTCTCTCGAAAGAAGTGAGTGGGAGGAAAGTAGAAACTTGATGAGGTAATTGTACCTTCTCCCTTACTGGAATGTAGTTCATCACAGAAAACAGTTCCAGTGATTCCTACACCAATTAGTGAGGAAGTTAATGATGATGATCATGAAACTTCAGATCAAGTTGCTACCAAACCTCGAGGTCTTCGAGAATAAGATCCGCACGAGTGATACGGTAATCGTGTTCGGAAATCATGTTACTAGACCATGATGAACCTACAAACTATGAGGAAGCGATGATGAGCCCAGATTCATGAAATGGCTTGAGGCCATGAAATCTGAGATGGGATCCATGTATGAGAACAAAGTATGGACTTTGATGGAATTGCCGATGATCGGAAAGCCATATTATATAAATGGATCTTCAAGAGGAAGGCAGATGCTGATAGTAGTGTTACTATCTACAAAGCTCGACTTGTCGCAAAAGGTTTTCGACAAGTTCAAGGTGTTGACTACAATGAGATTTTCTCAAGCTGTAGTGATTCTTAAGTCTGTCCGAATCATGTTAGCAATTGCCACATTTTATGAAATCTGGCAAATGGATGTCAAAACTACATTCTTTAATGGATTTATTAAAGAAGAGTTGTATATGATGCAACCAGAAGTTTTTGTCAATCCTAAAGGAGCTAACAAAATGTGCAAGCTCCAGCGATCCATCAATGGACTGGTGCAAGCATCTCGGAGTTGGAATATACGCTTTGATGTGTTGATCAAAGCATATGATTTTATCTGACTTTTGGAAAGGCCTGTATTTACAAGAAAGTGAGTGGGAGCACTACAACATTTTCGATAAGTATATGTGAATGATATATTGTTAATCGGAAATGATGTAGAATTATTCTGCAAAGCATAAAGGAGTGTTTGAAAGGAGTTTTTCAAAGAAGAACCTCGGTGAAGCTGCTTACATATTGAGCATCAAGATCTATAGAGATAGATCAAGGCGCTTGATAAATTTTTCAATAAATATATACCTTGTCAAGATTTTGAAGTAGTTCAAAATGGAGCAGTCAAAGAAAAGTTCTTGCTGTGTTGCAAAGGTGTGAAATTGAGTAAGACTCAAATCCCGACCACGGCAGAAAATAGAAAAGAGAATGAAAGTCATTCCCTATGCCTCGATCATAGGTTCTATAAAGTATGCTATGCTATGTACCAGACCTATTGTATACCTTGCTCTGAATTTGGCAAGGAGTACAATGGTGATCTAGGAGTAGATCTTTGGACATTGGTCAAGAACATCCTTAGTGAGGACTAAGGAAATATTTCTCGATTATGGAGGTGTAAAAAGCCCGTCGTAAAGAGTTACATCGATGCAAGCATTTTACACTGATCAGATGACTCTAAGTCTCAATCTGGATACATATTGAAAGTGGGAGCAATTAGCTAGAGTAGCTCCGTGCGAGCATTGTAGACATAGAATATTTGCAAAATAGATACGGCTCTGAATGTGACAGACCCGTTGACTAAGCTTCTCTCACGAGCAAAACATGATCATACCTTAGTACTCTTTGGGTGTTAATCACATAGCGATGTGAACTAGATTATTGGCTCTAGTAAACCCTTTGGGTGTTGGTCACATGACGATGTGAACTATGGGTATTAATCACATACAGATGTGAATATTAGTGTTGAATCACATGATGATGTGAACTAGATTATTGACTCTAGTGCAAGTGGGAGGCTGAAGGAAATATGCCCTAGAGGCAATAATAAAGTTATTATTTATTTCCTTATTTCATGATAAATGTTTATTATTCATGCTAGAATTGTATTAACGGAAACATAATACATGTGTGAATACATAGACAAGCAGATAGTCACTAGTATGCCTCTCTTGGACTAGCTCATTAATCAAAGATGGTTATGTTTCCTAACCATAGACATGTGTTGTCATTTGATTAATGGGATCACCTCATTAGGAGAATGATGTGATTGACATGACCCATTCCGTTAGCTTAGCACTTGATCGTTTAGTATGTTGCTAATGCTTTCTTCATGACTCATACATGTTCCTGTAACTATGAGATTATGCAACTCCGTTTACGGAGGAACACTTTGGTACTACCAAGCGTCTGGCGTAATCTGGGTGATTATAAAGGAGTACTACAGGTGTCTCCAAAGGTACTTGTTGGGTTGGCGTATTTGAGATTAGGTTTTGTCACTCCGATTGTGGAGAGGTATCTCTAGGCCTTCTCGGTGATACACATCACTTAAGCCTTGCAAGCATTACAACTAATGGGTTAGTTGTGAGATGATGTATTACGGAACGAGTAAAGAGACTTACGTGCGAGATTGAACTAGGTATTGGATACCGACGATCGAATCTCGGGTAAGTAACATACCGATGACAAAGGGAACAACGTATGTTGTTATGCGGTTTGACCGATAAAGATCTTCGTAGAATATGTAGGAACCAATATGGGCATCAGGTTCCGCTATTGGTTATTGACCAAGAATAGTTCTCGGTCATGTCTACATAGTTCTCGAACCCGTAGGGTCCGCACGCAACAAGGTTTCGATGCGGTTATATTATGAGTTTATGAGTTTTGATGTACCGAAGGAGTTGAGTCCCGGATGAGATCGGGGACATGACGAGGAGTCTCGAAATGGTCGAGGCGTAAAGATCGATATATTGGACGACTATATTCGGAGTTCGGAAAGGTTCGAATGATTGGGTATTTTTGAGTCTGGGAGAGTTACGGAATTCGCCGGGAGAAGTATTGGGCCTTATTGGGCCTGCGGGAAGAGAGAGGGCTGCCTAGGGCAGGCCGCGCGCCCCATGGCCTAGTCCGGGTGGACTGGGGAGGGCCGCACCCTTCCCTCTTCCCCTTCCCCAAGTCCTAGTCCAACTAGGAGAAGAGGGGAGTCCTACTCGGTGGGAGTAGGACTCCTCCATGGCGCGCCCTCCTAGGGGCGGCCTCCTCCTCCCTCCCTCCTTTATATACGGGGCAGGGGCACCCCATGACACACAAGTTGATCTACGGATCTTGCCTTAGCCGTGTGCGGTGCCCCTTCCACCATATTCCACTTGGTCATAGCGTCGCGGAGCTTAGGAGAAGCCTGCGCCGGAGAAGTCATATCGTCATGAGCTTAGGCGAAGCCCTGCGTCGGTGGAGCATCAACATCGTCACCACGCCGTCGTCTTGTGGAACTCATCCCGACACTTTGCTGGATCGGAGTCCGGGGATCGTCATCGAGCTGAACGTGTGCAGAACTCGGAGGTGCCGTACGTTCGGTGCTTGGATCGGTCGGATCGGGAAGAAGTACGAGTACTTCCTCTACGTTGCGTCAACGCTTCCGTTGCTGGTCTACGAGGGTACGTAGACAACACTCTCATCTCGTTGCTATGCCATCACCATGGTCTTGCGTGATCGTAGGAAATTTTTTGAAATTACTACGTTCCCCAACAAATTCAGTGCCGCCTTCCGTGAGCATCATATTCCAGAAGGTCTTATGGACCGCAAACGTGAGGAATTCTGCAGTTTCACCCAAGGTAGGCTGACGGTGGATGCCTACTGCCGTGAATTTGGGAGGTTAGCACGTTATGCTCGAAGAGGTTTCTACCGATGCCAAGAAGCGAGCAAGGTTCCGCAAGGACTTAGCCTGAGCTACGCCGAGATCTCCGTCTGCATGAGTGTACCTCATTTCGAAGCTAGTCAATAAGGCTATCAGCGCCGAAGCTGGGCAGACTGATTTTGAGGCTTCACGCAAGCACATCCGTGATTCTGGATCTTCATCCGGCTCTGGATCCCAGAAGCGCCGGGTTTGGGTTCCAAATACTGCTCGCCACCGAGTTCACCCGAGGCCATCCTTTGAGGCGCCTCGCCCCAACCAGCGACATCTTCCGCCCAAGACTTATGGAGGTCCCACTCGCTAATGCTGCTCCACGTCCAAATGTGATAACTTGCTTCAAGTGTGGAGAGGCGGGCCACTATATCCGAGAGTGTCCCCAGAACAACCCCAATCAAGTTGGAAAGTCTGTTGGCCGCGGCAAGCCAGCAGGAAAGGTGCCCTATGCTAAACCAGTTGCCACCGCTCGTGGCCATGTCAATTATGTTTCTGCTGAAGAGACCTATGAGGATCCCAACGTCGTCCTCGATGCGCTTCTTGTTAATTGCCATCCGCAACCGTTCTTTTGATCTTGGAGCATCTCATTCATTTATTTCTGAGAGCTATGCTCGATTGCACAACACCACATTCTGCGACATGCCTACCTCCATGGAAATTCAAACTCCTGGTTCTAGATGGCAAACCTCTAGAATAAGTCATGGGAATGAAATTCTTGTCGACAGATTAGTCTTTCTTGCATCTCTAATAGCTCTTAAGTCCTCGGACATAAACATCATCTTGGGTATGGACTGGATGTCAGCCCATTATGCTAAGATTGATTGCTCTACTAGAACTGTTCAACTTACCCATCCTTGGGCAAGGCGGTGAATGTTTTAACCCGAGTGTCTAAGCGCCGACTTTACTCCTTAAATGCCAACCCCTTCCGGACCTCGAAGATATTCCGGTAGTCCGTGATTTCCGGATGTCTTTCGGAGGAACTGCCAGTGTTCCACCGACAGGGGTGTCGAGTTCGTGATAGATCTTGTTCCGGAACCGTCCCAATCTCTAGAAGACCTTATAAGATGGCACCCTAGAACTAGCTGAACTTAAGAAACAACTCGATGAGTCCTTGCGTAAAGGTTTCATCCGTCCTAGTTCATCTCCATGGGCTTGCCCCGTCCTCTTCGTCAAGAAGAAGGATGGTACGGATCGGATGGTTGTAGATTACCGACCTGTCAATTTGGTCACTATCAAGAACAAGTATCCGCTCCCCAGGATCAACGATCTGTATGACCAGCTCGCTGTATCCTCAGTCTTCTCCAAGATGGATTTGAGGTTGGGCTACCATCAAATCAAAATCAAGAACGGGGACATTCCCAAAACGGCCTTTGTCACTCGTTATGGCCAGTACGAGTACACCGTCATGTCCTTCGGATTAACCAATGCTCCAGCCACCTTCTCTCGGTTAATGAACTCAATCTTCATGGAGTATTTGGATAAATTCGTCGTGGTATACCTCGATGATATACTCATCTACTCCAAGAATGAGGAAGAACATGCCGAACATCTAAGGCTAGTATTGATGAAACTTCGAGAGCACCGCCTTTATGCCAAATTCTCTAAGTGTGAATTCTGGTTACCGAAGTGACCTATCTAGGACATGTATTCTCTGGTAAGGGCATTGCTGTCAATCCCGGCGAGTTCAAGCCGTCCTTGATTGGACTCCACCGAATCGGTCAAGCAAGTTCGAGACTTCCTCGGTTTAGCGAGCTATTGCCGCCGCTTCGTCGAGAATTTCTCTAAAGTTGCTAAACCTCTAACCGAACTCCTCAAGAAAGATAAAAGGTTCGAATGGGCGCCCACGGTGCGAGTTCAGTTTTCAGAACTGAAAAGAGCGCTGACATCTGCTCCGCACTTGTTCCACCAGATTTCTCCAAGGACTTTATTATCTATTGCGGCGCCTCGCGACAAGGACTAGGTTGCATACTCATGCAAGATCGTCATGTGATTGCCTCACGCTTCTCGCGATTCGTCCACATGAGGATAACTATCCCACACGATCTAGAGCTTGCAGCGATGGTTCATGCACTCAAAACCTGGCGACATTACCTTACGGGTAATCGTTGCGAAATCTACACTGATCACCAAAGTCTGAAATATATCTTCACCCAACCGGATTTGAACCTCGAGCAAATCGTTGGGTCGAGTTGATACAGATTTCGACTTAGGAATATCCTACACCCGTGCAAGGCCAATGTCATGGCTGGCGACTAAGTCGCAAATCTTATTGTAACAACCTGATGTTACAACAAAGTCAACCATCTCTCCACGAGGAATTTCGTAAGCTTAATCTTCACATTGTTCCTCGAGATTCCTTTCCACCACGGTGGCGAAACCTGACCTTACGGATCGAATCATAGCTGCTCAGCGGTATGATAGAGGATATCTCGGATCAAGGAGAACATCGCTAGCGGAGCTGCTAAATGTTTCTCCATAGATGAACAGTGTTGTCTTCTTTGAAAACCGCTTGGTGGTTCCCAAGAAACAACAGCTACGACAATCGATCATAAGGAAGCTCATGACTCTCCTCTCACCATTCATCCCGGTAGTACTAAAATGTATCAAGACCTCGCCAGAGGTTTTGGTGGACTAGGATGAGAGAGAAATCGCTCAATACATTGCTAATTGCGACGTCGTCGTCAAGTTAAGCGAGCATCAACGGCCTGCTGGTACTCTTCAACCTTTGGAAATTCCTGAATGGAAATGGGATAAAGTCGGTATGGATTTCATTACCGGGTTTCCCAGGACCAAGAGAGGGAATAATGCTATCTTCGTTGTCATCGATCGTCTTTCCAAGGTAGCCCACTTCCTACCCGTTCGTGAGAGTATAACCGCTAGCCAGCTAGCTGATTTGTACATCTCCCGAACAGTGTCTCTTCATGGTGTTCCATTAGAGATTAACTCAGACCGTGGAAGTCTCTTCACCTCTCGATTTTGGGAAAGTTTCCAAAACGCTATGGGAACTCGTCTCTCCTTTAGCACCGCTTTCCATCCCCAATCAAGTGGTCAAGTAGAACGAGTCAATCAAATCCTAGAGGATATGCTTCGAGCTTCTGTCATCTCTTTCGGCATGAATTGGGAGAAATGCCTTCCATTCGCCGAGTTTGCTTATAACAATAGTTATCAAGCCAGCACTGGGCAACGCCCTTCAAGTTCTTTATGGACGGAAATGTCGAGCGCCTCTTAACTGGTCGAAACCGGGAGAGACAACTCTTTGGCGGATATGATTCAGGAAGCGAAGAGCAGGTTCGCATTGTTCGTGAGAAGTTGAAAACAGCCCAATCTCGTCAAAAGAGCCAATATGACCGCAAGCATAAGCCAATGACTTATGAAATTGGCGAGAAGGCTTACCCGGGTTACTCCTTTGAAGGAACCCATCGATTGGTATCAAAGGCAAGCTGGCTCCTCGTTACATTGGACCCTTTCGCATTCTTGCCAAGCGAGGGAAGTTGCCTACCAATTGGAACTACCTCCGCATCTTTCGAGTCCATGATGTCTTCCACGTTTCCCAACTCAGCGTTGCTTCTCGGATCCTATCCATGAGTGGACCACTAAACGCTTGATCTCCAAGATAACCTCACCTATCGAGAATATCCCGTTCGTATCCTCGATCAAGCCGAGCGTATCACTCGGCGTCGGAATATCAAGTTTCTAAAGGTTCAATGGTCAAACCATTCCGAGCAAGAAGCAACTTGGGAAAGGGAGGATCGTCTTCGACTTGAGTATCCCACCTTTTACATAGCAGATCGTAAATCTCGGGACGAGATTCTTTTGAGTGGGGTGAGTTGTCACATCCCAGTTAGACCATGCATTAGGTGTGCATCATGTTTAAATTCCATTTGAATTTGAAATGGGAAGGCAGAAACCCCGAACACCCCCTTAAATCAACTAGGGTTTACTAAAATTATTTCAATGAATCCAAATGCCCTTCAAAATGCTCATCCTCTTTGCTTTGGTGCAGAACCTATGTCAAAGGAGGTGGATCATTTTCTAGGTCAACCAAAGGTCCTTGGATTAATTCACAAGTTTTGAACTTGAGCATTTTAAATTATACAAAATATTTTAAATGTTCAAAATTGCCAAACTAAAATGTTTCATGTTGGAAATATTCCAACAAGGGACCAGGAGCATTTTGGTGATTTTTAAAACAGTTTTGGTATTTTAGAAAACCCCACAAATTTGCAGGAAATTAGAAAAAGATAAAAAAAGGCAGAAACCTTACGGCGCTTTGTGCGCCCACTGCTGCCCAGCCAGCAGCCGCTGGCCATGTGAGCTGCTTAGCTCGCCAGCAGCAGCCAGTGCTTTCGGCGGCGGCACCGCTTCAGGTGCCACGCACCTGGTCGCCGCCTCGCCGCTCCTTTGCCGGCTGCCGAGGACCGACCCTCTCGCTCTCCCGAACCCCTGGACACCCCTCTCCTCCCGGATCATCTCCCTCGCTCTCCCCCAACTTGGCCGACGCCACCGCCGCCGCACCACCGCCGTAGTCGAGCTCTCCGCCGTCCGTGCTCCTCCGCACCATGTCCAGGAGCTCCGCCGCACTCCACTACCCCTAGCTAGCCGAGTCCCGCTCACTCAGGTGCCCCGAACCCATCTCACCGACCTCGCCCGAGCTCGCCGTCGCCGGAGATCCCCTTCGTCGCCGCCGTCGCTCCGGTTCATCCCCGACCTCGACAAGGCTTTCTACGCGACGCCCGTGAGCGTACCTAACTTCCCTTCCCTCTCTCTCCGCCCTCGAACAGCAACCGAGCCACGTTCACCCACACCGCCGCCGTGGAGCTCGTCGCCGGCGTGCTCCGGTCACCCTCCGCCACCCCAGGTGCCCGTTGCATTCACCGCACCCCAACGGGTCAGCCCATGCACTTCCCGCACCTCGCCGAGCCCTCTAACCTCAAACCCGTCGTTGGCCGAACCCCGGCGGCCGCCTAGCTCGTCGCCGGCGCCGCTCTCCGCCACCCGACCCCAACTAACCCCACCAATAGACGCGGGTTGCTCCTAGCTACCCGTAGCTATCTTCCGCGACTCGTTTGGTTGCCGGAATCACCAAACACACTCCCTCCGCCGTGTCGGGCTCGCCGGCGGCTAGTCGCCGGTGCGGCCGACGTGGACATTGACCACTGCGGGCCCGCGTTGACCCCGACAGGTCACTGACAAATGGGGCCCAGCCCTGCTAACTAAAATAGGTTAGTTTTAATTAAACCTTAGTTAAGTTAATTACCCTGACATGCGGGACCCACTGTCAGGTTTGACCTGGACGTCCCTGTTGACTCTGACGTCATGCTGACGCATGGCTGACGCATTAATTCAAATTCTGGAATTATTTTAATATAGTAAATTCCAGAATATAATTCAAATTTCAAATGCTTATAACTTTTAATCTATAACTCCAAATGCAAAGATTTATATATGAAAAATTATCAGAAAAATCCACTCTATCCATTGGTACAGGTTTCATGCATGTTAAAGCAAGTTAACTATGCTTTTTAACCAAAATAAGATATTGCACCATTAGGACTAACTCAAATGAGCTATCATTTGAATCCTTGATTCAAATGAGTTCATTCCCTGTTATTTCAGTTTGCATTAGGCCAACACACATCCATATTGCCATGTCATAGCATGCATCATATTGTTGCATATTGTCATGTGTGTTTACTTTCGGTGTGCTTTCATGATAGGTTACGCTTCGAGGATAACCTCGACTATCCATCTGAAGGCGATACTCTACCCATTCCATCGGGCAAGCAACCCGTTGATCATTTCGATACAAACCCATGTTCTCGCTTCGCGCTCTCGTTTCTGCATTAAGACAACGCGATTCAAACTGTTGTGTGCTGCGGTAGTTGAACCCACTTCCTTTGCATGACTGTCATTGCCACAAGTAACTAGATGAAACCCACTAGTATGTGTAGGAGTTGATTGAGCCATGTTTGTGATTCCTACCATGCTATGCTTGCTATGCTTAGAGTTGTGTCAGGTCGGCTCATCGGGATGATGAAGCTGGAGTGAAAGGTTGTGTTGGTTCGAGGTGAAAGTGTTGAACACGATTTGGTAAAGGTATCGATGAGAGGCCATGTAGGAGTACATGGTGGGTTGTTTCATTGAAGCCGAACTTAGAACTGAGATCTGTGTTTGTGATCCATGAATCAGTTACTACCACACATTGGGATCCATAATTGACCCTCTCGGCTTCTTAACCACCCTTGTTCTTAGTCCGGGAGTTGCAAGTAGTTTCGGTGTTTGTAGCATCTTTGGGGCATTTAACGCTGACCTTAGGGGTGGGTTGTGTTGCGGTAGGCACGTGGGTCGGTGTACCGAGTGCCGTTTGGTATCTCGGGAACCCAGCACACATCGTTCGGGGTTGTATGGGAAACCTCGGCCGGACTCCCTGCGGATGGAACCCGAATAGGCGATAAACCTGGACTAGGGACTTGAGTGTTTAGGTAGGCTGTGGCCGACACCCACGTTGGGCTTCCGCTTGAAGGTTGCAGTACATGTGTCGTATGGCGGTAAGTGATGAGAGCGTGTGTGAAGAAGTACACCCCTGCAGGGTTTAATATGATCTATTTGAATAGCCGTGTCCACGGAGAAGGACTTCTGGGTTACCTATATCAGTTCATAGACAAGCAAATGGATACTACTAAAAGCCTCAAGATAAGTGTGAGTATCATGGATGGCCCTCTGGGATGACGAGAGAGGATCCACGATGGGGTCTTGTGATGGTGATTAGTGGACTCGTGTACGACAAATGCTTTACAAAGTGGTGTCACGAGGATAGCTTAGCCAAGAGTCAAAGCTGGCTTCTGCAAATAACTCCACCTCCTTTCTTGAGAATGTGCATGTATGATAGGATTACGTGGTAAGACTTGCTGAGTACCTTTGTACTCATGTTTGTAATTAATGTTTTCAGAGGACAATACTACCCCTCCGACGGATTCTATGTAGATATTGACTTGACGAGTGAACTAGCCACCCGGTGGCGATCTAAGACTTGTGAAGGGCCATTGTAGATAGAAAGGCTCCAACAAGCTTTCTTTCTTTCTAGAGTCGTACTCAGACTAGTTTGCTTCGCATGTGCTTGTATGATTGTATGACTTGAGTGTTGGGTCATGTGACCCTACCGTATGACTATGTTATGTATGGCTCCTCGGAGCCTCTTAAATAAAGTACTTGAGTTGTAGAGTTTTGTTGTGATGCCTTGTTGTATTTACTCATATCGGGCATATTACGTGTATGATTGAAATGCTTGGTATGAGTGGGATCCGACAAACTAGTTGTTTATCCTTGGCAGCCTCTCATATGGGGAAATGTAGTCTCGTGCTTACGGCGATAGTAGTCCGCTTCTGCCCGGTTCACGAGTCCTGCTAGCCCAAAGCACTCTTGCTTGGACACTTGACTGGCGGCATGTGATTCATTTCGTTCCTATATACTGTCCCTTCGGGAAATGTCACGGTGGTATTGAGTCCTGCCTAGCCTGCTACAGCCCGGTATACCGGAGTCCTGTTAGCCATGCTACAGCCAATTCATACGTTGATGACCGACATGCTCAAGTGATTCATGTATGCCTGTCCCCATAGGTTAGTGCGCTTTGGGTTCACGACTAGCCATGTCGGCCGGGTTCTTTGTCATGTGGATGCTAGCGACACTATCATATCGTGAGCCAAAAGCGCATAAACGGTCCCGGGCCATGGTAAGGCGACACCCGTGGGAGTACCGTGCGTGAGGCCGCAAAGTGATATGAGGTGTTACCAGCTAGGTCGATGTGACTTGGAATCGGGGTCCTGACAGTCATCATTTCATTTGAGATCATGTTGCTAAGGGTGACAATAATCTTAAGCATGTTCACACCGAAAAGAAATTAGCAGATATATTCACTAAACCCCTTGATGAGAAAGTGTTTTGCAGATTGAGAGGAGAATTGAACATCATTGATGCTTCAAACTTGGAGTAGAAACTCCATTGGATACATGCAAGACATGAGCTTATGACTAATCCATGATATCTCTCTTATGATGGAAATATTATATCCTAGACACATCTTGCATGTTATCTAACCCATGTAGGTACTTGGTTGAGACAATTTCCATGAGATTGTAATCTACTCACATCTTGAGCAATCTCTACATCACCAAGTCTCTACACTATGGTGGTTGAAGACAAGGAAGCACGGAATCATTCAAACATATCCTTTGACAAACTCTATGTTGAGCTTCATGATTATCATTTTTGGATACACAAGTGCTCTTCCTTACAAGAACTAACCCATGTAGTTAGATGGACTCAAATTCCAAGTGGTGCTCCCAACTCTTGATGAGCTACATCAACCTTGAGCAACCCACACAAGTTCAACTACATGGTCAACACCACCAACCATGGTATGTTATTCCATCTTAGAGAAGCTTTACTCCGAGTCATGAGCTAAAGCAACTCGACAAGATGTGAATACATCAAGATGCTTAAACGAAAAATGGTAACCCCATTTTGAGCTTAAACAATGAGTATGACCTATGATCAAATGATCTCACTTGACTCCTAAGTCAATATACTCTAACATAGGTGACTTTGTCGCCGACCATCTCTAGATGAAGTTCTCTCATGTTCTTTTCTGAGTTTTTGCATTTGTCTCATGCATATTTGTTTCCCCTTTCAAAAAAAACTTCATCTAGATTTCTTTTCTTTTCTGTTGCTCTGCATTTCCTGCATCCAATTCATTGCATATCATTCAGATAATTCCTTGCAAATCTTTGTGAGATCTTACTAGTCTAGTGAGCTGAGGTGACAAGTGTTTTCTCTGCGATGAACTCGGTTTCACCGATTTGTTGTTTTCGGTCCAACCGAATCCTTTCGGTACAACCGAAGCATACCACTCGGTGCCACCGACTTCACAACAGGAAAAAACAGTTTGCCACTTATTATGTGTTTCTTCTGATCCAGCTCCACTCAATGAATCTTGTCCTCTAAAAGCATCACAATTTTATCCAGTGCTTTGTGTTGTGACTCAAGGACCAATCCCATTCACAACAAATTCCAGAAAACCCTTCTTGGAAATTGATGTCAAAGGGAGAGAGGATCACATCAAAGCTTATCACTTCCAAAGGAGAGAGTATTACTTGACGGGGAGAAAGAGATCTCGGGGAGAGAATACTCAAGTAGAAAGTATTTCTCAAGGATTCCGGATGCTTGATGTTCAAGAGAGAGATGCCACATGTCTTCTTGGGGAAAGACATGTTCATATGTGCTTAGTTGCATTTGCTCTGTTCTTTATTTTTTTCAGCCCTGATTTTACATTTCCTATCTTCTCCCGGTATCCCATGCTAGATTCAAGGGTGCAAGACATCTAAGGAAAGGAATCATTTAAATTCATTGCATATCTTTACTATTGAAATGTCTAATCAAATGTGGTACTCAGTACTCACTCTCTACATGTCATCCAGTCTTGGTATTCTTGTGGTTTCTTACATTTGCTCTGGCTAGTAGATGTACTGTGTTATCTAACCTTGTTTGTGCAGGTTCATTCCATCCTAAGCCAACTCAAGACTACAAGGTAAGTATATGCATCACACTCATGTGTATGAGGAATTCTTCTTTGGCCTTTATACTGTTTGCAAGAAGGACTAATGAGCATGAAGGTATTTTCTTTAATATTCTTTGCTCTGATGCATATGGCCAAGATACATGTAACACATTGACTACTCTATCATGGTTTTGCTCTCACATGCTTCTATATTCCATATTCACATGATTGCATACATGTAGGGGGAGCCTATGCTTGTTACATGTCTTTCCGAAGCTTTACTTGCTATTCTTTATATCTTTATCTAAAGCTTTGATGTATGTTGCCATCAATTACCAAAAAGGGGGAGATTGAATGCACAAGTGCTCCCTAGGTGGTTTTGGTAATTAATGTCAACATATCTCTTGTTGGACTAACACTTTTATCTAGTACATTTCAGATAAGTTCAACAATGGAGTGGCATGGACTAAAGGATGTGGGAACTCCTTCAAGATGCTAAGGACAAAGGATTGGCTCAAGCTTCAAGCTCAAGACTCTTCATTTACGTGTTAGTGATCCAAGATCACATTGAGTCTATAGGAAAAGCCAATACTATCAAGGAGGGATGAGGTGTTGCTTAATGAGCCTCTTGCTTCATGTGCTTAGTGATATGGTCCAAAACCCTCCACTACTTTCTCACATCCACATATGACCTAAACCTAAAGTCAAACTCGGCCCTACCGATTCTTTCTATCCGGCGCCACCGAGTTTAATTGTCATAGCCACTGCCACAAACCCTAGGAAAATCGGTTTCACCGATAGGGATCTTGGTCTCACCTAGATGGGACTGTAATCTCTCTGTGTATGTCCATTACCAAAATCGGTCTCACCGAGTTTGTGCAATCGGTACTACCAAGATTACAATGCAAACTCTCTGGTTAACTTATTACCAAAATAGGTCCCACCGAGTTTGAGTAATCGGTCCCACCGAGTTTGCCTGATCAACTCTCTGGTTAGCTAATTACGAAAATCGGTCCCACCGAGTTTGTGTAATCGGTCTCACTGAGATTACGTTATGCCCTAACCCTAACCATATCGGTCCTACCGAGTTGCATATCGGTCCCACCGAAAATCCTAACGGTCACTAGGTTTACTAAATCGGTCAGACCGAGTTTGTTGATTCGGTCCAACCGAGTTTGGTAAATTGTGTGTAACGGTTAGATTTTGTGTGGAGGCTATATATACCCCTCCACCTCCTCTTCATTCGTGGAGAGAGCCATCAGAACAAACCTACACTTCCAACTTACCAGTTCTGAGAGAGAACCACCTACTCATGTGTTGAGGCCAAGATATTCCATTCCTACCATATGAATCTTGATCTCTAGCCTTCCCAGGTTCCTTCCACTCAAATCTGCTTTCCACCAAATCCAAATCCTGTGAAAGAGAGTTGAGTGTTGGGGAGACTATCATTTGAAGCACAAGAGCAAGGAGTTCATCATCAACACACCATTTGTTACTTCTTGGAGAGTGGTGTCTCCTAGATTGGCTTGGTGTCACTTGGGAGCCTCCGACAAGATTGTGGAGTTGAACCAAGGAGTTTGTAAGGGCAAGGAGATCGCCTACTTCGTGAAGATCAACCGCTAGTAAGGAAAGTCCTTCGTGGGCGACGGCCATGGTGGGATAGACAAGGTTGCTTCTTCGTGGACCCTTCGTGGGTGGAGCCCTCCGTGGACTCACGCAACCGTTACCCTTCGTGGGTTGAAGTCTCCATCAACGTGGATGTACGATAGCACCACCTATCGGAACCACGAAAAAAACATCCGTGTCTCCAATTGCGTTTGAATTCTCCAAACCCTTCCCTTTACTTTCTTGCAAGTTGCATGCTTTACTTTCCGCTGCTCACATACTCTTTGCATGCTTGCTTGCTTGTTATGTTTTGTGAATGTTAAACTTGTGCCTAAACTCCACTTAAACCTAAAGAAGTTAAAAACCGCAACTTTGGTACTTAGTGTCTGATCACCCCCCCCCCTCTAGACACCTCTTCTCAAGATCCTACAGCTCGTCGTTGGCCTGGACGTGCTCAAGGGTCAAAAGAGGCAAATGAGACGTCGTCGGGGTCTTGATTCTGTTGTGCTTGCGCTGGCTGCCGCAGTGAGGACTACACCGTGGGGATGGCCCCGTATGTACGGTCAGTAGCATGAGCTGTTGTTGTCGCATAGGGAGGTGGCGGCGGGCCGGCTCGCCATGAGCCCCCAGCTTCGGCGAAACCGAGTAGGTTTTGGATGGTGGCACGCCATGCGGCCATCTGCTCGGCCGCTGGCAGAAACCTAAGCAGCAGTTGAGCCCGCGCCATGGCCTCCGGAGCCGTACTTGGCATGGATGATGATGAAGTCGATCGTACCGTCGCTCGGCTCTTGACGGTGCCAGTGGCGACGGCACTGCGCCCCTGCTGCTGCTGCGGGGTGACCACTTGGACATGGTGCAGCGAAGGTGCTCGAGGGCCAGCTGCTCCGTCGGGCGCAGCGGCTTGGTCGACCCGTCCCGGAGGGGGTCCATGCATGGTGGCCGCACCCGTGGTGGGAGCGGCCGGAGGGTGGCAATTCGCCCTGTTGCGGGCGCCATTGCTGTGGTTGTGCCCGTCGGTGGGGGAATGGGGTGCAGATGGAATAACCCCTTCAGCCCTACCTTGGGGAGTGTGGCCGTCGGGGTCTTGCTGATGCTGCTCTCCTCCGGTGTCTCCTGCTCCTGCGTCGGCTGCGGGTGAAGTGGTGACGGTGCTGCCTGCTAAAAACCACTTCCCCAGCAGCGCCCGCGCCCTCACACGCCTCCGCACCCCCCACAGCTTTGTAGGCCATGGGCGGCGGAGCCTTCGAGGTGGATGGGTGAGCCGAAGGCTTGGTTTCTTCTTGGGCGCCATGGTCGATGGCGTCGTCGAAAATGAAGATGGTGATGAAGTCGACGCGCTGTGCGCGCCTTCAGGTTCGTGCGAGCAAGCCCCCTACCTGGTGTGCCAAAGATGTCGTGGGAAACCACGACCACCTATGGGACCAGGAGGTCCCTTGCTGGTTCGGCAGGGGGGCGACACATTGCACAAAGAGCAGACGAGCATGGGGCAGCACGACAGAGATCACACAAGCAATTTTACCCAGGTTCGGGCTGCCGCGAGGCGTAAAACCCTACTCCTGCTTTGGTCGATTGATAGTGGAAAGGTGGTGGCGGAGCATAGTACACTTGCCCGACAGGGGTTGCCTCGGGGCAGCAGCGACTACGCACATATGGGGGTGTGAGTTATCCCACCTTCTAACCATTTCTACGGTTGCCATGGGCCTCCTTTTATAGATCAAGGGGTCATCACAATGGCAAAGTAGTCATTACACACTGATAAGATAGCAACCAGTGCTATCATACCTAACTCTGCGGGCTGACAGGGTGCATTAAATGCATCGCTCAATGTCACATCACTGGTTGCCCGACAAGGCTTGCCGGGCTATCTTGCCAGCTCCGTGCCTGCTCGCTTGACACGCCGCAGGATGGGTGTCCTCTGTGGGTCTCTCCTGTAGAAAATGGCTGCCATGTGGCGAATGGCTGCCACTTAATCACTTCGCGGCTTGACACCGCACTGATCAACGACGTGGGTCGTGGTAAAGTGGTTGGTGAGGTGGTTTTTCCTTCATGAGCCCCGACAGGGTTGTCTGTTTCTAGGGGTGGCCTCGCCCCATGCGGGGCTCGCCAGCCCGGCAAGGGAGGCTTTTTTCTTGAAGATATCCTACTTCTCTGGTTTGAACTTGGTCCCTCTGATCTGCATGTTGGTCCTTCAAATCTCTGGGGTTCTTGCACTCTGATTTGGGATGGTGCTTCAATCTTGTTCCCGTGCCTGTGCACAGTTTGGGCAATAGACCAGGGTTTGTTGCACTGACACAAGGAGTTCAGTTTGTTGTTATCACTGCCCCAGGCCTTGTAGTGGTGCTGGATGTTGACAAGATTTGGGCATTTCAAGCCGAAACCTTGAGCGCTTTTAGATCCTTGGTGCTGTCCACCGTAGCGAAACTGTAGTCGGAGCTGTTGATAAACCTGGAGAAATGCTCGCAAGGCCTTGTGGCCAGGTGGTAGTGGTAGACAGGGACGTCATGTCGCACGCACAACTGGGCGACGACAACCTTCTGATCGTGTCCGGCACAACCGATGGTGTACTCGATGTCAAAGCCGACCACTTGGTACTTGTCCTCAGCAAGGAACTGCTCCATTGTTTGGATGGAGCTCGCCACCGAGACTGGGTCGTTCGTGTACACCACCAAGAGGGCCTTCCCCCTCACATGGGTGTCCACTACGTGATGCATGGTGAACTGCCCGCCGTTGTCGTCGTCGGCCGCTGGGAGCGCCATTGGAGCCACGGGGAGCGCCATTGAAAGCGCCGGATGTCCTCTCTGTATGTGTCGTGGTGGGTGTGCTTATTGTGTCGTGTGATGCAAGAGTTGAAGGTAAATGGCTGAAGAAATAAATGGGGGCCGGGCGGCCAGGATTGTCGGCGCGTCCGCATGGCAGTTTTTGCTGCGGGTAACTACAACATCGCGCCGCACCCGCTGCAACCTCATGCACACGAACATGCGTGGTCGTGCGCCGGCCCCAAACACTGGCAGCACTTGGAGGGACGAGGGCAGAGCACCTGGAGGGACGCAAGAGTGGAGCGCGCCGCGGCCGCCTCAACCTTAAGCAACCACACACATAGAGCAGTTAAACACGCAGGAAATGGTCGCCTACAAGCCGACCGATAGTTGCGTCACTGAGTAGAGAGCAGCCGTGTGCTACTACCTCCATCTTGTTCTATAGTCCACTTTACATTCTGTGCCATATTTTTCCCTTAAATTTAACCAAGAAAATGTTAATGCATGATATAAAAATTATATAAGTGGAAACTATGTTCAAATACGAATCCAACTATATAATCTTTGGCGACATGCATTCATATTTTATTAGTTAAATCCCACTTATAAACCAGGATGGGGGTAGAGTAGGTAATTAAATCGAAAACATTTTTTTATTAACCGTATGTGTACGTGACCTTTCGTCCTCCTCTCACACGTCATGTCACCCGCTGCATGATGAAACTTACAGTATAGCTTGGGCAGCGCGTGGGGGCGTTCTTTTGGCCAAACGGTGGCTCAAAGTGGCGCCAATGAATCGTCGGTCAGCCTGTTCCCGCGCAACCTCGCAGGTTCCCGCGCAAGCTTCCCGCCCGACTCAGTGAAATCCCCCAAAATCCCGATGCTTACCGGCCTGCTATATAAACCCTCACGGCCGGCGACTCATGCGTCGCATTTTCCCCTCCCTCCCTATAGCTTATGTCATCTGCTTCTCCCACAATCGCCAATGGCACTGGTCCGTCGTCGTCGCTCAGCCACTCCACCGTCATCAGAGGACAGCTCCAGCTGGGAGGCTACACCGCAGCGGCGGCGCAGTCCCCGGTGTAGTGTAGTGTGCGTGGCGTCCTTGTTGGGTGTGCGTGGAACACCCACCACACGCTCGGCCGCTGCTGCCCGTCGGCAGCTGTTGCCAGCTGCCGTTGCTGCCACACCACCGTTGAAAGCCAGGGCCATCGCCCGCTCCGCCACCAAGGCCCGAAGGCGGGAGGTGGCCATCGTGGCCGCCACCCCACTGTCGGCTACCATGGCCATTACCCGCTTCGCCACCGTGCCCCGAAGGCGGGAGATGGTGGTCGTGGCAGCCACTCCATCATCGGCAGACGTGGCCGCCAGCCCATCTCCGACCGCCGGGGTCATCACCCACTCCGCCACCGCCACCCGAAGGCAGGAGGCGGAGGTGGTAGCCCGCACGTGCCTTAGTGACCTTGCGCACTACACCGAGTTCCTGTGGGAGGAGGAGGAGCGCCTCGTCAAGCATGGAAAGAGCCTTACCGCCGCCATGGCCGTGGCACACGCCGCCTCAGAGGCGAGGAATCAGGAGATCTACGAGGAGAATCACTGTTTCAAGAGGGGTCGTCTAGAGCGGCAGAGGGCGTTCGAGCTGAGCGTCGTTGAAGGTTAAGCAACGGCAGGCACCGTATTGCAGTTGCCCATCTTGTCGGTAGGCTCCTCCTCCTCTGCCTCTTACTAAGCGTGCTTGGTAGAGGGGAGGTGCCAGAAGTAGTACAAAGCCCCTCCGTAGTAGTATTTAGGGGCTATTTTGTTCAGTTCATCTAACTATAGATGTGGTGGAACTGTACAACGTACTTAAAATTAACTAGTATATATAGTTGAACTAGCTATTTCAGTACGTGGTTGGCAACAATTGGGGAAAAGTTTGACCGGTTCAGCTGTCGAGTTGAACTGTTTGTATAAAGAACAACTGCTTAACCTATGAATGAAATCTATGCTTAATTGCTGAATCTTAGTCGCAAAAATTAGATAGTGCTAGTGATTTTTAGCTGCATATTTTGACAAATCATAGTGTTACAAGGTTGACAAATGGCAATGTTACTAGATCAACAAATGTCAATCTTTCTAGTTTGACAAATGGCAAGATACCCAATACACCAAATTGTTTGTACATGGTTGCACATGGGTCATCCAAAACAACCATTTGCGTTGAAGGGGTGCACAAATCCTACTCGACACATTTTCTCTTGGCTAAGCGCCGAAGTCTGAATTTGCATACTGTATTCAATCTGAATCGTTTGCGTTGAAGAGATGCACAAATACTGCGCTGCAAATTTTCCCTTGACTTAAGGTGGAAGACCATAGCTCTCACTTTGCATACCGGTGTTCTATCTGGAACGTTTGCAATCAAGAGCTGCACAAATCCTACTCGGCACATTTTCCCTTCGCATCCTGGGGAAGCTGTCGGTTAGCATATGGGTGTTCTAACTAAAACATTTGTGATGAGTGTTTATATTTAAAAACCATTGACGTTTTTTAAAGAAAATTGTTTGATAAGTCTGTACAATAAGGGAGAAAAATGCAAGTTCGTTCAAACCATATCTTTCATTCAGTCACACTGCAAATTTATATTCATATCATCGAGATACAGTATTAAACCCCCAAAAAACTATTTCTGGCTGTGGCGGAGGCGGCGTGCCGCGCCGTCATTGTCGTTGTCGTCCTCCAGGACGTCGTTGTTGGAGTCTTGAAGGCAGCACATAATGTTATTCACATGTAAATCAAACATTATGTCATCACGCGATCGACGGGCAGGGTGCGGGAGGATGGCAACTAGTGGCACTGAGAGGTGGCGGCCGAGGGCGGCATCCCTGGCCACTGAGGGGGGCACGCGCACTGGCACAGGTGTGGCAGTGCAGCCAAACCCACGGGGATCGGCGCCGCGATGGGTGGAGGGGCACGCACGGGCATGGGCATAGGCATGGGCGCTGGCGCTGGCATGTACACAAGCTCGCGCGGGTCCATGGAGACCTCGCTGACGCCCGCGGCTTCCAGCTCCGCGATAGTGCTCGATGACCAGCCCGTCAATGCTATGGGGATGGTCGCTGGCGCGGGCGCGGGGATGGGAGCTGGGACGGGAGCGGGGGCGGCAACCGCCGCGGCCAGCTCGTTCAGGGCCATGTACATGAGGCCCAATTCCTCCTTATTTTCTATCACCTCCGGCTCAGAGTCGACTTCACCAAACTTGAAGACTAGTGGTAGATGATCATTCCGCTCCATGGCGTTGGTGGAGGTCTGCGGGAGGAAGGGGAATTGGAGGCGAACAATAAAGCCGCCCATTTTAAACAGCGGCTTAGGCACCATTAATGGAGAGGAAGGCGGGCGGCCATGGAATTCAAAGGGCTCGCTTCCCAGTGAGCCTATGTGGTGTACAGCTCACACGCTTCCCGATGAGCTTACACATTCGAGGATAGCTTATATGCCTCTCGGTCGGTCTATGCACCGGACTGCGCTCGCACGCCTCCCGTTCAGTCAAGCAGCTGTTCGCACGGCACCTCCTATAGCCATTAAAACCAAGACACATAGCGTCACGTGAATGGTTAACAGAAGGCACACGATTTGAATTATACAAATGTTTGAGATATTAAAGTGACAACAATTATTTCAAACTGGCTTTGTTGGCTGTTATTTGAGTGTGCCTTTTCTCAAAATGGGTAAGAAAAATAGCCCAGCAAGTCGGGTGCCATTCCATGGTAGCATACCAAGTTTCATGAATTTCAGACAAGTTTTGGATTTACTAGAATTTAAAAACAAAATATCTCAATGTTTTGTCGGCAATCAACAGTGCCCTTGTATTTGAAATTCATTCCCATTTCTTGCATGGGACCTAAGCATGCACCCAAGGACACAGATTTGATTTTCAACCAATTTATATGCACTGGAGCATGTGCATGTAGTTCAAATTTGAATTATGCACATAAAATGCCTAGAAAACCCAGTTAATGTATAAAAATATCCAAATGGACACCGAAAAATTCCAAAATTTAACACAACACTCATGTTGTTCTATGGTGACACTAGATTCTTTTAAAGCAATGAGAGGCAACGGGTATTGTTCCATCCCCAAAGGTGGCACGTTCCCTACCGAAAGCATCAGGCTTGTTGTGAGAAGCTCTAGTTTCTGAGAAGCTTATACCCAAACCTGCCCCAAATGGGACAAAAAAATTACCACGACATGTTGATGCCGCTCCATGATAGCATGCCAAGTTTCACGAATTTCAGACGAGTTTTGGATTTACTAGAATTTAAAAACCAGGTATCTTAATGTTTGCGGCCGAGTGACAGTGGCGGGGTGTTTGAAATTCATTCCCATTTCTTGCATGGGACCTAACCATGCACCCAAGGACACATATTTGATTTTTCAACCAATTTATATGCACTCGAGCATGTGCATGTAGTTCAAATTTGAATTATGCACATAAAATGCCTAGAAAACCCAGTTAATGTATAAAAATGTCCAAACGAACCCCTAAAAGTTCCAAAATTTAACACAACACTCCTGTTGTTCTATGTTGACACTGAATTTTTTTGGAAAGCAATAAGAGGCAACGGATATCGTTTCGTCCCCAAAGGTGGCATGTTCCCTACCGAAACAATCAGGTTTGTTGTGACAAGCTCTAGTTTGTGAGAAGCTTATACCCAAACCTGCCCCAAATGGGACAATTTTTTTACCATGGCATGTTCTTGCTGCTCCATGATAACATGCCAAGTTTCACGAATTTCAGACGAGTTTTGGATTTACTAGAACTTAAAAACCAGGTATCTCAATGTTTGCGGCCGAGAGACGGTGGCAGGGTGTTTGAAATTCATTCCCATTTCTTGCAGGGGATCTAAGCATGCACCCAAGGACCCAGATTTGATTTTTCAACCAATTTATATGCATTGGAGCATGTGCATGTAGTTAAATTTTGAATTATCCACATAAAATGCCTAGAAAACCCAGTTAATGTATAAAAATGTACAAACGAACCCCAAAAAATTCCAAAATTTAACACAACACTTCTATTATTCTATGTTGACACTAGAATTTTTTTTAAAGCAATAAGAAGCAACGGATATCGTTTCGTCTCCAAAGGTGGCACGTTCCCTACCGAAACCATGAGGCTTGTTGTGAGAAACTCTGGTTTGTGATAAGCTTATACCCAAACCTGCCCCAAATGGGACAAAAAATTTACCACGGCATGTTAATGGCCGCTCCATGATAGCATGCCAAGTTTCATGAATTTTAGACGAGTTTTGGATTTACTAGAATTACAAAAGCAAGTACCTCAATGTTTGCCGGAGAGCCACTGTGTCGTGGTGTTCAAAATTTACCCCCATTTCTTGCATGGGACATAAGCATAAACCCATGGACACATATATGATTTTACAACCCATGTTGGTGCACCGGAGCATGTGCATGTAGTTTAATTTTGAATTGTGCACCTGAAAATGGCTAGAAAACCAATTTAATGTATAAAATGTCCATACAAACTCTGAATAATTCCAATTTTTTTCCGACACACATATAGTTGCATGTTCACTACAGATAAAAGTTCTAGCAATTCAAACACCGTCCATTGCTGCTGTGACCCCATTATGTAATTCAAATCAAGTAGATCCCACACAGTTTATTATCACCAATCGTGTGAGATGCAGTACAAAATATGCTGGAGCACTGTCGGTGTGTAGTACGCCTATGGCTTACGCGAGAAGGTGCGTCGGCTACAGTCCACAGCCGGCGTGTCAAGCACACTAGCTCGCTCCCCAAATATCATTTCACTGTTCAATCGTCGCCGGTGAAAGATGGGGACATACCCGCATCATGAGGGAAACTACGGCGGCCCACTCCGGCGAGAGCGTGGCCGCAGCTGCCATGTGCGTGCTAACAAGGTGCATGAGCGCGGCCAGAATCTGCGACCGGGCGGCCAGTGTTGCTTCTCTGGTGGCGGCAGCAACATCTGCCTCAGGGATAGCAACTGGCGAAAGTGGCACAACAGCTGTCTGTTTCACTGCGGCGGCCTTAGCCCTGATGGAGGCTACCCACGACCATGTCGAGGCCGCCCACGCCCAGCTCGTGGAGGTCATCGCAGAAATCGAATGAAGCTTCTCCGACAACCGTCAGCAACCCACAACTGAAGAGTTGGCAATCGCCAAGAGCGTTCGACAGCCGTCCGTTCCTCTGCTGCATACCTTACCACGACGGAGCCCGTGCAAGCCCAGATTGCGGTCGCCCACGCCCAGGTCATGGCGGCCTTTTCCAAAGAGATGGCGGACGCGGATGGTGAGATGCTGGTCGAGTATAGTGTGATGGATGCCATGGAGCCCCTTCCCCAGGAGACTATCGGGTGCGAGCTGGACATGGAGGCGGCGGTGGAGATCGATGAGCACCAGCCGTTGTAGTACTCTTTATTTTGTTTAATTAAGAGCGCTAATCTTTAATTCGTTAGAGTAATGTTTCGGTCAGCTAGCTCTGTTTAATTGCTGAACTTGCTCGATTAAGAAGTGTGAGTGTGTTGTAGTCTCCTTTGTGTACCAAATTATGCAATGACGTGGATAACCACTGTAAACCAGGGTAATTCGAACCAAAAATTTTGACGTTCAAAACTCATCACACACGGGTTAAGATATCTGAATCATTTGTGATATTCACATACCGTACACAGTTCTGATAAGGGACCGTGTGTGATGACACTTTGCGCGCCAGTTTTTTTGCTGAACCGATTCCAAATTTTCAGCTTCCATGGAAATATCTACCTCCCCACCCCCTCCCCCTTACCAAAAGCCACATTTCCCCTGTTTTTGTCTTCCTTTCCAAGTTGAAACCTTCACTCCTTGCTTGCAGCACCGCCTCCTCGCCGGCGACCCTCCTTCACGCTGCTCGGCCTCGCCTATCCAGGCAGGTAATCCACACCCGACCCCCATCCTCCTCCTCCTTCCACATCCCACATGCCCCGACCGCGCGGTCTTGATCGACACCTTCCACCCAAATCACCGACCGCTCCACCAAATAAGCGCCGCCCTAAGCCATGGTGCACGCAGTATAGCCAGGATCTCAAGGAGCATTTGGCAGCGGAGAAGCAAATGGCGGCCGCACGCGTGGATGAGGTCGCGATGGCTGCCATTCGTGCCGACCACCAGATCTTGGAGGAGCACCTTGCCATTTGCTAGCTATGCCAGTTAAGCATGCTCGATTTACCCGTTGCGTGTGCTGCTCTTGCCTATCCTTAACAAATTATAGTGAATTGTGCTATCTAATTTTACCATGCAATCTGTTGCTCTAGTGTATATATATTTTCTATATATCATGCAGTGTGGTGCTCACTTATTAACTATTTGGTTAATTAGTTGTCATCTTCAGTTAACTGTTTGGTTCAATTCTGCAGATGTGATGTTGAATTCTTCAGGCAGCAATTTTGTATTCTCTTCCATGTGAGAAATAAATTGAAATTATCTTTACAAAATACATGAGAAATGAATACAGTTGCTATATTTCCAAGTTGTCAAGCATGCTTGGTTTGGTTATACATTGTGCAATGTGGAGCTCAGTTAACGTTTGGTTCATTTGTTGTGGTGTTTAGTTAACAGTTTGGTTCGATTCTGCAATGTCATGTTCAATAGTTGTGGGTGCATTCTGTTATTGTATACCATGTGAGAAGTAAATCGAATTTGGCTATACTAAATACATGAGAAACAAATACAATTTCCATATTTCCAAGTTGTTAAGCATGCTTGGTTTGGTTAACTGTCTGATCTTCTATTAGGAGTATGTTATATTGTGCAATGTGGTGCTCAGTTAATGTTTGGTTCATTTGTTGTGGCGTTTAGTTAACTGTTTGGTTCAATTCTGCAATGCGATGTTCAATTGTTGTGGGTGCATTCTATCATTGTATACCATGTGAGGAATAAATTGAATTTGGTTGTACTAAATACATGAGAAACAAATAAAATTGCTATATTTCCAAGTTGTTAAGCATGCTTGTTTTGTTTAACTGTCTGATCTTCTATTAGGAGTATGTTATATTGTGCAATGTGGTGCTTAGTTAATGTTTGGTTCATTTGTTGTGGTGTTTATTTAATGGCTTGGTTCAATTCTGCAATGCAATGTCCAATTGTCGTGGGTAGAATTTTGTATTGTTGTGCATGCGAGGAATAAACTGAATTTGGCTGCACTTAATACATGAGAAACATATACAAGTCCTATATTTCCTAGTTCTTAATCATGCTTGGTTTGGATAAATGGGTTTTCCATGTGGCTTGAATTAACCTGATGATTCTGCAATGTGCTTATTTTTCATCAACATATTTTACTGATAGCATGCGAACCCTTACTTAACCTGATGACTAACTACCTTATATGTGTTGCAGGGATATAATGGGAAGCACCGAGGTTTACAATCAAGGTTAGCACGTGCATGGTCCATTGTCTAATCGTACATTATTGTGCAATTGCAGGAACCATTCTAATATTTAGGTTTTTAACAATTTCGTCTTGCACATGTAGGTCCTGCTGTCAGAGGTTTTGACCCACTGTTTGACCCTTTTTGCATATGGGGAAATGAGTTGTCCATGAATATCAATCAAGTCAAGAAACTCAAAAAGATTGTTAGGATAAAGAAATTAGCGACAAAAAACAACAAGATCTTTGTCTACACAATGAAGAAGACATCAGTTAACTACAAGATGGTACTAACTATTATACCTTGCCATTTTTTATTCCTTTGCCCCATTTCCAATATAGAGAAGATATTTATGCACATCCTTGTTTTCAGGCCTTTCCAAAGCAGTTCACTGATGATTACCTCTCAAACCACCTCTATGGTTAGGAGGCGAGGAAGGTTTTCATACAACACCCATGGTTCAATATTGAAGTGTTCCTGAAGAGGATGAAAGATGGACGGTCAATCATCCATAGGCACTGGCCTAAAGTTGCAAAGACCTTCAACATGAATGAAGGCTCAATATTCGCCTTCTGCTTCAGCAGTTTTCCAAATGAGATGCATTTGTATATGTACCGTCTATGATGCTAATTTCGAAAGGTTCTAGATGTTGCATGTGAAACTTGGTGCTGGTGCAGTTGTGTAATGGGGTAGCTGACTGCTGAAGTTATATCATGTTGTACTCTCATGTATTTCAATTATGAAATCCTGCTTCCTTAATATGGAAATGGAATATACTATGTGCTTAATATAAATGTCAATCATATTAAAAAATGGGTTATTAATAATAGGGAAATTAGCCTGCTAATGGCCAATTAGCCTACTAATTATGTTTTTCTATTGCAAAGTTATTCAGAAAACACCATGGCCAATGACCTCAGGCAACGCACACAGTTTCTAGGAATAAACCATGTTAGATCGATGAACAATCACACACGACATTCTCTTGAAAACTGTTTGCGTTAGGCCACCTTGCGCAAACGTTTACCACATAAAAACTGCGTGCGATGGACAACCTTCGCCACACAGTTTCTTCTACGCACCGTTGTGTGATGCATTCAATAACGCAAAGGATAAAATTGTTAATATCATGTGCAATGGAAACGCTATCACAAACGATTTAATAGGGAAAATTTTGTGTGATGTACCTGCGAACGAAAACGTTTTCCTTGGAGTGACTGTGTGGGATGTATATATGAACGGAAACATTTTGCAGGGACTGACTGTGTGGGATGTAGTTACGATCGATAATGATTTCCCCTATATAATTGTACTTTTTAGCACTACTATATGTATAACCGTATTTGATCGCTCGCCGGTGGCACACGACCTCATTTTGCCCAGCGTGTGTGCCAGGAGGGCATATCCCCGACGGTTTCTGGGTCGTGTGGGAAGGACCCCCTATCGCCCACACTCACTTGGCGACGGTTCCAAATTTCATCGCGTATAGGGGTTAAAAATCATTTGTATAGCACCTCGTTGTACCATTGTAGGTTGCATAGGTTGCTGCCACGTGTCCCCTTTGCCGTCCGCCCACCAACGGCAAAGGGCTTTTCGTCCGCTGGCAAACGGCAAATCGCATGTATTGCCACTATTTTATTTGTTTTCTGTTATTTCCCTGCATTTCCAAAACACAAAATATGATATATATATATATACATATATATATATATACATACATACACACACACACACATATATATATAGCAGGCCATGTATCCAACATCTAGTAGTCCATCAATGCAACACAACACATAGGGTATTAAAAGGTCCAATACATACATAGTTTCATGGAGTTCATCAATATACATACATACATACATACATACATACATACATACATACATACATACATACATACATACATACATACATAGTTTCACGGAGTTCATCAACACAAAATTAAAACAGAAACTAAAACTAGTAGTCCATCAATGCCAGCTTCCATGAAGTGAATCAAATCTGCAAAAATAGGAGTAAGCAAGTTAGAAGAAGAAGACTAGAAGAATAAGAAGGAGGAGGAGGAGGAGGAGGAGAAGAAGAAGAAGAAGAAGAAGAAGAAGAAGATGATGATGAAATTTTTTAGCCTTTTCCTTCTCACTTCTTCTTCCATTCTTTCTTTTTCTTCTCTTTCTTCTTCTATTCTTTCTTTTTCTCCGCTTCCTTGTTTTCTTCTTCTAATTCCTTATTTGTGTCATTTTAGAGCCGACTTAGGTAATTATGCCATTCTTGAGCTAACTAAGATTACTATGTCAATTTGGAGGAAAATAAGGTAAGTATAGGTCATTTTTGTGCTAACCTAGGTAATTATGCCATTTTTGAGCCAACTTAGGTAAGTATAGGTCATTTTTTAGCTAACTTAGGTAATTATTCCATTTTGGAGGAAAATAAGCTAAGTATATGACATTTATGAGCTAACCAAGGTTATTATGCCATTTTTGAAATGAATAAGCTAATTATGTCATAAATGAACTAAATAAGGTAATTATGTCATTTTGGAGGATAATTACCTGAGTATGTCTTTTTTGGGGAAAATAACTAAGTATGTGGCATAATATGGCCAACAAGCTTGTACAAAGCTAAGTATGCATTTGTTAAGAAAAACACTAGAGAAAACTTAACGGAGGTCAAGCACGGGGGTTCCTCGGGACGGTTTCACCTAGAGAAGGGGTGTGCGATGCGGCTCCGGAGTTATGCTGCACCAAAGATCATTTGCAAAGTTCTCATTAGCATGATGACACTCAAATGTTAAGACTAGTAAATAATGACCATTCAAATGAAACTCACCATTCCCGCTCTAGTAATGACTAGCATCGGCGCAGGGTCCTGACTGGTCTTCTCGCACATAGACTGCACATTTGGTTTTGACAAGCCAGTCATATTAGTTAGTAATGAAACGAACATTACGTGCATGATTTGGATAATATGTAGAAGAAACTTACCATGATGAGCTCGTACATGGCCTGGTGAGCCAGGTCATTCCATGCCCTTTCCTCCTCCAACAACCTAGCTATCTTCTCCTTCGCCAGTAGTTCATTCTCTGCCGCCACCCAGTCCCTCTCCTCCAGAAGTGCCTGGGTCATCTCTCTCTCTCTCTCTTTCTGAAGAGCAGCATGAAACACCACTCCTCGTTAGAATTGTAATCATCGATGACCACACACACAATTCACTACTAGAAAAACCACTACTAATGGCGCACCTAATTTGGCCATTAATGGCGCATCACTGGTGCGCCATTAATAGCACGCCATTAGTAATTTTTACTAATGGCGCACCTCTAGTGCGCCATTAGTATATGCCAGTCGCCATTAGCATGCCTCCCGGGGCATGTATACCCAGTGCTTTGGCATACTAATGGCGCACCACCTCTGGATCGCCATTAGTAACATGACATACTAATGGCGCACTACCCGATGATCGCCATTAGTATGCCTGTCATACTAATGGCGCCTTTGTCATGTGATCGCCATTAGTATGAATATTAGGTTTTTTATTTTTTATTTTCTGTTTTTTGCACAGGTTACAAAATGTATAATTTGACAAAATATAGACAACACACATCAACAATAGATTCATCAAATACAATAGAAGATTAGTCTTTGAATACAATTCATCATATTAGTCTCGAATACAATTCATCATATTAGTCTCGAATTGAAAAGACCGAACAAAGATAGAACATTATATTACAAGTCTCGAGACCGCGAGTAGCGAGTTTGTCTTCACATTACAAGTCGATATCGATCATCTAAACTACCATCACATAGAAGAGCTGCGGTCATCACGATGAGCATCATCACGATGAAACTTCGTCTTCATCCGGTTCCTCAACGCTCCTCCTCTCCGCTAGATAGCGGGCGTATCTAGATTCGGCCTCGGCCCTAGTGGTGTACCCTTTGTAACTGTTACCGCTTAATCGGTGAACCTGTCTCCGACACTCCTCCCGATCATCGTAGACTCAGGGAACCTTACCCTTGTACACGACATACGTCGGCATCGCTATGCACTAGCCAAGCAAGCGTTAGTACCAATTCACAGACAATACATAAGCAATATATAAGTATGCAACGAGCGATCGGAAGAAAAGCAAGACATTAATAGCATCGATTACATCTAAGTTGAGCGACTCTCGAAACCAAAGAGACATACTACAAGTTCATTAAAGTTTAATTACAACATGAGCCAATCGATGTTTGAGAACTAGACAACTCGACTCAAGGGACGGGCGTGGATGAAGCCGCCGTCTATCGTGGGAGTCATGAAAGAGCAGGCGTTGTCATCCTGCATTTGTAGCATTGTGTCGATGTCTTTGTTAGACGGTTGATTTCGAGGTAGAACTGCCCGAGTGCGAAGGACATCTTGATGGATGATTTCCGCAAACTCCATTTGGATGCGAAAGAATTCTTGTCGGAGGTCCGCGTCTGGATTGCCGACACGCTCGCGGCCCAATCTTGGGTTTACTCGGTAGCGAAGTTGATGATGGTCCCGTCGATCGCCGCATGTGATGGATGGTGTAGTAGGCACCCGCCGACCGCCCGGTGCTTGCGCAGCAGCGAGCGTCGTATTGTGGGAGAACACGTGCTTGCCGTGCTTACGAATAGGCTGGTGAAGGTGCCTCCAGATTTGGCGTGGCAGGGAGAACATCATCAAGAACCTTCTTGACATTTGTGTAGTCTACGTTCATTGACGGTCCGGGTTGAAATCGTGGCCATGGAATATTTGGGGCTTAGGAGGATGGCGTGCAGCGTGTGTCGCTGCAGAAAACACAGAATGTTAAAAGAAAAACGATCGAAATGTAAGAATTCATATGTTACGGGCCGGTTGAGGGGAGGACTTACTCGGGAAAGTAAGGCACGAGGAAGTTATCCATAACTAACCTCGATGGCGAGATCGACTGCCCGTGGACGAGTCCTTATCTCAGGACAGGAGCTCGTTTGGCACGCCTTGATCTGCAGGAGAGTGAGAGAGGACAATGAATCAATCCATCTCCAATGGCTAATGAGCCATGGGGCCTCCCGCCACCAGATATCATCATGAGCTATGGATCAAAGGGATGCTCGCTCGGGTTAAAGTCCCCCTGAGGGAGTCCTGGATTAGGGGGTGTCCGGATAGCCGGACTACCATCATCAGCCGAACTATCATCAGCCGGACTATCATCATCGACCGGACTCCAAGACTATGAAGATACAAGATTGAAGACTTCGCCCGTGTCGGATGGGACTTTCCTTGGCGTGGAAGGCAAGCTTGGCGTCGGATATGTAGATCTCCTACCATTGTAAGCGACTCTATGTAACCCTAGCCCTCTCCGGTGTCTATATAAACCGGATGGCTCTAGTTCGTAGGACTCGAAGAACAACAACCCTTACAATCATACCATAGGCTAGCTTCTAGTGTTTAGCCTCCTTCATCTCGTGGTAGATCCGCTCTTGTAAACATCCACAATATCAATATCAATCAAGCAGGACGTAGGGTTTTACCTCCATCAAGAGGGCCCGAACCTGGGTAAAACATTGTGTCCCTCGTCTCCTGTTAACATCCGCCTAGGCCGCGATTCGGGACCCCCTACCGAGATCCGCGGTTTGACACCGACATTGGTGCTTTCATTGAGAGTTCCTCTGTGTCATCACCGATAGGCTTGATGTCCTCTTCAATCGACAACGACGCAGTCCTGGGTGAGACATTTCTCCCCGGACAGATCTTTGTATTCGGCGGCTTCGTACTGCGGGCCAACTCACTTGGCCATCTGGAGTAGATCGGCTTCGCCCCTGGCGTCGAGTCAGGTTTGGAAACCTAAACTTCACGGCCGATATCGCGGGGATTTGATCTTGATGGATCTGAGCCACGGCCGGCGTGCAGCGCTGTCACGATGGGCATGACCTAACTCTGCCGCGGACAGCACCTTGGAGGCCGCTGCGGATCCGCTCCGACCCATAGTCTGAGCCAATCGCTCGGATCGAGGGCGGATGGCTGGACACCGCCTCGGGAGCTGCAACTTCTCTGGCGATGGGCGAACACTTACCTTGTCCGCATAAAGCCCATGACTCCGTGGCACCGGACTCTCTACCGGACTCCGGACCTCCTGCGCCCCTGCCAGTCGAATCTGATTGGGCGCCGATCATGGAATTCGCCGCTGCGGACATCTTTCAGCACTCGCCCTTCGGCGATATCATAAATTCACTGAAGCATCTCTCGCTATCCGGAGAGCCTGGCGAACTACGGCCGGGATGGTTGGACAGCAGACGACAAAGAAATTCAGACCCCACCCACCACCCGCCCGTAGCCACCGTCGGCGATTTAACCGGCGTGCTCGACTACGACTCCAAAGACATCGGCGGTATGGGCGGCGATGCGGAGACTACCTAAGAACCGGTGCCTACAGGACCTTTGGAAGACCACCTCGTCATCGACATATACATGGTGGACACCCCAAAAGATGGGGATGGCGAAGAAACAGCGAGGCCGATTCCTTAAAGAAACAGCCCAAGCGCCCGGCGTCGTGGCGCCGCTCTAAATCCGCCACGGCAAGAATGGAGATTCCGGCACAGGAGATAATAACACCCGAGAAAGTGCGAAGACAACTCCCTCGGCCACGATCCAGCGCGGGAGGCGAAGCAAGCCCTCACGAGAGGCGGCGGGGCGAAAGGTCGAGGATGACAATTACTTACCTTCCTCCGGAGGCGAGGCAAGCCTCGGCGACGGCGAATTCGTCGTGCACGAGGATCCCGTCGAACAAGGCGTTTGAGCGCAGGCTAATGGCCACGGCAAACAGCCTAAAGAAAAAGCAGCAAGACTTCAAGCTGATCAAGACCTCTTGGCGACAGATGGACCGAGGTCCTCGCGGCGAAAATATGAACTTCGAGCGCCCCTCAAAAGTTACCCAAAATGCAAGTTGCTCCCCGATTAGAGGAGGAAGCATACAAACCTGCATCACCAGCGCTGTCTGGCTGACCGACCACCTCGTGGCGCGAGAGAGGCGTGCAAGCCCTCCACCAAAACCGTACCCGGCATCGCTCAAAAAGCATGAAGCCACGGGGGCAGCGCGGACTTGCAAGATATATTGGAGGACAAGGCAAGACAATCCAGATCTATCTATGGATCACGTGGGCGCCCCAAGACCCACAGCGAATACCGTCGCGCTGGATACAACTTCTCGGCGGGCGAACATAGCAGACAACGCTCTCTCGAGCTACGTCGCGATATTGCTCAATACAGAGGCGCCGCACACCCGCTATGCTTCACTGAAGAAGTAATGGATCATCAAATCCCCGAAGGGTTTAAACCCGTTAATATTGAATCCTACAATGGCACAACAGACCCCGCGGTTTGGATTGAGGATTATCTCCTCCATATACACATGGCCCGCGGGGACGATCTTCACGCCATCAAATATCTCCTGCTCAAGCTTAAAGGACCAGCTCGGCATTGGCTTAACAGCCTGCCGCAGACTCAATTGGATCTTTGGGAAGACACGGAAGCCGCATTCCTCGACAACTTCCGAGACGCGTATATGCGACCACGGACGCAGATGACCTAAGCCACATAATCCAGCAGCAGACGAATCAGCGGGCAATTACGGACACGGTTCTCAACAAAGAAAAATCAAATCGTCATTGTCCGGATCACGAGAGGCCTCGCTGCCTTCAAACATAACATCCATGACGAGTGGCTGGCCCGGCACCTAGGGCGGGAGAAGCCAAAATCCATGGCAGCCCTCACATCACTCATGACCCGCTTACATGCGGGAGAGGATAGTAGCTAGCTCGCAACAACAACCTCGGCAAAAATGCTGGCAGTCCGGATACCAAGGACCGCAATGGTAGGTTGCGTCGAAACAAAAACAAGCGCCGCATTCTGGCGACAACAATGAGGATCTGGCAGTCAACACGGATTCGAGGCTCCAAGCCGGTCAGCGGAAGAAGCCATTCAAAAGAACCACTCGGGCCCGTCCAATTTGGACCGAATACTCGACCGCTCTGTCAAATACATGGAACCCCGAAAAGCCAGCTAACCACACCAGAGATTGTTGGGTATTCAAGCAAGCAGGCAAATTAATCGCCGTAAACAGTGACAAGGGGCTACAGCGATGGCGAGGAAGAGACCCGGCCGCCAAACAACACAGGACAAAGGATTCCCCCTCAAGTTCGGACGGTAAACATGATATCATAGCGCATATTCCCAAGAGGGAAGGAGGCGTTCACTAAAGGGCGTATCTGTGATGGAGCGATCGCCCCAAAATTCAACCCATGGTCCTCTTGCCCGATCACTTTCGATCGAAGATACCATCCGACCGAGTATCCGCCATGGCGGATTCGCGCGATAGTTTTAGACCCAATCGTTGATGGATTTCACCTCACGAGAGTCGATGGGCGGCGGCGTGCTGAACCTGCTTTATCGGGATACGGTCGCCAAGATGGGCATAGACCCTTGAAGGATTAAACCTACAAAGACAACCTTCAAAGCGTCATACCAGGTGTCGAGGCCAATTATGCGAGCTCGATTACTTTGGTGGTCTTGGATCCCGGATAATTTGAGCGAGAGTTAATCTTGACATAGTCCCGTTCATGGCGGCTATCACGCTCTGCTCGAGACGAACGCGTTTGCAAAATTCAGCGGTGCCGCATTATGCATACCTTAAGCTCAAGATGCGAGGCCCTCGTGGAGTCATCACGGTCAATGGAAACACGGGCGCTCCTCGAGCGGAGGAACATCTGGCGGCTCTCATGGCGGAAATCTGAGCAGCCTTTTAAGGAAATTCTCGAGTCCGGCCGTTAAACAACGGACATGACCAAGCGCCCGAGCAACATCAACCAAGACCACTTAGCACGTTAGAAGCAGCGTAGCAATCGGCCTCAACCCCAGCCCTCGCAAAATTGTAAGACAAACTCTCCGCGTACATAATTCGCCTTGAAGATACCATGGGCATAGGGAAAGGCACAACCACAACAGACCCAGTGTGGTTCGACCACACCAGGGGCTCCCAAGTGTGTCGCTCTTTTTCCTTCTATTTCTCTCTTTTTTATCTGAGCAGCTGTCCGTGGCGAACCTGCCGAACTCATGATGCAACAGCCGAGGGAAGGACAAAGGCGCATGACGAACACTCAGGTGGTCTCCATCACGAGCATTAAATTTGTTAAATACAACATTCGCGGCCTACCCACGGAGAGAGCGCCTATAATTAAATCAATCCCTTGCTTTCCGCACTATTTGTATCATTCCGCACTCATAGCATATCTTCTCGAATAAAATGCAGCACTTTTGCCCATAATTGCATTACCTTATATATATATATATATATATATATATATATATATATATATATATATATATATATATATATATATATATATATATATATATATATATATATATTCATTACGACATGTTGCACCCATACATTTTAGTACGGCCAAATACACGAGGGCTTATGTTCTCCGCATTATGGTGTGATAAAGTCCGAACACTTTCACAGTGCGGCACCCCAAACTTATAGCATTATATGAATCAGCTCGAATCATGTCTTGGGTCAATAGTTGGGTTTGCCCGGCTCCCATGTTTGGCACCTTCGTTCCGTTCTATCGGCTAAGATAGCCTTTGGGAGAACCACTGCGATTGCGCCCGGTTGAGCAGGTTAACGCCTCGATGGAAAGCTAAAACTATTTGTCATGATAAGGCGAGAGACTGGTCGCTGTTGAGAGGTCCTTCGGGTCCTTAAAGACCTCGCCGCTTGACGAAGTTCGAATAATGTCCGGCGAAGGCGTGGATAGCGCCCTAATTCGGTCTTCGAATACTAGGGGCTTCGCCGAAATTTAAAATTATAGAATTCTATGGCTAAGTGAGAGTGTTCAAGCACTATAAGTCCGGTTGCCTTGTTACGTTGTGTTGGCGCCTCCTAGATGGACCCAAAATGGGAACTTGAGTGCTCAAGTTTATCCCGAACACCCGGCACTTTCGTGGCATGGGGGCTGAAGCCGACGACTTGCCATCTCTCAGATTTAATAAGCGGCCGCCTGAAGGTAATATTTTAAATTAACAAGCGTTGCTTAGCGCATATGAAGAAAGTTTTCAGCGCGCGAGGATAACACATCATAAATTTATTCAATAATTACATCCACAGGGCACTCATCCGAAATCTTGCGGGCACCCTTGAGGACAGTCTTATAGTACATTTGGGCGTCGATATTCCTTGCCCGTTGGCGGTGTGTGAAGATTAGCTTCTCGCATCCAGCTTGCCCAATGCACCTTTCGGCGGGCAAGGGCCAGCAGGCACCTTCAATACTGGCGGAGCGCTTGATAACCTCCACCCGAGGGCACGCATCCACCAGCCCGCCATGCGAGGCGAAGTAGCTCCAGGCATGGCCTCTCGAGGCCACAGCCGGACTATGAGGCCCTTCATGGCCTGCTCGGCCACCTTGTGAAGCTCGACCAGCTGCTTCATTTGGTCGCTAGAAACTGCCGGATGGCGGCCTCGGCATCTTGAGACGAAGACCTTCTCCATTGAGCTCCCTCCTCGGCTCGGTAGAATGTGGCGGCATCGGACACGCTGCTGAGGCAGATCTACAAGCATACAGGAGAGCTCGAATCGGGTAAGTAACACGTAATTTACATTCACATGCTTGCTTTGCATGAAAAATGCCTTATCGCCGCTATCTTCCTCATCAACTCAATCTCTGAAGGACTTTTGGGCATCGGCCTTAGCAGTTTTAGCACTTTCGAGGCGAGGCAAGCTCGGACTCTCGAGTCTTTGAGTCACGCTCCAAACTCTCATGCTTTTCCATGAGCACAGAGCTCTTGCTGAACCACTGTCACCGCGCCTCTTGCTTTTCTCGCTCTGCCCGTTCGTGGCGCATTACGTTCGACGCGGACACGGCCTCCCGAGTCGCCACCTCGTTCGTGGCCCTGCGGTACCCATGTTATCCTTGTTATTTTTGTTGCAACCTAAATCCTTTTACATGGTACAAGTTCAAAGTGGTGTTACTCAGCTTCTTTGTCTGGAGCTGCTTCTGGCGCGGCGAGCTCTTGCTCGGACCGCTCGAGATTCTGCTTCAAAGCACCGACCTCCATGATCGGTCTGGCGAGAGGTCGGCAGCGCAGCCTGCAACCCATATTGACATAATTTTTAGCAACCCTGCGTATATCTTCTTTTTCAGATCCTCGGTCCGGCTTTTCTTTCCGAACACGAACCAAGCATCGAGGGAGCTCTGTCTATGCGGTATTACATTGCATATTTTAACTTCTTAACTCAAAGGCGATAGAAGGCTCTGCGAGCTTGGTCAGCCCGCTCTTAGCAAGCTGCACCTTGAATCACCGCACTCATAATAGTGCGGTGTTCTTCTTCGATGGAAGCGCTCTGCAGCGCCTCAACAAATTGCCGGCGCCTCGGTTGGGCCGGAAGCCGCCCGGCGTCCGCAGTCTTGCCCGCCGTTGAAGGGCGCCCGGCGGACTCCGGAACCACTGCGGGTTACGATATGGAGTCGGCGCAAAGTCGGGAGGGCGGCTTGTGGCGCCCGGGCCTCCCCGATGGGTCCCTTCTTGGGATCCCACCTCGGCGTCCTCGGTGTCGCGAGGTGGGGGCGTCGGGATGGAGTCTACATCCGGCCAGACCAGCGACCTGCTCGATGAAGCGGGGAGATCATCGCTGGCGGACTACAGGCAGCATGCGGCATCGAGAATGACATTACGTGCGCGAAAAAAATTATAAATCATTCAGGAATCCGGATACTTACGATCTCGCGGAGGCTGGCCCTTGAAGGCCATTCTTCCTCGTAGCGTTGATGTTGGCGGAGCTGTCGAGGAATAGTCCTTCCCTCTTGGACCCTTGGCCTCCCTGTTGGGGAAGCCTTCCTCTTCCTCTCTCCTCCTGCGGGAGAGTCCTCTTCTCATCCTCGTTTTCGGGGAGAGTCCGCCCGAGTCGTCGGACACCAGCAGGAACTCTTCGAGCACCGTGGCCTCCTTCTTGGCCTTCTTCTCCGGCACCACGTGCGGTGCGGAACCAGCAACCTCGCTAGGCAGGCGTCTCTGGATTTTCGGCATAGGGCAGGCGGATAATCTGCTCCGCCTTCCTCATCGATCTGTCAAAGGAAGGAAATTAAAACCGCATAGAGTCAAACTATGAAAAGCAAGTGTCCGTAAAGGGTAGAATCACTTACCTCGTTGGCTTGGCGCTGCGGCGAAATCCGCGATCTTGATCGCGGATGCGAAACCGGGCCTTGAACAGCACCCTCGAGCGCGCCGTGCGTCGTGTCGAAAAGCCGCTCGGCGCTGGTGCTGTTCGGATCGAACTCCACAGATTGAATGCCGCTCTTGGCATGGGAGTATCCGTGGACGAGCATGACTTGGACCACGTTAACCAGCTGAGCTTCTTCACCGGCTTACGGATACGGGCTTGGAGTCCGTCGGCTCCTCGAACTACCCCACAGCAAGCCCTTCTCTTTCCGGGAGGTGAGCTGCGTGGGGATACCAGATCTGAACTTGGGGGCGCAGCCCTGCAAGTCCGCGGCTCGGTGATATAGAACCACCCGATTGCCACCCCTTGGCGGATTCCACGAAGGCCTTGAACCAAAGGACATTGGGCATCTTGCCCAACATGGCGCCTCCGCACTCCGGCAGAGTGCCCTTCACTACCGGCATGACATTGAAGGTCTTGAGCCTAAGCGGAGTGGGGCTGGGCGAGAGGAAGGCCTACTTTACGACGATAAGCGCCGAGATGTTGAGGATAAAGTTGGCGCGGATCATGCAAATCCAGGCCGTAGTAGAACATGAGCCCCGGACAAAGGGTGAAGTGGAAAGCCAGATCCATGGAGGAAGTGGGAAGAAAGACAACCCTCTCATGGGGCACAGGGGGTGGGGATGAGCTGCCCCTCGTCGGGCAGCCGGTCTGTGATGTCGCCGGAGAGGTATCTGGCGCCCGCGCAGTTTGGCGATGTGCTCCTCCTTAATGGTGGAGGCCAACCATTTACCTCCGCTCCGGACATGGTCGGAGAAGGTTGAGGCGAGATCTTGTGAACTTGGTGGCTGGAGCTCAGTCTTGTGGAGATGGATAAGCAAAGGAGGAAGAAGGCGTGGGTGAGAAGGTGAATCCTTATCCCTTATATGGTGAGGCGAAGTCTCGCGTCCCCACCGGCTGGTAAAACTAAGCTTATCTCCCAAGCGTCACCATCAATGGCGTGGTTGGGTTACCCGTCCATATTAATGAGAATCCGGATTAAGGAAACACGATCTCTGCTCGACAAGGCGTGCCAAGAAACCGCTTCGCTAAATCTTGTTGAGGTGGTGAAGTAAAAACAATTCAAGTAATGGGTTGGTAGTGGTGTGACGTCATGCCACAAAAAAATGTCGACAGATTGAACTTGTGTATATATTATTCTCTCTACGGTGGAATGTGGAATTTATTTTGCGAGCGGACACTATCTGGTGTTCACAATCTTCTATCATAGGAGGAGGAACCCGCCTTGCAATGCCAAGCAATATCTGCGCGGACTTATCATCATTGAAGCCTGGTTAGGGAGACTCTTGAGGAGTCTGGATTAGGGGTGTCGGATAGCGGACTACCATCATCAGCGAACTATCATCGGCGGACTATCATCATCGGCCGGACTCCAAGACTATGAAGATACAAGATTGAAGACTTAGCCCGTGTGCGGATGGGACTTTCCTTGGCGTGGAAGGCAAGCTTGGCGATCTGATATGTAGACCTCCTACCATTGTAACCAACTCTATGTAACCCTAGCCCTCTCCGGTGTCTATATAAACGGATGGCTCTAGTCCGTGGGACTCGAAGAACAACAACCCTTACAATCATACCATAGGCTAGCTTCTAGGGTTTAGCCTCCTTGATCTTGTGGTAGATCCACTCTTGTAAACATCCACAATATCAATATCAATCAAGCAGGACATAGGGTTTTACCTCCATCAAGAGGGCGAACACTGGATAAAACATCGTGTCCCTCGTCTCCTGTTAACATCCGCCTAGGCCTTGATTTGGGACCCCCTACCGAGATCCGCGGTTTGACACCCAGTAGACACCCTGGGTCCGGGACTGGCTGTCGGGACTCCAAAGGCTGGTGAGGCAGATCCCGAACAGCACTTCAATGCGGATTGATGGACAAACTCGGTGATCAGGCATGAGATCAGTCTGAGGATTCTCGACAGTCAAGCACCGACTGTGGCTTGATGTGCCAATCTTGATCTCGGACATCAGACTAGGCAAGCCAGCTGAGTGAACTGACTGCTGGAACAGACTTTTCAGTGCGAGAGCTGAGCAGCATCAGTGGGACTCTCCGATCGGAGGCGATGGAGGACAGCTCAGGATCCCCGCACTGGTGGCGATCTCCTCATAGAGGCGAAAAAGGACTTCTGGGAGCAAGAGCTGGACTTGAGGAGCGAGTCAGGTGAAACAGGTTGCAGAGACAGTGCATCTCATCGAGCAGTTGAGGTCATGCAGCGAGGTGAGTGCAAGAGATGAAGGACCCATCGAGGGGACTGGCTCGATGACAGGCCTGAGACTGTGGCAGGTGTGAGCCCACTGAGCCAGGCCTGATGCGTGTGGGTCTGAGACAAGTCTGAATACAGAACAGAGTGCAGTTGAGCATGAGCACAGCAGTTTGGGTTGCAAGATCAAATAATTGGCTGCCAATGGATCCTCTGTGAAGACCTGACTTGGCAACGACAGAGTTGGGACATGAACATGTGCGTGAGGATAGGTGCGTTGAGATGCGGCGAGGCAAAATGCATCTTGTGCAGTGATTGGCATCGGCTGGAGTGAACTGGCTGTGACATGCAGCTGTAGGCATGAAAGCTGGCGAAATGCTGCAGATGGAACTGCAAGTAGAAAGAAATGGCTGTGCCGCGGCCAGATGGCATGATAAAACCCGATTGTGTAAATGTGACCAAACGGTGAAAGGAAGTTTTGAATGGTGCATGCATCGGCGCCAGCTCGATTAAACCTGAGCGCGATGACTCGGCGAACTGCGATTGAATGATGGTGCTATGGAGCTCAGCATGTCGAGGAAACGTTTGGCAAACTTGTCGCCAGGTTGATCATAAATGTGTGTTGGCTGTCAGATGCACTGGGAAGCGTGCCAGTCAGGCGTGTGAAGTGCGCTGATCGCTGAGGTGTGAAGAACGATGTCGCATGGAGCTGTGATGGCGAGATGTGCGAGTTCCAGCCATCTGATGGCTTCGTTTGCCAGGATAGCTTGACTGCGGACTATGTGCCGCTGAAGTCGCAATGTCATGCAAGATGTTTGACGTTCAAGGAGCTCTCAGCTGAACTCGATCTGGCGTGCTCTGTCAGATGGGCTGAAGACATTGCCACCAGTCGTGATCGACTGACGATCAAGCGGATCTATGGGTGGGAAGATCAAAGTCCCGTCTGCCATGGGGCCTCCATACCAGATATCATCATGAGCTATGGATCAAAGGGATGCTCGCTCGGGTTAAAGTCCCCCCTTTCCTCACCTTCCCCTCCTGGTTGTACCTCATGAGCTTGTGGTGGGAGGAGATGTTGGTGAAATTCTCTGGATGATCAAGGTTAGAATCGGTGAATGGCTTGGCCTACTTGTATGAGGCAGTATGGGCCATGGCATCGAGGTCTTACACCTCAGGCTCCTCCGTGTTATTGTGTCGCGCCTAAGAAAGAGGAAAAAAGTATTAGTAATGGGATCAAGCTAGCCACATACCCAGTTCTGCCCAAATGTATATAAGTTGGCACTGCCTTCATGGTGTGGCACACCAACCATTTGGGCACGCCGGTCCTTGGCATTATCGTGGATAGCTCGCCCGGTGGCACATGCACCACTCATCCTGCGCCTCCCAACATTCCATCTTCTCCGCACACCATCTCGGGGGCACCTAAACTAGTAAAGAGAAAATTTGAACGCTACGCCTACGAATCAAATCAAGGAAACTAAGTACAGTGCCATAAGAATAGGTAATTACCTACATGTACTGCTCCTTCTTCAGAAACTTAGCCCGGCACGACGACTTTTCCTTCTTAATAGCATGCCTGGCGTAGTAGTCTCGAACAGCCTGTGGCCTAGCCTCGTGTCGTAAGTTTTGTAGTAGGTGCTTGCACTCGTTATCGATAAACTTTGCTGCATCCTCCTCGTATCCCTCCTCACACCTGTAGAAGGTCTGCAATCAAATGAGACAACACTGATTAGTATAATAACTAGCTATTGTTAATTTCTAATTGTGTAAAGGAGAAATGACCCAAAAGCTTCAGACCACCATCTCAGCCCTCGTATGGCACAAGACACTGTCGATCATTTGCTTCGGCGGGGCCTGGGCTGCCAAGTAGTGCTGGCAGCTCAATCCTAGCTGTGAAAGCTGACCCTCACCGGGAAACAGGACAAACCGCGGGAAATTTGCCGGCAAATCACACTAAGCACGCTGTTGGGCCTGCGGACTTCCCTGGCGTGTACCCAACCCCTGCAGTATGACAAGGCTAATGCATTAGATATTTGAAGAAACATATAGGCAAAAGGAACAAAAAGAGTAAATGCACTTACTTCTCTCCATCAGGCCTAATCACAGGCCTCTCCTCACGCGTCGCCAGCAAGGTCGGGAGCTGTGTACCACCACGCTGATACATGGTGCCCCCCTCAACCAGCTCACCCTCACTATCGGTAAACTCATCCCCGCCACCATCAACATGGCTTCTCGGCCCCTCAGGCGGATCCGGGTAGTTACCCCACCCGGACGTCTCCTCAGAAGAAGCCTGGTCCAGTGTCTCATGGCCCAAAGTGTCGTGGGCCGAAGCCTCGGGATAGGAGTCTGGTGGGCCAAGGGGCCATCCAACCGAGGCTCGTGGTCCAGAGTCCCCATAGCCTCCACCTCAGATAGGTCCACCCTAGCAGTCATGTGCTCAGGTGAATCAGCCGGGGGTGGCGGCGAGGAAGGCGTAGTAGCCTGCCTGCCTCTCCCGCGGCCACGTCCTCCCCAACCTCCTCTCCCGGTGGGTAACAACACTGATGAAGAAGCACACGCTGGCGGTGTCCCCATACTTTCTATCAACGCTCTCCTAAGATGTAGGGGTGGAATGGAAGTACCCCTCCCACGGGGCACCGACGAAGAAGTACCCGCGGAGTGCTCTGGACCTACGCCCACCATCTTTCAGCACCTAGCATGACAAAGGGTAAACGAAATTAGTACAACATAAAAATTGAATACATGACATGAATAATAAAATGTATATAATTTAAGTTGGGATGCATACAAACTAATAATAGTCTAGATTGTCTATATATGCTCCGGGATCAATAGATGCACCATCATCATCACTATCACATGTGTTATCATGAATGGCGTGCTCATCGGGTTCAGCGGCATCGACATGTGGAAGGCCTTTCTGTAATCGGCCAAGCATTAACAGGTCATCTGCAACAGTAACCTCTTCTTGTTCATGCTCTTATTGTTCTGGCTCAGAGGTGAAGCCGGATTCACTATCGCTATCTACTTCCATGTTCTAGGGTGAAGTATAGCGGTTCTTGAAACATTTCATGGAAAGACGTGTTTCTTGGAAGAATTCTCCTTCATATGTGTCCGGGTCAGTGTGAGGTTCATAATCCTCTTCATTGGGTGGAGGTGGTCTAATACATGGCGGCACTTCATAAACGACACCCCAACCATTCAGATTTGTATTAGTTTGGCATGCCCACGGTAGATACAAAACTTGGGTCACCTGTTGAGCCATAATATAGACATCGGGTACATCTAAATGTGTGCTTTGTTTGATTTCAAAAAGCCCTATATGTTCATGCGTCCTTCTAGTCTCCTTCGGCTGGAACCAATAACATTTGAAGACAACGACGTTCGGTGGGTTTTCACCATAGAATAAAAGTTCATGAATTGCCTCAACTCTTCCATAATACTCGGTACCTCCTTCACCGATAGCAGAGACACCTGTCGGATCACGGGTTCCGGCTGACCCTTAAGGTTCGAACTCTGGGGTGCGCACGGAGATCCAACCCTCCACCATCTCGTACCTCGCCGAATCGCAGGGACCTAATCTACTAATAAGAACAACACGAGAGACGCAAGATTTATACTAGTTCGGGCCACCGTTGTGGTGTAATACCCTACTCTAGTTTGTGGTGTGTGGATTGCCTCTGGGGCTGACGAAGAACGATCTGAGGGAAGAATAGCCTCGCGAGGGTCTGTTCTTGGTGGGTGTGATGAACTGCTAAGTGGTGCCCCGTCGCTCTAGCTTGAGGAACGGGTTTCTCTCTCTCTCTCTCTGTGGATTTCGAATGCTCGATCCGATCGTCCTTTTTCCCTTTGAGTGTGGCTGCCCCTATCTATAGGCGAAGGCCCTGGGCCTCTTCTCAAATATTGAGCGGGAAGGGCGCCAACAATTGGCCATTTTGAAGGGAACAGCGGGTACACTTATCTGACTAAAGTTGGTCCTCGCTTTGCCAAAGGCTCTGGTGATAGCCGCTGCTTGGGCTCCACGATGGCGCATTCCAGCCGTTGGAGCTGGTCTTGGTCTTGTTGCACCAAAGCGGTTGCCTTTGCTTGATGCTCTTGCTGCGCTTGCCCCTTTGCACCAAGAGGAAAGGAGGATGCTTTGCGGGCTGGCGCCAATGGCGCCCTTGGTAAATCATGGCTTGCGTCACGGGTACCTTGCGGTACCCACCTTGAGTTCTCCGCCTCGTCATGAGCCAGCTGTGACGAGGCGCTGAAGCTCTTGGTCGTCCGCCCCACGAGGCTTGGCCCCTCGCGAGGTCTTGAGCTTGTGTTGATGAAGATGGGCCATCACAGGCCTCCTTTGAAACCACGCCGCGGGCGCGGGCATGCAAGTCAGGGACCCCGTTCCCGAGCGCGCCATGACGATAGCCCGGGGCCACGGCGTGCCTGGACTTGGACGTGCAGAGAGGCGAAAGGGCAAGTGCGAAGCGTTGTGGGCCCTAACAGCTTGTGGCCTTGGGCGCCGCGTGGCGGTTGATTGGACGTGGGCGCATTGCATCCCCCATGATGCCTTGGTAACCGCCCGGATTCGACAGGTCCTTGCATGCAGAGTTGGGCATGATGGTGGTGATCGTGGAGGCCAGCGGTTGGCCTCCGCCCGGCTATAAATCTGGAGCGGCATCGCTCTTCAGTCTATCATACGCTTCTCCCTTTCCTCGTCTCGTCTTGTTGCCATGGCTCACGATCCGCCGATTCTCTAGGGAAGAAGGAAAAGGCTCCTCAAGAGGATCTGACCCACTTCCCCCAAAGCGGCTTGCTCTCGGTGTCGAGGCGAGGGCCTTGTGAGGCGCCCGTGCCCTGGTGCGTGCAACCGCCACCGAGTTTCCTCTTCCTTGTGCTGCGCAGATTGGTGGCCACGAAGGAGGTGGCGCTGGGCGCCATGGCGGCGCCGTCGGCGGCGCCGGCCGGAGTCCGAAGTGTCGTCTTCCCCACAGAGTCCACGCCGAGGCTCCTGCCGGAATCGTGCTCCACGTCCCGCGCCCCTAAGTCTTGGATCCACCTTCCTTCTTTCTTTGCCTCCGTCGTCCGGCGAAGGGAGCCCCAGGACTCTGGCTGCAGCACGCCCGGCTGCGGCACCCTCGACAGGCGGAGGTCGCGATGGTTGCCCAGGCGAGGTCTTCATGACTCATGGTGGGCGAGATCGCCCGGTCTGCAGGCGGCGCCCTCACGATCCACAGGTGCAGCGGTGCTTGGTGATGTCCTTCAAGCTCTTGACGGGAGGTCATCGGCTGGAGTGCTGCCCGGGAGAGGTGGTCGGGGTTCTCTTGTGGTGAGATCAGGCCAACCGCCGCTCCTTGCCTTCAGCTTCCCGGGCGACAAGCGCCGGGATCAGCGACTCCGCCCGAGCTCTTGGCGGCGCGCGAGATGGCGGCGACAGCTCTGAGCCCCGAGCCTGCGCCCGCTCGGGCGAGGCGAGCTCGTCGGTCGTCGCCGCCCACGACTGGATGAATTCGGCTCCGGACGGGTATTACTTGTTGATGATGGCGTCTTCCGCGGTGGTCCCTGTAGATAGGACTCCTTAGGATTCACGTCTTTTGTTCCTGCAAGGAGCCAAGAATGTACCCCGCGGGGGCTTGTAAAATATTTGTAGCTTCGTTTGTCAATATGATCCTTGTTATGAGGCAATGCGGGATGCTCATTCCGTTCTTGCTCAGTCCCTTCCTTTCAGACCTCGTGAGGGCTTGGTGCTCTGTGCCGACAGGTCCCAGTCCCAAGGCGGCGTCAGCCGTCGCTGGTATGCCAGGTCGCGATGCCGTGGTCAAGGCCAGGAGGTGGCGGCCGAGGTCTTGTAAGAGCCTCGAGTCGCGATGCTCACAGGGGTCCCCTTGGCGCTCAAGCAGCCATCATTCGGTGAAAGGGGCGGCGTTGCTAAACGGAGTTGCATTGAGTGTGGGGATGGTGTTGCGATGACTAGTGTGTCCGGAGGCGACTTATCTCGAGGTTAGGCGTTGCTTCTGGCGGCGCTAGGTCCGTGCTGGCTGGCGAAAGATTGCATGGCTAGGTCGTTTCGTGCTCCTTGGAGGGCCCTGCGGGGTTACCACAAAGGAACAAGAGCTGCTTGAGGCGATTGTTAGTCCCGCTGTTAGTTGCTTTGGAGTGGCACGAGAGGCCTCGCGAGGTGCGCCGGGGCACTCGTGAGCCAGCGCGGGACTCACAAGGCCCTACCTCAAGGCAGGTTGCGCTTAGCTCTGGCCCTTATCTTCGAGTGTGTTCCTGCAAAAATGGCTAGATGCCGGTGCTCTACGTCTTCGGGTCCCGGCTCTCGGGCTGGTCTCTACCGTCGCTGGCAAGCCAGTCGCGATGCCATGGACAAGACCGGAGGGTGAGGGCTGGAGGCGGTAGGAGCCACAGTCGCGATGCTCGGTACCCCCTTTAGCGTGCAAGCTGGATTAGATGACACAACTCGTCCTCGGGTCCGGCTCTCGGGCTGGTCTCTACCGTCGTTGGCAAGCCGGTCGCGATGCCATGGACAAGACCGGAGGGTGAGGGCGGAGGCAGTAGGAGCCTGAGTCGCGATGCTCGGGCACCCCCTTTACTTGCACAAGCTGGGTTGGATAGGCGAAACTCTCGTCCTTGGGTCCCGGCTCTCGGGCTGGTCTCTACCGTGTTGGCAAGCCAGGTCGCGATGCCATGGACAAGACCGGAGGGTGAGGGCGGAGAGCAGTAGGATCCCTGAGTCGCGATGCTCGGGCACCCCCTTTAACGTGCAAGATTTCACCACCAGGAGAAGGCACCAAATAACAAGCATGGTGGAGCATAATCCTAAGGAAGCATGAAAGATACATGCAGCTGGGACTGGCCCGGCGGCTTGGGGATGATGCAGCCGAGGCGCCCCCAGCAGAGGTAAGCTAAGGACATGAAATAAAAAGGATACATGCATGAGGGGCGGACCCACGCGGCACAGGAATATCTGGCTGAAGGCGCTCCCAATCGGAAATAAAACTTAAAGATGTCACTGGTGATGTTGGGGATGAAGGGCTGTTGATGTAGCAGACTCGGTGGGCTGCGGGAGCTGATCCTCACGAGCCCCAGGCTCGGGGGCCCGGGAGGCTCGGGGCTGGCGGCCCCTCACGGGCCATCTCCATCTCGCTTGGGGCTGCGGCGTGCGACCTCTTGAGCCTCGGGATGGTCCTCATGAGGCGCTGGTGTGCAGCAGCCCGCGTTTGGCGAGCCATAAGGCATGCGTCACGTAGCTAATGTGGGGCAGGCCCTCATAGCGTCCCACTCGCGAGGGCAGGCGCTCTTGAGATGTGGCTCGGTTGAGCCCTGGTACGTCGATGCAGACGCGCAGCCCACCATCCTCGCCTGGATGGGGGGCCATAGCGGGTAGGCGGCAACTGCCCCTCATGACCCTTGACTCTTGTAACTCCTGAATGGCCTTGCTGATGAACTCTCGGGGGTTCTATCCTCCTGGTCTTTCTCCTGCTTGCGGGAAACGTGCTTCGAAACACGCCTCCACGTGGTGCCCAAGCGCCTCCCTCGAGACCTTGGCGAGGTTGGTGGCCCTCCAGGGGAGAGCCCCGAGCCCCTGCTGAGGAGGGCGCCGGGCGCGCTTTCCTATGCGATGGAAGGAGGCTCCCCCTGGCCCGGCGCGGGCCCTGAGGGGCCTGTCTCTTGATGAGTCGGGCTGGTCGATGTCTTCTTCTTCTTGGGTGCTGCCTCGGGAGGCGTCCTGCCGCTATGGTCTGGGTCTTCCAGCGATGCGGCCTGGAAAGCTCGCTCCAAGGAGCACACTGCATCTCTCTCTTCACAGGGCACCGTGATGACCCCGCTGCTTCCTGGCATCTTGAGGATGTTGTAGCCATGGTGGGTCACGGCCATGAACTTGGCCAAAGCTGGGTACCCGAGGATGGCGTTGTACGGCATGCGAATTTGGGCGACGTCGAAGTCGATGAGCTCGGTGTGGTAGTTATCGTGGGCTCCGAAGGTGACAGGAAGGCTGACCTGCCCGATCGGGACCGTGGAGCCGTCGGTGACTCCGGAGAAGGGCTTGGTTGGCTGAAGCTGACTGTAGGGCACTTGAAGATTGTTGAAGGTCTCCACGGACAGGATGTTGGGCCCTGCTCCACCGTCGATGAGGGTCTTAGTGACCGGCACGTTGCTGATGATTGGGGAGCAAAGCATTGGGAGAACTCCGACTGTGGCTGCGCACTTGAGCTGATCCGCTGAGCTGAACGTGATGGCGCACGCAGACCACCTGAGAGGCGCGTGGACTCGAGCTTAGGGAGGACTGCATTCACTTCATGGGCGAACTGCTTGAAGATGCGGTGAGAGGTGGGGCTTGGGCTCCGCCCGGGATCTGCGGCGATTCGCGTGCTTCTGAAGCCCCAGCCCCTCGTCTGATGGCGGTCTTGATTCTCCTTGGTGGCGGCGGCAGCGGAGGGAGCCTGCGTTCCCTTGCAGGCGATCCTCATGAGGCTGATCCTCCGGCCCCCTCGCGAGTGGGTCTTGCCAGTGATCCTCGCGAGGTTGGTCGTGCCACCCTTGGCGCGGGCGCGGTCTTCCAGTGTCTGCATTTCTTCCTCCTCCTCGGCCGTAGCCCAGTCGCTGCGCTCGAGGCGTCTGCCGACCCTTCCTTCACGCCTGCGGCCGGAGCTCTTGACATTCATTGGTGTTGTGGGTGTGGAGGTCGTGGTACCGCAATACCGGCTGCCTTTGGAAGACTCGGGCTGATCTACGCCCGCTTGGTGTCTGGTTACGACGTGATACGGCAGCCCCTTGCGCTTCGTCCTTGGCCTTGGACTTCTTCTCTTGGGATCCGCGGCAGGCAGCTCGAGGAGGAGGCACCCCTCCTCAGCCTGGCGCGCCTTGGTCGCCAAGTTGAACAGCTCGAGGGAGTGTGCAGATCTTCATGCATCGCCGGCTCCTCCTTCATCTTGGCGTCGCGCGCGCCGTCGGAGAAAGCGAGATGATGGCCTCCTCCGTCACCACAGGATCTTGGGCGCGCGTTGTTGAAGCGCTAGATGTACTTTGCAGGGTTTCCCGGCTGCTTGATTCGGCGCATGTCGCTCACGGCGGTGGCGGTCGCGAGTACCTTGGAAGTTGGCGATGAAGCGGGTGCGCATCTCGGCCGAGGAAGAGATCGTGCTCGGGGCGGATCAGGGAGCAGTGCGGGCTCCGTCCTTGGCGCCATGGGAAACCAGTTCGCCATGACCTTTTCATCTCCGTTGGCAGCCTCGATGCCCAGCTCGTGAAAGCTGGAGGAACTCCGTAAGTCTGCCGTGCCGTCGTGGCGTGGGGCAGGTCTGGCTTGAACTTGGCGGGCCCGCGGACGCCGCGCAACTTCAGTGGTGAAGCGCGGCAGCCCGCCCGTGGCTGCGGGGGCCTCGGATGGCGAAGAGCTTGGTCTTGCAGGCCTCCTGCGCCTTGGTGGGGGCAGCGCGAGTCTTGGCGTCTTTGGGCGGGGGCGCTCGGGCAGCTTCTTGTGGGCGAGAACTTCTTGGCAGCTCTGCTCTTGCCGCGCCCGGCACTGGCGGGCGGAGTTCCGCCGAGGCGCGCCTTAGGGCGAGGGCGGCGCCGTCTTGAGAGGCGGCTGGCGCCCGGGAGCTTCATTGCCAGCAGGCAGGGGCAGGTGCGGTGCAGCAAGCGGACGGCGCAGGGTGCGCCTCCCGCAGCGAACGAGCTCGGCGGCAGCGGTCGAGCCATTCTTCGTAAACGTCGTCGGCGAAGCGGTAGCGAGAGCTCGTTAGCGCGATGAGTGCAGCTCGGGCCTCCATGGCAGCGAAGCGCGCGACGAAGAACCAGCGAGGGTGGCGAAAGGCGTGGCGGTGCGGCCGTCCCGCCTCATGGGCCAGAGTCTTTGGGGCGGCGCTTGTTGCTCGTTCCCGCCCGGGCGATGGCGGCGTTGACAGCGGTGACGAGAGCAGCGAGGGCGTCCGCCGGCAGGAGCCGTCTGGCGATGTGGGAAGCGAGGCGGCTCGGCGCTCGGGCGCGAGCCCAGCAGCGTCGAACATGGTGGCGGTGGTCGAGGAAAAACGAGGCGACGAAAAGCGATTCGGCGCACCTACTGGCGCCAAATGTCGGATCACGGGTTCGGCTGACCCTTAAGGTTCGAACTACAGGAGTGCGCGCGGAGATCAACCCTCCACCATCTCGTACCTCGCCGAATCGCAGGGACCTAAACTACTAACAAGAACAACACGAGAGACGCACGATTTATACTAGTTCAGGCCACCGTTGTGGTGTAATACCCTACTCTAGTTTGTGGTGTGTGGATTGCCTGCAGGGGCTGACGAAGAAGCAGTGCTGAGGGAAGAACAGCCTCGCGAGGGTCTGTTCTTGGTGGGTGTGATGAACTGCTAAGTGGTGCCCCGTCGCTCTAGCTTGAGGAACGGGTTTCTCTCTCTCTCTCTGGATTCTGAATGCTCGATCCGATCGTCCTTTTTCCCTTTGAGTGTGGCTACCCCTATTTATAGGCGAAGGCCCTGGGCCTCTTCCCAAATATTGAGCAGGAAGGGGCCAACAATTGGCCATTTTGAAGGGGAACAGCGGGTACACTTATCGACTAAAGTTGGTCCTCGCTTTGCCAAAGGCTCTGGTGATGGCCTTTGCTTGGGCTCCACGATGACTGCATTCCAGCCGTTGGGGCTGGTCTTGGTCTTGTTGCACGAAGCGGTTGCCTTTGCTTGATGCTCTTGCTGCGCTTGCCCCTTTGCACCAAAGAGGAAAGGAGGGCGCTGCTGTGGCTGGCGCCAGGCCCTGGCGCCCTTGGTAAATCATGGCTTGCATCACGGGTACCTTGCGAGGTACCCCGCCTTGAGTTCTCCGCCTCCTCATGAGCCAGCCTGACGAGGCTGCGCCTGAGGAAGCTCTTGGTCGTCTGCCCCGCGAGGCTTGGCCCCTCGCGAGGGTCTTGAGCTTCTGTTGATGAAGATGGGCCGTCCTGGGCCTCCTTTGAGCCACGCCGTAGGCCGCAGGCAAGCAAGTCTGGGGACCCCCGTTCCCAGAACATCGACAACACCACAATTTGTAGATCTTTGGTCGGCCATAGATAGCTCTTTGCCAAAGGTACGAAAGTGATACTCGTTGATGTCGTATTTCTCAAATGAATGGACCTAATATTCAAAACCATTAGTGGCTTGTCTCAATTCGGCGTTCATAGATTCTGAATTAGCCTACAAGTTTAATACGAAAGGATTGTTTCGCTAGCCGCAAATAAGACCAAGAAATGAAATGTTCTATTAATGGTAATTACAATTTATTTGATATGAAACCGGGATATCCACCTCCATGCTTTGCTAGAAGCTCATACTCTTCGATGGAATCCTTTATGATCACCTCTCCATCCAAGAATTTGGTGATGTATCGACTGTATCAAATATCCGGGAATAAGAGCAGTTCAAAGGAATTAGAAGTTGCAAAACAATGTACTGAGAACTTACTCAATGTACGACCACACTTCGGTTAAGTTGTTGAAGATATACAACAAAATGGTATGCCATTCTTCGACATCCAACGTTATTAGTTTCGAAGCACCGGCTGGTACGAGCTTCCCTTTGAATAGGCTGAGGTTGGATCCAACTTTTTTAGGGTTGCTAGTGAAGGAAATATGCCCTAGAGGCAATAATAAATGTTATTATTTATTTCCTTATATCATGATAAATGTTTATTATTCATGCTAGAATTGTATTAACCGGAAACATAATACTTGTGTGAATACATAAACCTACAGAGTGTCACTAGTATGCCTCTACTTGACTAGCTCGTTAATCAAAGATGGTTATGTTTCTAACCATGAACAAGGAGTTGTTATTTGATTAATGGGATCACATCATTGGTTGAATGATCTGATTGACATGACCCATTCCATTAGCATAGCTTTTGATCGTATAGTTTGTTGCTAGTGCTTTTCTTCATGACTTATACATGTTCCTATGACTATGAGATTATGCAACTCCCGTTTGCCGAGGAACACTTTGGGTGCTACCAAGCGTCTGGCGTAAGCGGGTGATTATAAAGGTACATTACAGGTGTCTCGAAGGTACATGTTGGGTTGGCATATTTGAGATTAGGATTTGTCACTCCGATTGTCGGAGAGGTATCTCTGGGCCCTCTCGGTAATGCACATCACATAAGCCTTGCAAGCATTGCAACTAAATGTGTTAGTTGTGAGATGATGTATTACGGAGCGAGAAAGAGACTTGCGATGCGAGATTGAACTAGGTATTGGATACCGACGATCGAATCTCGGGCAAGTAACATACCGATGACAAAGGGAACAACGTATGTTGTTATGCGGATCGACCGATAAAGATCTTCGTAGAATATGTAGGAGCCAATATGGGCATCCAGGTCCCGCTATTGGTTATTGACCGAGAGGTGTCTCGGTCATGTCTACATAGTTCTCGAACCCGTAGGGTCCCTTACGCTTAACGTTTGATGGCGGTTATTATGAGTTTATATGATATTGATGTACGAAGGTTGTTGAGTCCGGATGAGATCACGGACATGACGAGAGTCTCGAAATGGTCGAGACATAAAGATTGATATATTGGAAGCCTATGTTTGGACTCGGAATCACTCCGGGTGAAATTGGGAATTTTACCGAGATGCAGGGGTTACGGAACCTCCGGGGGTCAATGGGCCTTGATGGGCCTTAGTGGAAAGGAGAAAGGGGCCCAAGTGCTGGCGCACCTTCCCCCTTCCCTAGTCCTATTAGGACTAGGAGAAGTGGGGCGCCTCTCTCCCTTCCCTTGGCCAATCCTAGTTGGACTAGGATTGGGGGAGAATCCTACTCCGGTGGGAGTAGGACTCCCGAGCGCAGCCATAGGTGGCCGGCCAGCCCCTCCCTTCCCTCCTTTATATCAAAGAGAGGGCACCCCATGAGACACAAGTTGATCTCGGATCTTTCCTTAGCCGTGTCGGTGCCCCTTCCACCATATTCCACCTCGGTCATATCGTCGCGGAGCTTAGGTGAAGCCTGCGGGAGAAGTCATATCGTCGCGGAGCTTAGGCGAAGCCCTGCGTCGGTGGAGCATCATCATCGTCACTGCGCCGTCGTCTTGTGGAACTCATCCCGACACTTTGCTGGATCGGAGTCCGGGATCGTCATCGAGCTGAGCGTGTGCAGAACTCGGAGGTGCCGTCGTTCGGTGCTTGGATCGGTCGGGTCGTGAAGGCGTCGACTACATCAACGCGTTGTTATAACGCTTCGCTTTCGGTCTCGACAGTGCGTGGGCGAACACTCTTCCTCTCGTTGCTATGCCATCACCATGGTCTTGCGTGATCGTAGGAAAATTTTGAAATTACTCGTTCCCCAGCAGTGGCATCGAGCCTGGTTTTATGCGTTGATGTCATATGCACGAGTAGAACACAAGTGAGTTGTGGGCGATACAAGTCATACTACCTACCAGCATGTCATACTTTGGTTCAGCGGTATTGTGAGATGAAGCGGCCCGGACCGACATTACGCGTGCGCTTCGCGAGACTGGTTTCACCGCTGTGAGCACTTTCGTTGCTTAAAGGTGGTGGCGGGTGTCTGTCTCTCTCACTTTAGTTGAACCGAGTGTGGCTCGCCCGGTCCTTGAGAAGGTTAAGCGGAGTCTATTTGTGAAATATCGTTGTGGTTTTGATGCGTAGGTAAGAACGGTTCTTGCTCAGCCCGTAGCAGCCACGTAAAACTTGCAACAACAAAGTAGAGGGCGTCTAACTTGTTTTGCAGGGCATGTTGTGATGTGATATGGTCAAGGCGTGATGCTATATTTCATTGTATGAGATGATCATGTTTTGTAACGAGTTATCGACAATGGCAGGAGCCATATGGTTGTCGCTTTATTGTATGAAATGCAAGCGCCATGTAATTGCTTTACTTTATCACTAAGCGTAGCGATAGTCGTAGAAGCAATAGTTGGCGAGGCGACAACGATGCTACGATGGAGATCAAGGTGTCGCGCCGGTGGCGATGGTGATCATGGCGGTGCTTGGAGATGGAATCACAAGCACAAGATGATGATGGCCATATCATATCACTTATATTGATTGCATGTGATGTTAATCCTTTATGCATCTTATTTTGCTTTGATTGACGGTAGCATTATAAGATGATCCTTACTAAATTATCAAGAAGTGTTCTCCACGAGTATGCACCGTTGCGAAAGTTCTTCGTGCTGAGACACCACGTGATGATCGGGTGTGATAGGCTCTACGTTCAAATACAGCGGGTGCAAAACAGTTGCACACGCGGAATACTCAGGTTATACTTGACGAGCTATGCATATAAGATATGACCTCGGAACACGGAGACCCGAAGGTCGGCGTGAATCATATAGTAGATATGATCAACATATTGATGTTCACCATTGAAACTACTCCATCACACGTGATGATCGGTCATGGTGTAGTTGATATGGATCACGCAATCACTTAGAGAATTGGAGGATATTTTTCTAAGTGGGAGTTCTTAAGTAATATGATTAATTGAACTTAAATTTATCATGAACTTAGTACTGATAGTATCTTGCTTGTCTATGATGTGTAGATAGATGGCTCGTCTTTGTTGTTCCGTTGAATTTTAATGCGTTCCTTGAGAAAGCAAAGTTGAAAGATGATGGCAGCAATTACGGACTGGGTCCGTAACGAGGATTATCCTTATTGCTGCACGGAAGAATTACGTCTGGAAGCACCGTTAGGTGCCGGGCCTGATGCAAGGGCTGCGCGAGAAGTTGTGAGCGTCTGGCAAAGCAAAGCTGATGACTACTCTATAGTTCGATGTGCCATGCTTTACGGCTTAGAACCGGGACTTCAACGTCGTTTTGAACACCATGGAGCATATGAGATGTTCCAGGAGTTGAAGTTAATATTCAAGCGAATGCCGGATTGAGAGATATGAAGTCTCAATAAGTTCTATAGCTGTAAGATGGAGGAGAATGGTTACTGTCGGTGAGCATATACTCGGAATGTGCGGATATAACAATCACTTGATTCAAGCTGGGAGTTAATCTTCCGGATGATTGCGTCATTGATGAATTCTCCAATCACGCCACCAAGCTACAAGAGCTTCGTGATGAACTATAATATGCAAGGATGACCAAAACTATGCCCGAGCTCTTGGCGATCTTTGAAAGCAGCGGAGGTAGAAATCAAAAAGGAGCATCAAGTGTTGATGGTTAACAAAACCACTAGTTTCAAGAAAAGGGCAAAGGAAAGAAAAGGAAACTTCAAAAAGAAGCGGCAAGCAAGTTGCTGATCAAGAGAAGAAACCCAAGTCTGGTCCTAAGCACGGCTGAGTGCTTCTATTGCAAGCAGGCTGGTCCTTTGGAAGCGGAACTGCCCCAAGTATTTGGCGGATAAGAAGGATGGCAAGGTTAACAAAGGTATATGTGATATACTTGTTATTGATGTGTACCTTACTAATACTCGCATAGCACTGGGTATTTGATCTTGGTTACATTGCTAATATTTGCAACTCGAAGCAGGGCTACGGATTAGCGAAGATTGGCTAAGGGCGAGGTGACGATCTTGGCGTGGGAAATGGTTCCAAAGTCGATGTGATCGCATCGACACGCTACCTCTACATCTACCTTGGGATTAGTATTAGACCTAAATAATTGTTATTTAGTACCATCGTTGAGCATGAACATTATATCTGGATCTTGTTTGATGCGAGGCGGTTATTCATTAAATCGAGAGAATAATGGTTGTTCTATTTATATGAATAATATCTTTTATGGTCATGCACCATTGAAGAATGGTTTGTTTTACTTAATCTTGATAGTAGTGATACACATATTCATAATGTTGAAACCAAAAATGCAGAGTTGATAATGATGGTGCAACTTATTTGTGGCCTTGCCGTTTAGGTCATATCGGTGTAAACGCATGAAGAAACTCCATCTTGATGGACTTTTGGAGTCACTTGATTATGAATCACTTGGCACTTGCGAACCGTGCCTTATGGGCAAGATGACTAAAACACCGTTCTCGGAACTATGGAGAGAGCAACAGATTTATTGGAAATCATACATCTTGATGTATGTGGTCCAATGAATGTTGAGGCTAAATGGCGGATATCGTTATTTTCTCACCTTCACAGATGATTTGAGCAGATATGGGTATATCTACTTAATGAAACACAAGTCTGAAACATTTGAAAAGTTCAAAGAATTTCAGAGTGAAGTGGAAAATCATCGTAACAAGAAAATAAAGTTTCTACGATCTGATCGTGGAGGAGAATATTTGAGTTCTGAGTTTGGCCTACATTTGAAACAATGTGGAATAGTTTATAACTTACGCCACGGAACACCACAGCGTAATGGTGTGTCGAGCGTCGTGTCGTACTTTATTAGATATGGTGCGATCTATGATGTCTCTTACTGATTTACCGCTATCGTTTTGGGGTTATGCTTTAGAGGCGGCTACATTCACTTTAAATAGGGCACCATCTAAATCCGTTGAGGCGGCGCCTTATGAACTGTGGTTTGGCAAGAAACCAAAGTTGTCGTTTTTGAAAGTTTGGGGCTGCGATGCTTATGTGAAAAAGCTTCAACCTGATAAGCTCGAACCCAAATCGAATGTGTCTTCATAGGATACCCAAAGGAGACAGTTGGGTACACCTTCTATCACAGATCCGAAGGCAAGATTTTTGTTGCTAAATTCGGAAACTTTTTGGAGAAAGAGTTTCTCACGAAAGAAGTGAGTGGGAGGAAAGTAGAACTTGATGAGATAACTGTATCTACTCCCTTATTGAGAAGTAGTACGTCACAGAAAACAGTTTCTGTGACACCTACACCAAATAGGGAGGAAGCTAATGATGATGATCATGAAACTTCAGATCAAATTTCTACAGAACCGTAGATCAACGAGCAAGATCCGCTTTTGAGTGATGCGGTAATCCTATTTTGGAAGTCATATTCTTTGGAACATGATGAACCTCGAACTATGAAGAAGCGATGGTGAGCCCAGATTCCACAAAATGGCTTGAGGCCATGAAATCTGAGATGGGATCCATGTATGAGAACAAAGTATGGACTTTGGTTGACTTGCCGATGATCGGCAAGCAATTGAGAATAAATGGATCTTCAAGAAGAAGGCTGGCGCTGATGGTAATGTTCTTGTCTATAAAGCTCGACTTGTTGCAAAAGGTTTTCGACAAGTTCAAGGGATTGACTACGATGAGACCTTCTCACCCGTAGCGATGCTTAAGTCCGTCCGAATCATGTTAGCAATTGCGCATTTTATGATTATGAAATTTGGCAAATGGATGTTAAAACTGCATTCTGAATGGATTTACGGAAGAAGAGTTGTATATGATGCAACGAGAAGGTTTTGTCGATCCAAAGGAGCTAACAAAGTGTGCAAGCTCCAGCGATCCATTTATGGACTGGTGCAAGCCTCTCGGAGTTGGAATAAGCGTTTTGATAGTGTGATCAAAGCATTTGGTTTTATCTGAGACTTTTGGAGAAGCTGTATTTACAAGAAAGTGAGTGGGAGCTCTGTAGCATTTCGATATTATATGTGGATGACATATTATTGATCGGAAATGATATAGAATTCTGGATAGCATAAAGGGATACTTGAATAAGAGTTTTTCGATGAAAGACCTCGGTGAAGCTGCTTACATATTGGGCATTAAGATCTATAGAGATAGATCAAGGCGCTTAATAGGACTTTCACAAAGCACATACCTTGATAAAGTTTTGAAAAAGTTCAAAATGGATCGAGGCAAAGAAAGGGTTCTTGCCGGTATTACAAGGTGTGAAGTTGAGTAAGACTCAATGCCCGACCACCGCAGAAGATAGAGAAAATGAAAGATGTTCCTATGCTTCAGCCATAGGCTCTATCATGTATGCAATGCTGTGTACCAGACCTGATGTGTGCCTTCTTTGTAAGTTTAGCGAGCGGTACCAAAGTAATCCGAGTGGATCCTTTGGACAGCGGTCAAGAACATCCTTAAGTACTTGAGAAGAACTAAGGATATGTTTCTCATTTATGGCGGTGACAAAGAGCTCGTAAATGGCAGTTACGTCGATGCAAGCTTTGACACTGATCCGGACGATTCTAAATCGCAAACCGGATCGTATTTACATTAAGCGGTGGAGCTGTCGGTTGGTGCAGTTCCAAACAAAGCGTCGTTCTATGGGATCTACATGTGAAGCTGAGTACATAGCTGCTTGAGCGGCTAATGAAGGAGTCGGATGAAGGAGTTCATATCCGATCTAGGTGTGGTACCTAGTGTATCGGGTCCAATGAAAATCTTTTGTGACAATCTGGTGCAATTGCCTTGGCAAAGGAATCCAGATTTCACAAGAGAACCAAGCACATCAAAAGGCGCTTCAACTCCATCCGGGATTTGGTCCGGTGGGAGACATAGAGATATGCAAGATACATACGGATCTGAATGTTGCGAGACCGTTGACTAAGCCTCTTCCACGAGCAAAACATGATCAGCACCAAGACTCCATGGGTGTTAGAATCATTCTTGTGTAATCTAGATTATTGACTCTAGTGCAAGTGGGAGGATGAAGGAAATATGCCCTAGAGGCAATAATAAATGTTATTATTTATTTCCTTATATCATGATAAATGTTTATTATTCATGCTAGAATTGTATTAACGGAAACATAATACATGTGTGAATACATAAACCTCTGAGTGTCACTAGTATGCCTCTACTTGACTAGCTTGTTAATCAAAGATGGTTATGTTTCCTAACCATGAACAAGGAGTTGTTATTTGATTAATGGGATCACATCATTGGTTGAATGATCTGATTGACATGACCCATTCCATTAGCATAGCACCTGATCGTATAGTTTGTTGCTAGTGCTTTTCTTCATGACTTATACATGTTCCTATGACTATGAGATTATGCAACTCCCGTTTGCCGAGGAACACTTTGGGTGCTACCAAGCGTCTGGCGTAAGCGGGTGATTATAAAGGTACATTACAGGTGTCTCCGAAGGTACATGTTGGGTTGGCATATTTGAGATTAGGATTTGTCACTCCGATTGTCGGAGAGGTATCTCTGGGCCCTCTCGGTAATGCACATCACATAAGCCTTGCAAGCATTGCAACTAAATGTGTTAGTTGTGAGATGATGTATTACGGGCGAGAAAAGAGACTTGCGATGCGAGATTGAACTAGGTATTGGATACAAGCGATCGAATCTCGGGCAAGTAACATACCGATGACAAAGGGAACAACGTATGTTGTTATGCGGATCGACCGATAAAGATCTTCGTAGAATATGTAGGAGACCAATATGGGCATCCAGGTCCCGCTATTGGTTATTGACCGAGAGGTGTCTCGGTCATGTCTACATAGTTCTCGAACCCGTAGAGTCCATGCACGCAACGTTTGATGGCAGTTATTATGAGTTTATATGATATTGATGTACGAAGGTTGTTGAGTCCGGATGAGATCACGGACATGACGAGGAGTCTCGAAATGGTCGAGACATAAAGATTGATATATTGGAAGCCTATGTTTGGACTCGGAATCACTCCGGGTGAAATTGGGAATTTTTCGAGTGCAGGGGATTACGGAACCTCCGGGGGTCAATGGGCCTTGATGGGCCTTAGTGGAAAGGAGGAAGGGGCCCAAGTGCTGGCGCACCTTCCCCCTTCCCTAGTCCTATTAGGACTAGGAGAAGTGGGCGCCCCTCTCCCTTCCCTTGGCCAATCCTAGTTGGACTAGGATTGGGGGAGAATCCTACTCGGTGGGAGTAGGACTCCCAGCGCAGCCATAGGTGGCCAGCCAGCCCCTCCCTTCCCTCCTTTATATCAGGGGCAGAGGGCACCCCATGAGACACAAGTTGATCTCGGATCTTTCCTTAGCCGTGTGCGGTGCCCCCTTCCACCATATTCCACCTCGGTCATATCGTCGCGGAGCTTAGGTGAAGCCCTGCGCGGAGAAGTCATATCGTCGCGAGCTTAGGCGAAGCCCTGCGTCGGTGGAGCATCATCATCGTCCTGCGCCGTCGTCTTGTGGAACTCATCCCGACACTTTCTTTGGATCGAGTCGGGGATCGTCATCAAGCTGAGCGTGTGCGAACTTCGGAGGTGCCGTCACGTTCGGTGCTTGGATCGGTCGGGTCGTGAAGGCGTCGACTACATCAACAGCGTTGTTATAGCGCTTCGCTTTCGGTCTCACAGTGCGTGGGCGGACACTCTTCCCTCTCGTTGCTATGCCATCACCATGGTCTTGCGTGATCGTAGGAAAATTTTTGAAATTACTACGTTCCCCAACAGCTAGCATTGTACCAAGGCTTCGGATTATGCAAATGATGATTTCTGGCTTCTTAGTGTGTTGTCATGAAGTTTGCCGCCTCCTCATAAATGAATGCCTCGGCCATCGATGCTTCAATTCTATGGTATTTTTACGTTTTGCTCGAAGCGTCTTCTACATCCTCCCAGTTGCATAGCACCAACGATTTTGCACCCCCCCCCCCAATCTTGCCTCGGTCCGGAGATGTAAAATCAAATGCTTCATTGGATTAAAGAAGCCCAGTGGAAAGATCTTCTCTAACTTGTAGAGCAACTCCAGCACAAAGTTTTCCATGTCATCTATCACGGTAGGCGATAGTTCTTTCGCACAAAGAACACGGAAGAAATAGCTCAGCTCTACCAGTACTAGCCATTCATCCTCAGGAATAAAGCCACGCAACATTGATGACCCACAAGTATAGGGGATCTATCGTAGTCCTTTCGATAAGTAAGAGTGTCGAACCCAACAATGAGTAGAAGGAAATGACAAGCGGTTTTCAGCAAGGTATTCTCGGCAAGCACTGAAATTGCCGGTAACAGATAGTTTTGTGATAATATAATTCGTAATGGGTAACAAGTAAAAAAATAAACAAGGTGTAGCAAGGTGGCCATCCTCTTTGTAGAAAATGACAAGCCTGGATGAACTCTTATATAAAGCAAAGCGCTCCCGAGGACACATGGGAATTATTGTCAAGTTAGTTTTCATCATGCTCATATGATTCACGTTCGTTACTTTGATAATTTGATATGTGGGTGGACCAGTGCTTGGGTGTTGACCTTCCTTGGACAAGCCTCCCACTTATTATTAACCCCTCTCGCAAGCATCCGCAACTACGAACTAGGAATTAAGAATAATCTAACCATAGCATAAAACATATGGATCCAAATCAGCACCTTTTGAAGCAACGTATAAACTATGGTTTAAGCTTCCTTCACTCTAGCAACCCATCATCTACTTATTACTTCCCAATGCCTTCCCCTAGGCCAAAATAATGGTGAAGGGTCATGTAGTCGACGTTCACATATCACCACTAGAGGAAAGACAACATACATCTCATCAAGATATCGAACGAGTACCAAATTCACATGATTACTTATAACAAGACTTCTCCCATGTCCTCATGAACAAACGTAACTACTCACAAAGCATATTCATGTTCAAGATCAGAGGAGTATTAATTATCATTAAGGATCTGAAAATATAATCTTCCACCGGATAAACAAACTGGCATCAACTACAAGAAGTAATCAACACTACTAGCAACCCACAGGCACCAATCTAAGGTTTTGAGACAGAGATCGGATACCAGAGATGAACCAGGGTTTGAGAGGAGATGGTGTCAGTGAAGATGTTGATGGAGATTGACCCCCTCTCGATGAGAGGATCGTTGGTGATGACAATGGCTTCGATTTCCCCCTCCCGGAGGGATGTTTCCCCGGCAGAACAGCTCCACTGAAGCTCCCATGTTCCACCTCGAGACGACGACGCTTCGTCCTGAAAGCTACCTTTTTATTTTTTTTCCAGGGCAATACACACCATATAGCAGAAGATTGGCATCGGGGGCCTGCCAGGGGCCCACAAGGACGGGTGGCGAGCCCAGGGGGTAGAGCACGCCCTCCACCCTTGTGGCTGGCTGGTGGCCCCCCTCTGGTACTTTCTTCGCCCAATATTTTTTATATATTCCAAATCAGGACTTTTGGGGTGGTGCAGAATAGGTCTCTAATATTTCCTCCTTTTCTAGTCCAGAATACCTGCTGCCGGCATTCTCCCTCTTCATGTAAACATTATAAAATAAGAGAGGAAATGCATAAGTATTGTGATATAATGTGTAATAACAGCCCATAATGCAACAAATATCAATATAAAAGCATGATGCAAAATGGACATATAACCTCCCCCAAGCTTAGACCTCGCTTGTCCTCAAGTGGAAGCCGAAACCGAAAAATATGTCCACATGTTTAGAGATAGAGGTGTCGATAGAATAAAATACGGACATGAAGGCATAATGATCATCTTTAGAACAACAACATATAATTCCATAAAGTTTCTTTTGCTAAAGTAACAATTCGTTCACAAGATATAGTATGAATCAGAAACTTCATTGAAAACTAACAAACTATGATCTCAGTCATTGAAGCAATTGCAATTTATCATAACATCGGAAAGAGTCAATATAAGAGCTTTTCAGCAAGTCCACATACTCAACTATCATTTAATCTTTCACAATTGCTAACACTCGTGCGATACTTTTGGGTTCAAAGTTTCAATCGGACACAGAGAAAGTTAGGGGCTTATAGTTTCGCCTCCCAACCTTTTACCTCAAGGGCAATGTCAACAATAATACTTTAATACTTTATGATAACCTACATCCAGTGGATATTATATATATATATATATATATATATATATATATATATATATATATATATATATATATATATATATATATATATATATATATATATATATATATATATATATATGCCAAAGGAAAATGTGTAAAAGGAAAGTTGATTATCACCATGACTCTTGTATAAGGGAAGAAGATAAAAGTAAAAGATAGGCCCTTCACAGAGGGAAGCAGAGGTTGTCATGCGCTTTTATGGTTGGATGCAAAAAATCTTAATGCAAAAGAACGTCACTTTATATTGCCGCTTGTGATAAAGACCTTCGTTATGCAGTCCATCGCTTTTATTTCTTCCATATCACAAGTTCGTATAAAGCTTATTTTCTTCACACTAATAGATCATACATATTTAGAGAGCAATTTTTATTGCTTGCACCGATGACAACTTACTTGAAGGATCTTACTCAATCCATAGGTAGGTATGGTGGACTCTCATGGCAAATCTGGTTTAAGGGATGTTTGGAAGCACAAGTAGTATCTCTACTTGATGCAAAGAATTTGGCTAGCATGAGGGGGAAAGGCAATCTCAACATGTTGGATGATCCATGACAATATAACTTCTATTCAGATATAGGAAAATATAACCCATTATGTTGCCTTCCTTGTCCAACATCAACTTTTTAGCATGTCATATTTAATAAGTGCTCACAATTACAAAATATGTCCAAGATAGTATATTTATATGTGAAGCCTCTCCTTCTTTATTACTTCCTATTAATTGCAACAATGACCAAAACTATGTTTGTCAACTCTCAACACATTTTATTCATCATACTCTTTATATGTGAAGTCATTACTCTGCATAAGATCAATATATGATCTTTTTATTTCTTTCTATTCTTTATTTTATTTAATTCCCTCAAGATCATGGCAAAATAGCAAAGCCCTCAACTCAAAACTACTCTTTATTATATATAACTCAAGGACTCGATTACGTAGATAGAGATCGAAACAAAACTCAAAGCTAGCTCATACTAAACTTTATTCTACTAGATCAAGATATAACCAAAATAATCGAACTAAGAAAAACGATAAAGATAAAGGTGTGATGGTGATATGATACCGGGGCACCTCCCCCAAGCTTGGCAGTTGCCAAGGGGAGTGTCCATACCCATGTATTTACGTCTCTTTCTTCGGAGGTGGTGATGAAGGAGTTGTCGATAAAGTAGTGCCACACATCGAGCATGGGAGATGCTCCAATTTATGAATAATTCCCTTAAGTGCGGTGATATGCTCTTGCAACAGAAATTTTTCACGAGTGAGATACTTGTTTTGCACATGAACTATTTCAATGATCTTGAAAGCTTCAATTTGAGTAGGGGTAAGACGATTGTAGTACGGTTCAAGAATGTCTTCTTCTTCTGCTGCCGGAGCTTGATCTTCCACGGCCTTCTTGATCTTATCGCCCTCGTTGATTTCCGCAAGTTCTTCTCTCTTCATCTCTATCTTCATTAGCCAAGCATCATCGCTCGTGTTGTTGGAGGAGGGGGACAACATGATGCCCGACCTTGAAAACTCTGATAGAAAATAGCTCAAAAAGAAAACATGGGATATTGTTGTGGTACGATGGTCAAAACCTTCTGGAGATTATATTATGTATTTTTGCCGACCATAAGAAGTATCGTGCAAGAAAACAGAGTCCGGAGGGCACACGAGGTGGCCACAAGGTAGGGGGCGTGCCCAGGGGGTAGGGCGTGCCCTCCACTCTTGTGGATGCCACGTGCGCTCTTTGGACTACTTTTAACTTTCCTATTTTTAAATATTCCAAAACAGAGAAAAATTATCATTGGAAATGTTTTAGGTTTGTTTTACTTACAGTACCACATACCGATCCCTCTTCGGAGTCTAAAACATTTTGGAAAGTGTCCCTTATGTACTCCTCTGGTGTTACAGTATTAATAATATTGATCTCAACATTTATGGGAGTACCTGAGATATAATGTTTAATTCTTTGACCGTTTACCACCTTCGGATTTGTGACTTTGGCGTTGTTGATTTTGATGGCACCAGAAAGATAGACCTCCTCGATAATGTAAGGACATTCCCATTTAGAGAGAAGTTTTCCTGCAAAAAATCTTAAACAAGAGTTGTATAGCAAAGCATGATCACCTACATTAAACTCACGCCTTTGTATCCTTTTATCATGCCATCTTTTAACCTTTTATTTAAACAACTTGGCATTCTCATAGGCTTAGGTTTTCCATTCATCAAGCGAGCTAATGTAAAATAACCTCTTCTCACCGGCAAGTTTGAAATCATAATTGAGCTCTTTAATAGCCCAATATGCCTTATGTTCTAGTTCGAGAGGTAAGTGACATGCTTTTCCTTAAACCATTTTATACGGAGACATACCCATAGGATTCTTATAAGCACTTCTATATGCCCATAATGCATCATCAAGTTTCTTAGACCAATTCTTTCCAGATCTATTAACAGCCTTTTGCAAAATCAATTTAATCTCTCTATCGTTCAATTCTACTTAAACACTAGATGATGATGATATGGAGATGCAATTATATGGTTAACATCATATTTAGCAAGCATTTTACGGAAAGCACCATGTATAAAATGTGAACCACCATCAGTCATTAAATATCTAGGGACTCCAAACCTTAGAAAAATAACTTCTTTAAGCATCTTAATAGAAGTGTTATGATCAGCACTACTAGTTGGAATAGCTTCTACCCACTTAGTAATGTAATCCACATCAACTAAAATATGTGTATACCCATTAGAGGAAGGAAAAGGTCCCATAAAATCAAAGCCCCAAACATCAAATGGTTCAATAACAAGTGAATAATTCATAGGCATCTCCAGACGTCTACTAATATTACCAATTCTTTGGCATTCATCACTAGACATGACAAACTTACGAGCATCCTTGAAGAGAGTAGGCCAATAAAAATCGGATTGCAATACCTTATGTGCAGTTCTGTCTCAAGCGTGGTGCCCTCCATAAGACTCGGAGTGGCACTTGCGTAGGATCTGTCCCTGTTCATGCTCAGCTACACAACGTCTAATAAAACCATCTACTACTTCTTTATAAAGGTGTGGGTCATCCCAAAAGTGATGTCTTAAATCATAGAAAATCTTTTTCTTTTGCTGGTATGTGAAACTAGTTGGTATAAATTTAGCAACAATGTAATTAGCATAATCAGCATACCATGGAATATTAAGAGAAGCATTTAGCATTTATGACAGATAATTGTTCATCAGGAAAGCTATCATCAATGGGCAGTGGGTCATCAAGAACATTTTCTAACCTAGACAAGTTGTCTGCAACGGGGTTCTCAACTCCCTTTCTATCCACAATATGCAAATAAAATTCTTGTAACAAGAGAACCCATCTAATAAGCCTAGGCTTAGTATCTTTATTTTCCATAAGATATTTTATAGCAGCATGATCAGTGTGAACAGTTAATTTGGAATCAACAATATAAGATCTGAATTATCAAAAGAAAAAACAACTGCTAAAAATTATTTTTCTGTAGTAGCATAATTTCTCTGGGCACTGTCTAGAGTTTTACTAGCATAAAAAATAACAATCAATTTCTTATCAACTCTTTGCCCTAGAACAGCACCAACAGCATAATCACTAGCATCACACATAATTTCAAAGGGTAAATTCCAATCAGGTGGCTGAACAGTAGGTGCATAAATCAAGGCTTTCTTAAGTATTTAAAATGCTTCTACACAATCATCATAAAAAACAAAAGGAACATCTTTTTGTAAGAGATTAGTGAGAGGCCTAGAAATTTTAGAGTAGTCTTTAATAAATTCCTATAGAAACTAGCATGACCAAGGAAACTTCTTATACCTTTGATATCTTTAGGACACGGCATCTTTTCAATAGCATCTACTTTAGCTTTATCAAGTTCAATACCTCTTTCAGAAATTTTATGCCCCAAGACAATACCTTCATTAACCATAAAGTGGCACTTCTCCCAATTCAAAACAAGATTAGTTTTTTCACATCTCTGCAAAACTCGATCAAGGTTGCTTAAGCAATCATCAAAAGAAGTTCCGTAAACAAAGAAATTGTCCATGAAAACCTCAACAATCTTTTCACAAAAATTAGAGAATATAGCAGACATACATCTTTGAAAGGTAACAGGTGCATTTCATAAACCAAAAGGCATACATCAATAAGCAAAGGTACCGAAATGGCAAGTAAAAGTGGTTTTCTCTTGATCATCTTTTGACACAGGTATTTGAGAGAAACCAGAATAACCATTTAGAAAGCAAAAATGTGTATGTTTGGATAGTCTTTCTAGCACTTGATCAATAAAAGGTAGAGGGTAATGATCTTTTCTAGTAGCTTTATTCAATTTGCGAAAATCAATTACCATTCTATAACCTGTAACAATTCTTTGTGGGATCAATTCATTCTTATCATTAGGAACAACAGTAATACCTCCCTTCTTAGGGACACAGTGAACAGGACTTACCCATTTACTATCAGCAATAAGATAAACTATACCTGCCTCCAGAAGCTTTAGTATTTCATTGCTTACCTCTTCTTTCATCTTAGGATTTAACCTTCATTGGTGATCAACAACTGGTTTAGCATCAGGCTCCAAATTAATTTTGTGCTGACATAGAGTGGGACTAATGCCCTTAAGATCATCAAGAGTATATCCAATAGCAGCATGGTGCTTCTTCAAAGTTTTCAATAATTTCTTTTCTTCATGCTCTGAAAAGTTAGCACTAATAATAACAGGATATATCTTCTTTCCATCAAGATAAGCATATTTCAAAGTATCAAGTAATTGTTTAAGGTCAAACACGGGATCACCCTTGGGTGGAGGAGGCAAATTGTGTTTCAAAATGGGCCCTTGATTAAAGAATATTTCATCTATTTCTCTCCTTTCATTCATGAACATATCATTTTCATGGTCTAGCAAATATTGTTCTAAAGGATCAGTAGGAGGCACGGCAATAGAAGCAAGACCAATAATTTCATCCTTACTAGGCAATTCTTTATCATGGGGTTGTCTACGAAATTTAGAGAAATTAAAATCGTGAGACATATCCCCTAAACCAACAGTAACAATATCTTTCTCGCAGTCTATCTTAGCATTAACAATGTTCAAGAAAGGTTTACCAAATATAATGGGACAAAAATTATCTTGTGGGGAAGCGAGAACAACAAAATCAGTAGGATATTTTATTTTCCCACACAAGACTTAAACATCTCAAACAATCCCAATTGGTGAAATAGTATCTCTATTGGCAGGCTTAATAGTAACATCAATATCTTCTATCTTAGCAGGTGCAATATCATTCCTTTATACAACGTATAAGGAATTGCACTCACACTAGCACCCACATCACATAAGCCATGATAACAATGATCTCCAATTTTAATAGAAACAACAGGCATGCCTACCACAGGTCTATGTTTATCTTTCATATCGGGTTTAGTAATCCTAGCAGCTCATCATAGAAATAAATAACATGCCCATCAATATTATTGACCAACAGGTCTTTAACCATAGCAATACTAGGTTCAACTTTAATTTGTTCAGGGGGTGTAGGTGTTCTAGTATTACTCTTACGAACCACAGTTGAAGCCTTAGCATGATCCTTTATTCTAACAGGAAAAGGTGGTTTCCCAATATAAGTAGTAGGAACAATAGGATCAACATTATAAGTAATAGTTTCTTCCTCAACTTTAATAGGTTCTACCACTTTCACTTCAATGGGAGGATGATATTTAAACCACTTCTTCTTAGGGAGTTTAACATGAGTAGCAAAAGATTCACAGAAAGAGGCTACTATCTCAGAGTCAAGTCCATATTTAGTGCTAAAATCACAAAAATCATCGGTATCTATAAAAGATTTAACACAATCAAACATAAGGTTTATACCTGACTCCTTACCTTCGTCGAGTTCCCAATCTTCAGAGTTGTGTTTAATTCTTTCCAATAAATCCCATTTGAATTCAATAGTCTTCTTCATAAAAGAACCAGTACAAGAAGTATCGAGCATGGATCGATCATTATGAGAAAGCCGAGCATAAATATTATGAATAATAATTTCTCTTGAGAGCTCATGATTGGGGCATGAATGTAACATTGACTTAAGCCTCCCCCAAGCTTGACAGATACTTTCTCCTTGACGAGGCCGAAAATTATATATGTAATTCCTATCACGATGAACCAGATGCATTGGATAAAACTTCTGATGAAATTTCAATTTAATCAGTTGTAGTTCCATGATCCAATATCATCACATAGCCTATACCATGTCAATGCCTTTCCCTTCAAAGATAAAGGGAATACCTTCTTCTTGACAACATCCTCGGGCATACCTGCAAGGTTAAATAATCCACAAACTTCATCCACATAGATTAAGTGCATATCAGGATGTAATTTTCCATCTCCTGTGTAAGGATTAGCTAGCAGTTTCTCTAGCATACCCGAAGGAATTTCATAATAAATATTTTCAGTAGGTTCAGTAGGTTGAGGAGCAACTCTTTGCTCTTCTTGTCGAGGTGAAGATACCCCAAACATGCCCCTGAAAGGATTATTTTTCATAGTAACAAGTGACAGTAAATTTCAGCACAATATATAAATGTTTCCTTACCAAATTATACTTACCAAAGGCGCTTCACTCCCCGGCAACGGCGCCAGAAAAGAGTCTTGATGACCCACAAGCATAGGGCGTCTATCATAGTCCTTTCGATAAGTAAGAGTGTCAAACCCAACGAGGAGCAGAAGGAAATGACAAGCGGTTTTCAGCAAGATATTCTCTGCAAGCACTAAATTTATCGATAACAGATAGTTTTGTGATAAGATAATTCATAACGGGTAACACATAAAAAAATTAAACAAGGTGCAGCAAGGTGGCCCAATCCTTTTTGTAGCAAAGGACAAGACTGGTCGAACTCTTATATAAAGCAAAGCGCTCCCGAGGACCGGTGCTTGGGTGCTGCCCTTCCTTGTACAAGCCTCCCACTTATGATTAACCCCTCTCGCAAGAATCCACAACTATGAAATAAGAATTAAGAATAATCGAACCATAGCATAAAACATACGGATCCAAATCAGCCCCTTTCGAAGCAACGCATAAAACTAGGGTTTAAGCTTCTGTCACTCTAGCAACCCATCATCTACTTATTACTTCCCAATGCCTTCCCCTATGCCCAAACAATGGTGAACTGTCATGTAGTCGACGTTCACATGACACCACCCGAGGAAAGACAACATACATCTCATCAAAATATCGAACAAATACCAAATTCACATGATTACTTATAACAAGACTTCTCCCATGTCCTCAGGAACAAACATAACTACTCACAAGCATAGTCATCATCAAGATCAGAGGAGTATTAATTATCATTAAGGATCTAAAAATATAATCTTCCACCGGATAAACCAACTAGCATCAACTACAAGGAGTAATCAACACTACTAGCAACCCACAGGTACCAGTCTGAGGTTTTCAGACAGAGATCGGATACAAGAGATGAACTAGGGTTTAAGAGGAGATGGTGCTGGTGAAGACGTTGATGGAGATTGACCCCCTCTCGATGAGAGGATCGCTGCTAATGACGATGGCTTCGATTTCCCCCTCTCAAAGGGATGTTTCCCCGGAAGAATGGCTCTACCGGAGCGCTAGATTGGTTCTGCCCAAGTTCCGGGTCAAGACGGCGGTGCTTCATCCCGAAAGCTTCCTCTTTATTTTTTCCATGGCAAAACACACCATATAGCAGAAGATGGGCATCGGGGGCCCGCCAGGAGGCCCACAAGGATGGGGGGACGCGCCCAGGGGAGTAAGCGCGCCCTCCACCCTTGTAGCTGGTTAGTGCCCCCCCCCCCTCTGGTACCTTTTCGCACAATATTTTTTATATATTCACTGGTATGCGTCGGTGCTATACAAACGGTTTTTAACGCCTTTCCGCGACGACATTTGGAACCGTCGCCTAGTGAGTGACGGCAATAGGGGGGTCCTTCCCACACGACCCAGAAACCGTCGGGGATATGCCCTCCTGGCACACACGCTCGGCAAAATGAGGTCGTGTGCGACCGCAAAGCGCTCAAATATGGAAATACGTATAGTAGAGCTAAAAAACTACAATTATACAGGCAAAATTGTTTTCGGTCGCAAGTACATCCCAGACAGTCAGTCCCCGCTAAGCGTTTTCGTTCGTATGTACATCCCACACAGTCGCTCCAAGGAAAACATTTCCGTTCACAGGTACATCACACAAAAATTTTCCCGTTAAATCGTTTGTGATAGCGTTGCCATTGCACACGATATTAACAATTTTATCGTTTGCGTTATTGAATGCATCACACGTGGTCTATAGAAGAAATGGTGTGGCAAAGGTTGTCCATCGCACACAGTTTTTATGTGGTAAACATTTGCGCAAGGTGGCCTAACGCAAACAGTTTTCAAGGGAAAGTCGTGTGTGATTGTTCATTGATCCAACAAGGTTTATTCCTACAAACTGTGTGTGTTACCTGAGGTCATCGCCCACGGTATTTTTTTCAATAACCGTTTTCAATAGAAAAACCCAATTAGCAGGCTAATTGCCCTATTATTAATAATCCATTTATTAATCTAATTGACATTCATATTAAGCACATAATATATTTCATTTCCATATTAAGGAAGCAGAAGTTCATAATTGAAATACATCAGAGTACAACATGATATAGCTTCAGCACTCAGCTAGCACATTAGACAACTGCACCAGCACCAAGTTTCACATGCAACATGTAGAACCTTTCGAAATTAGCATCATAGACGGTATATAGACAGATGCATCTCATCTGGAAAACTACTGAAGCGGAAGGCGAATATTGATCCTTCATTCATGTTGAAGGTCTTTGCAACTTTGGGCCACTACCTGTGGATGATTGACTGTCAGTCGGTGTACAAAAGTAGGGGCTCTCCTTTTTACCCCTCTACTTATGCACGGGCAGTCAGAGCCGCGCATGCGGCCACACTTAGCAGGGCAAAGGGAGGGAGAAGAAGAACAAGGACACCAGAGGAGTGCTCTAGCCAAAAGCACAAGACAGGCAAAGCAACGCCAAGACCAGAGCCACAAAGAGCAAGAGGGCGAGGCAGACTCCCCTGGAAAGACCCTTGCCGGGGCAACTTTCCCGACGCCAGCAGAGCGCGCCAACCTTGAGCCCAAGGGTTCCAACACCATCACCACATTGGGACCAAGGCTCGGGAGGCACCTCCATGGTGGCTGTCAGATTTCGGGTTCCGGCAGACCCTCTAGGTTCGAACTCTAGGGTGCATGCGGAGATCTCACCCCCTACCTACCTGCACCTCGTCGCCTCGCAAGGATCTAAACTACACAAAGAGCAACACAAGGGACACAAGGTTTATAATGGTTCGGGCCACCATTGTGGTGTAATACCCTACTCCAGTGTGTGGTGAGGTGGATTGCCTTAGGGGCTGATGATGAACAATACAAGGAAGAACAGCCTCGCGAGGGTCTGTTCTTGGCCGGGGCGACGAACTGCTAGGGGGAGTTTGGTCGCTCTCTCTCTCTCTCTCTCTCTCTCTCTCTCTCTCTAGATTGCTTTATCTCTAGCTCTGTTCTGGATTTCAGATCTCTCTACCCTGTGGGTGGCTAGTCCTATTTATAGGCAGAGGCCCTGGGCCTCTTCCCAAATATTGAGCGGGAAGGGCGCCAACAATTGGCCATTTTGAAGCGGAGCATCTAGTACACCTATCCTGACTAAAGTTGGTCCTCGACTGTCAAAGGCTCTGACCATGACGCCGGCTTGGGCTCCACGATGACCTCCTTCCTGCCGTTGTGTTGGTCTTGGTCTTGTCACACCGAAATGGTTGCCTTTGCTTGATGCTCTCGCCTGCGCTTGCCTCCTTTGCACCAAAGAGGAAATGAGGACACTAGCGGACTGGCGCCCTCCTGGCGCCCTCGGTCGTCATGGCTTGCGTCATGGGCACCTCGTGAGGTACCCCGCCTTGATCTCTCCGCCTCCTCGCGAGCCAGCCTGACGAGGCCGTGCTCGAGGAAGCTTCTGTCGTCCGCCCATGAGGCTTGGCCCCTCGCGAGGTCTTGAGCTTGTCTTGATGAAGATGGGCGTCTTTGGGCCACCCTTGAGCCACGCCGCAGGCGCAGCGAGCAAGTCAGGTACCCGTTCCCGAGCGCCGACAGTAGCCCCCGGGCCCAAGGCGCGCCTGGACTTGGCTTAGCAGAGAAGCGAAGGGGAAAGTGCGAAGCGCCGCGGGCCCTAACAGCCTGCGGCCTTGGGCGCCGCATGGCGGTTGATTGGACGTGGGCGTCTGTGCTTCCCCACGACGCCTTGGTGGCTGCACGAATTGACAAGAGAGCGGTACCTGTTCTAGGCTTTACCTCCTTTGCCTTCTCCAGTCATTGCCCAGATCCCCTTTCTTGCGCCTATCCTTCCTGCTTCCGAAATCTCCAGATCTACTTCGACCGCGTGCCCTAGCAAGATATGGCGCCTCGCCAGACCCCGGGCGGAGCTTGGTACTCACCTGCTTTGGACTCCCCTAACGTGTCGGAGAAGAGCCTTGCCCGGGCGCGCCGGATGGTGGCGGCGCAAGGCAACGACGGGGCAGCAGTGCTCAGGCCTGGCTCCGCCCTTCCCGAGGACCAAGGAAGCACCTTATATCCGCTCTTCGTGAGCGCCATTGCTGCCGGTCTGGTGCCTCCCTTTTTTGAGTTCTTCTTTTCTGTCCTCCGCCATTACAAACTGCAAGATCTGCACCTTCACCCCAACTCTGTTCCTCTCCTGGCGATCTTCGCCTACTATTGTGAGGCTCATGTCGGGGTGCAGCCCACAGTGGCCTTGCTGCGCCACTACTTCTACCTCTGGGCCTCTCGCGGCCCCATCACGCGTCTTGTGAGCTTTGTCGCGTCTGGCAGCTCAACGCCATCTCGAAGCCCGGAAGAGGATTGAAGGCTTGAGAGCAAGTGGGTCATGGTAGATCTGGGCGCATCCATCCTCGGCTGATTCTGCCCACGGAGCAGCCCCGCCCATCGACGATTGGTCTCGCACGGAACTCGTGGATCCCTGCGTGAAGCCAGTCTTTGGAGAACATGAACGCGGACCCGTGGCCGGGCAACATGGTGACGCGAAGCTGACGGGGCATCGCTCTGAGGGAGTTCTGGAGCACCGGGTGGCCCCGCGTCGAAGATCGCGCGCTGTGGAGGCCTCACCCGAGCCCGTAGTCTTGGCGGGCCGAAGATCTGGCCGCGGTCCTCCAATCTTTGGTCGGGGAGGCGTGGCGAGGTTGGAGGCGTTCACACCCCTGTTCCGCCGAGATGATTGGGAGCAGGTGGTGGACTCCATGCCCGCTTTCAGCGGGGCGGGCTGTGCTGCGGAGGTTCACGAGGACTCGGCGGCCCTGGCGACGGTGAACGTGTCCTCCAGCGACTCCAGCGAAGAGGAGGAAGAAAAGGAGCGGGGAGAGGGGCCTGACTCCGAGGCGACCGACGGGGAGTCGAGAGCGCCCCTCCCCCGGCGCAGGTCCCGCGCTCTCCGCCTCTTGCCGGATGATGATGAGGATGGCAATGAGCGGGGCGGCGAGAGCTAGCCCCTGATCCCGAAGATGGACAGGACGGGGCTGGTCCCCCGCGGGTCTGCCCCGGCATCAAGGCGACCTGCAGACGCGCCTCCTGCTCCCAAGCCTCTTGAGGCTGATCCCTGCAGCCGGCTCTCGGGCTTCAAGTTCGGCCGGAGGTTGCTCGAGCCCACGAGCGATGACCAGTAAGTGCTTGATTCTTGTTTTATTTCTTGCTTTGCCGCTGAGGCTTGATATCTGTATTCCTTGGCTAGGCTGGCGCCTGCGGCGAAGAAGCTGAAGGGAGCTCCTGAGGCTTCGTCCGGGGCAGCGCATCCGTCCGCGAAAGAAGGTGACGGCAAGACACGGGCCTCTCCTGCCCGGTCATCCTCGCGAGGCCTGGTGGTGCTAGCTGGGGCGAGCTCAGCCCCCATGGCCCAAGCGACTCCCGAGGTATCCTTGCCGGATGCCACTGCCGCAGTCGTCGGGGCGCAGAAGGTCCCGTCTCATGATGCTGTGATTACGCTGCCATCCTCTCCTCCTACTCCGCCAACTGCTGTCACTCCGACTCCTTCTACTATCCTGGATCGTGCTGCTGCTGAACTTGACCGGCTGTGGCAAGATCTTCTGGGCGCCGACCCTCGCTTGGTAGCCGGACGCTTGGAGCTGGCCTCCGGCTGGGTTTGCTCTGATGCTTCGATTCGAGCGGCGCTGGTTCAGGCCGCGATGGCTTGCGACGAGGAGAAACAGGTCATCCTTGGGGCAAAGACCACTCCCGACACTGCCTTGGGGGAGGTAGCCGATGTCCGAGGTCGCTGCAAGGCGCTGGAGAGAGAGCTGCAGGGCCTACGCGACCAGCTTGCCAAGGAGGCCCGCGTCCGCCAAGAGAAGGAGGAAGACATGAAGGCTCGTGAGGCGGCCGCCAAGGACCGGAATGCCAAGCTTGACAAGCGCCGTGACCGCTTGGGTGCGCTGGAGCAGGAGTTGGAGGCGAAGAGGATCGAGATGGACGGCAAGGCGTGGGTCCTCGCCAAGGACCGTGTGGCCTTCGCGGAGTTGGAGGCCAAGGCTCGCACCTTACTGAGGTCGCTTTACGATAGCGGCCTGGAAAGCCCGCTGGCCGGCGCCGAGGACGGCCCTGCCAAGCTGCTTCCCTTCCTGGTCCGTGCCCTTGAAGATGTCACCCTTGGGCTCGGTCCCACGGCTGAGGCCGAGGCGCGTGTCCTGTCTTCTGCAGCGCTCACGCGCGTCTTCACCCACGTCTACCTTCGTGACCCCGACGTCGACCTTGACAGCCTGTTGGAGCCCGTGAGCGGCTAGCTTGCCGCTGCCGCTGCTGAGGCCATGAATGGTCGAGCGGAGGCTCTGCTGGCGAAGTTCTGGGCCTTCAGCACCAAGGCGAAGCGAGGCGCTGCCGATCATGAGGCGAACCCGCCCAGTGCAGCTCCGCCGCCAGCGACGATGCTGCCAACAAGTGACTCCTTCGTGGCTCCTGTCCTGTTTTCAACTCTTGCAAAATGCATCATGCCTCGTGGAGGCGTTTAAACTTGCGTTTGGCGTTGTGAAAATAGTTATGGACTGTAATATTTGCTTTTGAATTCCTTGACATTTGCGCTTTTCCTTGCTACTTGCTTATGTTCTACGTCGGTAGAGCCCGGCCCCGCGCATACCTGAGCCGCCGTTAGCCCCGACCGGAAACCAGGACGGAACCAAGGGGTGAGGGGCTACGAGACAAGTTAGGCTCCTGAGTCGCGATGCTCAGGAGTCCCCCTTGGCGCACGAACATCAAGTAGGGAGGTGAGATGTATGGGTGAATTTACCATTCTACGTCTGTAGAGCCCGGCCTCGCGCATACCTCAATCGCGTTAGCCTTTCAGAACTAAGGGGTGAGGGGCTACGTGACCAGTTAGGCTCCTGAGTCGCGATGCTCAGGAGTGCCCCTTGACATTCAAACGGCCTTCGTACCTTGGCTCCGCTCGGGGAGGGCGTCTGACGAACCAGGCCGAGGGGCCTGGCTGGAGTGGCGGCGTGCAGGCATGACCCGGTCGTAGCCCCGTGCCCAGCCCTCGTGCGGCACTCGGGGAGGCGTTACGATGAGGCGGACATTGAGCTCTGGGCTCCACGAGGTTGATGCGGCTGGGGCCACCCTCGGTTGTTTATCACCAGCAGACATAAGCGCTTCCGTATATGTCTGAGCATAGCCACTCCTCGGCGATGCCGTCAGCCAGCAGGAGCATGGTGCTTCCCAGTGCGTGGGAGGGGCTCCTCTCGGGAGGAGCCAGGCGTCTGACCCATACGACACGTGGCTGGCATGGTATGGCTGACGAGGTGTGTCTGGGCACCCGTGAGCCAGCAGGACTCACGGGGCCCTACCTCAAAGGCGGGTTGCGCCTGGCACTGGGCCTTAACTTGTGATGTGTTCCTGCAAATTTGGTAAGATGTCGACGCTCTACGTCCTCGGGTCCCGGCCCTTGAGCGGGTCCCAGCCGTCGCTGGTATGCCAGGTCGCGATGCCGTGGACAAGGCGAGTGTGAGGGCTGGAGAGCAGTAGGAGCCCATGAGTCGCGATGCTCGGTACCCCCTTTAGCGTGCAAGCGGCCGACATGAAGGAAAAGGGTGCCATGGACAGGCACAAATAACAATCATGATGGGTCAAACGCACAACCGAATAAGCGCAAGAGGGGTACATGCCGCTGGGTCTAGCCAGTGGCTTGGGGATGATGCAGCCCGGGGCCCCCAATAAAGTAAGCTAGGAACATGGAGCAAAGGGATACATGCCGCGAGGGCGGACCCAGCGGCACAGGAATGATGCAGCCACAGAGGCGCTCGGCTGAAAATGAAACTCGAAGGATGTCACCTGATAACGTTGAAGACAAAGGGATGCTGAAGTAGCGGACGTCGTGGGCTGCGGAAGCCGATCTTCATGAGCCCCCAGGCCCAGGAGCCTCGGGAGGCTCCGGAGGCGCCGGTGGCTCCTCGCGGGCTATCTCCATCTCCGCCAGGACTGCGGAACGCCTGGCCTCTTGAGCCTCCAGGATGCTCCTCATGAGGCGCTGGCGCATGGCAGCCACGTTCGGCACGCCGTAAGGCATGCGATGTAGCTGTGGGGTGGACCTTCATAGCGCCCCACGCGTGAGGGCCAGAGGCGCTCCTGAGAGGCGGCTCGGTTGAGCCCTGGTATGTCGATGCAGACGCGCAGCCCACCATCCTCGCTGGATGGGGAGCTACGGCGGGGTGGCGGCGGCTGCCACGCATGACTCTTGACTCCTGCAGCTCTGAATGATCTGGTGACGAACTCCACGAGGGTTTGGCCCTCCTTGCCTCGCTCCTTCCTGAGGGAAACATGCTTTGAAACATGCCTCCAAGTGGTGCCCAAGTGCCTCCCTCGTGATCTTAGCAAGGTCGGTGGCCCTCCAGGAGAGAGCCCCCGAGCCTTGCTCGAGGAGGGCGTCGGGCACGCCTTCCTATGCGACAGAAGGAGGTGCCCCCTGAACAGGCGCGGACCCTGAGGGGCCTGCCTCCCGAGGGGCCAGGCCAGGCGATGTATTCTTCTTCTTGGGAGAAGCCTCAGGGAGCCTCCCGCTCCTGCGATCTGGGTCTTCAAGTGACATGGCTTGAAAAGCACGCTCCAGGGAACACACTGCGTCTCTCTCTTCACAAGGCACCATGATGACTCCGCCGCTTCCTGGCATCTTGAGGACATTGTAGCCGTGATGAGTCATGGCCATGAATTTTGCCAGAGCTGGGTACCCGAGGATGGCATTGTATGGCAGGCGAATGTGGGTGATGTCGAAGTCGATGAGCTCGGTGCGGTAGTTGTCGCCCCAAGGTGACAGGAGGCGGACCTGCCCAATAGGAGCTGTGGAGCCATCGGTGACTCGGAGAAAAGCTTGGTTGGCTGAAGCTGATTGTAAGGCACTTGGAGATTGTTGAATGTCTCTGAACAGGACATTGAGCCTGCTCCGCCATCGATGAGGGTCTGGTGGTGCATGTTGCTGATGATTGGGGATTAAAGCATCGGAGAACTCCGGCTGTGGCTGCGCGCCAGGCTGATCCGGCTGAGCTGAGCGTGATGGCGCACACTAACCACTGAGAGGCGCGTGGCCCGAGCTTGGGGAGGACTGCATTCATTTCTGGCTGAACTGCTTGAAGATCTGTTGAGAGGCTGGGGCTTGAGCTCTGCCCAGGATGCAAGCGATGGTGGCGGCTCACTGAAGCCCCAGCCCCCTCGTCCGATGATGGTCTTCGTTTCTCCTTGGCTGCGGTGGCGGAGGAGGGAGGCCTACGTTGCCTTGCGGGCGATCCTCGCGAGGCTGATCCCTCCAGCCTCCCTCGCGAGGCTAATCCTGCCAGCGGTCCTCGCGAGGTCGGTCGGGCCACCCTTGGCGAGGGCCACGGTCTTCCCAGTGTCCTGCGTTTCATCCTCCTCCTCGGCCGTAGCCTCGATCACTGCGGTCGGGGCATCGACAGATTTTCCCTTCTCGCACGGCTCTGAGTTCTTGACATTCGTTGGTGTTGTGTTTGAGGAGGTCGTGTTACACGCAGTACCGACTGCCCTTGGAAGACTCAGGATGATCCCAGCCTTGCTTGGTGTGCAGTTACGCATGAGCACGGCAGCCCCCTTGCGCTTCTCGTCCTTGACCTTGGGCTTCTTCTCTTACAGGTCTACGCAGCGGCAGCTCGAGAGAGAAGTCGTCCTTCCTCAGCCTGGCGCACTTAGTCGCCAAGTTGAACAGCTCAGGGCGTGCACATGTCTTCATGCGCCGCCACCTCCTCCTTCATCTTGGCGTCACGCACACCGTCGGAGAAGGCTGAGATCTGGCCTCCTCGGTCACCTTAGGAATCTTGAGGCGTGCGTTGTTAAGCGCTGGATGTACCTGCGAGGTCTCCCTGGCTGCTGCTTGATCTGGCGCATGTCGCTCAAGGCAGGAAGGCGATCGCGAGTGCCTTGGAAGTTGGCGATGAAGCGGGTGCACATCTCGTCGAGGAGGAGATCGTGCGGGAGCGAGTTCGAGGAGCAGTGCGGGCACCGTCTTTGGCGCCATGGGAAACCAGTTCGCCATGACCTTCTCGTCGCCGTTGGTGGCTTTGATGCCTAGCTCGTAGAGCTAGAGGAACTCCGCAGGGTCGGCCGTGCCATCGTAGCAAGGAGGCAGGTCTGGCATGAACTTGTCGGGCCACGCGATGCTGCGTAGCTCGGCGGTGAAAAGCTGACAGCCTGCGGTGTACAGGAGGCCTTTGGTGACGAAGGGCTTGGTCTTGCGGGTCCCCGTGCGCTGCCGCTGGGAGCAGTCACGAGTCTTAGCCTGCCGGAGCAGGAGCCTTGATGCGTGTGGGCGGTGCGAGGAGCACTCGGGCAGCTTCTTGGGGGCGAGGGACCTCTTGACAGCTCCGCAATTGCTGCGCTGGTGCCAGACGGAGTGGGTTCCGCCCAGGGCCACGCGCCTTGGGGCCAAGGCGCCTTCTTGAGAGGGCGGTTGAGGCGCCCGAGCTTCATCGCCACGCAAGGCGAAGCGCGGTGCTGATGAGAAGGGCGGCGAGGGGAGCCCCCTGCGGCCGGACGAGCTCCGTGGCAGTCGAGCCACTCCTCGTGAACATCGTCGGACGGGCGGTAGTGCAGGAGCTCATTTGCCGTGATGCGCGGCTCGAGCCTCCATGGCGCGGAAGCGCGAGACAAAGAACCAGTAGGGCGGCGAAGGAGTAGCGATGCGGCCTTTTAGCCTCCGAGACGGATCTTTGGGGCGATGCTTGCTGCTTGTTCCCGCCGGGCGGTGGCGGCGTTGTGGCGGCGATGGGGAGCAGCGGGCGGCGCCGATGGGGCCGTCTGGGCGACGCTGGCCCACGGCGTCCGACATGGATGCGATGGCGGCGAAGAAACGGCGGCGAAGGCAGTTCAGTGCACCCTACAGGCGCGCCAAATGTCGGATTCGGGTTCAGCAGACCCCTAAGTTCGAACCCTAGGGTGCCGCGGAGATCTCACCCCTACCTACCTGCACCTCGTCGCCGCCGCAAGGATCTCAACTACACAAAGAGCAACACAAGGGACACAAGGTTTATACTGGTTCGGGCCACCATTGTGGTGTAATACCCTACTCCGGTGTGTGGTGTGGTGGATTGCCTCAGGGGCTGATGATGAACAATACAAGGAAGAACAGCCTCGCGAGGGTCTGTTCTTGGCCGGTGCGACGAACTGCTAGGGGGAGTTCGGTCGCTCTCTCTCTCTCTAGAGTGCTTGATCTCTAGCTCTGTTCTGGATTACGGATCCCTCTACCCTATGGGTGGCTAGTCCTATTTATAGGCACAGGCCCTGGGCCTCTTCCAAAATATTGAGCGGGAAGGGCGCCAACAATTGGCCCTTTTGAAGGGGAACATCTAGTACACTTATCCAGACTAAACTTGGTCCTCGCCTGTCAAAGGCTCGGCGATGGCCTTGGCTTGGGCTCCACGATGACCTCCTTCCTGCCGTTGTGTTGGTCTTGGTCTTGTTGCACCGAAATGGTTGCCTTTGCTTGATGCTCTCGCCTGCGCTTGCCACCTTTGCACCAAATAGGAAATGAGGACACTGCGCGGGCTGGCGCCCTCGGTCGTCATGGCTTGAGTCATGGGCACCTCGTGAGGTGCCCCGCCTTGATCTCTCCGCCTCCTCACGAGCCAGCCTGACGAGGTTGTGCCTGAGGAAGCTTCTGTCGTAAATCCGCCCATGAGCAATCTGGCCCCTCGCGAGGGTCTTGAGCTTGTGCTGATGAAGATGGTCCGCGCTGGGCCACCCCTTGAGCCATGCCGCAGGCCGCGGGCAGGCAAGTCTGGGTACACCCGTTCCCAGAACGCCGACAGTGGCATGCAGATCTTTGTGAAGATCATAAAGACACGAGATCGTATGAGGACCAGAAGACGACGGTCCTCGCGAGATCCTCGCCGAGGCAATCCACAAGACCCCCGGCAAGATCCTTGCCGGGTACGACCACGATGTCACGGCAAGACCCTTGCCGAGGACACCTGCGAGGCGCAACCAGGCCCGCATCTGCCAAGACTCCACCGCCATTCCATACAGCTGCGAGCCCAACCAGCTGGGCAGGCACCTGCGTGGCAATGTGCGGCTTCCAGGCCGACTCAGCAAGCACCTGCATGGTGGCATACAAATCTTCGTGAAGACCCTACCACCATGCCATCTCTGCAGCCTGGCAGCCTACGTGATGCTGCCTGCCTCATTGGCCCGGACGCGTGTTGGAGTGAGGCAGAGCGGCGACGGACGGGTCGGGCCTCGTTTTCGTCCCCAATAAAGCAATGGGACACCTAAGGAGTGCATTTAGTGCGCCTTGTCCCGTAATGACAGGCGATAAGCATGTGCCCTGTATACCTTTCCACCTCCTGTGTGCCACTGTGGCAACCCCTTTGGCCTATAAAAGGAGGCCCGAGGCGCACTGGAGAAGGATTCGGATCTTTTGGACTACGCAGGCACCATAGCTAGTTCGAGAGCTCAAGAACACCCAAATATACACCAAAGCAGGACTAGGGTATTACGCATCTTCGCGGCCCGAACCTGGGTAAACGATCCTTGTGCTAACTACCAGACCCGCTCTTTGCACAACCCCGCGCCCGCCAACCGTAGAAGGGATCCCAGTGATTCCATAGGTGTCGTTTCCACCGACATCTTTGGCGCGCCAGGTAGGGGGCATAGTTGTGAAAATCCGGTCTAGCAGTTAGTTTAGCAGTTCTTCATCACCATGGCTCCCAAGAAGAAGACGATCACAGCAATCAGTTTTTCGGGAGCCGAACGGCATGTACCAGTGCGGGCGAGTGGTGGGGCGGCCGCGGACGGAAGCCGAGGCGCGGCCCGCGAACACCCACATCGCTCTGGCAGTCAGAGCCTGGCGAGCGGCGTCGTTCATGCGCGAGACGACGGGCCGCACGCCACCAAATCGAAAGACGGAGCCGGGCCCTCCACAGGCGGCGCGGGGCCCTCCAAGGGCGGCGTCGTGCCACCCATGGGCAGCGCGGCGACTTCCAAGATGCCTACGCCGGCGCCCACGACGCGTTCTTCCCAGGTTGTGTGCGACGAGCAGCGTCATCACGCTGGTGACCCTGGGCGCCGCCGTGGGAAGAGTGCGCCTTAGTCGCGGGACGTAGAAGGCCAGCATGCACGCCGAGGCGCTGGCAAAAATGGCACACAGCCGCAAGGCCGTGATAGAGCTCCTTCTAACATGGCTTGAAGTCGGAGCGCGTCACAGTCCATGCAGCTTTCGCTGCCACCCACCCCAGCAGAAGCTTTGGCATGCGCGTAGTTGCTCCTCGACTTTCCTTCTACTGCGGAAAAGCTCGACGAGTGGAGAGCCACCATCCGGAGCCTCGTCGGTGTTGCCAGCAAAGACGAGCCGCGACCAGCGGGGCCCTCAGGCCGGTGCTCCATCGAGCCACCGCATGCCAGTGGTGGAAGGACCGGAGGTGCTGCGGCCACAGTGCACTCTCCCCACCACCCCCCCCCCCACCCACATCCGCTACCCTGGGTGCCGGTCCATCATGATGACTATCGGTGTCAAAACTGGCGGATCTCGGGTAGGGGGTCCCGAACTATGTGTCTAGGGTCGATGGTTACAGGAGACAGGGGACACGATGTTTACCCAGGTTCGGGCCCTCTCTATGGAGGTAGTACCCTACTTCATGCTTGATTGATCTTGATGAATATGAGTATTACAAGAGTTTATCTGCCACGAGATCGTAATGGCTAAACCTTAGAAGCCTAGCCTGTATGACTATGGTAATGTGTATATCCTTTCCGGACTACACCCTCCGGTTTATATAAACACCGGGGGGAATCTAGGGTTACATAGACTCGGTTACATAGGAAGGAATCTTCATAGTTGATTACCAAGCTTGCCTTCCACGCCAAGGAGAGTCCAATCCGGACACGGGTACGGTCTTCGGCCTTCATGTCTTCATAGCCATCAGTCCGACCCATGGATAATAGGCCGGACGCCCGAGGACCCCTTAGTCCAGGACTCCCTCAGTAGCCCTTGAACCTGGCTTCAATGACGAGGAGTTCGGCGTGCAAATTGTCTTCGGCATTGCAAGGCGGGTTCCCTTCTATCTGAACTCCAAGATAGACTTCGGATGCGATGATAGTATCCAGACCTGCCACACCAGATACAACCATAGAGAGGATATAACTTTTTGTAGCACGACATTCCGTCTGACCGGTCATAATATCAAACCGTTTTAGCGTTCACCGCCCCAGGTTCCGAGACGCGGTTGCCATTGGCATGTCTTGGCAAAGCAGAGATCGTGTCCCCTTATCGTGGGGTTCTCATCAATGCGGGCATGGGTAACTCAACCGTGCCATTTACACAAGCCTTGGGAGTAGGTGAGCTTTCAGGGCGAGTGGGGAGGCGCTTGATATTCGCGGGCTTTATAAGGGGATAAGGATTCCCTTCCTTCACCCACACTCTATCTTTCCTTCAGTCCTTCCGTCCTTGAGCTCCAGCGCCCAAGCCTTAGCTTCTCCTCGCTCGAGAAAGCACTCCAAACATGTCCGGATCCGGAGCTGGAGGCAAGTGGATGGCCTTCTCTGTTAAGAAGAAGGACATCATGGAGCTCCAGGAGGCCGGATATCTGGCCAAGGAGATTGCTCACCGACTCCCGGCCAAAGGGAAAATCGTCCCCACTCCAGAGCCCCATGAGAGGGTTGTGTTTCTCACACACTTTGTCCGCGGGCTGGGATTCCCTCTCCACCCATTCGTCTGTGGACTGATGTTTTACTATGGGCTAGACTTTCATGACCTAGCCCCCAATTTCATTCTCAACATCACGGCATTCATTGTCGTCTGCGAGGCCTTCCTTCGCATCCCACCTCATTTCGGCCTATGGTTGAAGACTTTTAATGTGAAGCCGAAAGTGGTGAGCGGCCAACAAGCAGAGTGCGGAGGCGCCATGGTGGGTAAGATGCCCCATGTTACCTGGCCCGAAGGCTCCTTTGCAAAAACAGTGAAGGGGTGGCAATCGGGGTGGTTCTACATCACCGAGCCGTCCGACACTGACTGGGCGGCGGCCCCCGACTTCCAATCCGCAATCCCGATGCGGCTCACCTCCTGGCAAGAGAGGGGCCTAACCTGGGGTCCCTCGAGCAAGCTGACTGGGCTCCAGACGAGCGTCCGGAACATGATAGACAGGAAAATCAAGCTCGTCAACGTGATCCAGGTCATGCTCATTCGTCGGGTTCTTCCGTGTCAACACCGGACTTGCTATCTGTGGGAGTACGATCCGACCAAGCACCAGACGCTACTAGAGCTCTTCGGTACGACGCACAAAGACATCTGGAAAGTGCTCTTCAAGGCCAGCGAGACACCACCGCCCACGACCGAGGATCGCGGGCTCAGCTTAAAGCGCTAGGCTAATTCGGTAAGTTGTTTCATGTTTTCAAGGCATACCCTGTACTAGCATATCTTGAGGAAAAATCCTAAGCCTTCCTATCCATGTTTTCAGGCCTGGATCAAGGTAGCAGGGAGGATTAACTGTCCAGCTCCGCTGCCCGAAGACCCCGAATTTCCATTACTGACGAAAATGCTATTTCCAGCACCTTATGAGCTGTTGGAGAAGACGGCCAAGAAAGCGGCCAAAGGGGCCCGGAGGGGCCCTCGCCGAAAAGGCGCTCCGGACGTGATGTCCAAAGACGAGACTCGCTCTTCGTCCGCCGAGGATGATGAGGAGGAGGGGGAAGAGGAAGATGACTCCCCACGAATCTGGAGGTAAAGGCACCCAAGAGGGGGAAAGGCTTCCCCGTGGATAACTCCCCGTGGGATGTCGGTAGCAGTCTGGAGCGACCTTCCCGGGCCAAGCCTCGGACTGCATCATAAGTGTCAAAAATCTTTATGCACGCCCAAACGTCCGTCCTTTCCACCTTGCAATATTGATATGTTTGAATCGTGTTATTGCAGTCCGGCTTGGGACAGTTCTCCGCGATCATCATCAGAAGGTTCGCTGGACCCAAAGGAGAGGGCTAGCATGTCACCGCCGCCCGCTTACTCCCCTTCGGTCAAGGGTGATGATGAGGAGGCGTCCCAAAGGGCCTCCTCGGACCAGGGGAAGGCTTTAGAGATCATCCGGGCGGCGCCCCAGGATGACTGTCGGGCTGCCGGATATATGGGGGAAAAAGGCCCTATGGAGACTGACGGTGCGGGCCGAGTTCTACTCGACCCTCAGCCGGATTCTATTCCGGAGACCTATACGGCTCTGGAGTCCGGCAAACGGCCTTTCCCAAAAAGAGGGGGTGTGCTACCAGTGACCTCTGTCTAACCAGAGGCGCCGGATCATCTACTGGAAGCACTGCAAGGTGTCTCCATTGTAGATGAGCACCGTGCCCATATGGGTATGGTGATCGAAAAGGTTCAGTCCGCCAAGAACGGACTGACCGAAGCCTGCGCTAGCCTTCTAACAGCCTTTGAGGTGAGTAATGTAATTGTAAGAAGAATATCATAGCGTAGACAGTAGCCCCTGATGCTCTGTTCGGTGTCCGGAAAGAAAAAGCCGAACAGAGGATCAAAAATAATTTTCACAGGAGTCTAACATAAGGTGTCTATGTGAATAGGCAGACCTCATTGCGGGCTGCTACCGCTCAAACCGCGGAGGTCTCCGGACTGAAGCAGAAACTGGAGCGGGCCGAGGAAGAGCTCGGCCTCGTGAAGAAGCAGATGGAGGATAACCAAGGTATGTAGTAACCTGCGTGTATATTGAAGAATAAATGGTTCAAGCTGACCAAAGTGTCATGAACTTTACTAGGGGCCACGACCGAGGTGGCAGTCCTCAAAAAGGCATTAGCCGAGGCGGAAGAAAAAGCGGCTAAGGAACATGCCTCACGCGAGAAGCACGAGGCCAGGGTTAGCAAGGTTCAGCAAGAGCTCCAGGACGCCGTCAAGAAGTATGAGTCCTTGGAGCGTGATTCTAAGACACAAGAGTCTAAACTTGCGAAGGCCCGCCAGAGCGCGCAAGATGCCCGAGCCGAAGCCCAGAGCGCCCTCCAGGAAATCCAGGCGGCCAAGAAGGTTGCGGCGGGTAAGGCTTTCGCTATGCAGGGCAAGTATGCAAAGGAAACGGTTTGTACTTACCCGAACTTATGTTTTCCAGGGGTGTTCACCGATCTGCCGCGCAACGTATCAGATGCTGCCGAGTTCTATCGGGCCGAAGAAGGGATGTCTACAGAGAAGCTGTTCTGGTCCCAATATCTTGGGCCAGCACATCAGGTGCCCTTTAGAGACCAGTAGAAACAGTTGGTCGAGCTGCACAAGTTGGATGAGTTAGCCATGAAGGACCTGATAGCCCTGTTGTGGCCTGCCGAGCCTGTGCCCGGCAGCTACTTTGGACTTGTGAATCGGCTTGCGAGTGCCTGCCCACGGCTTGAAGTCGTGAAGCGGTCGGTCTGCATTGAGGGTGCACGGATGGCATTCGCGCGTGTCAAGATGCACTGGGCGAAGATGGATGCCCAGAAGTTGATGACCAAGGGGCCACCTGAGGGCAAAGAGCATCGTCGACCCGAGCTGTATTTCGACGGTGTCCTGGAGGGGTCCCGCCTTGTGGTGGAGCAATATGCAAAGGACGTGATATTCCCATGAAAACATTTGGGCTGCCCTGTAATATGAAACAAGATCGGTATGTAATATGATGCTTGTGATTAAATTTTACCTCATGTGCGGCCGTATTTTAAAATCTAAGGGTTGACCAGTCGTCGGCTTCTGCCCCCACGTAGATAGTACGAGGGTGTTCGAGATAAATCTAAACACTCTTTACTCCACCTTCTGGTCCTTAAAGGAGGTTGTCGGTGTCAAAACCGGCGGATCTCGGGTAGGGGGTCCCGAACTGTGCGTCTAGGCGGATGGTAACAGGAGACAAGGGACAAGATGTTTTACCCAGGTTCGGGCCCTCTTGATGGAGGTAAAACCCTACGTCCTGCTCAATTGATATTGATATTGTGGATGTTTACAAGAGTGGATCTACCACGAGATCAAGGAGGCTAAACCCTAGAAGCTAGCCTATGGTATGATTATAAGGGTTGTTGTTCTTCGAGTCCTACGGACTAGAGCCATCCGGTATATATAGACACCGGAGAGGGCTAGGGTTACATAGAGTCGGTTACAATGGTAGGAGATCTACATATCCGTATCGCCAAGCTTGCCTTCCACGCCAAGGAAAGTCCCATCCGGACACGGGGAGAAGTCTTCAATCTTGTATATTCATAGTCTTGGAGTCCGATCGATGATGATAGTCCAGCAGATGATAGTTCGGCTGATGATGGTAGTCCAGCTATCCGGACACCCCCTAATCCAGGACTCCCTCAGTAGCCCCTGAACCAGGCTTCAATGACGATAAGTCCGGCGCGTATGTTGCTTGGCATTGCAAGGCGGGTTCCTCCTCCGAATGATAGAAGATTGTGAACACAGGATAGTGTCCGCTCGCAAAATAAATTCCACATTCCAATCAGAGAGAATAATATATACACAAGTTCAATCTGCTGACTTTTTTTGGCATGACGCCACGCCACTACCAAGCCATTACTTGAATTGTTTTTACTTTACCACCTCAAAGATTTAGCTTAAGCGGTTTCCTTGGCACGCCTTGTCGGGCAGTAGATCGTGTTTCCCTTAATCCGGGATTCTCATCAATACGGGCGTGGTAACCCAACCGCGCCATTGATGGTGACGCTTGGGAGATAAGCGAGTTTTACCAGGCCGGTGGGGGACGCAAGACTTCGCCTACCATATAAGGGATAAGGATTCACCTTCTCACCCACGCCTTCTTCCTCCTTTGCTTATCCATCTCCGCAAGACTCGAGCTCCAGCCACCAAGTTCGCCCAGATCGTCTCAACCTTCTCCGACCATGTCCGGAGCGGAGGTAAATGGTTGGCCTCCACCGCTAAGGAGGAGCACATCGCTAAACCACGCAGCGCCGGATACCTCTCCGCGACATCGCGCACCGGCTGCCCGACGAGGGGCAGCTCATCCCCACCCCTGTGCCCCATGAGAGGGTCGCTTTCTTCCCACTTCCTCCGTGGACTGGGCTTTCCACTTCACCCCTTTGTCCGGGGCTCATGTTCTACTACGGCCTGGATTTCCATGATCCGCGCCAACTTCATCCTCAACATCTCGGCGCTTATCGTCGTAAGCAGGCCTTCCTCTACATCCAGCCCCACTTCGCTTGTGGCTCAAGACCTTCAATGTCGTCAAGGTAGTGAAGGGCACTGCCGGAGTGCGGAGGCGCCATGTTGGGCAAGATGCCCAATGTCCTTTGGTTCTAAGGGGCCTTCGTGGAATCCGCCAAGGTGGCAATCGGGTGGTTCTATATCACCGAGCCACGTGACCCTACATGGGCGGCGGCCCCGAAGTTTAGATCTGGTATCCCCACGCAGCTCACCTCCCGGAAAGAGAAGGGCTTGTGGGGTAGTTCAAGGAGCCGACGGACTCCAAGCCCGTATCCGAAGCTGGTGAAGAAGCTCGTGCTGGTTAACGTGGTCCAAGTCATGCTCGTCCACCGGATTCTCCCATGCCAAGAGCGGCATTCAATCTGTGGGAGTTCGATCCGAACAGCACCAGCGCCGAGCAGGCTCTTCGACACGACGCACGGCGGCGCCTCGAGGGTGCTGTTCAAGGCGCCGGCCTCGCATCCGCGATCAAGATCGCGGATTTCGCTCGCAGCGCCAAGCCGACGAGGTGAGTGATTCTACCCCTTTACGGGACCCTTGTTTTTCATAGTTTGACTCTATGCGGGTTTTCATTTCCCCTTCTCCTTTGACAAGACTGGATGAGGAAGGCGGAGCAGATTACCTACCCGGATCCTATGCCAGAAAATCCAGTGGACGCTCGTCTAGCAAGGCTGCTAGTTCCGGCACCGCACGTGGTGCCGGAGAAGAAGGCCAAGAAGGAGGCCATGGGTGCTCGAAAGAGATCCCGTTTTCAGGTGTCCGACGACTGGGCGGACTCCTCCCAAAACGAGGAGGAGAAGAGGACTCTCCCGGAGGAGGAGAGAGGAAGAGGAAGGCTTCCCCAATGGGGAGGCCAAGGGTCCAAGAGGGAAGGACTATTCCCGGACAGCTCCGCCAACATCAACGCTGGCGAGGAAGAATGGCCTTCAAGGGCCAGCCTCCGCGAGATCGTAAGTATCCGGATTCCTGAATGATCTATAATTTCTTTTTCTGCGCACATAGTGTCATTCTCGATGCCGCATGCTGCCCGTAGTCCGCCAGTGATGATCTCCCGCTTCATCGAAGCGGGTCGTTGGTCCGCCGGATGTAGACTCCATCCCGACCGCTCCACCCCTCGCGACACCGAGGACGCCGAGGTGGGATCCCAAGAAGGGACCCATCATGGGAGGCCCGAGGCGCCACAAGGCGCCCTCCCGACTTTGCGCCGGACTCCACATCGAACCCGCAGTGGTTCCGGAGTCCGGCGGCGCCCTTCGAACGAAGGGCAAGACTGCGGACGCCGGGCGGCTTCCGCCCAACCGAGGCGCCGGCAATTTGTTGGAGGCGCTGCAGAGTGCTTCCATCGAGAAGAACACCGCACTATTATGAGTGCGGTGATTCGTAAGGTGCAGCTCGCCAAGAGCGGGCTGACCGAAGCTCGCAGAGCCTTCTATCGTGCTTTGAGGTAAGAAGTTAAAATATGCAATGTAATACCGCATAGACAAGAGTTTCGATGCTCGGTTCGGTGTTCGGGAAGAAAACCGGACTGAGGATCTAAAAAAGAAGATATACGCAGGTTGCTAAAAATTATGTCAATATGGGTTGCAAGGCTGCCGCTAACCTCTGCCTTGACCGATGCGGAGGTTGGTGCTTTGAAGCAGAGCTCGAGCGGTCCGAGCAAGAGCTCGCCGCGCCAGAAGCAGCTCCAGACAAAGAAGGTGAGTAACACCACTTTGAACTTGTACCTTATGTAAAAGGATTTAGGTTGCAACAAAAAATAACAAGGATAACATGGTACCGCAGGGCCACGAACGAGGTGGCAACCTCAAGGAGGCCGTGTCCGCGCCGAACGTAATGCGCCATGGAACGGGCAGAGCGAGAAAAGCAAGAGGCGCTGGTGGCGGTAAGCCAGCAAGAGCTCTGTGCTCTCATGGAAAAGCATGAGAGTTTGAGCGTGACTCAAAGACACGAGAGTCCGAGCTTGCCTCGCTCTCGAAAGTGCCAAAACTGCCAAGGCCGATGCCCATAAGTCCCTTCAGAGATTGAGTTGATGAAGAAGATAGCGGCGGTAAGGCATTTTTCATGCAAAGCAAGCATGTGAATGTAAATTACGTGTTACTTACCCAATTCGAGCTCTCTGTATGCTGCAGATCTGCTCGCAGCGTGTCTCGATGTCGCCAAGATTCTACCGAGCCGAGGAGGGAGCTCAACGGAGAAGGTCTTCGTCTCAAGATGCCGAGGCCGCCATCCGGTGTTTCTAGCGACCAGTCAAGCAGCTGGTCGAGCTTCACAAGGTGGTCGAGCAGGCCATGAAGGGCCTCATAGTCCGGCCGTGGCCTCGAGAGGCCATGCCTGGAGCTACTTCGCCTCGCGGCGACGGCTGGTGGATGCGTGCCCTCGGGTGGAGGTTATCAAGCGCCCGCCTGTATTGAAGGTGCTCGTCGGGCCCTTGCCCACGCAAAGGTGCATTGGGGCAAGCTGGATGCGAGAAGCTAATCACCGACGCACCACCAGCGGGCAAGGAACATCGCATGAAATGTACTATAAGACTGTCTTGAAGGGTGCCCGCAAGATTGCGGATGAGTGCCCTGTGGATGTAATTATTGAGTAAATTCGCAATGTGTTATCCTGTGCGCTGAAAACTTTGTTCATATGCGCTAAGCAACGCTTGTTAATTTAAAATATTACCTTCAGGCGGCCGCTTATTAAATCGAGAGATGGCAAGTCGTTGGCTTTAGCCCCATGCCACGAAAGTGCCGGGTGTTCGGATAAACTTGAGCACTCTTGTTCCCATTTTGGGTCCATCTAGGAGGCGCTCAACACAACGAACAAGGCAACCGGACTTATAGTGCTTGAACACTCTCACTTAGCCATAGAATTTATAATTTTAAATTTCGCAAGCCCCTAGTATTCGGAGGACCAATTGGGGCGCTATCCACGCCTTCGTCGGACATTATCCGAACTTCGTCAAGCGGCGAGGTCTTTAAGGACCCGAAGGACCTCTCGAACAGCGACCAGTCTCTCGCCTTATCATGACAATCAGTTTTAGCTTTCCATCGAGGCGTTAACCTGCTCAACCGGGCGCAATCGCAGTGGTTCTCCCAGCTACCTTAGCCGATAGAACGGAACGTAAGGTGCCAAACATGGGAGCCGGGCAAACCCAACTATTGACCCAAGACATGATTCGAGCCGATTCATATAATGCTATAAGTTCGGGTGCCGACTTGTGAAAGTGTTCGGACTTTATCACACCATAATGCGGAGAACATAAGCCCTGGTGTATTTGGTCGAACAAAATGTACGGGTGCAACATGTCGTAAATGAACATATATATATATAAGGTAATGCAATTATGGGCAAAAAGTGCTGCATTTTATTCGAGAAGATATGCTATGAATGCGGAATGATACAAATAGTGCGGAAAGCAAGGGATTGATTAATTAAAGGCGCCTCCCTCCGTGGGTAGGCCGCGGATGTTGTATTTAATAAATTTAATGCTCGTGATGGAGACCACCGAGTGTTCGCCGCGCCTTTGTCCTTCCCTGGCTGTTGCATCATGAGTTCGGCAGGTCACCGCCGACAGAGTTTTGTATAAAAAGAGAAAATAAAAGAAAAAGAGCGACACACTTGGGAGCCCCGTGTGGTCGAACCGCACTGGGTCTGTTGTGGTTGTGCCTTTCCCTATGCCCATGGTATCTCCAAGGCGTAATTATGTACGCAGAGAGTTTGTCTTACAATTTTGCGAGGGCTGGGGTTGAGGCCGCATTGCTACGCGATTCTAACGCGCTGTGGTCTTGGTTGATGTTGCTCCGGCGCTGTTGGTCGTGTCCGTCGCTTAACGGCCGGACTCGAGAATTGCCTTAAAAGGCTGCTCAGATTTCCGCCGCGAGAGCCGCTGTGTGTTCCTCCGCTCGAGAGGAGCGCCCGTGTTTCCATTGACCGTGATGACTCCACGAGGGCCTCGCATCTTGAGCTTAAGGTATGCATAATGCGGCACGCGCTGAATTTTGCAAACGCGTTCATCCGAGCAGAGCTTGATAGCCGCCGTGGAACGGGACTATGTCGAAGATTAACCTCGCTTCGAAATTATCCGGGATCCAAGACCACTTCAGCAGTAATCGAGCATGTACAATTGGCCTCGACACCGGTATGATGCTTTGAAGGTTGTCTTTGTAGGTTTAACCTTGAAGGGTCTATGCCCATCTTGCGCATTGTATCCCGATAAAGCAGGTTCAGTTATCGCCGCCCCATCAGACTCTCGTGAGGTGAAATCCATCGACCATTGGGTCTAAAACCTATCGCGCGAATCCGCCATGGCGGATACTGGTTGATGGTCTCTTCGATCGAAAGTGATCGGGCAAGAGGACCATGGGTTGAATTTTGGGCGATCGCTCCATCGCAGATACGCCCTTCGTGCACGCTCGCTCCCTCTTGGGAATATGCGCTGCGATATCATGTTTACCGTCCAACTTGAGGGGGAATCCTTTGTCCTCTGTTGTTCGGCAGCCGGGTCTCTTCCTCGCCGCCCTGTGTAGCCCTTGTCACTTTGTTGCGCGATTAATTTGCTGCTCGCTTGAATACCCAACAATCTCTGGTGTGGTTAGCTGGCTTTTCGGGGTTCCATGTATTTGACAGAGCGGTCGAGTATTCGTCCAAATTGGACGGGCCCGGATTGGTTCTTTTGAATGGCTTCTTCGCTGACTGGCTTGAGCCTCGAATCCGCGCTGACTGCCGATCCTCATTGCTGCCGCCGTTAACGCGGCGCTTGTTTTGTTTCGACGCGAACTGCCATTGCGGTCCTTGGTATCCGGACCGCCAGCTTTTTGCCGAGGTTGTTGTTGCGAAGCCAGCCAGTTATCCTCTCCCGCACATAAGCGGTCATGAGTGATGTGAGGGATGCCATGGATTTCGGCTTCTCCTGTCCTAGGTGCCGGGCCAGCCACTCGCCACGGATGTTATGTTTGAAGGAAGCGAGTGCCTCGCATCGCATCCGGATAATGACGATTTGATTTTTCTTTGTTAAGAACCGTGTCCGAATTGCTCGCCGATTTGTTTGGCTGCTGGATTATGTGGCTTAGGTCATCTCGCATCCGTGGTCGCACATATGTGCCCCGGAAGTTGTCGAGGAATGCGGCTTCCGTGTCTTCCCAAAGATCCAATTGACTCTCACGGGCAGGCTGTTAAGCCAATGCCGAGCTGGTCCTTTGAGCTTGAGCGAGATATTTGATGGCGTGAAGATGTCGCCCGGGCCATATGTATATGGAGGAGATAATCCTCAATCCAAACCGCTGGGTCTGTTGTGCCATCGTGAGGATTCGATATTAATGGGTTTAAACCCTTCAGGGATTTGATGATCCATTACTTCGCTGTAGCATAGTGGGTGCGGCGCCTCAGATTGAGCAATATCGCGACGCAGCTCGAGAGAGCGTTGTCTCGCTGTGTTCGCCCGCCGGAGTAGTTGTATCCGGGCGCGACGGTGTTCGCTCGTGGGTCTTGGGGCGCCACGTGATCCATAGATAGATCTGGATTGTCTTGCCTTGTCCTCCAAGATATCTCGCAAGTCCGCGAGTTCCCCGTGGCTTCATGCTTTTTGAGCGATGCCGGGTACGGGTTTGGTGGAGGGCTTGCACGCCTCTCGTCAGCGCCACGAGGTGGTCGGTCCGCCAGACAGCGCTGGTGATGCAGGTTTGTACGCTTCCTCCACTAATCGGGGAGCAACTTGCGTTTGGGTAACTTTTGGAGGGGCGCTCGAAGTTCAGATTTTAGGCCGCGAGGACCTCGGTCCATCCGTCGGCCAAGAGGTCTTGATTAGCTTGAAGCTGTTGCTGCTTTTTCTTTAGGCTGTTTGCCGTGGCCATTAGCCTGCGCTCAAACGCTCTTGTTCGACGGGATCCTCAGGCACGATGATTCGCTGTCGCCGAGGCTTGCCTCGCTCCGGAGGGAGGTAAGTAATTATCATCCTCGACCTCTTCGCCTCGCCGCCTCTCGTGAGGGCTTGCTTCTGCCTCTCCGCGCTGGATCGTGGCCGGAGGGAGTTGTCTTCGCACTTTTCGGGTGTTATTATCTCCGTGCCGGAATTCCATTCTTGCCGTGGCGGATTTAGAGCGGCACCGCCGACGCCGGGCGCTTGGGCTATTTCTTTAAGGAATCGGCCTCCGCTGCTTCTTCGTCGCCCCATCTTTTGGGGTGTCCACCATGTATATGTCGATGACGAGGTGGTCTTCCAAAGGTCCTCGTAGGCGCTGGTTCTGGTAGTCTCCGCATTGTCGCCCATACCGCCGATGTCTTCGGAGTCGTAGTCGAGTATCTCTGCTAAATCGCCGACGGTGGCTACGGGCGGGTGGTGGGTGGGCTTTGAATTTCTTCGCCGTCTGCTGTCTCAACCATCCCCGCCGTAGTTCGCCAGGCTCTCCGGATAGCGAGAGATGCTTCAGTGAATTTATGATATCGCCAAGGGCGAAAGTGCCGAAAGATGTCCGCAGTGGTGAATTCCATGATCGGGCGCCAATCGGATTCGACCGCAGGGCGCAGGAGGTTCGGAGTCCGCAGAGAGTCCGCACCTCGAGTCATGAGCTTTATGCGGGACAAGGTAAGTGTTCGCCCATCGCCAGAGAAGTTGCAGCTCGAGGCGGTGTCCAACCATCCGCCCTCGATCGAAGCGATCGGCTCCGAACCATGAGTCGGAGCGGATTCATGCGCGGCTCCAAGGTGCTGTCCGCGGCAGAGTTAGGTCATGCCCATCGTGATAGCCGCTGCACGCCGGCCGTGGCTCAGATCCATCGAAGATCAAGTCCCCGCGGATATCGGCCATGAAGTTTAGAGTTTCCAAACCTGACTCGACGGCCAGGGCGAAGCTTTCGATCCGCTCCAGGGCGAAGCTTTCGATCTGTCCGGGAGAAAAGTCTCACCCAGACTGCGCTGTTGTTGATTGAAGAGGCCATCGCTTTATCGGTGACGCATACGAGGAACTCTCAATGTAATCACCAATGTCGGTGTCAAACCGCGGATCTCGGTAGGGGGTCCCGAACTGGCGCCTAGGCGGATGGTAACAGAGACAAGGGACACGATGTTTTACCAGGTTCGGGCCCTCTTGATGGAGGTAAAACCTACGCCCTGCTCGATTGATATTGATATTGTGGATGTTTACAAGATTGGATCTACCACGAGATCAAGGAGGCTAAACCCTAGAAGCTAGCCTATGGTATGATTATAAGGGTTGTTGTTCTTCGAGTCCTACGGACTAGAGCCATCCGGTTTATATAGACACCGGAGAGGGCTAGGGTTACATAGTGTCGGTTACAATGGTAGGAGATCTACATATCCGTATCGCCAAGCTTGCCTTCCACGCCAAGGAAAGTCCCATCCGGACACGGGGAGAAGTCTTCAATCTAGTATCTTCATAGTCTTGGAGTCCGGTCGATGATGATAGTCCGGCAGATGATAGTTCGGCTGATGATGGTAGTCCGGCTATCTGGACACCCCCTAATCCAGGACTCCCTCAGAGGTGTTTAGCGCAACGAACAAGGCAATCAGACTATACAGCCTTTATTACCCTCACTTAGCCATAGGAGTTTGACCATGAAAATTTTGGCGAAGCCCCTGGTGACTAGGTTTGTCACGTCCGAATAGGTAGCCGTAATCCCGAGTCGGAAAGCGTCCTCGCGATCCGTAAATTGATCTAGTATGTCCTACTCTACTGTCCAGGTCCTGTCGAAGGTCGTATGTATAGTCCCGAGCTGTTTTGTCTCTGCTTTTATGAGGTGGTGGGGCGGGCTGTTTTTCGGCCTGAGTTGCCGTTTTATCCCGACCGCGGGGTGGTCGGTCCGCCGCACTATCCCGACCACGTGGTGGTCGTTCTGTATTGCGCGAGGGAGGTATGGACTCTGGTACCTCCTCATCAAACTGAGGTAGCAGTCTGCGCTTCGGGTAACTCTTGGATGGGTGCTTGAGGCCGTATTCTTCGGCTTCCAGAACATCAGTCCATCTGTCAATGAGTAGTTCTTGATAGGCTTGAAGCTGCTGCTGCTTTTTCTTCAGGCTTCTTGCAGTAGATATTAGCTGGCGCTTGAAGCGCTCCTGCTCGAGGGGTACCTCAGGCATGATGAAATCCTTGCTGCCGAGGCTCTCCTCATCCCCGGAGAGTGGATGATAACTATCGTCATGCGGGTCATTGGGCATGGCCTGTTTATCAGGGTTAACTTGCATGTTGTCTTGTTCCTCCTGTTCGGATGTTGCTCCAATAGGGTCTTCATTGTTTTTGGCGTCATCCGGAGTACTCTTTTCTCCAGTGCCAGTGTCACCATATTTTGAGCGACGTGGCTTAGAACAGTGTTTAGGACGCCGGCGCTTGGACTATGTCTCAGAAGGTTTATTCGCAATTGGATCTTCTTTGTCATCGTCGCTAGCTTTTTTAGGTGTGTCAACCATGTACACATCATACGAAGAGGTGGCCGTCCAGCGTCCAGTGAGTGGCGGGTCTTGGCCTTACCCCTTGTCGGCATCGTCATCCATACCGTCGATGCCTTCGGAGCCATAATCAAGCACATCATTTAAGTCCTAGACAGTGGCTATGAAGTGGACGCGGTGGAAGCTAAATTCCCCATCATCAGCCTCTAGTTTGAACCGGACATAGTTCGGCTGTGAGTCCCCCGCCAAGGATAGGTTTTTAAATAAATTTAGCACATCGCCCAAGGGCGAGTGTTGGAAGACGTCTGTGGTGCTGAACTCGAAGATCGATGACCGATCCAGCTCGGTGTCTCGCAGGTGTACGCGGTTCGAATTTATAGCCGAAACGAAGTCCGGAATTCGCGACACAGATATTCCTGTGTGCTGAGTCTGTGCGGCTCCAACACCGCTGGACTCAAGTGGCTTTGATGGTGTAATCTGCCCGGATCTAAGGTCAGAAGCATAGAACCATCTCCTAATCTGGTCCGATGACAGATTTGAGTCATGTTCATTGAGCGAGGGGAGCGATCGCCGTCTCAAATCCATTAAAGATCAAGTCTCCACGAATATCCACAACATAGTTCAACCTTCCAAATCTGAACTAGTGGCCAGGGGCGAGCTATCGATCTGCTCCAGATGGTCAAGCGAAGGCCCACCAGATGAAGCCGCCAATACAAAAATCTGTCTAGGAGGAAGGTTTCACCGACAGCGCCACTATAGACGCATCGAGGGGGCCATTGAACCTTTCGCTGACGGAAAGTGGAACTCTCAATGAAAGCACCAATGTCGGTGTCAAAACCGGCGGATCTCGGGTAGGGGGTCCCAAACCGTATGCCTAGGGTCGATGGTTACAGGAGAGAGGGGACACGATGTTTACCCAGGTTTGGGCCCTCTCTATGGAGGTAATACCCTACTTCCTGCTTGATTGATCTTGATGAATATGAGTATTACAAGAGTTGATCTACCACGAGATCATAATGGCTAAACCCTAGAAGCCTAGCCTGTATGACTATGGTAATGTGTATATCCTTTCCGGACTACACCCTCCGGTTTATATAGACACCGGGGGGATCTAGAGTTACATAGAGTCACTTACGCAGGAAGGAATCTTCATAGTTGGTCGCCAAGCTTGCCTTCCATGCCAAGGAGAGTGCAATCCGGACACGGGTACGGTCTTCGGCCTTCATGTCTTCACAGCCCATCAGTCCGGCCCATGGATAATAGGCCGGACGCCGAGGACCCCTTAGTTCAGACTCCTCAATGACGCCAGATAACATCTCCATAGCGCCGTCCACCCATCGACCCACCGCGTCAACGCCAAGTTCTCGGAGCAAGTTCCATGAAGACGCCGAACCACCATCGAAGCGCCGGCACGACGACGCCATCGCCGATAGGCGAAGGACCCTCACGGACCACGCAGCCTGTGGGGCTCCGGTGGCCTACCTTACGAGGTGGATTGCCCAACTTTCACCCGTGAGCTGTGGCAGTTCCAGTGGCCCTCCCACCGCACGTTCAAGCCCGACGTTGGCAAGAAGTACAACGGCAAAACCCACCCGTCGGAGTTCCTCAGCATCTACACCATCGTGATGCAAGCTGCTGGAGCCCGTGACGATAAGGTGCTTTCCAATTACTTCCCATTGGCACTTAAACCCAATGGCATGTCATGGTTGATGCACTTGCCGGCGGATTCCATTTCTTCTTGGTCGGATTTGTGTCATGAGTTCGCTACGCTTCACAAGAGGCCACCAATCTCATGGCCAGTGCAAGCGATTTGAATATCATCCCCTGTGAGGAAGGTGAAACCCCGCAAGTACATACATAGGTTCAGCCAGTGCAAAGACAACATCCCGATGTGCATCCTGCCATCGCGGATCAGCGATTTCATCGTAATGTGCGCAACCGCAAGATGTGTGAAGAGTCATGGCGAACAAGGTCAAAGATGTGGCCAAACTTTATGTTCTGGCCGATAGGTGCGCTCAAGCTGAAGAGGGGAGGAAGTACCACGGCGAGGACGCCGGTGCGGAAACCAATTCCACAGACGAAGGCACAACCACCCCGACGAAGAAGGGTCGGCGCCGCAACAGAAGCGCAAGGGCAAGACCGTGTTTGCCGCCGAGGGATCTCGAGGACACCGCATCGCTAAGAAGGCCAAGGTGACGACCCGCAAGGAAAGTGCCGGTGCGCCGCTTGTCGGGCCTTGGCAGCCGCCGACAAGCCAGAGGTTCGACAAGCACATCAGAAGATCCACCGCACCAACGGCCATGACCTCCGTGAATCGCCGCAAGTTGAGCTGCTTGTTGAGAAGCCAAAAGCTGAGTATGAGAGGCGGGACAGGGAGAAGGGTCAGGATGGTGCCGAGGGATCCGGCAAGAAGCATGGCGGCCAAGGAGGTCACCACGGCAAGGATAACCAGCAAGAGAGGCCCACTCGGGGTCGCGACAAGAAGCAAGAAGATGATGATCATGACGAGGACGACGAGTCCGGCGAGCATGAGTTCCAAAAAGCTACGGAGGCCATGTGCACCGCCGGTGGCGCCTCGCTGCACACCTCTCACCGCCAGCTCAAGCAGTGGGCGCGTGATACCACAACAGCGGAACCATCGTTCGATGCTCAAAAGCCACTAAAGTGGTCCAGCACGCCTATCATCTTTGACATCGTGGACCACCCTGATCGCACAACTGCGGTCGGGTGTTTGCCGTTGTTGGTATCGCCAACAATACGCAACCTCAAGGTGAAAAAGATGCTTATTGACGGCAGGGCCGGTCTGAACTTGATCTCGCCTGTTGTGATCAAAAGGCTGCAGATTCCTGATGGAGACCTCGAAGAGGCGGGCACATTTCAAGGGGTCAACCGGGGAAGGAGCCAGCCGAAGGGTAAGATCACGCTGTGTCACAGCCCTGGAATTTGATTGTAATTAGTTGCATCAGCACACCTGCATCATGTCTAAAATTTATTTGAAAGTTGAAATGGGGATCGATAAACCCTAGCAGCAAATGAATTTCAACTAGGTTCAACTTAAATCTTTTCAATGAACCCAAAATGGCCTTTTAGAAATGTTCATCATTTTTGAATTGGTCTAGCACCTCCGACAAAAAATGGTGCACATTTTTCTAGATCAATTTGGATTTTGAATGAACTCAAGAGATTTGAATTTGGGCATTTTATTGCTATAAATAATTAAAATGCCCAAATAATTCTGGAAGTGGTTGAGGATTGTTGGAAATATTTCCAAATGTGTCCACAAGTCATTTCAGGAATTTTCGAAATGAATTAGTATTTTTATTAATTCAAAGCATAGGATTAAAAGAGAAAACCAGAAATAAAGGAGAGAGAGAAAGTAACTGTAGCTTACCTGGCGCACAGTTGGCCCAGAACTGTTGCAGCCCAGCCCACCAGCTCCTCCCTGTCGCCTTTCTCCTCAAGGCCAAGAGGCGAGGGCGCAGTTCGCCGTCCGCAGCCACACGTCAGAGCCACCTCCTCCTCCCAGCCCGCCTCGGCTCCTTCTCGATGCACACGACGCCACACAAGCACCCTAGACCCTCGACCGCCTCTCTCCCCCGCCTCGCTTTCACTCTCTCACACGAAACCGAGCAGATCCGCCACCACCATTCGCCACCGTGCTCACTCGCCACCTCACTCCACTGCCGAGTCCGGAGCTCCGCCACGACCTCCTTCGCCCCCGACGAGCCACGACGCCGGATGCCCCGCTGCTCGCCATCGAATTCGCCTTCTCCATGCACGCCGCGCCGATCGCCATCGCCTACGCCGCCGCCGGGTCCTCCCCGAGCTTAAGCCTTGTTGGAGATAAGCCCTAGAGGCAATCATGTATGATGATATTTCCTATGTGTTTATGTATAAAGATAGTCCTTGGACATTATCAATAATGTGTATCGCAAGTACGTGACTTGTTTGTGGGACTATGCATTGTATGATGAATGTCCTAAAAGGTCCCTAGTCGAAGGGCTGTGTGGACGGGCAACCGCTTCAGACTAGCACATGACACGGTCGATGGCTTGGTCTCACTAGACATGGAGCATTGGATGCAAACCGGATAATATGGACTTGAAAGGTCTCGTCGGATTCGACGCTGTCGGATCCGGAAGTCGAGATAAGGTCCCAGAGTCGGATGACCCAACTATGAGACGAGTGATATGTCATCTGTGAGTCTCTAGTACAACATATGTTCTATGTCCTAAGACCTGAGCCGACGCATGTACTGGATGGTGATGATTTGCTTTGGGCCGACTAAACGCTATCTCCGGATCGGGTAGTTACAAAGGTAGGTTTCGGTTTGTCCAGCCCCATGATGCGCAGACATGGTCGAGCAAGATGGGATTTGCCCATCCGATCACGAGATGTACTGGGCCCCTCGTGATCCGACCAGAACAAGATGGCCATGCGACAACGACATGAGATAATCCAGATTGTTGTCAGATCACCGAATGAGAAAGAGGTCGGGCTAGCACAAGGATGACAGTCTCGCCTTGAGCCCGACAACATATATCGTGTGGCAAAGGGAACAGTAAGTGTGACACGTTGTAGGCAAAGTTCGCCTAACCAGCTTCATAGTTCGCTGGTGGTCGGCACGCCTTGCTAGAGGTCGCTACCAACCTTGCAGGTCGGAGGTGATTCGAATCGTGACCAAGCCGATTTGAACCTAAGGGGTCGCGCTTAAGGGAAGGAACCCACGAGGTCGGGTTCATAGGACACCGTCGGATGTGATCCGAATCGACTAGGAACGGACCGAGTAGACTTTGCTTTTAGGGTCCGCAAGGCCCAAGTGTTGAGCCCGCGACGGACGCCTATATAAAGTGTATGCGGCACACTCATGTGGTTGATCGCTTCGCTGCGTAATAGGGTTTGCATGTGTTGTAAATAGCCACCTCCACTCACCGCCGATCGCGGTGATCGACTTAGCAGTCCGCCGCACGGTGTTCCTCCCGCACGCGGATACCGTTAGAGGCGGTGCATTTGTGCCGCCCGCTAATTTGTACGTGGATCGGACGACCGCTTTTCGAGGGAGATCGACAAGGAGGAGACGATCCACGCGATGCGCTGCCCCAACTCTTCTTCCGCTGCACGGCATCGCTGCCTAGTGGTAACAAACCGTGATCCAATTCCCGTGAGTATGTTCTTGGTTGTTCTCTGCATGATAGGAAATTTTAATTTGCAACGACGACCCTACCGAGAACCCAACAAAGGTATCGTGAGCTCTCGCTATAGGATTTGGATTCCATCATATGCATATTAGATATGTGGAGGCGCGATGAGATCCGTTGTCGCTGATAAGATCGGTTGTGTGCACGGTTGATGAGATCAATCGCACATGGGGATTGATGTGGCTATGTTTTCGTCAATCGATCGATGAGGTCGTGACACAACTCTACCCTACCGGGTCGGTTATCCGCCATCGGAGTTAATAAGTGAAACATAAACCGAATCGATTCACGGCGATCGAGCAAGATCGGTCGATCGTAAAATTCGCGTGAACGGAGTTCAGATGCGATCTGTGAGTTCCGCCGCAGCGTAGCGCCTTGTATTTCGTATACCATCACACGCATCGGTAGAATGCGATTCTATGCATAACTTTGTTTTGCAGGTTTGATGTGAATAGTATGGCTCATGTGTATGTGATGCATGTGTTTAATTTATACGGGCTCATGGTCATGTTTGTCACCGCAGAGCCAAAGTGTTGTCATTATATTGTATAACCACCGCATGTCGCACTTGTGACTCTATGTAAATTCATTACTAGTTGTAGTAGTTGGATAATAGAGATCAGGTTGGCGCTTGGCATCCCAACGTGACAAACAAGATGGAGGTCGAGATGGTCATCGAGTCGGAGCCGACCGAAGAACGCCCATGAAGGAGCCATACTATTTCACATTATGTGTTATATTTGTGATTGTTATGCTTTTTGTTTCTATGCATGTTAGAATGGTAGAATGATCCCTCATGAATATCAAGCTTAACTGCCATCCCCGATGTTGCACCTTCGCACGCCAAGTACGCCTAGTAGTGGGCTCATAAAATTGTTGTCTGCTGTGTCCTTGAACCAAGGGTTCGCTATGACACGGACATGCACTGCATCAAAGTTAACTTGACAAGGCTATCAAACGGTTTTGGGCCTTGTGGCAAAGTAGGCTGGGCGCCGGGGTATGAGATACTTTTCCGACCGACAGGAGTCGTATAGAGATACGATTAGCAAGGAGTTGCTTACCGGATAGGTATGCCGCTGCGCCGAAGTCTGGACCGGACTCGAAGACCGTTTGCTATCACTGCAGTTAAACCGGTCACTGGAAGAGGAACTGTAGCAAGTGGCTTGTAGAGCATGGCAAGAAGGCCGGAAATGCTTCTTCAGGCAAAGGTACACTTGTTGCATATGTTATAGACATTTACCTTGCTCACATACCTAGTAGCTCTTGGGTATTTGATACCGGATCGGTTGTTCAAATTTGCAACTCGATGCAGGGGCTGGTAAGAACTAGGCGTGTCGCACAAGGGGAGATTGACATCAGGGTCGGCAACAAAGCAAGAGTTGCTGCGTTGGAGGTCGGCACGATGCAGCTCCAGCTTCCTTCCGGTTTCATAATGGAATTGAATAATTGTTATTACATTCCTGCACTTAGTCGGAACATTATTTCCGCCTCATGTTTGATGAGTCAAGGTTATGCATTCAATTTAAAGGACAATGGTTGTTCGATATTTTGAATGGTATGTTCCATTTGCTATGCACCCATTGTTGATGGGCTATTTATATTGAATCTAGAACAGGAACCGTCTATAACATGAATGTCAAGAGGCATAAGTTTAATGGGATAAACCACATACTCTGGCATTGCCGCTTGGACACATTAGTCTGAAACGCATGAAGAAGCTCCATGATGATGGGCTCTAACTTCGTCCGACTTCGGTCGCTCGAGACATGTGAATCATGCTTTCTGCAAGATGACTAAGTCTCCTTTCCCAAAGATTTGCGAGAGGGCCCGAGCTATTGGAACTTATACATAGTGATGTGTGGTCCAATGAGCACAACTACCGAGGTGGCTATCAAGATTTCGTGACTTTTACCGACGACTTGAGTAGATATGGATATATCTATTTGATGAGGCACAAGTCGAGACTTTTGAAAAGTTCAAAGAGTTTCAAACGAGGCTGAGAATCAGCTCGGCAAGACTATAAAGCTTCGCGATCTGATCGTGGAGGTGAGTACATGAGCCAGGAGTTTGATGAACATCTCAATAGTCGAGGTATAGTACCTCACCGCACCTCGTGGTATGCCACTGTAGAAACGGGCGTGTCGAACGGAGGAATAGGACCTTGTTGGACATGGTCCGTCTATGATGAGCAAATTGATTTACCTTGTCATTTGGGGATAGGCTCTAGAAACTGCAGCTTTACACTTAATAAGGTACCATCAAAATCTGAGACAAGACAAGCACATGAGATGTAGACCGAAGAGTCCCACTTTGTCTTTTCTAAAGATTTGGGGTTGTGAAGCATTTGTCAAGCGTTTATTTATGTCGACAAGCTTACACCCAAGTCGGATAAATGCATATTCGTGGCATATCCGAGGGAAACCTTGGGATATAGCTTCTACAACCGGAAGAGAACAAAGTGTTTGTTGCTCGAACGGGTTTTCCTTGAGAAAGAGTTTCTAGCCGGGAGGCCAAAGGAGGACGGTTCGACTCAAGAAATTCGAGGACCACTGGGACGGCTCGGCCGGTGATGAGATAATACCGAGTCACCAGGAACCTCAGAGTGGAAGCGCATCGAACCACGGAGGTCGGAAAGATTGCGCAGAGTGCGTGATGTATTGTTGCCGGAAAGCGACGAGCCGCCACGATGCGGAAGCGATGGTGATCCCAGATTCGAGGCATGGCCGGAGGCCATGAGATCCGAAAGTTAAAGTCCATGGATGAGAATCAAGTCTGGACTTGGTTGATCCGCCACCGCGAATCGCCATTGGTTGCAAATGGGTCTTTAAGAAGAAAACCGATGTGGATGGAAATGTTCAGATCCACAAAGCTTGGCTTGTCGCTAAAGGTTATGGACAAGTTCAAGGAATTGACTACGACGAGACTTACTCACCGGTAGCGATGCTGAAATCGGTGAGGATCATACTAGCTATAGTTGCATATTTTAATTACGAGATATGGCAGATGGATGTCAAAACGGCTTTCCTTCACGGAAATTTAACCGAGGACGTGTATATGATACAGCCCGAGGGTTTTGTCGATCCGACTAGCACTAGTAGGGTATGCAAGCTCAAGAGATCCATTTATGGGTTGAAGCAAGCATCTCGGAGTTGGAACATTCGTCTTGATGAGGTCATCACTGGTCTCGGTTTCATCAAAAGCTTAAGAGGACTCTTGTTTATACAAGAAGTTAAGGGAGCTCGATAGTGTTTTTGATCTTGTATGTGGACTACATACTAGTGATCGTAAATGATGTTTCGATGCTAAACTCGGTCAAGGAGTCATTGAATGGAAGGTTTTCTATGAAAGACCTTGGTGAGGTAGTGTATATTTTAGGCATTAAGATCTATAGAGATAGATCGAGGAGGCTGCTCAGCTTAAGCCAGAGCACGTACATAGATAAAGTGTTGAATCGGTTCAACATGAGTGAGGCGAAGAAAGGGTTCTTGCCGCTCTCACATGGTATAAGGCTAAGCGAGACTCAAAGTCCTTCGACATCTGATGAGCGAAGCAGGATGAGTAGGATTCTGTATGCCTCGGTAATCGGATCCATCATGTATGCCATGATATGTACAAGGCCTGATGTTGCTTTTGCAACAAGCCTAACAAGTAGATACAGCCAACCTGTGTGAGAGTCACCGCAGCGTAAAAACTATTTTGAAGTACCGAAAAGGACTAAAGAGATGTTCATAGTTTATGGAGGTGAGGAAGAGCTCGTCAGAAGGTGTTACGCCGATGCTAGTTTCCAAACCGACAGAGATGATTGTCGATCACAGCCCGATTCGCGTACCTCCCGAATGGAGGAGCAGTGCATCGATGAGTTCCAAGGGATACGGTGGCCGATTCTACCACGTGTTAATACATTGCGCGCTTGTGAAGCTGCAAAGGAAGGTGTTTGATCCGCATTTTCTGGATGATCTTGGTATTTTCCCAGCCTCGATGAAACCGTTGGACCTTTATTGTGATAATTTCGTGCCATCGCACAAGCCAAGGAGCCGAGGAATCACCACAAGGTCGTATACATAGACCGGAAATATCACCCGATACAAAGATCGTGAAAGAATGGTGATGTAGAGTTATGCAAGATTCACACGGAGGCAAATGTTGTAGATCCGTTGACTAAGCCGCTTCCACAACCCAAGCATGAGGGGCACGTTAGAGCTATGGGCATTCGATGTCTATTTGATTGACTCTAGTGCAAGTGGGAGACTGTTGGAGATATGCCCTAGAGGCAATCATGTATGATGATATTTCCTATGTGTTTATGTATAAAGATAGTCGTTGGACATTATCAATAATATGTATCAGCAAGTACGTGACTTGTTTGTGGGACTATGCATTGTATGATGACTGCCCTAAAAGGTCCCTAGTCGAAAGGGTTATGTGGACGCGCAACCGTCTAGACTAGCATATGACACGGTCGATGGCTGTGTCTCACTAGCCATGGAGCATTGGATGCTAACCGGATAATATGGACTTGGAAAGGTCTGGTCGGATTCGACGTTGTCGGATCCGAGTCGAGATAAGGTCCGAGTCGGACAGACCCAACTATGATACGCAGCGATATGTCATATGTGAGTCTCTAGTACAACATATGTTCTATGTCCTAAGACCTGAGCCGACGATGTACTGGATGGTGATGATTTTCTTTGGGCCGACTAAATGCTACTCCGTGACCGGGTAGTTACAAAGGTAGGTTTCGGTTTGTCCATCCCATGCTGCGTAGACATGGTCGAGCAAGGTGGATTTGCCCTCCAATCACAAGAGATGTACTGGCCCTCGTGTGATCCGGACTCAGCACAAAGATGGCTATGCGACAAGGATTATGAGATAATCCAGATTGTTGTCGGTGATCAATGGAATGAGAAAGAGGTCGGCTAGCACAAGGATGATAGTTTCGCTTTGAGCCCGACAACATATATCTTGTGGCAATGGGATCGAAGTGTGACACGCGTTGTACAAGTTCGCCTAACCAGCTTCATAGTTCCGCTTGGTGGTCGGCACGCTTTGCTAGAGGCCGCTACTCAACCATGCAGGTCGGAGGTGATCCGAACTCGTGACCAAGCCGAGTTGAACCTAAGGGTCGCGTTTAAGGGAAGGAACCTACGAGGTCGGTTCAGAGGACACCGGTCGGATATGATCCGAATCGACTAGGAACGGACCGAGTAGACTTTGGGCTATAGGATCTGTGCAAGGCCCAAGTGTTAAGCCCGCGACGGACGCCTATATAAAGTGGAGGTGCGGCACACTCATGCGTTGATCGCTTGCTGCACTAGGGTTTGCATGTGTTGCTAATAGCCACCTCCACTCACCGCCGATCGGTGATCGGACTTAGCAGTCCACCGCACGGTGTTCCTCCCGCACGCGCTGGATACCGTTAGAGGCGGTGCATTTGTGCCGCCCGCGAACTTGTACGGGATCGGACGACCGGGCTGTTCGAGGGAGATCGGATAAGGAGGAGACGATCCACGCCGGACGCCGCTGCCCCAACTCTTCTTCCGCTGCATGGCATCGCAAGGCCTAGTGGTAACGAATCGTGATCCATCTCCGTAGCATGTTCTTGGTTGTTTCGCAGAGGAAATTTTAATTTGCGCCGATGCACCTACCGAGAATCCAACAAGCCTCCCTACCGACTCCATGTGAGCCCTTCCTCGCTTCCCCTAACTCCATGCCCGATTTCCAGATCTCGCCGCCTCCACCGGAGTCGAGATGCACTGGGCAAGACGAGCTCGACGCCGGGCGACACCGGTGACCATTTGGTCCTGTGCATGCGCCCAACGTACTTGCTGCACCGCGTAGAAGCCATAGGTGCCAACCCCAGACGACATGGCTGCTGTAGCCTCGACCCCAAGCTCACCTAAGCTCCGCAGCTTACACGGTCGACGCATTTACGAAGATTCTCGCCACCCCGCCATCAAGACACGGCCACCATCTCGATGCGCCGACGCCACTGCATCCAGAGAACCCAACCGCGCGAAGCTTTGTCACCGGAGATGGCCGGACGAGGAGCGACGCCGCGTCCTGCTTAGCACCGGCGGCTAATCGCCGGTTAGGTCACGTGGCGGATTAGTTTAGCCACTAACCTCGTGGTTAGTTTAACCAGGTCACACTGACAATGGGCCTGACCCTGTTGATCATTAGATTAGGTTTATTTTAAAACCTGTTAACTACCTGAGTCAATGACATGTTGGGCCCACTGGTCAGGTTTGACCAAGACCGACCCTGTTGACCAGCTGACGTCAGCATGACCTAGTGCTGACGCAGTAAATTCTTTTCTGGAATTCAAATAAATCCAAATGATTTATTTATTTTCAGAAAATGTCCAAACACTACTAGGAAAAGGCCTACTAATGGCGACTGTTTTGTTTTCTAATGGCGTGACATTAAGGCGCCATTAGTAGCACGCCATTAGTATTTTACTAATGGCGCACCACCGGTGCGCCTATTAGTATTCGAGTATACTAATGGCGCACAAGCAAAGGCGCCATTAGTATGTAACACCATGCGCCATTAGTGTGTTCCTGGGGCCATACGTAAGCATGTGTTTGTCATACTAATGGCGATTCGTGTTGATGCACCATTAGTATCTTTGGCATACTAATGGCGCACTGGTGGTGATGCGCAATTAGTATGAATATTTGGTTTTATTTTTTCTGATTTTTGCACAGGTTACAAAATATATTATTGCACGTAATATAGACATAAGCACACAGCAACATCAGATTCATCGAATACAATAGAAGATTAGTCTCCTAATAAAATTCATCATATTAGTCTCCCAATTCAAAAGACCGAACAAAGATAAAACATTACAAGTCTCAAGACCGCGAGTATCGAGTTTGTCTTCACATTACAAGTCGATATCGATCATCTAAACTACCATCACATAGAAGAGAGTTGTGGTCATCACGATGAGCATCATCGCGATCAAACTGGTCTTCATCCGTTCCTCCAACGCCTCTCCTCTCTCCCGCTAGATAGCGGGCGATTCAGATTCGCCTCCTCCCTAGTGGTGTACCTTTGTAACTGTTACCGCTGAAACGATGAACCTGTCTCCGACACTTCCTCCCGCCGTCAGAGACTCCGAACCTTACCTTGTACACTACATACGACGGCATCTCTATGCACAAGCCAAACAATAGACAATACATAAGCAATATGTAAGTATGCAACAAAAGGATCGAAGAGAAAAGCAAGACATTAATAGCACGATTCATGGTCCTACTAATAAATAGCATCGACACATCTAAGTTGAACGACTGTCCAAACCAAAGAGACATACTAATTCATTAAAGTATAATTACAACATGAGCCAATCAATGTTTCAGAACCACATCACTACTTTCGACTCGACTCATCGGACAGAGCGTGATGAAGCCGCCGTCGTCGTGATGGTCATGAAATCGCGTTGTTGTCACCCTCGCATTTGTAGCGCTTTCATCTATCTCACCGTTGGACGGTTGATATCCGCGAAGAACTGCCACGAGGTATGAAGGACATCTTGATGGATGATGTCCGCAAACTCCGATCGATGCGAAAGAATTTTGTCTCGAGGTCCGCGCCCCGACTGCCGATAAGCTCGCTGCCCAATCTTTGAGATTATCTGCAGCGTGTTGATGATGGTCCTCACGATCGCCGCATGTGATGGAGGGCGAGTAGGCATCCTTCGATCGCCAGCGGCTGCTTGACGCAGCAGAACTTCAGATTGTGTGAGAACATGTGCTTGCTGCATTTACGAACTGCCCCGTGAAGGTGCTCAGATTTGGCGAGTCGGGAGAACATCATCAAGAACTTTCTTGACATCTTGTGTAGTCTATCTTGAGTTACGGTTCGGGTCAAATACGTGGCCATGGAATATTTCGCTTAAGAGGATGAGGTGCAATGTGTCACCGCACGTAACACCTAAATGTTAGAAAAAAAAGAACAATCGAAATCTAAGAAATCATATGTTACGTAGGAGTTAAGGGATGACTTACTCGGAAAGTAAGCCACAAGGAAGTTATCCTTATCCGGGTTTGCCGTAATGACGCCTTCGAGGTGTGAACTCGCAACTTGGCGGTCCCCAGCCGCTGCTCAAGTGCTTGGCACGCATGTAGAAGGGGTTGACTATCACGAT